>CM053604.1:100843593-100863208 GCA_028646535.1 Procyon lotor
GTGGGTTAAAGCCTCTGCCTTTGGCTCAGGTCATGATCTCAGGGTTCTGGGATCAAGCCCCGCATTGGGCTCTCTGCTCTGCAGGGAGCCTGCTTCCCCCCCTCTCTCTGCCTACTTGTGATCTCTCTGTCTCTGTCAAAATAATTAAAAAAAAAATAAAATCTTTAAAAACAAAAAAGATGGTGTTATATTAATACTTATTAATATAATTAATTATTAATATAACAAATAGTAGTATTAATGTATTATTAATATATTAACATATTAATATAACAGTTTATAATATACTATATATAAAAATATATATGTATAACAGTATTATATTAGTTATATTAGTTTCAGGTGTACAATACAGTGATTCAACAGTGCTCATCATGGTAAGTGTACTCTTAATCCCCTTCTCCTATTTCACCCATTTTTGTTTGTTCTCTATAGTTGAGTCTGTTATTTTTTTCTCTTTTTTCTTTGTTCATTTGTTTCGTAAATTCTATTTATGCATGAGATCATATGGTATTCATCTTTCTCTGACTGACATATTTCACTTAACATTATATTCTCTAGCTCCATCTTTGTTGTAAATGGCAAGATCTCATTCATTTTGATGGCTGAGTAATATTCCATTATATATCTATACCATGTTTTCATTATCCAATCATCTATCAGTGGACACTGGGTTGCCTCCATAATTTGGCTATTGTAAATAATGTTGCAATAAACATTAAGGGTGCATCTATCTTTTCAAATTAGTGTTTTCATATTGGAATTACTGGATCATATGGTAATTTTAGTTTTAATTTTTTGAGGAGCCCCCATACTGTTTTCCACAGTGGCTGCACCAGTTTGCATTCCTACCAACAGTGCAAGAGGGTTCCTTTTTCTCCATATCCTTGCCAACACTTGTTTCTTGTGTTTTTGCGTTTAGCCATTCGGACAGGTGTGAGTTGATACTTCACTGTGATTTTGATTTGCATTTCCCTGATGATCAGTGATGTTGAGTATCTTTTCATGTGTCCGGTGGCCATTTGTATATTTTCTTTGGAGGGCTTGAATCTTTTTGGATGCCACTAAAATATGCCTGGCTGTGAGTGGGATGTATTTTTGATTTATTTTCTTTGCTACTCTTAATCTTCTTTATTTTGAGGCTTTTCATTTATTGTCTTATTTTTTTTTCAGACGGCGAGTAGAGTTGCAATTCCTACTTTCATCTTCCACCTACACTTCATTCTTTCTCTGTTTTTCACCATCTAATTTTTAGTTCCTAATGCCTTGCAGGATATTGCCTGATCTAACAGTCTGGTTCACGCTGCCACTTTCCAGCAGTATTCATTCTGACATTCAGGCTATCTACTTAACTCTTTTATCTCTTGTGGTTTTTTTTTTTTTCTTTAATATTATACCCAGTTATTTCTTCATATTTCTTGCTCCTGATTCAGATTTCCAAAATCCTTCTTATGTTCTACCAAGTATTTTTTAGTTTTTTCAATTCTTGTCTTATCTGTTCCCTTTGGCTTTTCCCATCTGGCCTACATTTTTTTTAGTTTTGTCTGTCTCTTATAGAGACCCCACTATATATCCTTCCCTGCAAACTTCTCTTTCTTAAATTGAGATCATCATTAGCTAGTATTATTAGCCAAGAGACAAAACCCTTGACTCTGGCGTATGTCCCCCAACTGTGTGGGCATGGGCTTCCCTTCAGGTTGAAGAGCCCATACTGTTGACCAACTGTAAGACTGTCCCATAAGTCTAATACCTTCTTCTTCAAGGATCTTTCCCAGTCCCTTGTTCTAGGTACCCCTTCCGTCTTGCAGCAGTGATGGGAGGAACAATTAGTTGGATCCAGGGTATGGGCTTATGCAATCATGTTGCTGATTTTCTGGGTTCTGAATGCCCTGCAATCCAGGCCCAACCAGAAAGTGCCAGTCAAGGTTAACAGGTGCAGTAAAACAAGTATCTCCTCACCCTACTTTTCAGGAAAAATAAGGGAGGAAACAGGGTACAGCAACTAGAACCTTCTTCCTCCTCTCTTCCTCTGCTTCTGGCCCCAGGTTGTCCAACTCTGGTCTGCTGAACTGAGATACAATTTTCTCCTCAATCTCAAGGGAGTTTTTACAGTTTCACCATTAGCTTCTGAATATGGATTGACATTCCACACAATCTTTTTTTTTTTTTTTCCACACAAACAATCTTATTTCTCTGGAACCTACAGGGCAGATTTCCAAAGAAAAAGTTAGTTGGTCTTACCGGTTCTTTATTTAATTTGGAACTGCCTGGGATTATTTTCCCTTCTCCCAAGTGATTCATCCAAGAAACAGTAGATACGTGATTATATGATGATATTTACCATTATTATCATCAAGCCACATTAGACAAAGATCTCAAAGATCCAGGGTAAAAGCAAGAGCATGATGGCTTAGCCACAGGGTGAAGGAGTTTATGAAATTTCTATCTTCATCCTCCAAGGTCAAGAGTGTCAGTTGGATGAGAGTGGGTTAGGATGACACACAGTTGTTATGGGTGACATGTTTACTTTAGTTGTTCTGACCCAGAAAGTAGCTCTTTGGAAGAAACTAGAGTAAATTGCATAATCACAGCATTTTGCTGATGGTGCCAGTGCTGGGACAGGATAGTTAGATCTAAGGTATAAAATTAAAACCATTCAAATTCCACTAATATGGCCCTTTGGTTATGATCAGTACCTATCAGATTGTAAGCCTCGAGCATTTTATAACCTTGATTTTGGGGATAAGTAGACCTGTCTTGAAGTTGAAACTAATAGAGAGAGGCAGCATGAGGCATAACACATACCTTGTACTCCCTATTAGCTGAATCAACTACTGGTGAAGATTTAAACTGGGAATCCAAGACGACACATGGTAAAGCCCAGTTTTACCTCTTAGACAGTGCATTTCGTTTCTCTGCACTTTTTTTCTCTTCTGGAAAATTCAGACGGTTAGAGCCGAGAAATTCCCTCGGGTGTCAAATCTGATGGCACTGTTGATTAACAGAATGCAGATGGATTTGACCATACGCTGGTAAGCCACCTGTGACCTTAATAGATGTACTTAGACACTGAGAAGGACTTTGGACACCTTCCAGTCTAGTTTCTTTATTTGTAAAGATAAACAGACTGAGGTTACAAGACACAGAGTACCTTGCTGAGGTCACAGGGCTGTCTAAAGACAGAAGCAGAATCCATACTTAGTTCTCTAGGCTTTCTGTCCATTCTGTGCTTTTGGTAAGATTAGGGAGGCCCCAGAATTTATCAGGGAACCTACAGGCTCCGTGTTGCATAAACCACAGTTTTGGCAATTGCAACATTTTAGTGATGAATGGTCTGTAAAGACAGTAGTCTGCATGGCATCTGGTAAAAGAAAAGATAGTGAAAGCCACTGCTGTTGTTTATGCAAACCCAAAGAGAGAAATTCTGTGTCTGTAGAAATGAATGTCCGTGGTCCCAGCACGGGGTATAGTGACACATTTAATGGTAGTTGCCCAGAGGGCTGTGCTCTGTTACTGAATGGAGATTATCTTTTATGTTGTTTTCTATCCCAGATGATATATTCTTTAAGACCTTTTGGTTTCATTTGCTCCCATTCCATGTTTGTGAAAAATCTTCTCATTAATAATTTAGTTGTTTAAGTTAGTAGGGACAGCCTGTTATGCAGAGGGGGAGGTCTCTGGCACAGAAAGCAGTCACCTAGTCTCTCTCCATCAGCCCCTCTCAGGGGAAACAAAACAAAACAAACCAACAAACAAAACCCTCAAAAGAAATGTGACATTTTAGTCTACAGAAATGTAGCTATTTAGGGGTACTCTGTACAAATTCCCCCAACAGAAACAGTCAGACTTTTAAACGCTCTTTTTTTTTTTTTTTTCTTTTAAACGCTCTTAACAAATGTGTAATCTCATAGAAGAAATGCGGCCCACTACTTGTTTGATGAGGTCTGTATTACCTATTTTTCTTTGCACACAAGCAAGCTGAGGAGCATGGAAGAATGGATAAAATGTAGAGAAAAATGAAAAGCAAAGGTTAGAAAGAAAAAAGAATGGCAATCTACTCATAGTCATAGTTTTGGTAACTACTACTTAAATAGGAATATTTCATGAGACCCAGGGAGATAAAGAATGACAACATGTGATGAAATGTTCTAAATCTGGGGGCAGGCATTCTGTGAGCTGTGTCCCAGGTAATTGCACGCAGCCCAGGTGGAGAGAAAAGAGCCAGCAGTGCTGTCAAAGATAGAGAAGTTCTGCATCTGGTCCAGGGAAAGGAAGGCCAACAGCTACATGGACCACCGTACAACTCAAGAGTCTAAGCACTCTGCCCATTGCAAGCACATTTTATGAATGGAGACAGTTTTTTTTAGCAGTTTTTTTTCCCCCCAAAGATCTTATTTAATTGAGAGAGAGAGGGAGAGTGAGCGAGAGAGAGCACAATCAGGGTGAAAGGCAGAAGGAGAAGTAGACTCCCTGCTGAGCAGGGAGCCCGAAGTGGG
The DNA here is from genome assembly GCA_028646535.1 of Procyon lotor. Classification (NCBI taxonomy): domain Eukaryota; kingdom Metazoa; phylum Chordata; class Mammalia; order Carnivora; family Procyonidae; genus Procyon; species Procyon lotor. The sequence goes on from CM053604.1 coordinate 100,848,090, forward strand.
GCTCGATCCCTGGACTCCTGGACTCCAAGATCATGACCTGAGCCGCTTAACTGACTGAGCCACTCAGGCGCCCAGCCCATACCAGTTTTATAAGCACTCCCACTTTGGTATGGAGACTTGAGACATTCAGGTTACTCGTCAGGAAGGAGCCCAGCAAGCAATGCTTTAGAAACCAGATGTTTGGGACTATTGCAGCAAATCTGTGGCCACTGTGTTGATTCAGAGATCCAGTGTTCAGAATAAATCACTTGATGCATCTTCTAACGAACTGGGTATTTGGAATGGGAGATACCAGAGGCCTAATCAGCTGGAAAAAATAAAACATTAGAGGAGCTCTGGTGAGACTGGAGCCAGGGCATTAGGGATTATGTGGCCTCAAATGCATCCGTATTTAATCTAAAAAATCTACTCTGCCTTAGACTTTTTTACTTAATTGTAAGTGCTATTTCTGAGGATTGGTATAATCTTACTTCTCTCTGCTTCCTGTAAGGGACAGGTGAGAAGCCATAGAAATGTTGGAATCCAGGTATTTGCCAGCAGGAGATGTGCTGTATAATTAAGCTGTCGTTTTCCCTGATAGGTTATTATCAGCAGGTAATAAGAAGTGTGCGTCATTATAAATTGTCATATGGCGTCTCATGCTGCAGGAGATAAGGTATGTCTTCTGTGGCAACACAGAGCGATCACGTGGTGTCATTACGGTTGTCATAAATCACAGCATCCACTTTAATAGTTAAGCAATTATCTATAGTGGCAGTCTGGAAAATTGGTAGTAATAACTGGCTGATTTTTATTATAAAGAATAATTTTTATATAGGTCTTTTTATATAGAGACCCGAGGAATTCAAAAGAAGAACATTCATCTAAAACATACACATGAGCACTTTTTGTGGTTTTGTTTTGTTTTTGGCTCATTGATCTTTAACCGCAAATGTTTGAAGGGTCAGAAAGTCACCAAAATATCTTCCTATATATATTTTTCAAATTTGTTTACTTATTTGTTTGTTTACTATGTTATGTTAGTCACTGTACAGTACATCATTAGTTTTTGATGTAGTGTTTCATGATTCATTGAATAAGGGCTATATGTACCCCAACATTCAATGTCCACATAGCCAGACTGCAGAAGGAGCCGAGATGCCCTTCAGCAGGCGAATGGATAAAGAAGATGTGATCCATATATACAGTGGAATATTACTCAGGCATCAGAAAGGATGAATACCCAACTTTTGTATCAACATGGATGGGACTGGAGGAGATTATGCCGAGTGAAATAAGTCAAACAGAGAAAGCCAATTATCATATTTTTTTAGTTTACATTATATATATTTAATATTCCTATTCTATTCTATCAAGATATACTGCATGGTAGCACTAAAGAGGCCAAAACTGGCTACTAGTAAATTCAGGTCTATGTGGTTTTCTGTTGTTAGAAGCCACAAGTTAGCAAAGGAATGGCTTGGCCTCTAAGATAAAAGGAAAATATTTCTTGATTTTTGAAGGGTTAAAACTACGAGTCTTTCCCTTTTTCCTTTCCCTTGGTATTGTTCCTTGGCCATTCTTTTCCACTTCTCTCTCTCCTCTCATCATGATTTATGTTCTTCAAAATTTAATTCACATTTACCAGCTATAAAAACCTCACCTTGACTGACCCAGCTGCCTCTTCCCCTTCAGTTTTGCTGGTAGTAGACTTTGCTTTTTACGTGGCAAAGTATGACAGATGTCTTCTTGGTGAGAATTTTAAAATCATATCCAGCTACACCGTTGCCCTCCAAAGGGAGGGAACGTTTCCAGGATCTGACCCAATAAAGAGCTCACACTAGAATGCAAATTCACCACACCACCCAACATTTTTTTTTTCACAAGTCTTTCCTGAAGAAGGAACTCATGTAAGCTTTAGTCACTGTAGATTGGTACTTTAATACCACTGAGGTAAGGATGTTAATGGCCACTCTTTCTGTGGGACCTGTGGGAAAGGTCGACTTCACAGCCTGACTGTGAAGGTTATGGTGACTGATTCGTGGTGAGGTGTCACATTCATGGTGATAATCACAGAGAGGTAACATTTTCGAGTGCTCACTGTGTGTCTGGGCCTGTTCTACGTAGTTTTCATGAATAAACTCACTTGACCCTTACAATGACCCGGTGAAGGGAGGCACTGTCATTTTCCCCATTCTACAGATGAAGAAACTGAGGCCCAGGGAGACTGGTTAATCTCCACTAAGCCTTATTGTTAGTTATAGTGGCTAAGTTGGAATTCAATCCAGATAGGACTGAAACCAAAGCCTCTGCTATCCCTGTATCAGTCCTGTCCAAAAGAAGTTTCTGTAGTGGTAAGAATGTTCTCCAGCTGCCATGTCCAATAAAGTAACCACAAACCGTATGTGGCTTTTGAGCCCTTGAAATGTGGCTAGCTCAACTGAGGACGTGAATTTTTAATTTAATTCAATTTTAATTAATTTATATTTAAATAGCCACATATGGCTAGTGGCTACTGTATTGGGACAGCATAGCTCCGTATACTTTTTAGACAACTATAGGCTAATAACAGGAAAACCAAGCCAGGAAAATACATTAAAAGAATTTGCTAGTCTTCCTCCATTTCTAGAGTTTCCCTGGATCCTACATTAAATTTTTGTTTGTTTGTTTAATATTAAAAAAGAAAGAAAGGAAAAAAGGACTACTTTAAATCTGTTGCCATATGGAAGCAGTAGGATTCAATTAAACAACACATTATTGACTGCCTCCTCTGGTTGAGGCATTCTGCTAGGCTTTGGGCATTATAAAAAATGAATAGGAAGACATAGTTCCTGTCTTCAAGGAGCTCATAATCTAAGTAAGGAACCTTGTAGAGATGTTACACATTTTTCTTACAGAGTCTTTTCATATATAATTAGACAAAGTATTTAAATATCTGCTATTTTATACTTTGCGGTGTTTTACTTTTACTTTTTAATATTTTAATTTTTTCAAAAGGTAATCTATTCCCATGGTTTAAAATTCAGAGGGGACCAAGTTGCTTTTAATTCCCTTTTATGGAAACAACCATTGTTATCATTTCCTAGTTCATACCTTTATAAATATTTTGTGCATGCACAAGGAAACATAAATGTATGTTCAGTCCTTTTTTAAAAAAATAAATATGCACTATTGAGTAACCTTACTTCTTGCACTTAAAAATACATATCTTGGATACTTTTTCATACTGGTACTTAACGACTTCTCATTTTTTCCTATGGGTGCATAATATTCCATTCTCTGGCTCTATCGGGATTTGTTTAAGCAGTCCTCTGTGGAGATTTAAGTTCTTTCCAATCTTTTGCTATCACAGGACAAACAGACATGAGTAACTTCAGCAATTATATTCTAACGTGAGGCAGAGTGAATTGCATTCATGTTCCCCGGAGCATATTCCACAAGCCGTCTCAGAAGGTGTTCAATTCAAAAAGAGGGTTCTCCGTCTAAATAACTTTTGGGTATTCATTGGGGACTCATAGTGCACCTTGTTAAATTAAAAGAAATCTCGCAATAATCTACGTCAGTGGAGGCCAGATATTTCCCAATGCTGGATTTTCTCAAGTACTAGAATAGACTGTGTTTGTAGGTTGAGTTCCCTGGGAAGCAGACTGTGTTAAAGAAGTGCACATGCAGGAAGCCTGCTGGGGTGTGTTCTCCGGGAGGACACCTGATGGAAGGAAGCCGTGACAGAAGTAAGGGAGGCAGAGGGGGCAGGTGAAGAGGGACGCAGCTGGCAGCAGAGGCCTCAGCCAGTAGGTCCCGTGGAGAGTGAGTGCTCGGCAGCCCAGATGGAGTTTCAGGGATGTTCCAAGCCCAGCAAAGGACACCAGGCCCCACATGGAGGTGCTGTGATCTTGTGTTTAGGCAGCTCCCTTCCACTGGGGGCGTTTCTGGGGAGGGACCCCACTCTGAGCTGTCAGCTGGGGTAGTGAGGGCCTCTGTGTTCACCACAACTCTGAATGGCATCTTCACACCTTAATGGGAATTCGTATCAATTCCTTCATAAGCTTGTGGTTCAGAGCAAGTCACTTGATGTCTTCATGACCCAATTTCTTTCTCTGTGATGTATGGATGCCCAGCCTGAAGTTCTTGGGAATATCTAACATTCTTTGTTTCTAATTCCATTTCAATATATACTAATTAAATTTCGGGGGAACGAGCTAAAGTTTCCCAAACATGCGTTTGGCCAGCCAGGACCCAACCACCTGGCTAGGTCAGCCGTAATCTTCTGGTATTACTGCTGTACATTCATGGAGAAGGCATGTTGTTACAAGGTTTTTAGAGGGTGTTTCTTAACCTGGGGCAGATTCTTAGGGCAAAATGGCTGGAGAGCTGAGTTAGAGTTTCCTTTGTTTTCTAAGTATTTGTGTTGCCTCTTCTTGGGTGTTTCCTCAAGGAGCTAGCCTGCAATCTCCCTGGGCTAGGAAAGCTGAGTCTGCGTTGCTAACAGGTAAAGGATTAGACTGTCCTGAGTCTACCCAGCTTTAAACCACAGTCTTAGGTGCTCTTACTCTTCCTTTTGAAGTTCAGGGATAAACAGAGGAAGCCAACAAGCCAAGCCGTGTCTCAGGGGCATTCTGTTAGAAAATCGGGTGGGTCTGAGTGCTCATCCTGTGCCTCTTAGTGTGTCTGCTCATTTCATTCTCATGCCGTAGGCAGAATTCATCAGTTGTCCTGGCTTTCAAGGTAGTTTGTTTCCTGATCAGAGAGGTAAAAAGGTCCAAGGAATGCGCCTCTTTGGGGTGTGCCTGATAGTGTTGATGGAGCTTCATGGAAAAATATCCAAGAAAAATCTCAAATAAGTTCTTGGGAGGTGATGAAGGAGCCCAGTGAAGTGGGAAGTAAAACCAGGATTATTAAGGGTTGGCTGTTAAATAAATATGATGCACAGGTGGAGACAAAAAAGCAAAAACACACACTGAGACTGATGGCTGTGTCCAAGGCCAACTTTGAAATTGAACATTTTTCTCAAAAACCTTGATCTTTTCCATAACGAAAGCTTAATAAGAATTCTTGTTATTAATATTGTATAATAGTAATGCCTCAGGTGAGAGATTATTTAAAAGAGGGGTTTGAAAGGGACTAAACTAGAAAGGATACTGTTAGAGGATGGGAGAAAATGATGAAAATAGGAATTTGCCTTAAACAGATCCAAAAACAAATTAATCTTTTCTGACCAATCATCGACTCTTTCCTTTTCCTCCATAACAAATGGTATCTAAGATGTCTCTATGCTAACTCTGAAATGTTTCTGGAACCACTCCCCTCATAATCCATTTGCCATGATTCATTTGCCAAGTGTCAGGTCCTATAGCATGTTGGCTGCTTCCAATGATTTAACTGTGGAGTCCATTTAAAATCCCAGTCTCGGGGCGCCTGGGTGGCTCAGTGGGTAAAGCCTCTGCCTTTAGCTCCAGTCATGATCTCAGGGTCCTGGGATCGAGCCCCGCATCGGGCTCTCTGCTCAGTGCGGAGCCTGCTTTCTCCCCTCTCTCTGCCTGCCTCTGCCTACTTGTGATCTCTCTCTCTGTCAAATAAACTAATAAAATTAAAAAATAAATAAATAAAATCCCAGTCTCATCTACCTATGTTGAGATCCTCCAGTTCAAGTTAGACCTGTGGGATCAGTAGGGGGAAGAGGGTGTGGTTCACATTTTTATGCCTTCTAGCCTCCTTCCGGTTTTCACTGATGGAATTTGGAAACGAGAGGGGACAGGGCAAAAGGGCCTGATCTTTTCTGATAAGAGGTCATTCTCTATTGAGTGGTCCTCACATGTATGGTGGTCTCTACACTGGCCCTCTGTGTGTGATTAGTCTTAACCTCTTGCTCTCTCCACTGGTGGGATAACCCACCAGGTCTGATTTTCTGAGTCCCCTTGCAAAGAGGCCAGCTTTGATCCGTAGCTTTGCTGAATCAAACACTGGAAATAAAATCTGATGCTTTTCTCAGCAAAGAGAATTATTATTATTCTATTATTATATTTCCCCCACCTCCCTTTGGTCAGGTAAGTTTAACAGCAAATCAGCAATCCCTTGAGCTGATATGATGTCTACCCAGGAGATGAGATGCAATCTGTACTCCTCAGCTCAGGCTACCATAACAAAATATCACACTTGGGCTTCTGGAGGCTTGAAAGTTCAAGGTCAAGGTGGTAGCTATTTGTTTCACTGGTGAGGACTCTTCCTGGCTTGCTGGTGGCTGCCTTCTTGCTATGTCCTTAGATGGTGGAGAAAGGAAATAAGGTCTCTGGTGTCTCTTCTTATAGGGATACTAACCCCATCATGAGCGCTCCACCCTTCTGCCCTTATTCAACCCCAATCACATCTCCAAGGCCTCATCTCTAGACCCCCTCACAGTGGTGGTAGAGCTGTGACATAAGAATTTTGGGGGAAACAATTCAGCCTATAGCACAGTCTCTTTTATGTATAGCTCCATAGCATTTCTCATCATTCCCTTGGCTGGTGATTCTAACCACTGCCTTTCTCTTCCTTCCTGGTATTTTAGTGTTCTGTGTATGGATGTGGGACTGTTTCTTGGGGTGAAGTTGGTGGTCTGGAGGAACTGAAAGTAGTAAGGGCTGGCCTGAGTTAGCTCTGGAGTAGGTGTCTGGACCTAGCTGTAAAACTCTTTTTAGAAAGTGGGGCAACTTAATGCTTCTTCATCCCCAACGTTGGGTCCTATTCACCAGTTCCAGGGCAAGAGTAAAGCCACATTCAAAATCCTCTTAAAATATCATTCCTTACCCACCTTCTTGAATTCTGAGCTCTGTGGGCAATGTCAATTTGCTGGAGTGACTCATTCTTTTTTTTTAAAGTAGTATATTATTTTTTACTCTTTTACTTTCAATCTCTTTCTCTATGTTTTTTTATTAGCATATAATGTATTATTTGTTTTAGCGGTACAGGTCGCATTCTTTTTTTTTTTTTTTTAAAGTTTTTATTTATTTGACAGCGAGAAACACAGCGAAAGAGGGAACACAAGCAGAGGGAATGGTAGCAGGAGAAGCAGGCCTCCTGCCAAGCAGGGAGCCCGATGCGGGGCTCGATCCCAGGACTCTGGGATCATGACCTGAGCCGAAGGCAGATGCTTAACGCTTAACGACTGAGCCACCCAGGCGCCCCACAGGTCTCATTCTTAAAGGCCAGCTCAAATGTCACCTTCTCACTGAAGTCTTTTCGTAATCCCTTCATCTTCCTCATCTCTTTAGATTTAATTGCCTCACACTGTGTTTTAACATGGGCCTTTCTTTATTTTTCTATTGAAACACTGAGTGCATCAGTTGGTTGTTTGCAGTTTTGCCCCCAGGTTGACAAGTTCCTAGGTTCTTATACACGATGAGTTTTGAATAAATATTTTAAATAATTCAAGAAGGTTCCAGCATACAACCATGTATATTGAATGGCTGCACTTTTGGACTTAGAATTATATGAAGCTTTTATTAAATCATTAAGAGTCAGAAATAAGATTATATAATTTTATTATTATTAAAATAAATATATCCTGTATATCATGGGCCATACTGAATTTTGGTTAAGATGTTTCTTATTTTATACTCTTTAACTTTCAAAAATGGCATAAGTTTGATTACCTTTTTTTAAAATGGAAATTCCTACTTTAGGATTTTCTAATGTTGTAATTTGTTGGCATATTCAAACCCCTTCCAAATTATATATCCCTTGAAAATATGTTATAATGTGTTTTACTACTGAGTGTCTAAGTGGAGACTTTGCTACTCCACTCTTAGAATAGATTTTTGTGACTTACTTTTAGCATCTTCCTTGGAGTTGGTCAGTAACTCCAAGTTGGTATCAAGTCCACAAATGCGTTTGACAACATCAAATTTGCTTTGTGCTGTTTTTGGGGAAATGGAAAACATTTTACTAGAGAACTGCATGAAACATTATAGTTTATTTTGAATGGTGTATGATTATTTGTCTTCCAAAATGAAGTGGCTATAGTCAACATGGATGTGAATTAAATTGTGGAGAAGTCTGAAGATTTTAGGAAAAAATCAACCCCCCAAAATTCCCATGGACTTCTGAAGCTTTCTCCATGTGAGTCTCCCTGTTTTCTAGCATCATTAACTGTGGAGATAATCATAAATTTAAAGAAGGGAATATTATTCAGTATATAATTGTAAATATTTTAATTCCTACCTTTGACTTCTACAGAATGCATTCCTATATACTGCCATCTGGCTCTTTAAAGCAATATTCCATCATATGTCATGCTGGTATTATCACAGGAAGCAAAGAAATCAATGTTCGTGTGCAGCCGGCCCGCAGGAGGTTGTATAAGAAAGTTTTTAAGAATTATATCATGAAGTAAAAACTCTTTTATATAATGATGTAATTAATAATAAAGAATGTGGAAAAACACTTGAAGTTTTATACACACACACACACACACACTCTCAGAATCTTAAACATGAATATCTTGGTTATGAAAGAAAATGCTGTTTGTCATAAAATGTTTAAGGCATTTTCTGAGGATGGAGGACACTGTACATAAGAGAGGTAGACAGATTTTTTTTCCTGTAAAGAGCCAGATAGTAAACAGTTTAGCTTTTATGAGTCAAATGATCTACCGAACTTACTCCACTCTGCCTTTATTCCTGCCATAGACGTAGATGGGTGTGACTTATCCCAATAAAACTTTATTTACAAAACAGGTGGCGGGTGAGGTTTGGCCTGTGGGTCATAGTTTGCATACTCTGCATATAAGATGAAGAAATTCTATATCTCACTTGCTCCTATATTATTATTTTAAAGGAACTGAGATGCTTAAAATAAACCAAATATGTAATCCAATCATCCAGTTTCTGAATGATTTCACCAGGGTAAGGAAGTTAGACAATAACGTAGGTCAGATTATTTTGAATGACTCATTGAAACTTTTGAAAAATATTGAGAACAATGTGAAATCAAGTTCAGTCTCAAGAATGAAATAAAGTCACAGAAATGGAAATTCAAGGAACTGGCTTCTTTTTTTGTTTTTTAAGATTTTATTTATTTATTTGACAGAGAGAGAGAGAGCATAAGCAGGCAGAGAGGCAGGCAGAGAGAGAGGGAAGCAGGCCCCCCGCTGAGCAGAAGGCCCGATGCGGGGCTCCATCCCAGGACCCTGAGATCATGACCTGAGCCGAAGGCAGAGGCTTTAACCCACTGAGCCACCCAGGTGCCCCAGGAACTGACTTCTTTTTGATAAAGTGAAAACACACATTTTATTTTTACTTTCAGTTATAATTTACATTTATCCCTTCAGGACAAAATTCTGTAACGTGTGTATAGATCAGAATAAACAAAGGAGTAAGTAGAAGGGTTTATGAAAATTCAAACTATAAGAATCTTTGGAGGAAAAAGGTAATTCCTCTCTTGTGCAGTCATTTCTGGCATCAGGAAATCATAAAGGAAATATAAATTGAAAGAAAAAGTATGATGAGCATGCTTCATATGATTCCTTGAAACTGCTCTGTTTCTTAGAATTTTTATTAAGAATTCCCCAAACTCAAGAAACAACTTACTGACAGTTTTAGGGTAAACACATGTTGGGAGTTGCTGCCACTGAGAGCTCAGGGAAGAAGCAGGAGGGCATTTTGGATATTGAGGGATAGAATTTGTGACATTCTTAGAATAGCAACATAGGTCTGAATTGTCTTGTCACTGCAAGAGATTCATGAAAATGAATAGACACATTATTTAAAAAAAAAAACATTATGATCAACTCTGGGGCAAGAAGGAGGGGAATTTTCTTTAAACAATCATACTTGCAATATGCAAAAAATTTAGCAGGAACTTCCCCTCACTTGTTTTGAGGTCATAAGCAAAGTGTCATGTGCTTTCTGTGTTTCTAATTCTCCTTGATTCCTAGATTTTTGGTTATGGCTTCCTTTGGGATACTGCAAAACAGAGGCATTTTCATGTGGTTATTTTGTGTAGGCCTGCGATAGTTGTTCTTGTCTGATGTGAGGGAGGATCGAGAAGAATATAGGCCAGGTAGAATTAAGGATATATTGCATGGAGCACTGGGTGTGGTGCATGAACAATTAATCTTGTAACACTGAAAAAAATAAAATAAACATATTTGGGGGAAAAAAAAAGAACTTCTCCAGATCGTCTTTAAATAAAGAAGGAAAATTCTCTCCATGTAAAAAAAAAAAAGATATATATCTTATAATTTACATAGTCAAAACAGACCATCAATTGTAAGATGCTTCTTAATGAGCACTGGGGTTGTGGTAACGAGGATGCTGTTTTTGTAGGATGCTCCTTTGAAGGTAGCTTTTATTGTGGGGAATCCGTTGGGAAGATTACTAGACTCTACGCTCAAGAAATTTTGGCCACATTGACATTTGTGCTAACTGAATGTCACTTATAGTATTTATCATTATCTTTGTTTTCTTTTTTTAGATTCTGAAATAAATGCATTAAGAAAGCTGAATCTGAGTATAGACTAGGTTGTATAGGATCTCTTTTGTACATGCTTTCCCCTTTTTATTTTGGCCAGGATTGCAACCTATAGGCATGAGTGGTCTGGAGTCATCACCTTTAACTGAATTTATGTCAACCTTTTAATTTTTTTACTTAACTATTTTTTTGATTATCAAAGTAACATGTGCTCATTATGGTAAGAGTGAAACTATAGGAAACCATACAGTGGAGAAAATAATTACCACCAATGCAATTACTAAGAAACATCATTATTTTTCTACATAGTGGATATAAAAAAGTTGGAACATTTGCCTCATAGTTTTGTTTTCTTAACAGGAGACACTGACATTTCCCTGTGACATTACCTAAGCAAACATTATTTTTAATGTGAGTATAATACTCTGATTTAAAATGTATCACAGTCTATTATGATTGCATTACTATGTGGTTATTAAATAATACTTATGTGAATATGTCTTTGAATAAATCTCCATCCAGATTTCTGACAAATTTGTTAAGGAAAATTTCCTAGGAGGAGAATTAAGATGTCTGACATTTTATTTTATTTTATTTTTTAAAGATTTTATTTATTTGACAGAGAGAAACACAGCGAGAGAGGGAACACAAGAAGAGGGAATGGTAGCGGGAGAAGCAGGCTCTTGCTGAGCAGAGAGCCGCGATGCGAGGCTCGATCCCAGGCCCCTGGGATCATGACCTGAGCTGAAGGCAGACGCTTAACGACTGAGCCACCCAGGCGCCCACCATTTTAAATAGTTTAATGGTGCTCAGCACATATTCCCGAAAATATGTATAAATTTATACCTTTGGCACCATTCTGTGAGCCCTGGTGACACGTCATCCTCACCAGCGCTGACATTTAAAAGTTTTAAAATAATTCGTCCTGGTGCCGTGACGAATAGGGCAGTAGTTTGGGAGCAGTGTAATTTCCTGCCAGGAACTCATATGGCACGGGATTGCAGGGTGACTCACAAACCAAGTCCATAACAAACCCCAGAGGCAGCGAAAAGCCATGAAATCCAACCCTGTGTCGGTATAGGCAAAAGCAGCAGAGGCCAGGCAGAATTTGTGCGGGAAGCCCTACTGAAGGGCACAGAGGAATGGCGAGACGGGAGGGCCCCTGTGACAGCAGAGGTCCACAGTCGCCAGCAGCTCAGTAGTCCAAGAAGGAAGGAACCCTGTTTTGGGTGGGAACGAAGCTCCAAAAGGAAGTCACTGCTGAAAGGGAGAAAGATTCTCCGTTCCCACGGCTGGCAGATCTCAGAGAGCACGTGTGGGAAGGAGGGGAATGCGCTGGAAGGAAGGGTGTGTCCCTCAGCGCAGCTTCCTGGACGAAGCTAGAGGGTCTCCCAACAGAGGCTTACGCCGCCTCTTAGGAACTCGGAGGGACTTCACAGGCTTCTTGCTTGGGCTTTCCACCTGACGTGGAGATGGGAATGAACGAACAGGCTTTGTGGCTCATCTTTGACCAGTATGATACAGGAGTTAGTGACACATTCTTGATCTTCTCTTTGCCTGGGAACGACCACTTAAGGTGCAGTCTGTGTGCTGTGCGCCCTTAGAGATGGCTAGCCCCCCTGTCCTCCCTTCTTGTGGGCTCTCTCCCCTCTCCTGCTTCTCGCCCATTTTCATTTCCTCCTGCTTGCCTGGAATCGCACTCCTTAATGGAACACTTTTTCTGTGGCTGATGATGATGTCATATCTATTGTTTGATTTCCAATGGGATTTCTTCTCTGATTCATTTGTTATTCAAAAACATACTGCTTGATTTTCAAGCAATTAAGAATTCCCTAGGTATTTTCCTATTACTGAACCAGAATTCTGTCAGAGAATAAGCATTGAATTTTAGTCCTTTTAATTTTGTGATGACTTGCTTAATGACCCAACATATGGTCAACTTTGGCAAATATTCCAGTAGAACTTGAAAATAGTGTGAATTTTGCCATTGTTGGTACAATGCAGCATACAAGTCAGGTAGATCAAGTGTATTATTTTTTTTCAGACCTACCCTATCCTTCCTGAATTTATATTTTATTGTTATTCTATGAGCTTGTGAGAGGGATTTTTTTTTATAATTTTATTTATTTGTTTTTTTCAGTGTTACAAGATTTATTGTTTTGTACCACACCCAGTGCTCCATGCAATACGTGCCCTCCTCAATACCCACCACCAGGCTCGCCCAACCCCCAACCCTCTCCCCTCCAAAACCCTCAGTTTGTTGCTCAGAGTCCACAGTCTCTCATGGTTCATCGCCCCCTCTGATTTCCCCCCATTCCCCTTCCCTTCCTTCTCACAATGCCCTCCATGTTTTTCTTTGCACTCAGCATGTAAGTGAGACCATAAGGTAATTGGTTCTCTCTGCTTGACTTATTTCATTCCGCATAATCTCTTCCAGTCCCATCCATGTTGATACAAAAGTTGGATATTCGTCCTTCTAATGGCAGCATAATATTCCATTGTATATATGGACCACATCTTCTTTATCCATTCATCTGTTGAAGGGCATCTTGGTTCTTTCCACAGTTTGGCAATTGTGGCCATTGCTGCTATGAATATTGAGGTAGTTTTTTAAAACCGCCCACAATAATGGTGAATTTGCCTGTTTTTCCTCTGCTTCATTCATTTTCTCGATAAAATTTAAAGCTATGGTTTTAGAAGGTTATCTCTTGGAGGTTGATATCCCCCTGGTGGATGGACATTTTCACGGGTATGACATGCCTTCCTGTCTTTCTAATACAATTATGTGGCTTACTGTCTGCTTTTTCCAATATTATACAGTTACCCCAGATTATTTCATTTAATGCTTGCATGATATATAGTTTCCCTTCCGTTTACCTTCAGCCTGTCTTTGCCTGTATGTTATGGGCATGTCTCTTGTGAACAACCTGTAGCTGTGTTGTACATTTTTGTTTTTAATTCCACCTGACCTCCATTTTTGTTTAATATAATCACTGATATAATTGTGTTTATATCTACCATCCAACTATGGTTTTCTATACGACCTATCTCTTTATGTAGCTTTTTCCTCCTTTCATGGTTTTGTGTGGGTTAATCAGCTTTTTACTATCCCCTTTTCCTCTACTAATTTGTTAATATTATTTTACTCTTATGTGTTACCTTAAATATTACAACATGCATCTTTTTAAAGTTGATACTCTGGATATTAGTTGTTATCTAGATATTATGATATTCATCATTTGTGTATTACATTCCATCTGGTGATTTTTTTTAAGATTTTATGTATTTGATAGAGAGAGAGAGACAGCGAGAGAGGGAACACAAGCAGGGGGAGTGGGAAAGGGAGAAGCAGGCTTTCCACTGAGCAGGGAGCCTGATCCCAGGACCCTGGGATCATGACTGGAGCCCTAGATAGGTGCTTAACGACTGAGCACCCAGGCATCCTTTATCTGATGATTTTTTTTAAGAAGAGATGGTTTCAGTGTGATTTAACTTCTTTTAGAGTAATATAAACTTTAAATTATGAAAATAATTTTCATGAGGTCATAATATTATTGACTACCTAAGCTCGATCAAAATTTCACAAGAAGAAAACTATCCATGATTTCATTTATGAACATCAATGCAAAACTCCTCAGAAAATTATCAGGAGAAAGAATCCAGCAACTCATTTAAGGAGTAATATATCATGATGAAGTAGAGTTCATTCCAGGATTGAAAAATTATGAACTCTGTTAAAAAGAATTCATCATATTAATTGATCTAAGGGAAAAATTATATGTTAATCTCTATAGATGCTGAGTGTTCGTTTGAGAAAATTCAAAAGCCATTCTGGATTTTTTTAAAAAAAGAGACAACTCAGTAAAGTAAGAGTTAAACATTTTGTAACCACAACAAACTATTTATGCAATCACACATACATACACACACCAAAGACAATATAATAATTAATGGCAAAATGCTAGAGGCACTTCTGCTATTTCTGCCAAAAGACAAACAAGGTAAGGGTGTACAGCTCTCACACCTACTAGTGATGCTTTACCAGAGCTGTTAGTCAACAACACCAGAAAGAGAAACTGTTGTTGCAGATGACTTTAATACTTAGAAAACCCAAAAGAATATAACTGAAAAGATTTCTGTGATTCAATTCTAACATCTAAAAGAGAGAGAGGGAAAAGAAAGACAAATCTGACTCATTAAATCCTTTGGTTTGGCAACAAAACAAAAAAGCAGCTACTTTGGAGAAATTCTAAAGAAGAATGGTCAACTGGAAAAAAGTAATTTGAGAGAGAGTGCGTGTGCACAGCAGTGGGAATGGCAGAGGGAGAAACAGACTCCCAGCTGAGCTGGGAGCCTAACACAGGGGCTTGATCCCAGGACCCTGGGGTCATGACCAGAGCTGAAGGCAGACTCTTAACCATCTGTACCACCCAGGTGCCCCACCAAGAGTTATCTAATATATTTTAGAAATATTGGGGTTGGGGAGAAATAAAAAGCTGTAGAATGATGGACAAAGATCATGAATAGACAGTTCGCATTACAAGAAATGCAAACAGTCTTTGAATTCATAAAAATTCAACCTCATGCAAAAATTTAAAATTTTTGGACCAAGACAAGATGGCGGAGGTGTAGGAGGCACGGAGAGCACTGGGATCCAGAAAGAGGCTGAAAACCACTCTAAAAGCCGGCAAACA
>CM053604.1:100863708-100894100 GCA_028646535.1 Procyon lotor
TGGGCTGTGGACATTGGGGAGGGTATGTGCTGTTAAGTGCTGTGAAATGTGTAAGCCTGATGATTCACAGACATGTACCCCGGGGCAAATAATACATTATATGTTAATAAAAATTAATTAAAAAAAAATTTAAAATTTTTTTAAATTTTATTTATGGAATGTGGGAATATAAGTATATATTTCTCAGTTTGCTTGCATTTCATCAGGAAACTGTCAAGGATTCACAAGAGCTAATAAAAATGATTGTTTAAATAAAGAGAAGAGGGTGGATACAATACAAGGCAGACAGGGAAAAGAATGACGGTGTGATTTCTAAATGAATACCTTTTCATATTGTTTTGTTTCTCAACCATGTGACTATAGTACCTTTAGAGAAAAAACACAATAAAATGTAATTTTTTTGCAAATTTGTTAAATGAGAAAAATTTTATCTCATTCTATTTTGCATTCTTTTTTTTTTTTCTATTTTGCATTCTTGATTACTGTAGACACTAAATTCCTTAAAGTGTATTTTCACTCTTTGTACTTATCTGTTCAAGTTTCTCATATTGAGGGCTCCTGGGTCGCTCAGTTGGTTAAGCAACTACCTTCAGCTCAGGTCATGATCCTGGAGTTCCAGGATTGAGTCCCGCATTGGGCTCCCAGCTCCGCAGGGAGTCTGCTTCTCCTTTTGACCTTCTCTCATGCTCTCTCTCTCTCAAATAAATAAATAAAATCTTTAAAAAAAAAAGTTTCTCATATTGAGAGATATTTTTTCTTACCAAATTTTATAATCCTTTAATATATAAGGAATAAGTACATTTAAAATTTTTACTTAGACATTTTTAGTCTGTTTATTCCATTATTTTATTCATTATACATTAATTTATAGAATATAATCATTTTTGTTTTGTCAAATCTATCAATCTTATTTTGTTGAATTTTTAAAAAATTGCCTTAAGCCTATCCAAAAATCAGATGCTTACTTACATATTTTTTTCTAGCTGTCTTTTTTTAAAAGCTGGAATTTGTCATATGAAGTGAGAGGAGAATATAATTTTTCTCAACAGCTAACCAGCAGCTTCACAGAATCTTTGTTAAAGAGTAACCATTTCTCTTACCTGCTGCTTCAAGATTCTTTCATAGAGACATCTGTCAGTACATCAGTCACTTATTTTCATTTTGTGGTAAATTTTGACATCTACTAAGACTAGGTTTTTTTTTATTAAACCTTTTAATTTCAAAATTATTTTCACCAGTGGACTTTTCCACATGAACTTAAATATCATAGTGTCAATTTCACTTCCTATATCAATTTTTATGTCAATTTCACTTCCAATTTCATTTCTTATGAAATAATTCGGGAAAAAATTATACCTCTGTAATATACAGTGTTATCATTCAGGGATTAAATATGCTTCTCGGAGCACCTGGGTGACTCAGTGGGTTAAATCTTTGCCTTCAGCTCAGGTCATGATCTCAGGGTCCTGGATCCAGCCCCACATGGGGCTCTCTGCTCAGCAGGGAGCCTGCTTTCTCCTCTCTCTCTGCCTGTCTCTCTGCCTACCTGTGATCTCTCTCTGTCAAATAAATAAATATTTTAAAAAATATGCTTCTCAAATTATTTGATTGTCCTTTTTGTTTTTCAATCTAGTTTTACTGATTTTTTATATTATCCTAGTATATTTCCTTATTATGTTCATTCCTAAGTATTGTATAATTTTGTCAGTGATGTGAATTAGGTAATTTCCTCTACATATTGCTAAGATACAGATGATGAACATGAAAATAAATGGTTATTTAATTTTTATTTTTGCTCATTTTGTTACAAACTATCTCATAAAACTTGCTATTTTAGTTCATATGATGTCTCCAGTAATTTGCTTAGCTTTGTTAGTTAAATAATTGTAGAATCAAAAAAAAGTAATTGTAGAATCTACAAGTAATGGTTTTATGTTTTCAAATAGTTGTAATTGTATATTTTTACACTTAGTTTTTATTAATCAAATTCCAGGGGCATCTGGCTGGCTCAGTCGGCTAAACATCTGCTTTGGGCTCAGGTCATGATCCCAGGGTCCCTGGATCCAGTCCCACATCAGGCTCCCTGCTCAGCAGAGAGTCTGCTTCTCCCTCTGCCTCTGTGCTCTCTCTCCCTCTCTCTCAAATAACTAAATAAAATCTTTAAAAAAAAAAGAAATTCCAGAAATTTCTTACAGGTGCCAAAGAATAGCCACCAGAGTATCCATTCTTATTCTTCAATATGATGGGGATACTTAGGGTGATTTGCCAGTAGGTTTGAAGTCGGAATTAGTTTCGGGCAGATCTGATTGTATTAAGAAGTTGTCACCCTATTCCTATTATTAAGAATTTATTATTTTAAAAAAATGTGTAGTGAATTTTACCAAAGCTATTTTTAGGTCAGGATGGTGCCGTGTTGAAGAGATTGGGCTGACTGGAATTGGAAACCCGACTCTACCACTTGGCAGCATTGCATCATGGCCTCTGGGTGGCCGCTTAAGCTCTGCTCTCAGTTTCCTCATTTATAAAGTGCAGATAGCATTATACCTACCTCACAGGCATTCTATAAATGGCACATGAACTAAAGCCTGTAATGTGTTTGGCATTGCCCTTGGAATAGAGTTGGCACTCACTAAGCGATGACTATTGCCATTTGTGGAGATGATGGTGTGATATTTCTATGGGATAACTTAAGATGAAAGGATTCGAGCAAAGCAAGTCTGGCTGGAATCTTAGATTGCATGGCCCATCTTAGTGAGAGCACACAACTGTCCATCCCCGTTTTTGAGCATTTGTGGTTTAATTCTTATCCTTTTTTTCCACTCTCGGTACGCCATTCGCCTTAACAAACTGTGTACTTGCTTTGTCCAGTCAGCAGGATTAAGAAACTAGTTTTCAGGGATCTGTTTATTCACTTATCAGGAGAAAGGGTGGAGTTGAATCAAATACTAATTTTTCCTGCAGTTTTTTTTCCTTCTAGTTCTCTTATAGTGGATGATATTGGGAAAGGTGTTTATTTTTGTCTCGGTATTGTAATGCACATAATATTTAGAGAGTTATCAAAGCACTCCAAGGGTTAGCCGTACACACATATATATAACTGAGGGTTAGTCATGTATGTACATAAGCATGGGCCTCACTTTCATCATCTGCTTAAGTGAGCTTACTTAATTCTCTAACTAAATGTTAATTTTCTGATGCAATCGGTTAGGTAAATATTCTAAGGAAAAAGCTAACCTGAGGTTAACATTTTTTATGAGACATTAGGCTTTGTTTACCATCACTATTATATTAGTAAAGGTCACTTTTCAGAGATGAATATGTGCACTACAAAAGTATACATGATGTATAATTATCTTTTCTCAGTATATACTTTACAATTTTGGTTAAACCACTTTGTAGTTTTATTAAAATTTGTTAAATTTTGTGATAGAGATAATACTGAGTCCCACGTATGCTGAAAAATAGATGCATGTTCTTGCTGAGGGAGAGTTTCTTTAAAATGGAAGTCCTTTGGAAAGATAGATGCTGCAGATCCTCTGAGCCTCAGTCTACCTTACTGGGCCATGTTTTTAGACCATCTCTGTTCAACTGGGGTCAGCTTACTTTATACCATCTCCGCGCTGCCTCCTCTGTGCACGCTGCTGGCTCTTCTCAGTCATCTTCTATGTTCTGTTGTGGGTTTAGGCGGAAGCTTCTGACTTCCTTCCAGAGAGGAAGCTTGGTTGTGTTCTCAGTCTTCTCTGGCCAGCTGATCCTCAACTCGGTTTTTCTATCACATTTCACTGCCTCTAGAATGAGGCTACCCATCACACTGGTATCCATTGGGAATTTCAAAACCGAGAGGCAGGACCAAGCCTTCCTGCAAGTGTACTCTCCACTCACTTTCTCAAAGATAACCACCCCCAAAGGAGGAATTTACTGCACACATGTCTTCTTCTACCTCTGTTTCCCTTGGCCTTCTTACCCTCCACATTGAGACATTTACTTGCATCCCATCTTTCTGATCCTGAGGGTAGCCTGTTTTCTAGTGTTTATACATAGATCGGGTTTTTACTCTCTACTGTGGAAGAAGCTCTATCTAGACCAGGTTACCTTTTCAGGGCAGGAGCCTCTAGTAAAGCTAGGTGGTAGGGATCTTCCCTAGAGGACTAAACACTGGTTTGGTTGAGAAGAGTGTAGTATAGTGGTAAAAACATGGATGCAAGCCAGGCCGCCTGATTTCCTGCTCTGGTGCTGCCACCTGTTCACTGTGTAACTTTGGGCAAATATATAATTTCTCTGTTCCTCCGATTTCTCACCTCTACAATGATGGTAATAGCATTACCTTCCTTATAAAGTTGCCATAATAAGAAAGTTAGTTAAAAATATATGCATAGCTTAGAACAGTAACTGATAAGTAGTACTCGGTGATCTGTTAGCAATTATTCTTTTGATATTATTAATCATAGCAAAAAATTATCCTTCTTTTAGATATTTGAAGGCACGGAATGTAAGTAGAATGTGGTAAAGTGATCGACCTAGCTGGAGGGAAATAAGAAACTTGCATTGGCAACTAAATGGAAAATTTGGAAATGCAGTTGCCTGAGTGGGTAGGATTTTGAAAGTGCCATAGTATGTATGTATGTTTGTATGTATGTATTTATTGAAAGTGCCATAGTATTTAAACATATATAATAGTAAGCAGTAGGAACACTTGATAAAATTTGGGTGACAGTAAGGTTGTTATAAATGGACCCATAAGGAACACAAAGAGTAGAATCAAAGAGTGAAAGAAAAGATTGTAGGTAAGGCAATTCATTCTTTTTTTTTTTTAAGACAATTCATTCTTAAGGACACACAAGTCCAGATTAAGTTGTTGCAAAAGCAGCAGGGATCCAGGAAGACATAGAGATGGCTGACTGGGGTCATAGAGGGGCTCCGGTCAGTGTTGAACGGGAGAGAAATGGAAAGTTGTCATAAGAGGGTACTGTCTTGGGTGAATTTTTTTTTTTTTTGAGGGATTGGGGGGAGTGTGTGTTGGGAAGTATTCCTTTCTCTGCTATAGTCTATAATAGTTCTCTGTCCAGTAGGCCTGGACAGAAAAATTTTGATTTTAGGTCAAGTTTGAGATAGCAATAGGCTATTCAGGTAGAAACATCCATTGGTCAGGAGCTGACAAATAGTTTGTGTTAAGGGCAAGGTGGTAAATATTTTAGTCTTTGTGTGCCAAATATGGAATCTGTCACAGAATCTTCTTTATAAATGTTTTAAACTCTTCTTTTAATTTTTTTTTGAAAAGGTAAAAATGTAAAACAAAAACAAGCTACAGCCTGATTTGCCCTCTAAAGACCTAGTTTGCCAACGCCTGCTGTAATTTATTGTGAAAGAACAGAACCTTGGCAGAGTTGTTGAGAGTAGAGATTTAGATTTAGATTTTTTCATCTTCAGCAACTATATAATTTGAGAAATCATTAGTGAGCATGGATACCTGTATCACAGTATTCTAACTAAAATTGAGTAGTGTTGTGAACATAAAATTATATAAATACTTAAAGTAAAAGAATTTTTGCCTAGAAATAGGTTTTATAAAATTATGTTTTTCTTCTTGTGAGTCCTGTAAAGTTACTTTGTAAGAACTTCTCTTTCAACTAGATGCCAGAGTAAGTTCAATAAAATTACAATAGATATGTTTGTAAAATACTAATAAGAACCTAACATAAACATTTCAGAGAATTCGTGATTTCATAGTTCCATGGAAATTAACACAAAATTATGTTTGACTCGCTGGGTGTCACAGAGACAAAAAATGATACTTTCGGTCTATGATGCTCTCATATGATAAATGATAGAATGAAACCAGACATAATAACTGTGGCTAATGAGGGAGAGGGAGGTTCTTGTCTCTACGGGGTCTAAGAATGAATCTCTTGGACAAAGGAGAGTGAGTAAAGCGATAGAAGCTTATTAAGCAAGGATACAGAAAAAAAGCTCTCAGGAGTGAGACAGGTCCCTACTGGGTTGCCACTGAGGGTTTCAGGGATCGTCTTTTATAGAAAGGTAACCAAGGATCTTAAATCTGTTTAACATCTCTGTTGATAGCACCATTGAGTAAGGACTAGTGATAACACCTTCAGTGGCTTACTTCTTTTTAGGGTCTGGTAATTCTTGGTTGATCACAAGTAGCTTTTATACAAGACCTCACCTCTGACATCTAGGACAAGATGGTCTGGTTTGTTCCCTTATCTCTAGTTTCCTTTCATCTCCTACTATTTAGAATTGTGAGCCTGATCCTGTGGCCCCCTGCCTGTCTCTTCCTGCCCAGCCTTGCCTGTCCCTTATTCATAACCAGCTGCCCTTCGCTTTAAGACATTGAGATTATTTATATTTTAACTGTGGGGTTGGAGGGAGTTGTATTCTTTTAAAACTGACCAAAGTAAATGCGTATAGAAAGAATTTAATAAAAACAATTTGAGTTCTTTAATTCTATTCAAATTAACCAGAATCAATGGTACAATTTAAAGAAACCTCTTAAGTTAGCTGAAATTAATGAGTCCATTTATTCCCTTGATTCAAGTAGATTACTACAGAGTAAGTACATTTTCCTAACTGACTTTTATTGATTATAAATTTAGCCAAGGCATTTTGCATTTTACAACAGATTTCTAGAGAGATTCAATCTTTTCCTGTTAAAACCTAGAAATTATTTTGTTTTATTTAAGGTGATGCTTTATTTCAGATAAACTTTTGAAATCCACAAAGACTATTACTTTCTTATAGATGCGGAGTTCAGATTACAGAGAGTAGTTTTAGATAAACTCAATATTCTCTTCAGTTGCAAGTTCTCAAAAGAGCAACACTGAGAAGTAGAATTTGACTTAGGAGAAGACAACCAAGAATATAAAATATCTACATAAAAACTCAAGTGAAAAATAGCCAAAACAATAAGCATGGAAAAGAAAGACCTTGGAGGGACTGGGGGTATGTTTGGCGGAGGAGAGGGGGAGGACCTTCATGTATATCATTTTTCTTAAATATTTAAAATACCAGAGGAGGCACCAACGGATTCATTCATCCATTCATCTATCTGTCCATGCAGTCATTCATCCAACCTTGAAAATATACCCTTCTTTATTGTGGTCACCATGCATGTGCTTGAGATACAAAGATGCATTAGATAAGGCCTACCTAAAGAAAGTCACAGACTAAAGAGGAGACTCAGTTTTATGGACACACTAACTAACTGGGTAAACTAATCAGACTTTGTTTCCTCCTCTTGAAATCGGGATAGTGATAATAACTAGCTCGTAGGTTATGTTAGGAAAAAAGGGGATTGTGAAAAGTACTTCAGAGTGTTATGGAAGGTTAGATGATTTCATGCTATGATCTGAGGGATATATTGACAAGGAATTATGAACTCATATCTTCTAAGTCTTGTGATTGAAAAATTTATATATAGTGACTCAGTTATCTCTTTCTATATAACAAAACATCTAAAATTTAGTGGCTTAAAGCCCCCACACTTTATTATTTCTCATGATTCTGTCTGTTGGGTGGGCAACTTTTCTGCTGGTCTTGTCTGGTCTTATCCAAGTCTCCTCACTCACATGTCTGGGAACTTGGGACTGGCTGTGGTCTGAGTTTTTCTCTCCATGTAGTTTTTTTATTAGTAGTTTCCCTGGATTTTCTTTCATGGCAGTGGATACATTTCAAGCATTCCAAGATGGAGAAAACCCAGTGGCAAGGCCTCCTGGGACCTAGCCTTGGAGACTGCTCATTGTTTCTGCCACGTCCTCTCAGTCATAGCAAGTTCTAGGGAGAGGGCCAGTCCAGATTAGTGGGAGGGGAAATAGACTCCACCTCTCGATGGGAGGAGTGATGAAGTCACATTGTATAAGGGCATAGGGATGGCGAGGATCTTTGTGGCCATCTTCATAAAACCATGGGTTTTCATTTTGCATTTGATAAAGTGTAAATATTTTTCTATATACAAGGGCTCAGTTGTATATTTTTTTCTGTACTTCAGTAATCATTACTAGCACATAATAATATGAAATATGATATGGTTTAAGTTCTATACAGCTCATAGTAATTATTTCTAATTAAAAATTGTAGCCACTTCTAACTAATGTGTTGAAAGCAAGATCTGTTTGTACCTATGAGGAAATCTACTAGTTTGAGAGTTTTAAAGTCTTTTTAGTTGATCGTTACACTATATTCAGTGGTTTAGCAATAGAATTTAATAGAATTTATTAGAATTTTTTTTAGAATTTATACTTAATAGCTGTCACTTTTATTCCTTGATGACAAAAAGAGAAATATATTTTAATTCAGTTTTTTTTCTCTCTGTGTATAACCAAGGCTTAAAGAGCATAGAATAGGGATGAGGAGTCATTTTTGCTTTTTGTTTGTTGTTTTAATCTAGTAGTTTCGATGTCATTTCAATTGGTTAGAGTTTCCTTACTTTTTAAGTGACTTAACAACTAAATATTTTGTTGCATATATCTTTGTTGTTTTGTAGTCTCAGTGACTTTATAATTTATAAACTACAATGTCTTGTGAATATGTATGACAAAAACAGAAATGCAGTCTTGCCCATTTTACTAAAAACAGGGTTTTCAAACATTTGGGAGTAGTAAGAATTTTCCATTGAAAAATATTCACAGGATCTAGATTGAACAGTAGATCTCATACATAAGAGCAAACTTCATACATAAAATCAGGGAGGGCCCCTAACCCTTTCTCACTGCCCAATTTAAAAACAGACAAAAGCAGTAAAAACAAAGTAGAAGTATTCTAGTTTATAGCAAGTATGTATATTGAGTATAGTCCTAATTTTAGGGTATGTCTTCATTTTCTTGAAAACACAACTCAGTTTCTTTCTTTCTTTTTTTTTTCAAGATTTTATTTATTTATTTGACAGAGAGGAGAGAGATCAAAAGTAGACAGAGAGGCAGGCAGAGAGAGGGGGAAGCAGGCTCCCCGCTGAGCAGAGAGCCCGATTAGGGGCTGATCCCAGGACCCTGAGATCATGACCTGAGCCGAAGTCAGAGGCCCTAACCCACTGAGCCACCCAGGCGCCCCCACAACTCAGTTTCTTATGTTCTAGCTTTTAGATACGTGGCCCCCTCAACTTGAAACTCTCCCATCCCCTTCTCACTTAAGGAATGTCTGCTTGCCCTGGAGGTGCCAGCTTCCGTGTTTCTTCCTTCAGAAAGTCTTTTTCAGGCTAGACACCTCTCTTGTGTGTTTTCATAGTGTCCTCCTCTATTACTATTATGAAATAGCTGTGGGTTCATCTTCCTAACTGGGCGGTGAGCTCAACGAGGACAGGTATGACGTTGACCTTGATCGCTGCTGTATCTTCACTTCATAGCCAGCATTGCTATCGGCGAACGATATTTGTTGAATGGATTAATTTGAGGTAGACTGATAAAATTTCCTTCTTTCCTTTATGTATTTTTCATCGAATTACAAATACAATAGAAGCCCTGTTTTCTGGATCAGGACCCATAGTTGTTGGGCACTGAAAAAGAAAAAGCATACAATATCCATCTTTTCCTTGTGTGCAAAAGATCAGACATTCAGCCCAACTATTCACATGATCTCTTGTTAAATGGTAGCATTATCTCATCCAGGAAATGATCTTATTTGATTGGCTTTGTATTTTTGGCAATTCCCTTAGCATGTTGCTTAGGGAATTATGGTCACCCAAATCAAGTACCTCAACTTTGCCATACCTCCTCACCATATTGCCTGTTGATGATGTTTCTTTGCTTCCTACTGCTTTCTATGGCTTCCTTGCCCTCTTTGGACGGATAGTAACCTTCTGGCACCACTGTCCTCAGAACTCTCCACTATTAGATGGCAGTTCTTTGAACACATCTGCCTCTTATGACACATAAGAGGTAATGTGTTTATTTCCTTCTCACAGTGTGTTTCCACTCACATTCTGTAATTTGCTACCTTTCCTAACTTCTGTGCATTTGCCTGACATATAGAACCTCCTGTCCTCCTGACAATAGCCTCATGAATTTACTCTCTTTTCAATTTTATTTTATGGTTTATCTCTCTCAGAATATTCTTTTTTTTTTTTTTTTAAGATTTTATTTATTTATTTGACACAGAGAGAGATCACAAGTAGGCAGAGAGGCAGGCAGAGGGAGATGGGGAAGCAAGTTCCCTGCTGAGCAGAGAGCCCGATGGGGGGCTCTATCCCAGGACCCTGAGATCATGACCTGAGCCAAAGGCAGATGCTTTACCCACTGAGCCACCCAAGCACCCCAGAACAAACATTCTGGTTTTTTATCCCATTCCAAATATTCCAGCATAATTAACTATCTGCCTTTCTCTCTCAGCACACACATTTGTACTTTGGTAACTGCACAGTATTTGGAGCAGTTCGACAAGTCACCAGATTGAACATTAACAAAGCACTTGATCTTTCTGTTTAAATGCCAAAATTTAGACTGTTTCACTAAAATTGATACTAGATTTGCAGGTTTCAGGTAATTCTTCAGGTGCTCTTTATTGTAGTAGAGAGCCACAACCCAGAGCCCTTAGGACCTTTGCTTACTGATGAGGATGTGAACCCTTTCTGTTGTGGTTACTTTATGGTCAACTGAAGTGTGGTGTGTATAGGATGAACATACAGATTAACAAGGTTGCTTTTCACATGGGCTTTGTAGAATCATCTGAATAATTTATTGTGATATCTCATATAAAACTTCATTTTTTTATTAACATATAATGTATTATTTGTTTCAGGGGTACAGTCTGTGAGTCATCAGTCTTACACAATGCACAGCACTCACCATAGCACGTACCCTCCCCAATGTCCATCTCCCAGCCACCCCATCCCTCCCACCCCTCCCGCCTCCAGCAACCCTCAGTTTGTTTCCTGAGATTAAGAGTCTCTTATGGTTTGCCTCCCTCTCTGGTTTCATCTTGTTTTATTTTTCCCTCCCTTCCCCTATGATCCTCTGTCTTATCTCTCAAATTCCACATATCTCTCAAATTCAGTGAGATCATATAATAATTATCTTTCTCTGATTGACTTACTTCGCTTAGCATAATACCCATAAAACTTCATTTTAATCTCACAAACCTGTAAGTCTGTTCCATGTACAGGGGAACAAAGGCAGAAGTAGCACCCAAACAAGTTTGCAGAGGACCTCAGAAAGGTTGACTTCCAAAATGTGTCAGAAATCTTTGAAGTGTCATAGAATGAAGTATTTAGCATCTTGAGTTCTTACTGCATGTGAAATACTGTGCCAGGCACGTGGTGTGTCTTCTCATTACAACCATTAGTGATTTATATTTTATATTTTTCAGCAGCTTGGGAAGTTAAATAAATTTCCTCATATATTCGTTTTCTATGCCATATAACAAGTCTTTACAAACTTAGTGACTTAAAATAACTCCTGTTAATTCTGTCACAGTTTTGGAGATCAGAAGTCAGACAGACTCAATTGGATATCCTACCGAGGGTCTCAAGGTAGAAACTGAGGTTTTTGCCAGGCTGGGCTGTTATCTGAAAGCTTCGGAAAGTATCCATGCCAAACTTACTCAGCTTGTTGGCAGAACTCAGTCCTTTGTGGTTGTAGGAGTAAGGTCCTTATTTCCTTGCTGGCTGTCAGCAGGGGTCATGTACTACGAGAGGCCACCAAGATTGCTTCCTACAGTGGCTCTCTCAAAGGCATGTGTAGTCCTCCTTACGATTTGAGACTACCTGGCTTCTCCTTCTGCCACCAGAAAGATAAAATTCTCTGCTTTTAAAGCCTCATGTGATTAGATGAGCCACCGCCTCCCCACCCCCTTCAGTCATCTCTCTATTAAGGTCAGCTGTGCCCGTATAACATAACACGGCCCCAGCGGTGACCCTTCATCAGATCCTTCCATCAGGCACATTTAGGGTGGGATTTTTGGGTGGGGTGTATAATTCCACTTGCCACATCCCATTACTCAAAACAGTAATTGACAGATTTGGAGGTCAAGCCTGGGTTTTGGTTGAATGATAGACCTTTGTCCCCGTATCGCATTGATCAGAGGGTTGGATGTTATCCATGGGCGTTATGGAGACCAGCCTTATTTCTACGTAGTCAGACTGTGTTGGTGCCACATCATGCTAGAAAAAGTACTGCCTCAGAGGGTTCTAGCACAAGCTTTCTGTGCACACTGATCCTATAAAACAGGAGATCCAGATGGTCAAGAATCACATACATTAGGTTTTGTCAGCTCGCCATATTTCTGTGATTTGTGCTAATGTCGGTTTTGTCTGCCCTGTTTGATTTCAAGCTTTGGTTTCTCTTTTGTACCTTGTTTCCCTCCTGCTTTAAAGAGTTGGTTAACTAAGAGTCACGCTGTTTCTGTTGTTTGAGGGCAATCATAGTTTTTCTTTTTATTTTTATACTTTTTTAAAGGTTTTATTTATTTATTTGACAGAGGGAAAGAGATCACTAGTAGGCAGAGAGGCAGGCAGAGGGAGAGGGGGAAGCAAGCTCTCTCCTGAGCAGAGAGCCGGATGCGGGGCTCGATCCCAGGACCCTGAGATCATGACCCGAGCTGCAGGCACAGGCTTAACCCACTGAGCCACCCAGGCACCTCGTTTTTATTTATATACTTTTAAGAAGCAATTAAGTTGAGTACTATAATTCCTATAGCAATGTGCTAAAGATTGCAAGTGCAGAAGATACCAAGTCAATTAAGAACAATCCCATTCTTAATCAAATAAAACTGTCATTGACTGGAGACCACATGGATTTTTATGAAGCAGAGTATTAGAAGTGGTAGACACTGTGAAAAAGGAAAACAGATAAGTATTATTTTGTTGATTTTAAATAACACAAACAGTTACATGTCATGTATTTCTTAGGCTGTTGAGGGCAACTTTTTTTGAGAGAACCATTGATTTCTTTATTGGCAGCTTTGAAGCTTCTTTTTTTCCATCATTAATTCAGTAATAGGCATCTGCTTTGTTCCCCATGACTTAACCAGGTCGGATGGAGCCTCACAGACTATAACCTGCTCAGTTGTATTAGGACCAGTGTAGTTTGTGTGTGAAACAAAGTCCAGTCCTGCTTTTTCTCAATGACTATGTAATTTGGGATAAGTCTCTAGACATCTGAACTTTATTGTCCCCAACTATTAAATGAGTTGTTCTAAGTTTCTATTATTTTGGACACAACAATGACATATTTTCATCAGTTTTCGAGTTGCTGAAAATATTTATTTTGGTTTGACTGCTTAGAAATTTGTTTGCTAGATCTCATAAAGATGTATGAAAAATTTTATAGTTGAACGTGCATGAACGTGCATTATAGTAAAATTCATTGGAATGGCTATTGTTTTTCTTTCTTCACATAAAAAAACTTTTTGGGGTTCCAACTTTTATGCACACTTCACCCTTCTCCAATAAGTGTTCCACCTTTTTTTTCTTGTTTCTTTTTATGTCACCAGAAATATGATATGGCATGTTATTTATCATGCCTTTTATATGGCATGTTATTGGTCACAGTGTATGAATGATTGCTTTTTAATGAGAAATCCCTATTTCTGCTCTTGAGGATAAAGTACTGAATATTCAAACACAGACATTGTGATGGCAGACGATGGCTAGAATTGTTATGCTTTGTCTTAGCATTTGATTGTGCCTTTCTTCGTGAAATAGGTGGTATGGCACACTGGTATTGCCATCCTCGTGGGTTCTTCTCCTAGTCAATGTCCCAGTTGTGACAAGTCACAGCATCCAGTTGAGGTTTTAAAGTGTTAAAGAAAATTAAATCAACGGTTAAATTAGAAATGGGGTCTGAGCTATAACTTCTCTCCCTGGAAGGGAAGATATTATGGGCAACATGCACATAGGGAATGCTTTTCCTGGTAATAAAGTTTGGAAAATAGCAACCCAAACAGAACAAGACTATTGATGCTGTCATTCAGTACGTAGATAACAAAAAGACTTTTCACCATGTAAGAACCTCTCCTACGCTACGTTTGCATGTTGCCTTAGTGCAAGGGAAAACAGCTGGTTGTCTGTTTTCCTTTCGGTTTTATTTTCTTTTTACACTGCCATTCCATTAGTACGTGGCTTCATAAAGCTGTAGGATTCTGATAGGAAAACTACCGCGTCCATGTGCTTTGGAAGCCCATGTGTTGATTTTCTAGCTGGATAGCAATCTTTTATTATAGCTGAAGGGAGAGTGTGACTCTGCGTGTTCAAGGCAGGAAGCCTGATGCCACCAATATCAAGTCCAGAAGTGAGCTATCTCCTGTGTTTTATGTGCTTCATTCCACTGAATGAACATTGTATTACTGCTTTTATTTTTTTGGTTGTTCTTTGAATATCAGAGCCTTGTCGGTTGGTTCTGTTTCTGTCGAACACTTGATGGAAAGTTTTGCTGTAAAGCTTCCTCTATGGAGATGGCTTTATGTCTCGGCTATAAAGGGATGTCTTATAAAATGTGATCGGAAATTATCTTTATAAGTTGCCACCCTGTGTGCTCTTAAAAGCTCAGAATCTGGGTGTTAGGTTTAACTCAGAGCTGTGTTTGCCCGGTTTATTTGGACACATCCTTCATGAGACCACTTTTTTCCTCTCCTACCAGCCTTCCTTCTGGGGCTCCGTGTAGTCTTTTGGACCATCTGTGCTGTACATTAGCCCCAAGCTTTCTGGGTGTCTTCCTTGGATAGTTACCCTCTCAAAGACCAAATATCAATTATGTTCGGTAATTCACCTCTTTTGTTACTCTAGGCATAGCTCCCAAGAACTGCTACACACCAGGAGGTCCTCAGTGAGTATGAATTAAACATTGTGGGGGGGGATTTCTTAACTGAAATGAGCATCCTTTAATGCTAATTCTTCTATATTAAAACTTCTTCACTTACATTTTGTGGCCCTGTCACTCTGTCTTTGTATTCTTGTGGGCTCACGTCTATGATACTCGGCTCGGCCAGCACACAATTCAATTCTCCCTGTAATTCTGCAACTTATTAGTGGTCCTGTGTTGCCTTCCTCAAGCAGAGCCTGACAGACTGCATGTTTTCCATTATTGTGTATTTTTATTCTTTCACCAAAACACCTTTTGATTTTTGCTCTGAAGATGCTCCGCGAAACACGGTTTCTTTCCTTCCTTTTTTTTTTTTTTTTTGTATGAGTTGGCATGTTTAATTAACCTAAGTAAAAAAGGAGGAGAAGACTTTTATTTTTTTAAATGGGAGTAGAAGTCATAGTATTCTTTTGCTTTGCCTGGAAACAGGTTGCACAGCAGCCAAAGGGAGTCTTAACTATACAGATATTTCCTTACATTTTCCCTTAAAAATAAATAAATAAAAAGGTACGTGGCAGGCC
Organism: Procyon lotor; assembly: GCA_028646535.1. NCBI lineage: Eukaryota > Metazoa > Chordata > Mammalia > Carnivora > Procyonidae > Procyon > Procyon lotor. Next base: position 100,879,031 of record CM053604.1, read on the forward strand.
AGGCAGGCAGTTTCACTGTGCTTTAATGGCCCATGGTAGCCCAGATGTTGAAATGCCCTAAGTGGGAAAGAATTTTCTGTCATCTTCTTTTCTGCCAATGGCGTTTATTTTGTGTAAATATTAAGTTCTAGCATGATAATGGGTGCCCAAGGGAATCAAAGTGAGATAACAGGATTCTTAACATATTTCTTATTCTCATATGATTTATGTTTCCTATATTTCTACTGGAAAGTGAGAAAACTTTTTTTTTCCTGAGGCAATTACTCTGCATGGCCTTTTTACCCTATTACAGAGCCTTCTTTCTTTTCAGATAATAACCCACAAAATCTCTTTGGGTGCTTGAGTTAAGTCACTAATTGGCTTGATAAAGGGTTGTTAGTACAGAAAGCCTATTCTCTCCATTTGTTGTATGTAACTCCCAGACTTTAAGTGACCCATTTGTTGTTCCTGAGGCCAAGACTCATTATTTTCCTTTGGCAACATACAGACTGTGGATTTCAATTTAATTCACAGACTTAGAGCTCATGTCGAAGTAATTTCTGCTGAGAAGTGGTTTTTCTAGACAATTGTTCAAAACTTTTGATGAAGAGTCAACATTAGATACAACATTTGAATGCATGTACTCTGCTATAGAGATTATTAATGCAAGATTTTATTTTTTTAGTGTACCTTTCCTCCTTCAAAAATAGTTTTCGCTGAACTGTGGAGTTTTTTTCTGAGTCTTTGTCTAGCATTAACAGCAAAGGCAAGTTTAACTATTAGCTTCCCATATAAATTATTCATACATTAATATCCAGCTTTGTTCGCCCTCTTCTTAAGTTAAGATCCATATTTGTTGAAGGAAAATGTGAACACTAGGAAAACTTTACTTACTGGTGATTAATTCTGAATTTTCTTTACTGAGTCTAACCTTGAAAATATTGATAATTGAATTCCACAGATAAAATTAATTTTATCAAGTTACATATTTTTCCCCATCAGACTTCTGTAACTGAACCAAATGAGAGTTCATCCACTCAGTGCACAGCAAGCCAATAGAAACTGACATTGAGCTCTTACAGTGAACAAAGATAGACTACTTTATTGGTGTGGTGGGAAAATGGGGAGGTAGTGCTCAAAAATCCCAAATCCTCTGATGCCTTGCAAGTGAGGGTTTTTAAGGGCAAAATCTGGGGTAGGGGTCTCCAGAGAAGGTGGCCGCTGCAGATTGGAGGCCCTGAGGGTCGTTTTAGCAGATGCTACTTACTAACTTCTGGCACCGTTCCATCTGGTCCTTTGGAGGTCTGTTTCATCTCAAGAGACTTGAATGTGAGAAATATCTTTGTCTGTATGTGAGAGATTTCATCAGTGCTGATTAACTACTTGTCCTACAGGTTACTCTGAGTGATGAGTAAGCAGTCCCATCCCTTGAGCCTAGGCCTCTGTGTGCCTTGGCTGGTCTGGTCATGCTTTGGGGCTGATATGACCTCTAGTTGTTCATTCTTTCATATGAACTGACAAGATGGATGCCAGCTTCCTAGGTAGAGTCCCACAGTGGGTCATACCCCAATCATACTGTGAGTGGATTTGTGGAGAGGTTGAATAATGACGAGCTTTAGTAGCTAGGTCAAAATACAGAAACAATATGAATACATATTAAAAAAACAAATTAAAACAAATTAAAAAATTTGTTTGATAAATTTGATAAAACAAATTAAAAAAAATACACTTAAGGGAGCAATAGTAACAAAGAGGGCCACAGTCCAGAAGAGACTGCCTCCTATTAGGCATATGTGCTGAGAAGATGGAAAACTTCATATAGGATATGAACTAATTATGACCCAACCCGGTACTTATCCAGCTAATAATTAACATGTGGGCTCAGCATTAAATCAATTATAAATTCTCACTCTTAAAAAATCAAGTCTTTCCTGGGGCGCCTGGGTTGCTAGGGTCTGCACTTGGCTCAGGTCATGATCCCAGGCTCCTGGGATCGAGCCCCACATCCGGTTCCCTGCCCAGTGGCAAGCCTGCTTCTCCCACTCCCACTCCCTCTGCTTGTGTTCCCTCTCTCTCTCTCTCTGTCAAAATAATAAATAAAATCTTTTAAAAAACTATTTTGAAAAAATCAAGTCTTTCCTTCCCTGTAAAAAGGATATTGATTACCAGGAATCACAAACTTATTTAAGTAGAAGGACTATTTATCAGATTAGGGCACTAGTTTGTGTAATAGGTGAATAACTGGTCTGAGTGTTACATCATACAAGCTGATGTTAAAAGTGATACGTGACTTTTTTCTCTTCAGTTTTGCATTTAATTACTAATTTCTGTCAAGGACAGCTGTTAGGTGACATCACTGTTTAAGAATCTAGAAAATGGATTCCTCAGCTTCACTTTCTAGGTCACATGTAATACCCTAGCCTGACTAGTCAAATGTATTTTGTTGGTGAGAAACTCTCCTCTCCCCTTCAAGATTCTTGTGGCTGTTCTAAGAATTAAGTTGACATGAGACAGATTAACAGGAGAAAATCAAATTGAATTATGTGTGTAGGAGGGCTCCATGAGAATACGAGGCCCACAAGCAATCAGGCAATTGAGGCTTATCTGCCATCCAGAACCAAGGAGAAGGGGGTTGGGTCTGGGACTTCAAAGGGAAGAAAGACAATTCACAGGAAGATAAAAAAGAGTAAATTCTTTGGGGGGGGGTTACTGAACACGGTGTGTGTTGGGCCCCTTATTTATTTATTTGTGTGTTTGTTTGTTTATTTACTTCAAGTTTTTATTTAGATTCTAGATAGTTAACATATAGTGCAGTAATGGTTTTAGGAGTAGAATTTAGTGATTTATCACTTACATATAATACCCAGTGCTCATCATAACAAGTGCCCTTTTGTTAAACAAATACTTGCGGGGCCATGCAGAGACACTGATTTTATTAAGTTTCTCCCTGTCCACCACCCCTAGTTCATAGTATACTATTGTTATCTATGCTGATAACTCCCTTCCCCAAGGAGAGGCCTCTAAATTCTTCTGGCAGTTAGGGGGAAGGCCAAAGCTGTTCCCCGAAACTTCTGTTTCTTAGAAATAATCAACTTAAAATAATCCAGTGCCAAAGAGTCACATTTTGGAGATGACAAATTTTGCTTCCCGGCAGCTTCCTCTGACTCTCTTTAAATACTTTATATTCAGTGGAACCTCTTGGGTTTTCTCCTAATCAGATGGTATTATTTATGTGGGGTCTATATTAGCTGAAAACTTTAATAATAATCCTCCTTCTTATTCAAATTTTATTCACTCTTTTACGTTTTTATTTAAATTCCAGTTCGTTAACATACAATATAATATTAGTTTAAGGTGTACAGTCTAGTTGTTCGATACTCCCGTACAACACACGGTGCTCGTCACAACTCACTCTTCAACACCGACCACAATTGCCACCCCATCTAAAAGCCTTCTCCATCTGCAGTAACATTTATTCATTCTTTACTATTCATTTATTCATGTATCCACAATCCCTCTACAGATATTTACTGAGTATTTTCTATGTTACAGGTGCTGTCCTCTCCTAAACATGAATTTTTATTGCACATATTGTCCTATCCAAGTAGTTATACTGAGTTTGTACTTGAATGTTTATTTCATCTCCACTGTAAAACTGAGCCCACAATGGTAATGACACTTTTTTTTTTTTAAGATTTTATTTTTTTTTATTTAAGTGAGTGAGAGAGAGAGAGAGCTTGAGCCGGGAGGGAGGGTCAGAGGGAGAGGGAGAAGCAAACTTCCTGCTGAGCAGGGAGCCTCACATGGGGCTTGATCCCAGGACCCTGAAATCATGACCTGAGCCAAGGGCAACCACGTGACTGAGCCATCCAGGTGCCCACTCTCCCTCCCCCTGTTTTTTGTTTTTGTTTTGTTTTGTTTTTAAGAGAAATCATGAAATAGTGTAAGACATGACCAGACGGAGAGTGATGAGGTTGGTTCTGTGTCTTCAGTTGGCTGCAACTTTCTTCTTGGGTAACTCAAATTGGTGGACATTTACTAAGCTTCTACCAAATTTATTGCACTGTTAAGCACTATAGGAGAGACACAGATAAATGTACTTTATGAATGTATTATGGGCATGTATATGAAAAAAATCATTTCATGAAGCCAACAATCTAGAAGAAAGATCCTTAACCTGGGATCTTGAGACCACTAGAGGAATAAATGTTTAATCTTAAGAAGATTTTATTGAAATTTTTGGATATGTGCTTATGTGCATTTTTCAGAGGAACGAGTCCATTTAGCTTTTAGATGTTAAAAGTGTCATTGATCATTTAAAAAAAAAAAAGAGTGAAAAAGCTCATGATCTCAATGTGCATAAAACAAGTACCCAACCAAAGAACAAGAGCTACAGAACAAGGCCTATGTAGAGTTTAGAAAAAGCTAAAATGGTACGTGACTGTGGTCATTTAGGGAAAGGCTACTTGAAAGAGATGATTCTTAAAACATATGCCATATATCCTTTTGGCCTCAGCTTCCTTCTTACAAAAGAGGGTAGATTCTAGAATCTCTTTTATTCTTTGCAGACACAAAATTTTTTTTCTCAATGTGATCACCCAATATCTATCAAAATGCCAGTCACATCATAGGTACGCAGAAAACATCTGGTAATTAGTCTTTCTATTTATTTATTTATCTATCTATCTATCTATTTATTTTTTTTTTAATTAACATATAATGTATTAGTTGCCCCAGAGTACATGTCTGTGAATCATCAGGCTTACACATTTCACAGCACTTACCATAGCACATACCTTCCCCAATGTCCATAACCCAGCCACCCAATCCCTACCTGGTAATTAGTCTTGAAATGAAACTTTAATAATCCAAATCCCAAATATCCCAAATATATCCACTATCTTTTTTTTAAAGATTTTTAAAAATGTATTTGACAGAGAGAGAGAGAGGCAGAAAGGCAGGCAGAGAGAGAGGGGGAAGCAGGCTCCCCACTGAGCAGAGAGCCTGATGTGGGGTTCTACTATCCCAGGACCCTGAGATCATGACCTGAGCTGAAGGCAGAGGCTTTAACCCACTGAGCCACCCAGGCGCCCCGATAGCCACTATCTGGAGTTGAAATTTTAAAATATTGTAACATTAGCTCCCGAATGTTCCATGAATAAAAGGAAGACTTAGCCTGTGTTTATACACCGTTGCTCATACTCTTTCACTTGGGAGATGAGAATGTTTAATTCATTATTTCTCCTTTATTTATTTGTGGCACTTTGTGATACCTTTGATTTTATTATGTTTTCTATTGCAACATTTTGGGTCTTGTTTGTGGGGGTAGGAGCTTTATAATATCTGCCTGATACTATCCAAAACCCAGCACATTCCCTTAACCAAAAAAGAGACTTAGCAAGTGTTAAATGATATATGGAAGTCTGCATATCAAAGTGCATCAAAAGAATCTATAAATTGCATATTTCAGTATAGCCCAGAGTTGAAAGAACATGAGCTCAGGAGTGAGACGTGTTTAAATCTCGACACTGCCTTGTCCTCCGTATGTCACTTTTGGCAAGTTCCTTAAAATCTTTGTCCTCAACTTTCTCATCTAATGAAAGCATGTACCTCATACATTTACAAGATTAAATCAATGGAGTGCTTGGAAGAGGTGTCTAGCATATCATAAATAAGAGTGAATCCAGGTTTGTAGGGCCTCAAGCATTTACAGTGTCCGGGCCCTCTTTGAGAAAAAGAGTACTAAATTATGAATGTAAAATTAGTCAAGTTGCACATTTTTGGGGGGTATTATTTAGAGTGGGAAGAGCAATCACAAATTACAGATGTTAAAAGAACTGAAAAATACCACAAACATCACAAAATGTTATCACTATCAGTAATAAACTTCCTAACTCACCTTTTTTTTTTTTTTTTAAAGATTTTATTTACTTATTTGACAGAGAGAGAGATCACAAGTAGGTAGAGAGGCAGGCAGAGAGAGAGGGGGAAGCAGGCCCCCTGCTGAGCAAAGAGCCCGATGCGGGGCTCGATCCCAGGGCCCTGGGATCATGACCTGAGCCAAAGGCAGAGGCTTTACCCCATTGAGCCACCCAGGTGCCCCGTAACTTATCTTTATATACTTTACTTCCTACAAATCTCTGTGTAGACCCAGATGTTCTCTTTTAGATGATCATGACTTTTAGTATTTCCTTATAGAGCATATAGAGAGAAAATTTATTTTTTTTCTATAGCAAAGTGGGTTCAAATTTGTTTCTTCTTATTGGTGGTTTAGGTTGACCTTGATAACGCATTACTAGAAGTCGGGCGTTTCTGATGACCCCGCAGCTTCCTGCTCAGGCAGGCCTTCTTGTTTGAAGGGAGGCCTCAGAGAAATCCAGCTTTTGGGTGTCACTTGACCTCATCTTAGGCCAGAGCCTCCACCGCTTGACCAAGTCCTTACTGCTTCCTCTTGACCCCCCCGTCCCTACCCAGTGGGCAGGTCTTGCTGTGAGAGATGTGGGGAGGCAATGTAAAATGGCTGAAAACCTGGGACATTGTGGCCCTGATGCATCATATTCACATCCTTAGAGTCACAGATGAGGTCCAAGTTTTTCATGAGGTCTGCTGGGGCTGGATTGTCATTGGATGCCAAATAGATCGAAAGAAGTGTTGATGCCTGCCTGCACTTAACTACCTATTTGCAAATCCAGTATGACCTCTAGAAGGTAGAAGGTGACCAAAGGCTAGGGCCACCCACCCTCCGTGCCCCCTTGACAGGGTTAGGACAATTGCTTCCTTACCATTGGTAATGCAAGACAGAGGTGTTGGAGCACTGCTGATTTTATGGTAAATCTGCCTCTCCTCCTAAGTGCTCAGAAACTTAGCATTTACCATTATTATTTTATGCTTTCACTGCCAAATAATTTTTCAGGAAATCCCTAGGAGTTTCGTAGTGGATGTCTTTTTCAATCTTAACATAATTTTTTTAATTTTCAGAAATAATTCTTTCTCTACTTTATCCCAAATAGGGTAGGATTTCAGATGACCTATACTTTTTGCTAAAGATGGATCTTAAAATGAGTTGTACCAGAGAAGACTTACGTTTAATATTTAATAATCTTAGTAAGATCAAATGATATTGAGATAAAAATGCTGCACTGCCTTCATTAATAAGTATCCATCCATGCTGTGGATCCACGCCATGCTGTGGCCGTTTTCTCCTTAAGGGATGAAGAGTTGGTTACCACAGCTGCCGGGAGTGCTGCTTGTTAGAGTCTCAAGGGACGGTCCTCTCTGGGAGAAACTCTCCTTATCCAGGGTCACACCCACACCCCAGAGGCAGCCTTCCAGTGTTTCGGGAGAGTGTTTTAAGGGCTTTTCCCAACTGGTACAACTCCAGAGAACCGTCCCAGCTTTAGAGCCCCTCAAAGCCCCGTTGCTGATGGCACAGTGGCCTTACTTCTCCCTCCGGCCAAGTGAGCTTTCTTCCCCTCCCTCACAGATACTGATCCTAAAGACATTTCTCAACATACCTCCTTCCCACAGATCTGTCAGTCTCCTTCCCAGAGAACCCGTGGTGAAACACCATCAATTCTTTAAGAAGCACAATCTTTTTAATAACAGCTCTTCTGAGGATGAGGACAGAGATCATTTATAAGACGTGACCCCATTTCAGAAACGTTCCCATTGAAAGAATGCGCTTCTTACATTCAAGGAGATGCGCCATCAGAGTCCATGAGAGGGCTGTAATTGCTTGCCACATGATCATGTTAGCTGTGACCAATAACCTGAAGCAATTAGGATCCTTTCACTGAAGCCATTATCTGAAGAAAGGTTAAAGACGGCTGTTCGCTCTTTTCTCACTGAGGTTTTCTCTTTATATGCTCTCCGAGCTTGATCTCCTCTGATCTCATGGTTGGAAGCCAACGCATTCTATCTCCAGCCTTGCCGTCTCTTAAGCTTTAACTTGCAAATTCATCTGTCTGCCTGAACATTTTCTTTGGTATCCCAACCAGCCTTCCAAACTTAGCATTTGCAACATGGAAGGAGTCATCTTCCCCTCCGTAGAGCCCTGCCTGTGCCCAGTCTCAGTGAGTGACCTCACGATCCTGACATCAAAACATACAACTGGTTTGGTATTCTAGACTCTTCCTCTTCCCTCATCCAACATTCCCAGACGGCCAATAAGCCCTGCCGATTTTGCTGGGCAGTTTTACTCCGATAACTAATACTGTGGCTACTTTTCAATTCCTATTACCTCTTCCTCAAGTTAGGTCCTTATGTTGACGGCTGTGATAATAACTGACCTATTTTCCTACCTGCGGTCTTGCTTCCTTCACGTACACCCTCCACACAGTGGTCAAGCGGATGTGTATGGAGTGCAGACTTAATCGTGCCGAGGCACTCATGGACGCGCTAAAGAGCACATACTCCTCTCAGGCAGGGCTTCCCATGACAACCTGTTTATCCTTAACTCTACCACTAGCACTTCCTTTCTCTAACTCATCCTAGGAAAACGGCAGTGTTGGAGTTTTCCCTGCATGTTTCCTATTGTTTCATGCCTCTCTACCTTTACCCATTTTTTTCCCCTCTGCCTGGAAAGTCCTTTTTTCCATCCCTGGATTTATTCATCCTCTCAGGTAATCTATTTTTGTCGTATCCCCGAGGATGTTCTCTCTCAACCTAAAAAGCTGGACTCCCAAACTTTCTTAGTATTTACAATATTATAATGGAAGTGTGTGTGGGTTTCTGTAATTTCCTGAAGAACGGGGGCTGTGGTTATTCCCTTTATAGCCCCTAGTGCCTGACACACAGGGGATACCCAGTAAATGCTGTACAGAGCTGAATAATGAAGGCCAACGGGCCTCTAGTTCTTTTTGCCTTCACTGATTCATTGCTTATTTGGTATACTATCAATATTCCCATAATTCTTTCTGGGATCTCTGTGCTGCAATCCAGCTCTCCTCCCCACATCTTGATAAAATTGAATATCTAATAATCACGAAACTTAATCTTTTTATAAGTGAGCTCCTGACTTTTTTTCCACAGACCTGTTCTTTTCAGAGCTTCCTTTGTTTTGATCAATGGCAACCCTGCTCTTTACATTTCAGGCCAAACCCTTCAGAGTGGTCCTTGACACTTTTCTTTCTTTCGTACCTAGCATCAGTTCATTGGGATATATATCTCTCTCCATCTCTGTTATGTGTACCCTGGATTAATGTAGCAACCCCCCAGCGTGTTTCCTTGTGCCCACCGAGAATCTTCCCCAATATGGCAGCCAGGGTGTGGCCTGGAAAGTCTAAGCCAATCCCTGTCTTCCCTGTGGTCAACATGCTTCAAACAAGTTTTCCAGTTAGACCCAAGTCCTTCCCTGATGGCATACTTCCCGATACTCTCCCTTACTTAACACTGTCCCCTTACCTGTCTGAATGACCCTCTTTGCTCTTCCTAGCACACCTCTCCCAAGACTTCTTTGTATTTCTTTCTCTTTTTTTCATCTTTGTATTTCTTGTTGCCTCTGCCCCGAAAACTAGTTCCTCAGATACTGTTTGCTGACTGTAGGTCTCTACTTAATATAATGTCACCCTTTTAGTGAGGTCTTTCTTGCTATCCTATGTAAAATTTCACACATGCTGTATTTACCATTCTCTGCGGTAACTGAGGACATGATCAGTGGTATTTAAGAATTACTCATTTCCACCTCTTTTTTTTTTTCCAGTGCTGTGTCCTTAGAAGACACATAGTAGGGGCTCCGAAAATGTTTGATAAATGTGTATGTGAATGAAGGAACCAAGACTTATCTCAGATGTGTTCCTTCTCAGCACGTGTGATGTTGGGCAAATTATTTAACTTCTGAGTTTTACTTTTCTTTATTTGTAATTGGAGGCTGATAATTATGATGCCTGCCATATTTCCTCAAAGCTTCTTGATGAGTTGCCAAACTAATATTGATAGATGGTGTTATGAATCGTTCCCATTTCATGCAAAGTCTGGAGTGCTTTCCATGTAAAATTTCATTTAATCTTCACAGTAGTCATAGGAGGGAAGTTCTGTGCTCATCTCCATTTTCCTGACTTAGAAAAAAAAAATGCCTAAGGTATATACACGTCTTAAGATAGTGAAAGAGCAGGATTTGAGCCCATATAGCTGTGACTGTATATCAGTGTTCACAAGAAATCGCCATACAATTTTTCTTTTTGGGGGTATCATTACACAGTACTGATAGCAGATTTTAGTGCCCCCAATTTTTTTAATAAAGCATAATTTTCATACTGACTTTCTCTTTATACCAGCTTTATTTAAAAGTATCATTTTACTGTGAGCAGATTTTAGAATTTTTTTCCTCTTTTATTATTTTAGTTCAAAATTGTTAACATTATTGTAGTTCAGTCTGATTCATTTCAGTAATCCAACATTATTGATCACATAACGTGGTAGATATGATTTAAGATTTTAATAATTTTGAGACTTTATTTTAGGTTTGGCACACAGACATTTTAGATCTGGGTCATAGAATAGACAACTTTTATGATTGTTCTGTGTACTGTTCTGTAGGGCAGAATGTTTTTGTCTATCTATATCTATTTTATCTAATATACATATATACTACATAAAACATTATTCATTGTATTTTTAAAATTTACCCTAGGCAGTGGCTTGCTGGAGAGCTCTAACTGGCTTGTGAAATCCTGTCAGGCATTTAGTGAACCAGTTGTTAAACCATTGGTGGCTTGAAATATGAAACATACTCATGATGATTAATTGCAAATATCAACATAAAAGTTTACTACAGGAAAAAATGAAATATAACATTATTATTATAATTTCCAAAATGAAAAAAAAAGGGGAAAATAAGGCAAAGAAAACTTCTAACAGAAGGCAGTGAAGGCAGAAAAGGAAAAAATTCAGTGAAGGAAGCACAGTAAAAAATACAAAGTAAAGTGGCAGTAGTAAGTGTAAACATACAAGCAAATCCCTCCACCCATGCAAAGACGTGATGAAAACTCCACTTACTGAGAGAACAGACACTTAGATTGAGTTTAAAAAGCAGAGAGGCAGAAAGATAAATTTTAAAATAGACTATAACAAATATAACAAAAATAAAATACAGTGGTATAAAAAGCATCAAAATGAAAGAACAGAAAATGATATGCTAAGCCAATATGAGTATAGTAATGGTAATTTCAGGAAAATTAGGTTTCAAGTGACAAGTACTAGGCAATACAAAGGATAATGCACATGGGTAACAGTTGCAATCTACAGAAAGATAATGATAATCACAAAACTTCATGCACCTAACAATTTAGTGACAAATTGTATAAAAGAAAAACTAATAGAAAAGCAAGGAGTTATTAAAGATTTTAGAACATTTTTGAGAAATTTAAATACAAAAATGAGTAAGGCTATGGTCCGTGGTAAGCAAGGAAGCTAGTTCTTAAAAAAAAAGCAGTGATACGTAGCATTTGCCAATTTCGGTTGTGTAAAATACCCATGTTCTATACCTAAAATGGGTATATTTTATTAATGCTGAAATTATACCCCAATAAGCTGATTTTAAAAATGTGGAGAATGAAAAAAATAAAAATAAAAAAATAAAAATGTGGAGAATGTCAGAGAGCAAGAAATTATTAGCAAGATTTAGAGATGGCCCATTGGAGGCTGTGTCTCAAGAAGTTATAATGGCACATTTTTTCCATCAGTACTTTGTAGCTTGTAATTTGAACTTAGCAAAATCAAAGTAGCGGAAAGATGACATGCCGAGGGAACTTGTGTGCTGGTTAGGGTAGTTTTACAGGGACTAACTGCGACACCTGCTGGATGGGGAAGCAAGTGCAGCTAAGGGGTTGATGGTTGTGAGAAGGGGAACAATGTAATTGCAAACAAATGAAAAACCAAATCCAAGGAACTTAGAATATGTCCTTATTATGTTAAGCTAGTATGCTTTTATGTGTTAAAGGCACAGTAGTGGACAAGATAAACAGGGTTTCTAATCACAAGGATCTCACATTTTTGCAAAATAGATGAATGAATGAAGCAGGTAAAAAACCTTGTACTTTAGGAGAACGGTGTCTTTATTTAGACCCAAATATAAATGTTACTTGTTTTATGCTTCATATTTTTATTCTCACATCTTTTTCTATTTTTTGGACATTTTTATTTTTCCAAAATGCATTTTCACCTTATTATTTCACATTCTGTGGATCTTCCATTTTCAAAAGTCTGGTGTGACTTTTGCCCTCTTTCTTAAGTCCTAATAGCTTTCTAGGTTCAAATTCATTTTCCCTTAAACTTTGAAGATTAGTTCTATTGTCTTGTAAGTACCAGGATCAGATTCATTCTGATTCTTGTTTTTTGTTTTTTTTTTTTTTAATCTGTTTCTTTTTTTTTTAAGATTTTATTTATTTGACAGAGAGAAACACAGCGAGAGAGGGAACACAAGCAGAGGGAATGGTAGCGGGAGAAGCAGGCTTCCTGCCGAGCAGAGGGCCCGATGCGGGGCTCGATCCCAAGACGCTGGGATCATGACCTGGGCCGAAGGCAGACGCTTAACGACTGAGCCACCCAGGCGCCCCTGATTCTTGTTTTTAAGTAACTTGGTTTTACTCCTTGAATGCTATTAGCATGGTTTTCTTTATTCTGGAATTAGAGAAATTTTAAGTTAAAAAATACCACGTTTTTCATCTGTATTTTTTACGCCCCTTCAATGTGAAAGCTGGTGTCTTTTTTCAACTCTATTATAGAGTTTTTAAAAATCATATTGTAATTATTTCCTCCTCTCCTTCTTCTTTGCTCTTTCTGGAGTTCCATTTCAATTCTAAGTTGGAATTTCCAGAGCTGTCTCATAATTTCCAACTTTTTGTCCTTTTGTGCTGTGGTTTGGGATAATTTCTTCACCTTTCTCAAGTGTTCTGAATGCAGCACTTTTGGAAAGTGGGCTGGTGGAACAGATCTCATTAACTATTCCTAGACAGTAGGTCAAGTATTAGAACTGTGCTATTCTGGGCAAGCTGTCCATTGTACTTGCCCTAGAGAATTATACTAGCTAGCATTTTTCAAAAACACTTACACAACACATTTTTCAAGAACCTTTGCACCAAATGATTAAAAAAAGCACACGAACATATTGCTACATGGAACTATGATCAGTGTATCTGCCCCCCTGCTACATGTATGCATCATTGTCTTTCTTAGATGATAAACTACCTGAAGTGTTTCTATATTCATTTTTGATAATACCATCTATTTAATTAATGCATTTTGAGCAGTCATCATAACTAAGGTATCCAGATGTTATCACTGCCTTTGTCTTTGGTAGTATAGACATTTTTTAAAAAGTATTTATTTTAGAGAGGGAGGACGTGCACACACATGCACACAGAGCAGAGAGAGGGGTAGGGAGAGAGGGAGAGAGAGAATCATAAGCAGGCTCCATGCCCAGCGTGGAACCGAATGTAGGGCTCGATCTCACAGCCCTGAGATCACGATCTGAGCTGAAATCAAGAGTTGGATTCTTAACAGACTGACCTACCCAGGTGCCCCCTTGTAGTGTAGACATTTCAATGGTTATGATTTGCTTTAGAAGCATTTCAATATAATTAGCTAATTTGTCTTAACTATTCTCTAAAACTTAAACATTGTTTTTATTTTAATATATATATATTAAAAAATAAGTACTTTGTAAACCTTATAGGAAATAGTGTTTTTAAAAGGAGAAACATTTTACTGAATCATTTATTTTTGATGCTTTGATAAATTGTGAGATTTATAGGCCCTGTTAACACATTGTGTAGCCTTATGAGAGAATTAAATATCAACTTCAGATCTTATAGGAATTAATTTTTAAAAGTCAAAGTAGTACCCATGGTAACATAGTCCATATTGGTTTCTCTTTTTAGCTTTAATACTGAACACAGATTGTGTTTAACGCAATTTTGTATTTGAAAATTTCATAATATTAGTGTCAATTGAAAATAGCTTAAAAGCAATTGCCGAACAAAATGCTGGTACCCTTAGTAATAGGATAATTTGAGACATTTAAACGTATCACTTTCTCAACTATTTCCCAGTTGGGACTGATTAAGAGATCCCCAGGAGTCAGAGGTCTGTAAACTATAACCTGTGGATTGAATTCACCAACTGACTGCTCTGAATGCGTTTGTTCCCGCGTCGTCCGTGGCTGTTTCCCACTCTCATAGCAAGGTCGAGTAGTGTGACTGGGGACGCAGGTCAGAGGCTGGCATTCTCACTCTCTGGCCCTGGAGAGACTGTTTGCCGGTCCCTGCTTCAAATGCCCACGACTGTTTTGTCCACCTGTACCTACCCCCTGCTTCCACACCGTTAGCCGATGACATGAGGAGATGCGTGTTTGCATGCGTCCTTGCTTGGGCTCTTTCCTCCACCTAGAATGTTGTCTCTCTCTCTTCACTTACATCTAACATCTATTCATTCTTTACGATATGATTGCAGGAACACCTCCTCCGTGAAATTTTGTCATAAAAACAGCAAATTCAAGTTCCTGGGCATACCTCCATTATACTCCCTTACGTGTACTCTGAAGTCCCTTACCTCTGCTGGCTGGCAAACATGACCCCGATTAAATACAGTTCTCCACCTATGCTGGGCCTGCCACTTCCTTGCAGTTAAATGTGGCTGGAGAAAACACACACATGCCGACTAATCTTCCTTTCTGACCATTCACGGCCACGGACTTCCAATGGGCACGGCTCTCATACTGCACTTACATTTGTCATTCTCCTGCTTACGTCAGTCGCCATTTTATATGTTTCCCTCTGTCCTCAACCCCCAGCGCTCCCTTCCTGTCCTCACTCTGCCGATGACTTTTTTTTTTCCTAATTCATTGAGAAAGTGGAAGCAACAGCCAAGAAAATACACCACCCCAGCCCTCTACCACCCAGTCAGCGCATCTAGCCGACCCTCAGCCTTCCTTCGGTGACAGTGGATGACCCAGCCACCAGCCCACTTGTGCCTGAAGTCCCATTCTTCTCCTCATTGTCTATTCAAGAACATCACTCTGGCAATGGTCCTTTCTCCCTCTACTCTCCTCAGCGTCTCCCTCAGCATACAGACATGCTGGTATCCACCTCCCCGC
>CM053604.1:100894200-100910245 GCA_028646535.1 Procyon lotor
CACTCTCTTCATTTTCCCCCCTTTCACAGGTCTTTCCTTTGGGAGTTTTTCTTTGCTGGTCCTTTTTTGTCTCTCTGACCAGTTGATATTGAAATACCTTGGCTCAGATTTGGTCCATTACGCTACCTTTTACTTGGTGGTCTCGACCAGTGTCATGAATCCCTTGTGGATTTCAGGCTCAAACCACTTTCCTGAACTCGAGATTCTTACATCTCATTGCCTCTTCGACACTTCCTTGTGGGTATGTACTAGGTGTCTCAAACCCCACGCGTCCAAAATAAAAACTCCCAACCTGCCGCCTCCCTTCAAAGTCTCTGCCCCGCCCACAGCCTGTCTTGCCACCATGTGTCTTCTGCGCTGTTGTAGTCACAGTCACGGACCAGGGCTTCCAGCCTTGCCCTCCTGGCCGGCCCAGCCTGTCCTTACATGGGAGCCAAGACAGATTCTTAACAAGCTCATTCAGTTGGTATCAGCTATCTGCTTTGACAAAGTGCCACCGTGATTTCCCACTTTAGATGTTTACAGTGACGGAAAGGACCCAGGCTGACCCATGCCTCCCTCTCTATCTTTCTGATCGCATCTCCAACTGCTTTCTCTTGCTCACTCCCTCGGCCTCTTTTTTGATCCTCAAACTCATAGGCTGCCTCTGTGCCTTTGCTCCGGCTCTTCCCTCTGCTTCTAATGCTCTTCACTCTGGTATCCTTGGGGCACTTTCCCTTGCTGCCTGTCCATCTTTGATCTCATTTTGTTCTCACTGAACTTGACCCTGACAACCTACTCCAAGCCGCAACCATATCATTCATGCCTTATTCTGTGTTTTCTTTTTTCCTAAATCACTTTATCTCTCTCTCTAATAAAACATATAATTAACTAGTTTATGTATACCATGAGTGGTCTGTCTGTCCCTCTAACGTCAAGGTGGTGTATCCTCTGCATTCATCGATGTATCCCAAGGTCAGAGAGAAATACCTAGCACGTAGTAAGTACTCAAAAATATTTGCTAAACGAGTAAAGGGCAGCAATACTGTTTTCCATTCTTTTTTTTCTTTTTTCTTTTTTTTAAAGATTTCTTTTTATTTGAGGGAGAGAGAGAGAAAGAGAGAAACATCACAAGCAGTGAGAGGAACAAAGGGAGAGGGAGGGAGAAGCAGACCCCAGCTAAGCAGGGAGCCCATGGGCTCGATCCCACGACCCTGGGATCATGACCTGAGCTGAAGGCAGATGCTTAACTGACTGAGCCACCCAGGCGGCTTGCTGTCTTTCATCCTTTATAGTCACATAAGCACGTGACATTGGTTTGCCCTCGTTTTTCGTGGTTTTTTTGTTGTTGTTGTTGTTGTTTTTTTGCTGTGTGAATAGATGAATGTGTTTACCAAATTAACCAACACTTAAAACTCTTCTCTGCTAAATGTTTTAAAATTTACTTTAAACATGTGACTAGGCAAGTAAATAATTAAGCAGAATAAAACAAAACAAAACAGCAGTGTGTTAGATTATATTTCCTCACCAGGAAGGACGACAATATTGGTATAGAATGCAAGATGTGTACAATTATTTTCCCAAGTCACTCCAGAATTAAAGCTCTTAGAGCTGCCCAGCTGTGTTGATTTGTCAGCTCTTCCCAATGTCTTACCCCTGGGCAGTGACATCCTGCTAGCGTAGCAGTGTTGCCATAAGGTCAACAGCCATCCTGCAGTGACACCCGATCACAAGGTCACACACACACACACACACACACACACACACACAAATCCTGCTTCAAATTTGTGAGCCACTTGAGTGCAAGCCTGGGATTCAGTCTTTTTTTTTTTGTTCCTGGATCCAGGCCCCTAGATGAATGAAGGACAAACCAAAGGTGCCGATTGCGAATGCATTTCATGATCACACACAATTAGTATGCCAGGATTAAACACTGCTTTCCTGGTTCTCCAAAAATATGACATTGAAGGAAGTGGGTAATTTATTTCATCCCAACGTTTGCCTTCTCAGAAAGTAATTAAATCTGGTTTCAGCCACTTCTCTCTCACAGGTATTTTGTGAAAAATCAAATGACATCATGGGTGAAAAAGAGCTGGAGTTCTGTTTCACACAAGGAATTTGAAAGACCCATTTTTCAAGTGTCTGTAGAGCAGTGGCTTTTTCTTACTCCCAAGGGGTGGGTCGGCTGCTTCCTAGAGGAAGGGACCACGCGTCTCAGTTTCTGGCATCCCTCCTCCTCTGCCCACCTTGGGCTGTGAGGCCAATTTTCATGGCCACACGTATGACGTTTGCCTGAAGCAAGTCACTTGACCTCTCAGAACCTCAGTTTCTTCGCTGTAAAATAAGAGTAGTATCTTCCACAGGAAGAGTTTGCCAGGATTGAATGGGTCACGTATAGGAAGTACTTTGGTAAACCTGAAAGCCCCAGGTGAACACATTTATTGTAATGTTACCATCATTAATATTTATAAGTTATATTAATTGTTAACCATGAGTCCTGGCTAAAGAGAAAAGAATATTTTGCCTTCTCAGGTTTCTTTGACCCGCGCTGAGTTTTGACCCATACACGTGCACGCATGCACACACGCACATATTTCTGGTGAAATTACTGGTCCACAGGACTAGCAAGTGGTAGGTTGAATGCTTCCAAAGCTGCGGTAAAAACTGGATTCCTCACTGCTAGCCTAGGAAACTGCATCATTTCTCTTGGTGGTGGCAAAGCTGTAAATTTCCCTTTTTGGCGACGCTGGCCTCCACGATCATTATTTTGCTTGCAGCTTTTGAGGTGGGTTCCTGCTGCGTTCCACCATGCTTGCCAGAAACATTCGGGGTACAGGCTTACTCTTGCTTGACGGGGGCCCGCCGGGGGTGGTTAGGCAGGGCACTGGACGTCCACTGTGCCCCCGGTGAGAATCGAACACCCTGCATGCATGGAGACTGGGGCTGATATACTCACTGCCTCCTCAGGTAGCTTCAGGAAGGCCTTATTAACACCTACGGCACCTTTCATTTTGTTCTCACTGAACTTGACCCTGACTACCTACTCCAGTATTGCTCAGGCTCCAGTCAATAAATACTTTTATTTGAACAATGTGGAGTCAGGGTACAACTCAAAAGATGTAGGGAATTTAAGAGACTCTGGATAATATGATAGGAAAATTACGAAGTTTTGTGAAAATCTGAAGCCCTGAAATAATATAGACAAACGGTGATTCTAAGATGCGAGGAATAAAGAGGGTTTGCTGTTGTTAAAATTGTGCATATGAGTCAGATCATATGTAATAGGATTTGATTTCATATGTTATTGTTGAAAAAAAGGCATTCCTGTTGAATGTACTCTCACAGTATCTTGTTGAACGCCTAGATAAATGCTAGCTTTTTTCTTTTAAAGATTTATATGTTATATATCAAAAAATCATCTGGAAAATAAAATAGTTTAAATAATTGAATTTATAGAACGAAATTGCAGCTAATATTTATGTCAAGGCGGTGGCGGATTTTGATCTTTGTGGGGAGGTCAGTAAACACATACTATTTTAAGAGGATGGCCCAGATAGCCTTACATTGTATGTATCTTGGTTTTAATTTTTGCTTTAATAAAATGGAATTGAAATTGGGAGTGTGTCATCATCACATTCTTCATTGCCTTGAATTAGAAAAAATAGAATTTGTTCCTTAGGAGATTCTCAAATAATCGTTTTAATTAACAGTGATTCATTTGAAAGACTGAGGACAGCTGTTGAGCGTCTGTAGCAGTAGCTACTTCTGTTGTGAATTACATGAACCATCGGTAGTTTATATGAAGGCAGGTATCTATCTGGTTGCTCCTGCTATTTACTAATACGGAATTTCGGAATTTGCCAATTCAGGAACATCCTCTAGTGGAGAGTGTTTGGACTTGTTCCTCAGACAGACCTGGTCTCGAATCCTGGCTGCCTTGTACTTGCTGTGGGCCCGGGCAGCTTACCCACGTGCTGCTCACCCTACCCCACATGTTGTTGTGAGGATGTAATGTGATATATACGTTAAGTGACTAATAGCTCCTGAAAGAGTAAGTGCTCAGCGAATGTTAATTTCCTCCCTTTCTTCCCCCTGCTAGTCCACTTGTGTTTTTCAATTAGCAATAATCGTGCCTCGGATAAACCTCATTGGCTACGATACTGCCACTGTGCAAAGCTCCACTTGTGTTTTTAATGCATCGTTCCTTACCCTGGATTGTATTGTAGGAAGTATTCTGGATGGACGGCTGCTGGAAACCCATTGCCGTAGCCAGCTCTTCTTCAATACTTAAGGATTTACCCTGGCATTGAGTAATGAGAATTTCGGTAAGAAAAATTAGATAAAGATAGTAGATGGACTTCTCATAAAAGATGACTTGAATCTCAGATCCTTCATAATAAGTTAAATGACTCTTCTCCAAAGACCTTGTGGTCTGTTCACATGTGGATTATTCTTATTTTGGAAAAAGGAAATAGAAATCGGTCTTTTAACTCTAGTAACACCCTGATGAGCTCTTCATGTCATTGTAAATGTATTAGTTCACTTATCCGACCTTAGTTTGTGCTTTGAATTTTCATCTAATCAAGGAATTGTCTAGTCTTTGAGGACAATGTCTGGATATTATTCGTCTCTTCAGTGTACACTAAAGGAGGCACAGATTCTTAGTGGTTAGGGTACCATCTGAAACTGTAAAGGTTTTGACAGTGTAAGAGAAGCAGGCACAAGTGTCAAAAGTGAGAAATTCTACAGTAAGTATGTTCCTAAATCACCAAGAAAAATTATTATATATCGCTTGTTAGGATGGCATAGAGTATCTTTACTTGGGTCTATTTTTATCTATTTTTTCCTTCAAATGATATTAATATATAATTAATTTTCGTATAGTTACATGAAGTTAATGTGTATCTAGTACACCTGCATCAGTAACTCATGTTATTAATCTGTGCTGTATAAAATATGTCGAACTATTGTCAGCCACACCCAAATTAAAAAAAATAATGAACATACCATGGAGAATTAAGGGCAATTGAACAAATATATGCTGAACCATTAAAAACAAAACAAAAAAGGATGAGAGTGAGGATCAGGATACTAGAAACAAAGTAAGTGGTGATATGAGTATATATGTAAATCAGTAAATATGTGACTTTTCTTAAAATTATCGTCACTGAGATGTACCTGGAGAAGTACATATTAAGGAATTTTGCACGTAAGAGACAGAGCTGGAGGTGGAGAGAAAGCAAGAAGGATAAACTCTAGCTTCATTAATTCTAATAAGGAGCATTAATTCTGAAATTGTGATAAAGTTATCTTTTGGCATCTAAAAATATGATAAAATATTATTTTAAGTATCATTTTTTAACTAAAAAAGTTTTAACCACTTTGCCTGTGATTATATTTTTCAGAAACCATATTTGAGAAGTACCTCCATCCAATGCTACTTGTGTTTACTTTTGAACAGTCATTTTCTAACCGAGGCTGGCATTCATGTCTTCATTTTGGGGTGAGTTTATTTGTCAGCTTAAATGGCTTCATGTTAATGGCCATGATCATGGTTCTTCAGTATCTTCTCTATTAAACTGGTTTATGTTCAGTTTGTCTAAATCCTTAAAAACCAAGTATTTGGGGTATGATAGAGGGCAGATTACGGGGATTCCAAAGAGGTGTGGAAAACACCCAAATGGGCATTTCTGCATTTGGGTAATATTCCAAATGAGGGTTCTATCCTTCCCAGTAAATTAGACTTCTTGGTAATCTAACTAAACTTGAAAGTCCATTCCTTATTAATAGCTTACATGATTTTCACAGCAGTAAGATAGAGATATTTAGGGATTGTCCATGTTACCTTTTTATCTATCCTTGACATGGACATCTCCCATCCTCTGAGCCCTATCTTACTTCAGTTTGAAATGTTTCTTTCTTCATTTAGGCCCCTCATTTTTCCTCTGAGTAGACATTCATATACTTCCATGCATATTAACTTTTTTCTTCTCTCTTAGATGTAGCTAATTCTCCGCACACAGTTGGTCCAAAGCTCCCAGCCTGTAGTAATGTAGTATAACCCTCAGCTCAGTTTTCCTTACTAATGCCTTCATGGTTCAGGGAACCATAGATGGTAAAGAATATTTACTATAAAAATATGTACATGAAAATGATTATTGCTTATTTTAAGAATTTTGCCTATTTATTAGACTTAAAAGTCAGATGGAACCTCTGCTAGAAAATCAGCAATTCATTCAAAAACATTTACTGAGCACTACCGCACATGAGGTGCTATGTTTATTTCATTGTGATAAGTTACACCAGGTTATTTGAAAGTTATCCTTCCAAATTAGGTTTTTCTCTAATCCCAGTAGGTCAGTCCTTAAGTTAGCCTCGAGTGTTGAGGGACTGTACTAAATGTTTGGTGTTCATATTCATCTACAAGTCTGTTGAATGCACAAAGGCAAGGATAACACTTATCTTTTCACTGATCAAAATTTTTAAAAATCTTAATTGCTCTTTTGCCTGTAATATTCATGAAGCCAGTATTATTATACTCATTCAAAGTGTTTTGCTCTTTGGTTTTGCTTTTAGCTCTATCAGCGCAGGTCTTCCTAAAACAGAGGCAAGCTGGCAGTTTGTAATAAAAGATTTGGAAAGAATTGACAGTATCATTCAAGTGAGTACTCATTTTTCCATAAACTCTCTGGTATGATTGCTGTGGAGTATGCCTCTCCCTGTGCTCTGCTGTGAGTCTTCATGAAATCTCACTTGAAACAATATTTTTGTAGCAATTCATGAGTCTGGCAAAGCCTTAAATGAAATCTTTTACTTACAATTTTCAGATCCTAATTATCTTTAAAACTCAATTTATAAGTGGCCTGGTATGAAGAGTCCTCTGTCACCACAGTCCAGAGACTCCCGTCTCCAGCAAAGAAACTGGGAAGCTTGGCGGCTCTTGTAGGGAGCATGGCCGGACCCAGGGAGGAGCTCTCTGCCCTGTGGCTCAGAAACCCCCTCTCACCTGGAGACACCAGCTGGCCTGGCAGAGCCTGCAAGGGGAAAGGGAAGAGGAGCCCCACCGAGGACTACTACAGCTAGGGAATTGCCTTCCACCGCAGGGGGTGACACAGCAGGGACCAGTGGGAGTCCCAGGGCCACCAAGTGAACCAAGCATTTCAAATTAGCACCACAAAGATTCTGAAAGTTCACTGTTACCGGAATCACAGCTTACAAACAGAAGTCCAGACCTTAACCTCAACCCGGTGGCTGATACAGAAGATTTAAATGGAACCAGTTCTCCTAACATAAAGCTAAATACCAGAATACAGCTGAAACTCATACCAAGAAGCAAGAACATCACAACTTGACAGAGAGACGACTGAAATAGGCTTTGAAACGGAGATGGATTGGATGTTGGAATTATTTGACAAGGATTTTAAAGTAGCCATTATAAAAATGTGCTAACAAGCAATTACAGATACCTTCTTTTTTAAGATTTTATTTATTTATTTGACAGAGAGAAAGAGATCATAAATAGGCAG
Source organism: Procyon lotor (assembly GCA_028646535.1). Taxonomy (NCBI): domain Eukaryota; kingdom Metazoa; phylum Chordata; class Mammalia; order Carnivora; family Procyonidae; genus Procyon; species Procyon lotor. The sequence continues at coordinate 100,901,706 of CM053604.1, forward strand.
AGAGGCAGGCAGAGAGAGGGGGAAGCTGAGCAGAGAGCCCGATGCGGGGCTCAATCCCAGGACCCTGAGAGCATGACCTGATCCCAAGGCAGAAGCTTAACCCACTGAGCCACTCAGGTGCCCCAATTACAGATACCTTTGAAACAACTGGATAAAACAAAGTCTTAACAAAGAAATATAATATGTAAAAGGAACCAAGTAGAAATGACAGAACTGAAAAATACAATAACGGAAATACAAAACACACTGGAGAGATTCACGAGCAGAATGAATATGACAGAAGAAAGACTGTGAACTTGAAGATTGAATAATAGAAAACACACTGAAAAAAAAAAAGCAACAGGGATCTTTGGTATAATAAAAGATTCAGCATTCTTTTTTTTTTAATTTTTTAAAAAATTTATTTATTAGAGAGAGAGAGGAAGGGTAGGAGGGAGGGAGAGCAAAGGGAGGACCAGAGGTAGAAAAACAAGCAGACTCTGTGTTGAGCATTGACCACGATGCAGGGCTTGATCTCATGACCCTGAGATCATGACCGGAGCCAAAATCAAGTCTGAAGTTGAACTGACTGAGCCACCCAGGCACCCAAGATCCAGAATTCTTAGCATTAGCATCTCAGAAGGAGATAGGAAGGAGAACACAAGTAAAAGACAGATATTGTCCAAATTGATAACAAAAATAAGCCAATATTTTGCTGTCTAAAAAGAATTCACTTCAAACACAATGATATAAGTGGGTTAAAATTGAAAGGAGAAGAGAATATACCATCATGTAATGGGTTGTTGAATTGTGCCCCCCACCAAAAAATTCATGTGTACTTGGAACCTCCAAATGTGACCTTATTTGGAAATAAGGTCTTTGCAAATATAATTAAAGTGAGGTCCTACTGGGGTGGGTCGGACCCTAACTCCATGACCAGCTGTCTTTCTAAGAAGAGACAGACCACAGAGAGCGTGACAGGGGAGAAGGCCACGTGAAATTGGAGGCAGCTACAAGGCAAAGGAAACTAGAATGACTCAGCTAGAAGCCACAGAAGGCCCAGGATTGCCCGAGTCACTAGAGACTTGGGAGAGGTAAAGAAGGATTGTCCCAGAGCCTTCAGAGGGATCCTGGCCCTACTGACATTTTGATTTTAGATCTCTAATTTCCAGAACTATAAGAAAATAAATTGTTGTTTTAAACCCTCATTTTGATATTTTGTTACTGCAGCTCTAGGAAGCTGATACACAGACACAGACACACAATAATCATAAAAATCAGACATAGCTCTCTTAATATCAGATAAAGTAGACTTTACAGCAAGTAAAACTACTAGAATCAAAAGATACATTACAAAATGGTGAGAGATTAATCCGCCAGGAAAATGTGATCTTAAATGTGTACACACCAAACAGCAAAGCCTCAAAATACAAGATGCAAAAGCTAATCAAACTGAGAGGAGAAAGAGGCAATTTCACAATTATAGTTGAGGACTTCACCACCTCCTAAGGAACAAACTGAACGAAAAGATAGAAAATCAGAAAGGATATAGAAGAACTGGACAACACAGTCAGCCAACAATAGCTAATTTACATAGATAAAACACTTCAGGGGCGCCCCGGTGGCTCAGTAAAGCTTCCGGATTCATGGTCATGATCTCAGGGTCCTGGGATCGGGCTTTCTGCTCAGCAGGGAGCCTGCTTCCCCATCTCTCTCTGCCTGCCTCTCTGCCTGCCTGTGATCTCTCTCCTCTCTGTCAAATAAATAAATAAAATCTTTAAAAAAAAATAAAGGAGAAAATTAAAAAAACAAAAACAAAAACACTTCACCCACAGACGAGGAATTGGTATTTTTTTCAGGCACCATTCACCAAGACTAACCATATCATGGGCCATAAAACAAACTGTAACAAATTTGTCAGAACTGAAATCATGCGGAGTGTGTTCTTTGACCACAGTGGAATCATGTAGAAGTCAATTATATAAATACAGCAGGAAAATCTCCAAACACTTGTAAATTAAATAATATACTTCTCAATATTCTATGGGTCAAAGATTAAATCTCAAAGGATATAAAATAGTACATAGACCTGAAAGAAAATGAAAATACAACACATCAAGATCTGTGGGATCTTCTCAGTAAAGCATTACTGAGAAGGAAATTTATAAAATAAATTATTGTATTAAGAAAGAGGAAAGATATCAGATCAACAATCGAACTTCCCACCTCAAAAAACAGGGAGGGAAGAGCAAAATAAACCTAACACAAGCAGAAGGAAGGAAAAAGTAAAGATAACAGCAGAAATTAATGAAATTGAAATCAGAAAAATAATAGAGAAACTTAAACATAACTAACTCATTATTTGGGGGGAAAATCAATAAAATTGATAAACCTTTAGAAAAACTGACAAAGATTAAAAAAGAGATGACATAAACCATTGATACCAGAACTGAAATTAGAGACTATCACTACAGAATCTGCAGGCATTAAGAGGATAATAAAGAAAAACTGTAAACAACTTTATTCTCTAAATTTGACAACTTGGAGGAAATGGACCAATTTCTCAAAAACTGCAAACTACCAAAATGTAATGAAGATGAAATAAACAATCCCCAAACTACTATAACCATTAAAGACACTGAATTCACCATAAATAAGCTCCCCAGAAAGAATCCATAGGCCCACCTGGTTTTACTGGAGCGTTCTACCAAACACTTAAAGAAAAATTAACACCAATTTTATAATCTCTTCCAAAAACAGAAGGAGGAAAACTTTCTAACTCACTTAGGCAAGTATTGCCTTGATGCTAAAACCAGGCAAAGATACCCAAAGGGAGAGCAACAGATACCTCTAATAAACTTGGATGTGGAAATTCTCAATAAAATATTAGCAAATAAAATCCACCAGTGTATTAAAAGAATTATATGCCATGACCAATGGGATTTATTCCAGGTATGCAAGACCTGCTTACTATTCGGAAATCAATCTGTGTAATCCATCTTACCTACAGACTAAAGTAGATTCTCATATTATCGGATCGATTGATGGATGAGACACTTTAAAGAATATACCAATTCCTAGTAAAGTTTCTCAGCAAACAAAGAAAGAGGAGTAACTTTCTCAACTTGACATAGAGCATGTACAAAAAACCTAGAGCTACCATCATACTTAGTAGGGAAAGACTGAAGGTTTTCCCCCTAAGATTAGAAACAAGACAAATATGTTATCTCTCACCACTCTTACTCAGCAGTCTTGGAATTTTAGCTAAATTGACAAGGCAAGAAAAAGAACAAAAGTATGCAGATTAGAAAGGAAGAAATTATAAATACAAATCTTCTTCTGGGAGAAAGTGCCAACAAATGGCTGTACGTTATTTAGAGAATGCAAATTAAAACTACAGTGACATAACCATGCACTTATAAGAGTATTTAAATTAAAAGATAATCGTAATGCTGAATGATGACAAAGATGTGGAGAAACTGGATCACACATATTTTTGATGAGAATATAAGACTTTACAGCTAATCTAAAATAGCTTGGCTGTTTTTTATAAAATAAAACATTCATTCGCCATATGATCCAACAGTTACACTCCTGAATATTTATATCAGAGAAATGAAAACTCCTGTCCACACAAAAACAGGCACATAAATGTTCATAGACCTTTATTTGTAATAGCTTAGAACAGAAAACAACCAAGTTCCCTTCAGTGGATGAATAAACTGTCATATATCATGGAACAATACTGAGCAACTATAAGGAAAGAATTACTGATACAAGGTGGACTGATCTCCAGAGTATTTCTTATGCCGGGTGAAAAAAAGCCAATCTGAATAAGCTAACTGTGGTACATCCATAAAACAGAATATTATTCAGCAGTAAAGAGAAACAAGCTCTTAGACCTGAAAAGACATAGAGAAATCTTAAAAGCATATCCACTGAGTAAAAGAAGCCAATCTAAAAAGGCTACATACTGTGGTTCCAACTATATGACATTGTGGAAAAGGTAATACTATGGAGACAGCAAAAACATCAGTGGGACATTTCCAGGGGTCAGGGGAAAAGGAGAGATAAATAGATGGAGCACAGGTAATCTTTATGGTAAAGCAACTATTGTGAATGATACTGTAATGGTGGGTACATGTCATTATATATTTGTTAAAACTCGGGATGTACAACACCAAGACTGAATCCCAATGCAATCTATGAACTTTTGTTAGAAATGTGTCAATACTGACAGATCAGTTGTAATAGATGTACCATGCTAAGGCAAGATATTAATAACGGGAGAAACTGGGGTGGGGGCAAGGGGATATATGGGAAATTTCGGTAGTTTCTGCTCATGTTCTATAAAGCTACAACTGCTCAAAAAATAAGGTATTCAAAAGGCCAATCTCAAACAATTATATACTGTATGAGTCCACTTACATAACATTATTGAAATGACACAGGAATGGAGAGGAGAGAAGTAGTTGCCAGGGATTAGAAAGGTGGGGTTGTAGTGTGTGTTAAGAAAGGGTTTGCCCTAAAGATACAAATGTAGTGATCCGAAGAGGCACGTGCACCCAAATCTAGGACATTCACATATCTAGCAACGTCCACAATAGCCAAACTGTGGAAAGAGCCTAGATGTCCAATGACAGATGAATGGATAAAGAAGATGTGGTATATGTATACAATGGAATACTATGCAGCCATCCAAAACCCCAAAATCTTGCCATTTGCAATGACGCGGATGGAACTAGAGGGTAGTATGCTAAGCGAAATAAGTCATTCAGAGAAAGTTAATTATCGTATGATCTGATATGAGGAATTTGGGAAACAAGACAGAGAATCATAGGGGAACTGAGGGAAAAATGAAACAAGACAAAACCAGAGAGGGAGACAAACCTTAAGAGACTCTTAATCTCAGGAAATAAACTGAGGGCTGCTGGACGGGAGGGAGCCGGGAAGGATGGGGTGGTTGGGGGATGGACCTTGGGGAGGGTATGTGCTATGGTGAGTGCTGTGAGTTGTGCAAGACTGATGAATCACAGACTTGTACACCTGAAACAAGTAATGCATTATATATTAATAAAAAGAAGAAAGAAAGAAGGAAGGAAGGAAGAAAGGAGAGAGAGAGAGAGAGAAAGGAAAGAAAGGAAGAAAGAAAAGAAAGAAAGAAAGAAAGAAAGAAAGAAAGAAAGAAAGAAAGAAAGAAAGAAAGAAAGAAAGAAAGCAAGCAAGCAAGCTAGTTGGTTTGGGCTATATAAAATAGTAGAAGGATTTTAATGGTTATGTAACTCTAACTGTGGAGGTAGTTACATGACTTTACACATCTGGTAAAAATTGAGTAGAACTGCGCACACCCATTAGTGCACATCCAACTAGTGAGATCTGAACAAGATGAGTGGATTGTATCAATGTCAGTTTCCTGGTTGTGATCTTGTGCTGTGGTTATGCACGGTATCACATCACTGCCGAGGGAATGACGAAGGGGACACAGGATTCTTATTTGCTCTTACAATTGCTTTTGAATCTGAAATTATCTCAAAATTAAAAAAATGTAATTTAAAATGCTTAATTTAATGTTTTCAGTATATCTTTGTTCTCACTATATCTAAAGCAGGGCATAGTTTTTGATATTATCTAATTTTGTTTCCTTTCAGTCTATACATATTGATACCACTTTATATACTGAAAGTGATGCTCATGTGAGTATAGTTTATTTTTTTGAAATTTGCTGTTTTCCAGTTTTCAAAAGTTGAAGAAATATGTTTTCATAAATTTACTGAAGGGTGTATAGTTTTTAAATCTAACTTTTGGGGTGTTCTGACAACATGTGATCAATGAATTTTGTAAGTAATTGTTGAGGTAGTGGGACTTGGGGGACAAAGAACTACATAGATGCTATTTTCATAATGGTACCAAATCAAAATATAAAACAGCCTTTTCCATCAATGTCAAACAAAATATATTATACATGTGGTGATGCAATTAGATCATGATGCAATTAAATGCAAAAATTAGGTTAACTGATTCAGTTTAAAACTACCCACCATAACTGTCGTTTCCAGTGCTGTAGTGTATTACCACCCTTAATCAAATTTTCTACAAATCACTTAAATGCATCCACGTTCTACATTTCGAATGAATCTCTACAACTGTCATAAAAGGATTCTGGCTGCTTACCCTCTATGTGAGAAAAGAAGTAACACAACTCATAAACCTATCAGAATTTAAAAATGATCTTGACCTTGTCTCAGTAATACCTTGACATTGCTGAAGGCGTGTCACCTCATCGGAAAAAAACTCTATGTTGTGTGCATGGAGAACCATGAGTCCACTCTCAGTGTTCAGGTAGGACCTCTCTGAAATAGAAGATTTTGCTCCCGCGAAGACTTTCTTAGCTTTGGGAAGCCTTCACCACATACTAGAAAAAGACAGACTTTCATCAACCACTTGGCTAGTGCTGCTACACATAAAAATTGTCTGCCTTTTTGGCTTCAGCATACCTTCCATTTTTCCAAAGTCGATTAACCACCCAAACTCCCAAGGTTGCTTTTTATTTTTATTGCAAGAAGATAACCTTGTAACTCACGGGTTATAGAAGGAAGCTGAGGTTGAAATTTAGATTTAACTCTGATTCAGCCCCTTCCTAGCTGTGTTACCTTAGAAGTCACTAAACATTTCTGAACCTGTTTTATCTATCTATCTATCTATCTATCTATCTATCTATCTATCTATCTATCTATCATTATTTTATCTATCTATTATTTTATCTGTCTATCTATGTATCTATATGGGGCAGCATTTACCCTTCAGTCCTGGGCAGCTGCTCTGGGCCGTGAGGCATGTTGCCGTGCCAGACACAGGGGTAGACTCCTTCCTTCCTTTGTCCATGCAGTAAGCATTCGTGGGGTGCCTGCTGGGTCTGTCCCAGGCACTGGACAAGGCAGTGAGAACAGAGGGTCACATAAGCTGTGGTCAAACCTCCAGATAGTCCTCAATGCTTCTTTTAAGTTTAGGCTTTCGTTTGAGTAACCATTGTGGGGAACATATTTCTGCAGTATCCAAAAGGTACCTTTCTGATCTGGCCAGTCCGTGAGTGAGCAGTGCTCCTACGTTGATTTTTCCAATCCATTTCTTGGAATCGCTTCTGCCTCTGGAACTGGGGAACTTGCAGAAATAGCAAGATCAGCAGCTATCACTGTTTAAAATGTTAACAATACAGTCTGATTCTAAAAATTCTTTCAGTGCACTGATGTACTAATGTTTTGAGAGTCTCAGGCTGGTATTATCACCCTTTTACAAAGAGGAATGTTCTCATGTGAGAAGAGGTGGCCTATTATTTCCGTGTTTTCTAGACTTATGTTCACTCTTCCATATAATATTACCATCCTCTTAGATTGTTTTGTTGTCAGGTTGTTTGGGATTTGATTTCAAAGCCAAAAAAGAAAAAAAAAGCTGTCTCCTATGTAAAACTTCTTAGGGGTATTGTGTTTCTTTATAAAATATTTGGATTGGCTTTTTTAAAAACTCAAAGTTACATCTATGTAAACATGAATAATGGATGAATAATGGAAAGATCATTGTTTTTTTCACAATGATTCTCTGTAACTCTATTTTTAGCCCGGTTGCAAAGTCACAGCCATGAAGTGCTTTATCCTGGAGTTACGGGTTATTTTGCTTGAATCCAAACATCATCTCCTTAATGAAACAGTGAAGAACATTATCATCCTAGCAAATGATGGTTTATCTTCCAATGCGGTGAGTTTTCCACTAGTCGAACGGAGCTTTGATGCTTTCGGCTTGGTGGGGAGAAGTCGTTGGCTGGATGTAAGGGACAAGCAGATCCTCTGGAGACGCTCTCGGGAGAGGGAGCTCACGCCGGCGGAGTGGCCGCCGTCACTAGTGTGCACACAACCTACACTGGTTTAGCAATTTACTCAGTCAACGGACATTTACTGCAAGACGCCAGGCAGTGCACTTTGGGGCGAGAGGGACACCGGTGAACCAGGGAGATCATCCCAGGTGCAGTGTGGAGACAGGAATCTAATTACATAGTTCAGTGTTTCGCGTCAGGACTGGCAATTCGCATTTATTCGGTTATTACTCTATGCCAGACGACACCGCTCTTCAGCGGCGACAGGGTAATCCCTTGCGTCCTCACAATAAATCTGTGAGATAGCATCCTTGTGTCTGTTTTAAGGTTGAAGAAATTGGAACACTCAGGGCTTGAAGCCACTTCCTCCAGTTCGCACAGCTGGTTGAATAGGGAGCCAGGATGCACACCCGGGCGGTTTCACATCGGGGAATGTCTTCTTCTTACCCACTGCCAGGACAAACGCTGCAAAGAGATAATAATAAAAATATTAATAATTCAAGGGGCGCCTGGGTAGCTCAGTCATTAAGCATCTGCCTTCGGCTCAGGTTATGATCCCAGGGTCGTGGGATCGAGCCCTGTATCGGGCTCTCTGCTCAGCAGGAAGCCTGCTTCTCCCGCTACCATTCCCTCTGCTTGGGTTCCCTCTCTCGCTGTGTTTCTTACTGTCAAATAAATAAAATCTTAAAAAAAATAT
>CM053604.1:100910345-100924154 GCA_028646535.1 Procyon lotor
CACTTAACAGCACATACCCTCCCCAATGTCCACAACCCAGCCACCCTATCCCGACCCCCCCACCTCCCAGCCACCCTTAGTTCGTTTCGTGAGTCTAGGAGTCTCTTATGGTTTGTCTCCCTCCCCATCCCTTCCTGTTTCATTTCTTCCCCCCCCCCCCAACTCCCGCCTTGCCTCTCAAATTTAAGGGACTTAAACTGTAAAGTAAAGCATAAATAAAGCAATCAGAAGGAAATGAGTAATAACTCAGTTATTTATTAATTCCAGTGGCCAATAAGAAGGCAGGTAAGGGGGCTGGGATTCCACTTTAGAGGTTTATCTACTAACTCAGGATGAGAGGGATTGAGCCTTATCTTCGGGAAAGGGTGTTTAGGCAGAGGCTACTGAAAGTGCGCAGCCCCTCAGCTAGGATGGCTGGATGCCATGGACTTGCCCGAAACCTGCCAGGTTGCTCTAAGTCTTTGCTGAAGTGTTGCCTTCTCAGTGATGTCAGCTCTTCACGTTGCAATCCGTTCCCACGCCCCATCCCTTTGTCTGCATGCCCCACTAGCTGACATTTTCCTCAGTGGCTTTTGTCTGCTTTTCCCTGCTGGAATGCCAGCCTCAAAGGGACAGTAACTTTTGTGTTGTATTTTTTTTTCTTCAGTACTGTATCCCAACTCCCCAAACTTTGCCCAGCATATTCTAGATACTTGACGTATTTATGAAATGAACACACCGATGTTTAAAACACTCCTGTGATATTTCCATGTTATTGGGAGAAAGGCTGAGCCAGGCAACAGATAACTCCTAACAACATCCCTGGTGAGCTCTTGATGCCCATGGTCACGGTCACTGTGACTGCGATGTGGTGTGTTCTGCACATTTGTGGAAGGAGCAGCCAGGCTGCACAGCCCGAGAATTTCATTGATTATATCAGCTGAGATGCATTGTGTAATATCTGGCTGACATGATGATTTTCCAGGAGGACAGCACTGTATGGAATGTGACAATGCCTGGCATAGAGTATGTGTTTGATAAATGTTGGTGAATCTGAATTTCAAGTGCTTCATGGATGCAAAATCTAATTTTGATTTTTGCCGGTACGGCTTTCATGGTTCAGACGATCTCTAAATAGTTTATTTGTGATGACTACATTTGGAAGATTCTAGTTAGCCATGAAACTGTTTGAATTACAACTTGTGGTTTTGAATTGAACCTAAATAGTTCAATTCAACCGGTAATGACTAGGTGACTACCGTGTGCTAGGCCCTATGCTAAATGCTAGGGAAACAAAACTGTGTGGCTGCGCGTGCTTATAAAGGCCTAGAGAACAGTAGTATAAAAAGCATGAGACTCCCGAATATCAATATATTAAATGATGTGAGAGGAGAGAGGTCTGAGAATGTAGAGATGGAACATTTAGCCCCGCCTGGGGAACTCCTCGGTTCAGGAATGCCTTCCCCGTGAGACAGCCCCTGAGTGATCTTCACCTGAGTAGTAGTAGCTAAAATAGTGATGAGGGATGTGCAGGGAGAAAAGCCAACATGGCGGCGGAGCTAATAGTATGATGTGTGCATGGGGGGAAAGGCATGAGCTCAGTGTACTTAGGCTATGTCCTTTGTGGTGGAGAAAGTGGTGAGGAACACTTCAAGGCCCTTATGTGCCACGTAAAGAGGCATGATGCTAAGGATAGATGACCAGAAGGGTAAATGACTACTCAAGGGCACTCAGCCAGAAGTCCATGGTCTGAAAGACATGGCTAATTTTTCCAATGTCTTTAACCTATTATAGGAAAAATGAGCCTCAATCAAATCTCCCAGTTCTCTTTTCCAGTGGTTCTTCTTACCACGGTAATAATTTGCTCAAGTTTTCATGTCTCAAGACCTCAGCATATGGTTCAAATGATATGATATTCCCCGGAAAGAGATACAGTAGACTTTCCAATCTAATCCTTTCTTTTTATTTGGCAGAATATAACTGAAACGGGATGCAAAGAATGTGAGGAACTGGAGGAGAAAAATATTAAAGAATTTTTTCAGAGTTTTTTACATATCGTACAAATGTTCATCAACTCTTCTTGATTGTAACCGATCCTCTTCAGCATTTCTGCTATTAACAAACATCTTCCCACGGCTTAAAGGCAGTGAAACTCTCTGCAGTTCACCTGGGCTGCCCAAACCAGTTTTTCTAACAAGAGGATGATCTGGAATCTTGGATCGGACGAACTCTTAGAAATGAAGGCAGAAAAATGGCATTGAGTTACATGGTGCCTATGAACTGTCCTCATACTTATTTTGTTCACTTATTCTTAATTTATTACTGAAGTTGTACATATTTGTAGCATAATATGAAGTATTGAATAAGATGTGTACCTTCTTTACCCTTTGAAATTGCACTGATACTTACCCTTTATAAGGAAATAGGGGCCATTCCTTCAAGGGCAAAAGTCGAATTCCACAGCTGGTGGGCCTGAGCACCACCGGGGCAGGTCGGCCGTGTGCTCCATCAAGTCAGGAACCCCTGACCACCAGCCTTCACTCACTTCTCCAGCGGGTGTCCCACTGGGAGGAATTGACCCCCAATGAGAAAGGAGAAATAGGCGTGGAACGGGCGCTTTACTCTGTAACGCTGTTATTGATATCGAGAGCACCTCTTGTCAGAGACAGTGCACAAACCTGGCATGTACTGTACATCAGTAAATCTTAGGTGGGAGTGGCAATAATAAACCTTCACCGATAGGTAGAATCGTGTATAGAGAACTTGTGGTTGTAATGATGATGATATTTCATGCCTTCCTGACTGCAAATGTTTTATTTTCACTTTTTTTTTTTTGCCATGTTTGTATAATAAGAAAACAACTGGTTTGTTAGAGCCAACATTATCCAATATAAAATAATGGTTTATATATTTTTGCACTATACTGTCTGAAATTGACAAACTCTTTTTTAATAAAACTATGACTAAAATGGAATATTTTTGTCTCCTCACAATTTCTTTCACCCGATTCACGTCTGGCGTTTTTCACTGAGGGTCTACAGGGTAGGAGTGGATGTCCTAGGAATTTGATTTTGCTCCATTTCACAATACGAACCCGTTCTCTACCGAAACATTCTTTTATCCCCCAGGACCCCATCCACGCTCATGTATCTCATTGCTCTAGACAATGTATGCTTAAACATTTCTTTTGATATAGTTTTGGAGAAATGTATATCATATTTGACTTTGGAAGAGTCATGTGTCATCTATCAGTTTGTTCCCTGATATCAGTCCGGACAAATAGCATTTGACAGCCACACTTTAAAGTTTAGGGATTGACATCTAGATTTAGGTGTTTGATTTGCTCGTTTAAATTTCATCCAGGTGTGCCTGGGTGGCTCATTGGGCTAAAGCCTCTGCCTTCGGCTCAGGTCATGATCTCAGGGTCCTGGGATCAAGCCCCGCATCGGGCTCTCTGCTTGACGGGGAGCCTGCTTCCTCTTCTCTCTGCCTGCCTCTCTGCCTCCTTGTGATCTCTCTCTCTGTCAAATAAATAAAAATCTTTAAAATAAATAAATAAATAAATTTCATCCAAAAGGGATTTTTAAAAATCTACCTTTCGTTTTTTTCTCCCTAGCTTCTCTATTGATGAATAGGAAAAATGCACCATTTTTTTTTTTTTTTTTTTTTTAAATGCACCATTTTTAACTAAATTGCCAATCTAATCCTTAGACAAAAGTTACCCTCCTTCCAGTGTTTGTTGGGATGGGAAAGGAAAAGCATAATGGCAGTCACATCACCAATAATATTTTATAGACTAGTGATCCATTCTGGTTACATAAGCAAACATAAGTGGGTTTAAAATTTGGCATTTTCCAGTGCTCAAAATTGGGATTCCTCCCACATCATTATTTAGTCTGGGTCACTTCAGTTCATCTTAAGGAATGCAAGACTTAGAGGTACAGCTCCTAAAACATTCTTAGCTAACTTAAGAAAAGAACTAATTATGTAAAACAACCTAAATTTTATTGTTCAGGCCTGAATTCTTTTTTTTTAATTAATTTTTATTAACATATAATGTATTATTTGCCCCTTGTTCAGGCCTGAATTCTTAACAAGAGCAGCTTTTCACTTGTATTCAAAGTTTTTCCTTCTCGAACTGTCCTTCTTAATTAGCCAGCCTAATGTTATTTGTTTTTATCTCACCTATTGCCCTAAATGCTGAAAGCATTTGCCTTATGTTGCATATAATAAAGAAAGCACAAATCCATAGACTTAGAAGCTCAAACAGTAAAGACAAGCCTAATAAAAATTAGATTTACAGTCTGGAGTCATTTCGATGGATTATATTGTTACCTTTTTAAAATTTCAAATGAAGAAAAAGCTATATCACTTCTGCACTCTCCCTGGCAATAAGCTAAAAAAAGGGTTAGAAGGCAGAGGACATGGAAATGCAAACTGAACCAATACATAATCTGTGAGCCCAGAGATTGTGAAAACCCAGTCACAAGCCTAGTTTTACACACTCTCATTTTTTACCTTTGTACAGAGAATCAGTGGAATTCTTTTCTTTTGCTGCTATTACTCTTGTGAGAGGGACTTACTATGTGTTTTGATGTATTACTCTTTCTGTCCGTCAAATTCAAAGGCGCATCAAGTCAAACCAACATTATAATATGAAAACCAAGTCTGTGATCGATCTGTTCTCCCCACCCAGAAATACTAGAGAAAGCATTTTTGTTCCTTCGTCTGTGTTATCTCAGGCTTGGTGTAAGTTCTCTGCATTCATATGTGAGTCACAGTTAACATATGCATGTCATGTATAAATATTTTGCCCAGAGGAAATCCCATTTCCACAGAGACTTAGTTCAGTGCTTCTGAATGTGTCTGATGATTGAATTTTATTTTCACTAAGGAATTTATTATGCGAGGCAAATTTTAGCTTCATCGAAGAGTCCCCTAATTGTATAATCTATCTGATGCAACATATAAGAAAAATTAATGAATCATTAATAGTGGTGATTTTGTCCTTGTTAAAAAACAAACGGAGACCAGCCTTGAAAATTGCCTGAGCAGACAAAACCAGTTTAGTCATACAAACAAACCCTAATTTAGCTTATTTTGCAAAACTAACTTGATCAGATCATTTCTTGCTTATGCGTCTGAAAATCATAAGCAAAACCTAAGCTGTTTCCCAAGATCGATATGAGGTAACCATTGACCAATTCCCTTTCATTTAAGAAAATTCTAATATAACCAATCACTGTGAAGAATAAATCTGCTCTGTCACCTTTAAACCACTACCCCGTGACCATATACATCTGAGCTGCCTTCTGTAGTTTGATTTGAATGCTTCTGGTTTGCAGACTGCCTTTTTGGTGTGTGCACAATAAACTTTCATGAATTACCACTTCAGGGGTTGACTGGTTTTATTTCCGGTATTTCCGAGCTTTTGACAGTCCTATATTTTACCTCTTTCATCCTGGGTTTCGAAATCAGTTAACCAGTAGAGGAATTGGAGATCGTTGCCTAGACGGCAAATTGAAAATTGTACATTGAGTTTCTACAAGCTGTGTCAACACTTTCAGAAATTACCAGAGGGTCCAGCGTCATGAAAGTGACTTTTCCTCATCATCCTCACTCTCGTGAAGGAAGTGACTCCTTCAGCTGTATCGTAATGGTTTGTTGAAAACCTACTGTGTGTGAACATGATGGCGGGTCTGCAGTTACACAGGTGAGGAAGGCAGCCTTATGTTCGGCTCTCACGGGGTTAACATTCCCAGAAGAGAATTCTGTTACCCCATTAACCACTCCTGTGCTTATTCGATTACCAGGTCCATGAAGGGCACCAGGTGAGCATAGAAAGGAAGCAGCATATCCTTTCAAGCTGTCAGAGTTTCTTTCAAACAGTGGTGTCTGAGCTCTGCTATAAATTATAAAGACTGATTGTGGGGGGAATTAGGGGGGGTCCACCTGAGAAACATCCTGCCAAAATCTTCAGTAAGGAAGGATTAGAGCACGTTCAAAGAGTGGAAGGAAGGCCAGCGTGGCCAGGGTCAAAGCAAGCAATGAAAGAAGCTGGTAAGATAAATATCAGCTGGTCTCATAGGCCAAGTAAGGATATTGGTGGTAAAGATTTTGCTTTATATTCCAAAACAAAGAGGGTCTTACTCCGACATGTGTGAAAAATACAGCAGGCTTTGTTTCTACTGTTGAGAAAAGAGTCAAAGTCAAAATCTCCTTACCTCTAAATCCCAGGGTAATAAATGTATTTCTAATAACATCATCTTACATGGGCCTCTTTATCGGAGTCCTTTAATGAACCCCTCGCAACGCTTAATGGAGACCAACTTTGGTAAGTAATTATTCGTTCGCTGTCAAATACAACAAACCTGTTTGCAATGTATATGACTTGAGAAGCTAGAGTCGTCTAGCTTCTAGATTAACACAGACATCCAGTTTTGGGCTGCAGGGCCAGCCAGAATGGATCTGTGGTCTGAATCTTTACACCAGGAAGTTTTTTTGAAAAAAGGATTTTTCAATCACTTTTTTTTTTTTTTTTTTGACAGAGAGAAACACAGTGAGAGAGGGAACACAAGCAGAGGGAATGGTAGCGGGAGAAGCAGGCTTCCAGCCGAGCAGGGAGCCCGATGTGGGGCTCGATCCCAGGACCCTGGGATCATGACCTGAGCCGAAGGCTGATGCTTAACGACTGAGCCACCCAGGTGCCCCTTTCAATCACTTCTTAATGAGAACTCTTTGAAGTAAGGGAGACCAGTCATCTTCATTAAGAAAGCTGGGGTAGAGGAAGGCCCCAAGATCTATTGATGGGAGCCCGCTGTCTGGCAGAAGGCGTGGTTAAAACAAGCAATGGAAACACGCAAGATGGGTGCGGCTTGGTGGGTGGGTGTGTGGGTTCGTGGTGGGCAGGGAGGTAGCTTTGAAAGCACAGTTAAACACATAGACTCAGGGACTCATGGGGTTCAGCTGCACAACGGTCAAGAAAAGACAGATCTGAGATGTTTATGGAGAGGATAAGAAAGAAGCAACATTTCTGAATAAGCAGCTAAGAGCCTACAGGTGAGACATGAATGTGATGGGCAGTGATGGCTCCCCATGGCAGGTACCATATTGTCCAAGCTTATAAAGATCGTGGGCCATCAATGAAGTTCACTTTCCTGAGTTGATTTAATAAAGTCAAAGCCCCCAGTGCATCTATGAGTTCTGCTAAGGACACACAGGGCTGATGGAAATAATATTAATGCTCTCACACTTTTATGGTTCTTTAAAGTTCACAAAGCACTTTTATCTATTTGATTTTATACGAGTAGAGCTTCTGTCCCTCCTGGGTATAGACGAGAGGAGATGCAGACCTATGAAACATTGTGCTTGTGGTGCTGAGTGTAAAAAACAAAGAAAGAAATCACCCAAATTTTTGCCCACGTTCAGCTATGTGTTTTTAAATGCCCTGCTGCCTTCTACATTTCCTTTCAAATAAGCATGAGCACAGTACTTAGGGTGGAAAATTATTTGTTGTTAAAGAAATCAAAACAGAGCTTAGGCATTATTTTTATTCCATATTTTGATTATTTTTTCCCTCATACAATTCTATTCTGGAGTTTTGTTTGCTTTGCCCAGATGGCAAATGCACCATTAAGTTTGTTCAGCCTGAATTAATTATCTTTTTATAGTAAAAGAAAATCCTCTCCTTGTGACAAGTAAGATGTTTGTGCTGTATTTATGAATAAATAAAGGCAGCTGTTATACACAGCATTATTAATAGCATCGCTTTAAACATCTCATGTGACAAGAAATCCACTCCTTTCAATATAACAAAAGCTCTTGGTGTCCCAGAGTTGATGAAAACCATCGGCCTGTTATCCACACCGCAGCGTAAGAAAAACATCAGGCTTTCTGTAGCAGAAGGATTTAATTCAAATTGCAGACAGAAGGCAGTACTCTTTTAAATGGTTATTGTCTTTGCTGGTCATTTGGCTCTGGGTCTTGAGCAATTAACAGGTGAAGCACAGATTTTGTCTAAATGGCCACGATGATGCTCTTTCCTGCTCTTTGGTTGAATGTCTTTTTGATGAGTGATATGGCCAATGCAGAAGGGAATTTTTTTCCTTTGGTAGGATAGGGTAGTTTTACAAAGCAGAGGAACTCTTTCCCCTTCCAAAGAGGTCTTCTGAACTCCGAGCCGGAAAAGATAAGAGGATGCATAAGCCCTGTCAACACGATGAGATCATAACTCTGCGAGGCATCTGATTGGGCTTAGACTTCCCCTGCTTGAAGGAACTTGGTTTCCCATGAGGCCAGGCTATTTCTCAGCCAAGCGGACTTGTCCCTAAAGATTTATTTCATAGTTAGTCATTTTTATTTTATTTCAAACAACAAACGTAAAATGCGCTCAGAGGAATAAATATTTGCAAGCACGGGCATACCTAGGGCTGACCGTGGAAACACAAGGTGTAGACTTCAAGTGGGTGCATTGTCTGTAGAGAATTGTCAGCAGAGGAAAATAAAACTGACTGAAAGTCTGTCTGCTTTTATGATCACTGTGTGTCAGGTGATTCTAAATGATGCCAGCGGCAAAATACCCTTCCCTGAAAAATATTTTGGAAGTCCAAGGTTTAAACACATTGCTCAAGTTACATTGTTTTTAATAATATACATGTGGGCTGCAAGTTGGGACATAGTTGTTACTAACATTGAATAAACATTATAATCTTTTTTTTTTAAAAGATTGTATTTATTCGTCAGAGAGAGAGCACAAGCAGGGGGAGTGGCAGGCAGAGGGAGAGGACAAGCAGACTCCCCGCTGAGCAGGGAGCCCGATGCAGACTTGATGATGTCCTGAACTGAAGGCAGACGCCTAACCGACTGAGCCACCCAGGCGCCCACCAAACATTATCCGCATGGATAGCCACAAGTTCACTTGGAGACCTCGGTTACATGGCTGGCCATCAGATTCAGTGGATTCAGTTAACAGTTGCTTCTAAAGTGTTTGGCCTTGTTCGTACCAGCTTCGAGCACCGTTGGTATTTTCACTGCTCTGGTCTTGCACGTTCTTTTTTTTTTTTTAAGTTTTATTTTTTCAGTGTTCCAAGATTCATTGTTCATGCACCACAGCCAGTGCTCCATGCAATACATGCCCTCCTTAATACCAACCACTAAGCTCACCCTTCCCACCACCTTCTCCCCTCCAGAATCCTGTTTGTTTCTCAGAGTCCACAGTCTCTCATGCTTTGTCTCCCTCTCTGATTTACCCCAATTCACTTTTCCTTCCCTTCTCGCAATGTCCTCCATGTTATTCCTTATGTTTCACAAATAAGTGAAACCATGTGATAATTGACTTTCCCTGCTTGACTTATTTCACTCTGCATAATCTCCTCCAGTCCTATCCATGTTGGTTCAAAAGTTGGGTATTCATCTTTTTTGATAGTTGCATAATATTCCATTGTATATATGGACCATATATCTTCTTTATCCATTCGTCTGTTGAGGGACATCTTAGCTCTTTCCATAGTTTGGCAATTGTGGCCATTGCTTGGTCTTACACATTCTTTAAGCAGATTGAAATTAGCAAGGATAACACAGCGATTGTGAACAGTAAGAAATTGAAACTTACCTCAATTTTGATTTGTGTTTAGCATTTAAAACTGAGAAAGAGGGGCACCTGGGTGGCTCAGTGGGTTAAAGCCTCTGCCTTCAGCTCAGGTCATGATCTCAGGGTCCTGGGATTGAGCCCCACATCGGGCTCTCTGCTCAGCAGGGAACCTGCTTCCTCCTCTCTTTCTACCTGCCTCTGCCTACTTGTGATCTCTCTCTCTCTGTCAAATAAATAAATAAATAAAATCTTTAAAAAAAAAAAAAAGTAAAACTGAGAAAGAGAGCAAGCCATGTGATGTAATAGTTTAGTAAATTCAGATTTAATTCACTCATGAAATAGTTTCTTGGGGGTACCTGAGTGGCTCAGGCGGTTAAATTCTGCCATCTTCTCAGGTCATGTTCCCAGGGTCCTGGGATGGAGCCCCAAGTTAGGCTCCCTGCTCAGCAGGGAGTCTGCTTCTCCCTCTCCCTCTGCCCCTACCCCTGCTTGTTCTGGCTCTCTCTCTCTCAAATAAATAACTAAGATCTTTAAAAAAAGTTTCTTGGATATGATTATTTTTAACTTTGAAATTTGGTCTTTTTAAAGTGTTAATTGTTTGATTTAAAACTAAAATAAAAAAGAAGAAAATGAAACGTTACAGTGGTGGTATGATTACATAGATGCCTAATTGTGTCTTTTGCAGATGTCTCAGTTTCATTAAAATTTACTTGTTACTGGTCGCCTGTACAAAATATTACTTCATCAGATTGTCACTGCAGAATTAAAGTCTGAGCTGTTATGAAGATTTATATAAGTTAAATTAGTTGTGGTTTATTTTTTTTTTTTCAGAAACTTAAAGGAACTTAAAATTATTTGTAGTATTTTTGTGAAAGTAGCATCCAATTCATAATTATTCTGAATTTTGTAAAGAAATGTATGTGAGGGAGTTATATGGAGATGAGATTACATTCTCTTCTAGCACTGACAGTGGGGAAGAGAGAAGAAAGGTAAGCAAAATTCAAAATCAAGAGCTCTTGAATTTTCTGTTTTTAAATGGAGAAGAGAAAGGCACTAGTAAAAAGCCAAGTAAGATGAAACCAAGACACCAGTAAAGACTTGGACAAGATCCCAACTTCATTAAGGAAGAGAGGGCAGATGAGAATCTGTTTTTCTATCACTGTGAGTCCAGAGCCAGCTCTAGATGACCTGATAGTTAATCATACTGGGAGGGAACCGCACTCTTCAGGATAAAAAAAAAAACGCGTTCTCTAAAGTCCAAGGAAAGGGAGAAAAGGTTGAAGGATGCAGGCAACACCTGATGACCTTATGGTTTTAGGAATATTTACAAAATGGTGAAAAAGAGTTGAGAACCTGGAGAGTCTCATCAGTATAAAAAATATATATATTTGTTTTTGTTTTTGTTTTTTGCTGCGGATTTGTAGTTAATAATATGAAAGCTGAAATATTCAGCTTTATAACTAACTGCGGTCATAAAATTATTGCAACTAAGTCTTAAAATCATAGTTGAAACTATATCCTGAAGTCCCCAAGAATGATGTAAACCCAAATATCATCTTTGAAAAACACTATTTTTTTTAAAGATTTTATTTATTTATTTGACAGAGAGAGAGATCACAAGCAGGCAGAGAGGCAGGCAGAGACAGAGGGGAAAGCAGGCTCCCTGCTGAGCAGGGAGCCCCACACAGGGCTTAATCCCAGGACCCTGAGATCATGACCTGAGCCAAAGGCAGAAGCTTAACCCACTGAGCCATCCAGGCGCCCCTGAAAAATACCTTTTATCAAAGGTGAAAGATCTTCACATTGACAGTGAAACTCCAAATAACTGTCGATCAAGTCCACGGAGAAGAAATGAATAAGTAAAGAAATGGAGACAAAATTGCTAGGAAAATCGCTTGGGTCCATGTAAGTGAATTAAAGAAAATGTTCTGCCAATTTCTAGGAATATGTATGTTGTTCAACTTATATAATCATACTGCTGATGATTGAAAGAGTGGACATTGGGGTGACATTGGGGCACCTGGGTGGCTCAGTCAGTTGAGCATCTGACTCTTGATTTCGGCACAGGTCATGATCTGGGGGTCATGGGATTGAGCCCCACATTGGGCTTTGCCTTGAGCGCGTGGAGTCTGCTTAAGATTTTCTTTCTCCTTTTTCCTCTGCCCCTTCCCACTAGTGCAGTCTCACTGTCTCTCTCTCTCCCTCAAAAAAAAAAAGAAAAAGAAAAGAAAAGAAAAAGGAAGAAGAAAGCTTTTTTGGGGGCTATGGTTTTTCACTTTCCAAACTCTTTATATTGCATTGATTTCCCTGTTACCTTAATCACCTCCCAAAGGCATTTTTTAACCCAGTCTACAGACATGTGGGTTGTACCTGCATGGGTTTCAGGGCGTCCCTAACCCTCAGGAAGTAAGGATGAGTGCGTTTATCAGTGTGGATACCTTGTTTTTCTAGAGAAGTTCCATAGTTTCCATCAGGTTCTTAGAGTACTCCATAAATCAAAAGGAATCCCTTTTCCCCCATTGAGTCAAAGGGTCAGGCAGTGCCGTGTCTTGTAAAGTTTTCAGTATACTTTAATGCCACCTCAGGATCTTGTTAAAATGCAAGTTATGATTCATTAGTTCCGAGGAAGTACCATGTTGGCGTCCAAGGACCGCACTTTGGATAACGAAGGTACAGTACTCATAAAGTTAGACACAGGAGAGCTTTTGCCTCTGAGCTCTTCAGGAGGCCACCATTCCAGGAGCCGTTACTGAGCCGACAGCACCAGGGAGCCAAGGAACGAGATGTGTTCTCCGTCACCTGACGCTGGGCAAGTTGCCTAACCACCCGGAGCCTGTTTTCTTGTCTCTAAAGAGGCACTAACAGTATCATCTGACAGGATCGTTATGAATTCAGTTAGATGCTGACTGCAGGTCTTGGTACAGAGTAAATACTAGATAACTTTGTTCCCTGTCTCCTCCCCTGAGCACTTCATCGTTTCTTGTTACTCTGGTGAGGCAATTACTCAGGAGTTATAATCAGCCCAGCTGAGGATAGCCTCCAGTTGAAAACAAGTACAGTATTGCATATGTCCAGAATTTCCTTGAAAGAGTTCTATTTTAATACCTCCTGGACTCGAGCAGAATTAGAGTTTCAGTCTTTTCCACCTAGCAAAGTTCAGCAGTAAAGTGTCAAAACAAATTGCCTATTTGCGAGGCTTTTAGGCTTAGCAACTCGTTGCCCTGGGGAATGCTGTCTTTAAGCTAATTTGACCAATGTCCTTTCTCACCTCTATTTCAACTTCAACACTTATTTGAGCAAATTGTATCTGTTAATTGCCACCTACTACAGCGAATACTGTGATATTCCAAAATTCTGCCGAGCAAGGAGCCCGATGAGGGGTTCGATCCCAGGACGCTGGGATCATGACCTGAGCCGAAGGCAGACGCTTAACAACTGAGCCATCCAGGCGCCCCCTATATTCCAAAATTCTTATCCTCTCTCCCAACTCATTTTCAAGCTCTTCTATCTGCTAGCTCTCATCTATCTCACTACCAAAAACCTGCAAAGTTGACCCGATTACTGCTGCTGAATATAATTGCTTACATTATAGATATTCATTTTGGATCTGATGTATTACCTTGGTTACTCATCTTCTTTTTTTTGTCCCGAGATTGTCAAGAAGAAGAATGTCTAGGTTGCATCACATCAAAACTCCCAAGGGTCAGGTGAAGCTGGGGGCTTAAATGCTTTTGAATAGGTCATGGTTCCTCTTTCTTTCTTTTTTTTTTTTAAGATTTTATTTATTTATTTGACAGATAGAGAGAGAGATTACAAGTAGACAGAGAGAGAGGGGGAAGCAGGCTCCCCGCTGAGCAGAGAGCCCGATGTGGGGCTCGATCCCAGGACCCTGAGACCATGACCTGAGCCGAAGGCAGAGGCTTTAACCCACTGAGCCACCCAGGTGCCCCATGGTTCCTCTTTCTTGGACTTAAGTTCATGGCCCTTGCTAATGAAGGATTTCGTGCTCTCATTAAGCTACAAAGGCAGGACAATTTAGTTAGTACTTTTTAAAAAAATTATCGTTACCTAGGTATCAAGGTCATGACCAACATGGAACTTACACTAATTTGACCTACTATCAAATTCTCATTATTGATGAAGTCTCTGAGCAGATGGTAGTAAACAAATGTGATAGAAAGCAGAGGTCCTAATCTATAATTTTTCAGTCCTTGAAGTTGACGCTTGTAAAGAGAGATCAC
>CM053604.1:100924654-100963830 GCA_028646535.1 Procyon lotor
TTCCGTCACTTTAAATTCACTTTTTCCACTCCTACCTTTCTGAAAGTGGTCAATTTTCTGCTCCTAGAATTGCTGTTCTTATTCTCTTCTCTCTGCTGTTGTGTTTGCCGGCTTTTAGAGTGGTTTTCAGCCTCTTTCTGGATCCCAGTGCTCTCCGTGCCTCCTACACCTCCGCCATCTTGTCTTGGTCCTCAATTTTCACATTGTTAAGGCAAGGATAAAAATTGTTGACTATGCCAATCTAACAAGAACAAAACTGATTATTGCTCTTAGCCAGGAATTGGGGAAGTGGAATATTTTTTTTATTCCACTTTTTTCCTTTAAGTAATTAAAGGTTATAGACACCATTTTGGGGTGGTGAATGGAAATTGTTGTATGGCCAACAAATGGGTAACTTACCATTGGACCTACATTGTAAGTGCAAAACTGCACAGCATTTTCCCTTTGTCTCTATCATATGTACTATAGACTCCTGGGTGTCATAACACCTTTCTACCTTTCCCAGCTAAATTGCCCAGATCTCAAGGAGGATAAGGTTGGGCGAAAGGAAACAGAGTCACACTTCTATCTCTACCTCAATAGAGTACTAAATGGAAGCACATTGTTAGATATATTCTTGGGAGTGTTACAGGAACTCAAGAGTCCTGAAAGGAGCCTGGGGGGTCAAAATGTGTCTCTTGAAGGAGGTAAATAAAACATTTAAAAGAAGAGTAGAAGCTGACTGAAAATGATGTGTGGAGAAGGGCCTCCTAATACCTTGAGCCTGACCTCAGGATTATTGCCCTTGTCACTGGGCTCATCCCTCTCTCCTCCTGGATGCTCTCTCTCTGCCCCTGTGACCATCTCGAACTTCCTCCTTCTTCCAGAAGAGGGGAAGAGGCAAGTGCCTTGTCCAGGGCATGCATCTCTCACTCCAAGTTTATATTAAAGTTTTTGTGATTTCTTTGTCCCTAAGTGCTGCACAGATTGTTCTCTCTTAGGTCAAAGACAAAATTATTTTTCATTTTCTCCTCACATCATTTCCCCCGAAGACTAATACTTTAACCTTTTCTGTACAGCTGTTTCCCCAAATAACTTAAGAACAAAATCGTTACCCTGGAAGATCTTGCTTTAATGTCCTAGCATTCACCTACAGGAAAATAAATCAATCAAATTGAAATGATTGGTATTTGAAAAAAAGAAGTCAGGGTCCCTAGAGAGACTGGTCCTAAACAGTTACAAAGGAATTCTGGTGGTTCACCCAACACAGGGGCTGTAATATTTTGGAAAGAATTATCAAGAATGTATGACCCCTGGCTTTCCTGGTCATCTCCGAGATTTGCTTAGGTTCTTTTGCATTCTTGACATTTCAGACATTTCTGAGAGATTTTGGTGGCTCATTTGAAGTCACTTTATAGTTTTACAAAATACTCAGCTCAGTCCAGTGTTTCTTATGTCGGTGGGATAGGCTTTCTTTGGCCACAGGCCCCACACACCTGCCTGGCTTTAGAGCTGCATAACTCCCCGGTGTCTGCAGCTCTTTGGTGATACATACAACCACCGGAAAATCCTGGCGTTTATATTTTATATTACGGGGTCGGCTTAGACACCCTGGTATCGGAACACAAATCCTGGCTGCTAGAGCCATCTTTTCCTGAGAGATTTCTGAGACAGACATATGTACTGAAGAGGAAGGCAGATACAACTTACATTAGCTTCTGACTATCACTAGCGTGGCTTCTGACAACTCTAATTTGTTGGATGATGCCGGTGTTAGTGCTGCTCACCTCTGACACTGTAAGCCCATCCCCTGAATCTCAACACTCAGCACCAAGGCCAAGGGAGTATAATGAACCATCAGGAAAACCCAATAAAGGATAGAACATTTCCTTAATCCTTAAATAGAGGAGAGTCCGTCCCGCTACTGCGAGGCATAGAATTCTTGCTCACATTACCAGTTCTATGAGAAGAGAGCCCCTAGAGAAAAAAGAAAGCCAAGAAGACACCCCCACCCCCACCACCAACACATACATTGACTCCGATCTTTAATTGCTCCCCCATAACCAGTCCTACTCAGCACAATGGTCTAACATAACATCTTTGAGCTTAATTCTGCTATGTCTCAGGGATGACAGGGTGTTTCTGTGTGGTTGGAGGAAGGTGCTGAGTGTTCAGCTTGCGCAATGATCCTGGACAGGCTCTTGTTGGTTGGAGGCGATATTGCCTGGAAGTGGTTCTGTCGAAAAAAATCGGAGAGAATTTTACTAATCGAATCATGGAGATCAGGTTGGTTTTTTTTTTTTTTTTTTTTTAATTTCTTAATTTTTGAGAGCAAATAAAAATTCCTCAATCTGGGTTCTGAAACTTTCCATCAAATGGGCTCACTTTAGTTTTCCAACACCATCTCTCTAGTTCCCTAAAACTTCCTCTTCCCCTACCCTTATCAGTTATGACATCCTAGAATAATGAAGTCCTCCTTCCTGCAAACTCAAATCCCATATACTCTGTAAGGTTCAAGGTCAGCTGATTCTTCCCCAAGAATCTTTTACCATGGCACTCAGGACATCTGGATCTGTCCCACTCTTCACAGTCCTCAGTAAAAATCTCTGCATTGTGCCACATTACCATATTATATGTGAGTGTGATCAACTTATTTGGAGCAGGTATGATTTGTTTCCAGAATAGGCGTCAAGTTTGCAGCTAGTTTCTCTTGGGAGAAATTATCTTTTTTTTTTTTTAAAGATTTTTTATTTATTTGACAGAGAGAAACACAGAGAGAGAAGGAACACAAGCAGAGGGAATGGTAGCGGAAGAAGCAGGCTTCCTGCCGACCAAGGAGCCCGATGCGGGGCTCGATCCCAGGACGCTGGGATCATGACCTGAGCCGAAGGCAGATGCTTAACGACTGAACCACCCAGGCACCCCGAAATTATTATCTTTTTTGCGTCTCCAGAGCACTAGTAAATCATGCATTCATTCAATTTCCAAATGTGTGTGACTAGATGAATAGATGAATGAACCTGCAGATCTCTAAATTAGTGAGAGTGAATAATGTCAGGTCAAATAGGCAAGACAAAACCAGGTAACATGGAAGAGACCAATAGCAATTTCCAATAGGCAGCCCAATATGAGTGTTTTGAATCAATCCTTCCTTTGTTGGGAAGTGCTCCTACATAGGCCAGATATTGTTATCCTTCCCTGATTCCTGACACAGCTGTGTCTTTCATTGCGATTGATCCAATCGACTCTTCTTCATTCATTAATTTTTGTCTAACATGTTCTTTATGGGAAGATCAGACAGACAATTCAGGTTTTAATAAAGAGAAAAGTAAAATCACATGTAATACCACCACTTAGAGATAATCACCATGAACAACTTGCCATTCTTATGTATGTACACTTCTTATATATAAAAATCAAATTATATTATACATCATATCTTATCAGTTATTTTCACCTAATTTATTGTTAACCTGATTTTAATGGCTATATGGCAGTGTACTGTATAAATGGAATATATTTTCTTACTGAAAGCCTTTTTTTCTATTTTTGGACATTGTTGACTTTATACTCTTTTATTGTTATAAACTCTCTCTTTGGCAAATATCTTCGAGACAAATCTTTTTGCATACTTTTAATCATTCTGTTAAGATATATGCCTCTCTGTCAAAGGATCTGGGAGAATTTAAGGATGCAATGCTATTGAATGGGATCCTTCTCCCCTCCTCACATTTTTGCTCCTGCCTATAAAAAAGACTGAACACGCCCCCCGCTTCTTCATTTAGGCGAGTGTGAGAGAAGATACATCTGACCTTTCTGCATCCCATTCTCCACCCTCTTCCAGGAGGAAGGGTAGCTAATCAAATTGACCAGAAGGCTTCTTCCATTAGCAGTTAAGATTTTTATGTGTTTTTTTTTAATATTTTATTTATTTCTTTGAGAGAGAGAGAGAAAGAGAGAGCGAGCGCACAAGCAGCGGGAAAGAGAGGCAGAGGGAGAAGCAGACTCTCCACTGAGCAAGGAACTTGATGGCGGGATTTGACCCCAGGACCCTGGGATCAGGACCTGGGCCAAAGGCAGATGCTTAATCAATGGAGCCACCCAGGTGCTCCAAGATTTTTCAATGAAAACTCAGCTTTGTGTGCCTTGTGCCCCCTGCCTCATCTTGTACTTCCGGCATCTTGTACTTCGGTCTGGGCCTGAGTGTCCATCTAGCTCTCTCTGGCCAGCCATACTCTCTTGGTTCTGCGACTGAGTGGTGGGCGAATTGAAACCATCAGTCTCTCTCTTGGTTCCAGGTTCTTGCATATGGGTGGAGAAACAGAGTGAGCTTCAAAGGTTAGGGATTGAGAAAGAAGAAGTCTTGCTTAAGACTCCTGACTTAGCCAGGTTTGGGCTGGTTCCCATGTGCGCGTGTATATGTGGCAGGGGTGGAGGCAGGCATGGCATTAAGCACTGGCCAGTATTAAATATACCAGCACCTTATATCTCCATCATTTCTTTCGTGCATCCTCTCTCATCAGTGAAACCTAGAACAGAGAGTAGGTTAGTGCTGAAATTAAAAAAAAAAAAAAAAAAAATCTCTACCTATTTCCTTGAGAAAGTGCTGTGGCCATGAGAAAGACTCAGAGCACATCATCAAGTACATTCTCCATGTTTTGGGCAGGAAGTTTTTAAGGCCCACGTACTCATGGTTAAATTGATCAAATCTTTTCTTTATGGTTTCAGCCCTTGGTATCTGGTTTGGAAAGGGTTGCCTTAGCCCAGACAAAAGTCCACGAATCTTTCCTCCAGGTAGGTTTTGGGTTTCATTTTGGTTTTGAAATAATTTGACCCTTTGTTTTGGTTCAAGGTATGGTCAACCAATCACATTTTATTAAATGATTATTGTTCTACATATATACTTAGATCCCTTTCTAGACTCTCTCTATGCTTTTTTCTTCCTTTGTCTGTTATTCTTTTTGTCTGAGCTGGCCATGAAACATTCTGCTGGTCTTTGTGATATTAACAATTAAATATATGGAAAAAAAATAAATTTAAGGAAATACAATAAAAATTAATGGAAAAGTTTTACCTTGCACAGCATGGTGAATTTGGAGTTGTGCAAAGTCTTTTTTTAAAAGAGGAAATAAGTGGCATGTAACTCTATGGAAAGAGCTAATATAACTGAGAAAGGAGTGTGTCCATGACAAAGAGCTTTGGCCATAGACTAAAGACAAAGGAAGGCTGCAAAGTCAAGCAAATGCTGGGGAAGTTTTTGCTTCCTGGAAAAAGGATTCTGTAGCTCCAGACTTGACTTATTGCCAGACATTACTCTTCTCCTCTCACAGTGCTACGTGGACCAGCCTCAGAGCCAAGGTCACTAAATATTTGAATTTTACTTTCTCCCCTTGCTGTTGGATGAGCAAATCTCTGAATAAGAGCTGGCCACCAGAGAGAGGAGATCCTGGCCAGGGGCCGTGAGCCTCTGGTCCCGTGGCATTTACATCTCTCGTGGTACAGTTTATTAACTGTCGTCATCTAGTGAGCTCCTTTGTGTTGGTGTCCTTGAGATTGGAGACTGCACATATAAAAGCAACACAATGACTCAGGAGTTTTCTCTGAGCAGAGCTAATAGAATTTACGTAATAGTAGTCAGATATGCAACCCTTTGGCTCTCGACTGAGCCAAGCAATCTAGATTTCCAAAAATGCACTTTTTCTATTTCCATCAATTAGAGTTCATGCCCCACCATTTTGTGGCAAGAGAACAGGATCACTGGGAGGCCCACTTAATAATACCAAATGATTTTAAGGCAGATTAAAAAGATATTTTTATATCTGTATCTTAATTAATACAGATATTAATTACTTACCCCCAAGAAAGCATTCTCAATTTAAAATGTGTTAACTCCTCTTAGAAAACAAAACAAAACAAAACAAACAAACATACAAACAAACAAAAAACTCAAGAAAATCATATATGGTTATGGCTATCTGCATTGCATCAGCTTCAAGAGGTCCTCAAGTTTAAATAAAAATTAGTGAACCATTCAAAGAAAAAAAAAGTTGGGGTCGATATGTAGAGGAATCCTATTTAATTTGTTTTCAAATCATGAAATACAAACAAGTGGATCTAATTGCTTAACAAGTCTCCATCCATCAGGTAGGAAGAGATGAGGAAAAATAAAAAAGACATTTCATTGCAAATCTATTTATTTTCTTCCTGAGACAATCTCATTTGAGGTGATGGCTCAAAAAGTACTTGTCTTCTCTCAAATTCTTTTCTCTGTGATCCAATAAAAGTAGAAGTTATTTTTAAAGATCTGTTATGAGGGTAAAGAAATATGGCGTATTTCCTGTGGTCTTAAATTTTAAGGAGGGTGGGGGGGTGCTTCATTACAAGTTAGCAACTTCAGAAAACACTAAAATGTTTCTCACTAGAAAATAAACTATCCCACCTTCTCCTTTCTTTTCTCATTCTCTCGGTTCTGTTTAATTTCCTTCCTCACTAAGTCAGAGAGGATTGGACTATCCCCTTCTTCCTTGAGTGCCTTTCCAGCTAACATCATGACTTTTTTTCCCCTCCAGTGTTGCCCATACTGTGTTTTTATCTTACAAAAATATTCAAAAGAGGGGATCATTTATTTGGATTGATAACATTATCTATAGTATAGTGATTATCTATATTTGGGAGTTGGTGTTAAAAAATTAAGTACATTTCAGCCTGCTCAGGAAATTGTTTTTCTGTAGGTAGTTTTTTTTTCTCCTTACTTAAAAATAAAAGTGCCCATATCTCATTAATATTCAAATTTGATAAATTATGTTTTGGTAAAAAATGTACCAGGGAGAAAAGTACCAATTTGTCTACAAGACCCTAGCCTGAATGCTCTGCTCTATTAAATTTGGGTTTCTCGGGGAACCCTCCTACACTATTGGTGGGAATGCAAGCTGGTACAGCCACTCTGGAAAACAGTATGGAGGTTCCTCAAAAAGATGAAAATAGAGCTACCCTATGACCCAACAATCGCACTACTGGGTATTTACCCTAAAGATACAAATGTAGTGATCCAAAGGGACACGTGCACCCGAATGTTTATAGCAGCAATGTCCACAATAGCCAAACTGGAAAGAGCCTAGATGTCCATCAACAGATGAATGGGTAAAGAAGATGTGGTATGTATATATATATATATATATATATATATATATATATACACAATGGAATACTATGCAGCCATCAAGAGAAAGGAAATCTTGCCATTTGCAATGACATGGAGACTTAAAATTTAGACTTAAATCTAAAACTATAAAATTTCTAGGAGCTAACGCAAGAGGACTTTCACTACTTTGATTGAAGCAAAGCTTTCTTGGAGCAGATTCACTAAGCATTACCCATAATACTGGAGGGTATTATGCTAAGCGAAATAAGTCAGAGAAAGACAATTATCACGTGATCTCTCTGATATGAAGAATCTGAGAGGCAGGGTGGGGGGTTTGGGAGGTGAGGGAGAGAAATGAAACAAGATGGGATGGGCAGGGAGACAAAACATAAGAGACTCCTGGACTCACGAAACAAACTGAGTGTGGCTAGGGGGTAGGGGGCAGTAGGGATAGGGTGGCTGGGTTATGGACATTTGGGAGGGTATGTGCTGTGGTGAATGCTGTGAAATGTGTAAGCCTGACGATTCACAGACATGTATCTTGGGGCAAATAATACTTTATATGTTAATAAAAATTTTTTTAAATAAAATATTGACATAAAAAAATTTGGGTTTCTCTCTCTCTAACAAAAATAATTTATAGACATATTTTTTCTCAAGCCAACAAAAGCTGTCCCATGCCCTATGCCTGAGTCCTGCTCAGGTCACATCCACTGTCAATAATTGTAACACTTCCATGTTGCTTCTCATATTTTTCTTTTTTTTTATGTTGTTACCCACTGTATAGTACATAATTAGCCTTTGATGCAGGATTCAATGATTCAATAGTTCAGTATAACACTCAGTGCTCATCACAGCACGTGCCCTCATATTTCTAAATGTTAAGCTTCTACTTTATATTTAAATAGAATAGAATTTTTTTTTAAAAGATTTTATTTATTTGACTGAGAGAAACACAGCAAGAGAGGGAACACAAGCAGAGGGAATGGTAGTGGGAGAAGCAGGCTTCCTGCAGAGCAAGGAGCCCGATGCGGGGCTCGATCCCAGGACTCTGGGATCATGACCTGAGCCAAAGGCAGACGCTTAACGACTGAGCCACCCAGGTGCCCCTAGAATAGAATTTTAACTCCGGATATTATCTAGTGACTCCTTTCTTCTGCAGATGGGATGTGTCACTCTCATTTTCCCCCGTTCCCACCATACGCTTCCCCTCATACCAATACAGCAATACCAAAATCTTTGCTTCAATTAATACTAAGGGTTTAACTATTATGAGTATGTAGATACTATTCACTGATGAGCCACTAGAGTGATCTGCTTTGCTAAAGAGCATGTTTTGGTTGTTTGTTTTAAAGAGAATTCACTCAAATAGCATCAGTAACAGGGGAATGATGTCAATACAGCTCATAAATCACATTGGTTCTTATGATATTTGTCACAGAGTGTTAATATTTTGAGGCCTTTAGAGGGAAATGTGATCTCACAGTTAAAACAAAACCTTAGGGTGCCTGGGTGGCTCAGTGGGTTAAGCATCTGCCTTTGGCTCAGGTCATGATCTCAGGGTCCTGGGATAGAGCCCTGCATTGGACTCCCTGCTCAATGGGGAGCCTGCTACTCCCTCTCCCTCTGCTGTTCCCCCTACTTGTGTGTGCACTCTCTTGCTCTCTCTCTGTCAAATAAATAAATAAATAAATAAATAAATAAATAAATAAATATCTAAAATAAAACCTCAATATTATACAATTGACTCTCTTGTCAATTCCAAATCTTCCTGGTGTAAGGGATTATATTGAGTCCACAGGACTAACATTTTTATCGCTCCAATTCTCTTTTGTACTAATGACATTAGGATTTGGTGATCCCCAGATGGAGAGATGGGGCATCCCCGCATCAACTCTGGCCCTGGGAAGCTATACTGGTCCAGTTTCTCCCCGGTGGGCCATAACCCTGGAGCTCCGCAAACACACAGACAGAACAGGATCCTTTTCTAGGATCTTACCTCTGGAGGTTTTTTCCAGAATTCTGATGCTGGCTCAGTTCTCGTCATTTGATCCCAGACGAGCCCCCAAATGTTAGGGTCTGTGATCAAAGGAACGCGTCTGATACAAGGCAAAGGTCAAGCAAAGCTTTATTCCATGCCGAGCATTGAGAATTATGCTGACCAGTCAGGGCCGTCTCTATGGGAAGAATGCTGATGCCTCGTCTTACAGGCTTTCTTTTCTAGGCAAAAACCGCAAAAACCACAAACTGCAAGTTGACCATAAAACTGTAGTTGCCTAGGAGTTGTGCATGTGTTTGTTTTCTTTCCACCTATGACTGTTTCCACCCTTTTGGCTCGCCTTTGTTTTCTGGCCCTGTTACCAGGAACTAATACCAGGCGATTCCTGGAAGGTAGCCAATAAACAACAGTAGCTAAGCTGGTCCTAACACTCAGCAAGGCATTGATGACAAGACAGGAGAATGGAGAGACCCTTCTGTGGCACAAGTGCCCCAGCCTGCTGTTGTCTGAGGACAAAGCAAAAGAACAAAGAGAAACTCTCTCACACTCCAGGCTTTATACTGAATACGAGATGGTAACAATCTATTTCAGGGGTGGGGCAGGACAGCTGAAAAGGACCCTTCTGAGGTACACACATATGGAGCCTTCCTAACTAAAATGGCAGGAAGAAGAAACTTCACAGCAACTCCAAGCCTTCCACCAAGTGCTAAGGAAAGGCAGTTAACCACTGGAGGAAGACCAAGGGCTGAGGAAGCCCCTCCATGCTGTGCACAGGCACAGTGGTGAGGGAGGAAACTGAGGGGAACCCCAGGATCCCAGGTCTGACAGTGGAGATCTAGCAGTGGTTTCTACCACAGACGAGGTTGGAAACAGACCTGCATACAGATCAAATGGTTTCAGACAAAGAGACTGAAGCAATTCAATGCAGAAATTGAAATTTTTCAGCATGGTGCTTGAGGAACTGGATATCCACGTAGGAAAAAAAAGCATCTCACATCATAAAGGAAAAATAACTTGTGATGGATTATATACTTAGACTTAAATCTAAAACTATAAAATTTCTAGAAGATAACGCAAGAGGACTTTCACTACTTTGATTGAAGCAAAGCTTTCTTTGAGCAGACTCACTAAGCATTACCCATAAAAGAAAAGTATCAATAAACTTCATCTCATCTAAACTAAAACCTATGCTCATGAAAACTGACCATTAAGAAAATAAATAAGCAAGTCACAGATTGGGAAAAGTATTCTTACCTGAGCTGAAATTAAGAGTTGGACACAGCCAACTAGGCCATCCAGGCACCCCTGGAGAAAGTATTCTTAACTTAAATGTCTGATGAAGTATTTTTTCCCCAGAATATATAAAGAATTTTTACAACTTTGTAATAAAAAGACAAGAAATCCAATGTGTAAAAGATTTGACAGATGTTTCACTAGAGAAGATATATAAATGGCCGATAAGCACGTGAAAAGTTACTCAATAACAGGAGCCTGAGTGGCTGAATTAGTTAAGCTCAGGCTGCCTTCCGCCCAGGTCATGATCCCAGGATTCTGGGATCGAGTCCAGTCTCATATCGGGCTTCCTGCTCAGCGGGGAGCCTGCTTCTCCCTCTGCCTGCTTGTGCCCTCTGTCTCTTTCTCTGACAAATGAATAAATAAAATCTTAAAAAAGAAAAGAAAAGAGAAATGCAATTTGAAAACACAATGAGAATCTACTACATTCCAATCTAGAATGGTTACACTGACAAAGATTGATAACACCAAATGTTAGAAAGGATACGGAGCACCTAGAACTCTCATTTGTCACTCTAAGTGTGTTGAATAGCATAACAATTTTGGAAAACTGGTAATTTCTTATGAAGCCTAGAATATACTTACCAGACAATTCAGCAATTGTACTTTTAAATACAACAGTTTTAATAGAAGTTTTATTTATAATAGCCCCAAACTAGAAACAAACCAGTTGTCTACCAATATGAGAATAGTTCAACAAGGCTTGGTATGGACATCTAATTAAATACTACTCAGTAATAAAAAAGAACAAATTGCTGAAACATGCAACAATATAGGTAAATCTAGAGATTCATCATTATAAAATTCACCAAAACCATAATGCTAAAATGAAAGAACAGAGACCCAACACAGTATTTATTACAAGAATCTAGTTATATAAGCTTCTAGAACAGGCAAAACAGATCTATGGTATTTGTTTCAGGTGAGGCCTTAACTGAGAAGCAGCATGAGGGGAATTTCTGTGGTGATAAAATTATTCCGTGCCTTGTTAGAGGTATGGATTATACTAATTTATGCATTTGCCAAAATCTTTGACATGTACGCTTAAGATTTCTATATTTCTCTCTATATAAATTATATTCAACAACAACAACAAATTTTTTTTAAGTTTTCCAATCTTATATTTTGTCGAATAGACATGACCTGATATATTTTCCCCTCCACGGAGTTACCTTAATGTAGCCAGATTTGAGTTATCTTTTAAAGAACTTTAAAGAATGTCTTTTCTACCCCCAAAGACTTTGGGGATTTAAATAATTCATGTTAACAGGTATGAACCAACTTTAAATTGAACTAAGCCCACTTAGTGAGTGAAGTTCATTCACTAGCAGGTATAAGGCCGCTGTCCAGTGGGGGAGTGGCTGAGCATTGCAAAAAGCCTGACTAATGCATTCATTATCTCGTGAAGCGAGATTTCACAGTGCTGCGAATGTGTTAAACTTTTTAAGCCAGAAGACTTAAACCCTATTTTGCTGCGATGCCTTAAACAATGGAATATTCCAGAATATTTAATCAACATATGTTTCCCGAGAACTCACAGAGGACATAACCCTACCCAGGGTTGCTTTGCAAACACCAATAGAGTGCTGAGACTAATTTGTTAACAAACATATCAATGTCATTTATCTAAGTCGGTGTTGTCCTTGCAAGTCCTTGGATCTAAGTTCCCATTTAAAATTGTATGTTTTTTTTGCTGAAAACTTCGGGTGCTAATTTTAAAAAAATCACATTAAAAAAAAAGAAGAAAATCTGGTTAACACTGGCTTGCATTAAAAACACACACACACCTTGAAAAAAAACAAGTGAAAAAATACTTATTGTGGATTTTAAAAACAGACTTAACTATATTCTTTATCCAAATATAGTTCCAAATTATACTTGATTATTATTTTTAAAACTAATACCCTTCAAAAATGATGATTTGCTACCATTGAGAACATTTAAGAGCTCCCTTTGTAGGTCCTGGGGTTATTTCTAAGAACTACATCTTTAATTTAGTTGAAAATGTTAAATTAGTAGTTCCAAGATAATTGACATTTATGGTGGGAACTGGGAAATAATATAAAAAAATATACAACTTCTACCTACAACTGCTCCAACCCTCAAGAGTCTCAGAAACACCCCATGATAATATAAATTTATAAGTCACACTAGAATTATGTAGAAGTTGCTGTGTGTTCAGTGAAGGAGTAAATAACTTCATCTGGATAGCTTCACAGAGACAGTAACAAAGAAGGAATTTGAGTTTGGTAGGCAGGCAAATAAGGCAGGGGAAGTTATCCCTAATAGAAAGAACAGCATATCTGATGGCGTGAAGGCAAAGAGCCAAGAAACATATTGCTTTTCTTGGCAATAAAAGCCATTATACGCACACACACACCCAGATTTGCAAAGACTCCAATATCTGAAGCCAAGAGGTACAGAAAGGTAGCCAGGGTGTCAGATGATGAAAAAGGTCTTACAAGACAAGTTAGGAGTTTCAGTTTTATTCTATATGAGAACAAGAAACAAAGATTTTTTTTTTTTAAAGATTTTATTTATTTGACAGAGAAGAGAGAGATCACAAGTAGGCAGAAAGGAAGGCAGAGAGAGAGGGGGAAGCAGGCTCCCTGCTGAGCAGAGAGCCCAATGCGGGGCTTGATCCCAGGACCCTGAGATCCTGACCCGAGCTAAAGGCAGAGGTTTTAACCCACTGAGCCACCCAGGTGCCCCGAAACAAAGATTTTTAAGCAGGGGGCTGCTGAGTCCACATTAATATTCTAGAAACATCTCTCTACTGCCCATGTCCAAGATAGACTGAAAGTTCCCTTCAGCTTAACTAAACTTTAGATGGGTTTCTTTCTGTCCGTAAGCCCCAGACCTCCCTTTCCTTAGAGAATTTACTTTAGAAAACCTGTAATTGCAATTTATTTCTCTGTCCCCTTAAAATGTATGTACATCTCCTTAAAAGCCTCTTGCCAGTTTTACAATCCACAGAATGTCTTTCTCAAGGACCTGGGAGCCATCCCTTTGCGATGTAATCATCAAGGAAGATTGCTCCCCTATCTCCCAGTCTCAGTGGGAGGTAGGAGCCTAACTTCCATGGGCTACTTATTTGGAGTTGGGTTGTAAAACCACCTCCTATCATGAAGATAGGAGAAAGTTTACTTTTGGGTGGATGAGGGCAATTACCAAAAACAGCTGACAAGGTGACATATACTTCCTCCCATCCCCGTTCTTCAAAAAACTCCAGCCTTCTCTTTTAGCAGAATTGAGTTCATTCTCTCTTTCTTGAAATGGTCTTGAAAAAAAGTTTTCCTTTCCCGTTAACTTCGTCTAGGGCAGTTTTTCACTTTGACACCAGCTTGGACAATGGTATTATAAATAATGGATGAGGCGTAGGGGACACGGGGTGCAGGTGATTCATTATGAATCTATGAAGATAATCCAGGCAGAGCTACTGAGATTCCATTAAGAAATTAGCAGAGGAAGAGACAGAAATATTTAGAAAGTAGGGTCTATAGGACTTGGGGACCATGGATTTGTAAAGACGTGATTGGAGACTGGTTCTCAGAAAATGCGGAGTGGGGAATCTTACTTCTGACTGGGTGAATGGTACTAAAACTCACTGAAGGAGAGAATAAAAAAAACTCATGTTTGAAAACAGAGATGGGAGCTACATTTTTTCTTCTTCTGACTTTCTGCGCAGATATTTGGAGGTCTGCACAAATTACACATCTCAAATTTCCCCTCTTTCCCACAGAAGAAAGAATGTGGTTGTAGGTAATGTGGGCCAATCTCGGCTTGAGAAAAATGGAAGTTCTCTCATATAGTTCTCTCTTTCGGAGGTTCTTGTAAACTTGTTGCCAGCTGCTGAGAAGTATTAGGGGATAAGCAACTTGCATCTCATCTCTGCATTCGTCAAGGTAAAATCCCATCACTTCCACCGTTGGATTAGATTTAATGCTGGAACCAAAAGTCCATCTGAGAGATATTGGCAAATAATAGCATTGAACAGATTCAGATTTCTGCATACTCCAGCCAGAACATAAAACTCTGTCTCCAGGGCCATTCTCTACATTTCACCAACAGAAGGTGTCACAGTCGATCGCTATGCTCTTGTACCAGCATATAAAATCGAAAGCAGCTATCCAAGGGTGCATTAAATATAAAATGCCTGAGTCATTCTGTCTTACACAGAACCATATGGGAATCTTTGCTTCCTAATAAAGAAAACAATGGGGGTGGAAGCAGTCACCACGGGATTAATCTGAATCACAAAGCTTCCAGACTCAGCAAACAGCTTGAAATGTGCAACAGTTTTAGGCTGTTAACTTTCAAGTATAATGGAAATTTGGAGGGGCAGTATTTATTTCCCCCAAATTTCCAATCAACTCAATTCTTCGTTGGCCTAAGAAGCCCAGATGAGCTGCTCAGTTTAATATGAAGCTTCTTTAGACAATGCCTTAGTAATCACTTCCGGCGCATGCTTTATTTCTCTGAATCCCAATCCCAGTTTATGCTGACATTTTAGCCATCCTCCCACCACAGAAAATCCAGGATGAATATGCTTGGTCTCATCTTCCCATCTGAAACTTTTGAGTCAACTTGATGTGCGTAAGGCTATGGGGCTCAATCAACTGAAATTGATTGGAATCAATCAATACTTTGGAATGGGTATCAGGAGTTCAAGAACAGAGAGCAAGTGCTTTGAAA
Source organism: Procyon lotor (assembly GCA_028646535.1). Taxonomy (NCBI): domain Eukaryota; kingdom Metazoa; phylum Chordata; class Mammalia; order Carnivora; family Procyonidae; genus Procyon; species Procyon lotor. Next base: position 100,939,762 of record CM053604.1, read on the forward strand.
CTGGGGTGATTTTTAAAGTCCAGAGGTTCTTTCTGTCTTAGAACCAGTTGAACTGGTGGCATTGTATTCATGGAATTGGATTGGAGCAGCTGCACAATGAGCTAAGCTGCTCCCACTTGGAAAAGTGCAGAGAAGAGGAAGAATGCTTCTGCCTTTTCAGATGTGAACTTATGGAAACTTATTCTCTCTGAATGTATGCAAGTTCAATATTAATTGTATGGGTCAGAGAATGGAGCTGCTTTGTACATGCTGACCTTCTTTCCTCCCTTCCCTTCCTTTTGCCTGTCCTTCCTTTTCCCTTCCTTCCAGAGTGGTAAAAGACCACTATGGTATTCTACTGCTGCTTGATGCTGTTGGTAAATTACTGAGGCCTTGAAAATATTTCCAACTTAATTGTCTAAAATTTCTTTGTCTAAAGTGTCTAAAATTTGTCTAAAAAATTCATTTCTTACTAAAATCAAGATAAAACTTTAAGGCTTCTGGTAGAAATGTTCTACCTTTGAAGGACTAGACATAAATTGCATTGAGGGTATTATTTACTATGTTCTAGTTCTAAAGTATTGAGGAGTAGTTTATTTTCATGTCAGTAGTCATATAACCAGGGCCCTCCAGTGAGATAGAAAATTCTTATTCCTTTCTTTGCTGTTCAGGATCATAACTCAAAATAATAGACCTCCAAACAATTGAGTCTCAGGAACATAGTTACGTAGAAAGAATGTGCAGTTCTAGGTTAGAGTATGGAAATGTTTGCTAAAGTTGAAATAGTCACAATATCCCATTTAATTATCACTTAGGACCTGAATGACAGCAGACAGTTTTACTTTCCCCAAAGGGCTATCCTTTTCATTCTACACAGTCATCAACTGCCTGTACTTCCCGGGTCATCCATGCCAGTCCATGATAAGAATCTCAACAGGGTTGGTTCCATTAATGGAAATGCAATGGATGGCGACAGCAGAGGTTCAAATGGAAAGCAATGGAAGGCAAGAACAAAACCCTACAGATAATGGGCTTTTATGGCCTGGGTCTGATGCATCTTGCTGACCTAAAAATAATTTTCTTTTATGCATCTGAGGCTTACTATCCAGTCAAGGCCCCTGTTTGTGTCAAGGCACAAGAAGGCACAAAATGCCTTGACATCTTCTAAATGTCAAGGCACCTTCTTGAAGCAGAATATATAAACTGTCATTCTCTTGTGAATGACAGTAAGGGAGTAAAATAATTTTATAGCCTTTTTGGGCCCATTAACCATCAGGGGAGCAAATTAATTGAATAGTTAGTGGACTTCAGCAAAGTACCAAGTCTATCTGCTTGATGCTCATACATGTTGTCTTTGGAGTGCAGAGTAAAATGATTTATACCTAAAGTAATGTTTTAAAAATGTACAAATTACCCACAAGCCAATCTTTAATAATGACCTGTGCATCTCCGTTAGTAGAAGAAGCTTAAACATTGCCAAAGCACATTCTTTCAAAGATTTTTGTTTTTTATTTTTTTATTTTTTTAAAGATTTTATTTATTTGACAGAGAGAAACACAGCGAGAGAGGGAACACAAGCAGAGGGAATGGCAGCGGGAGAAGCAGGCTTTCTACCGAGCAGGTAGAAAAGCAGGCTTTTCTACCGGTAGGTAGATCGCAACCTACCGATGCGGGGCTCGATCCCAGGACCCTGGGATCATGACCTGGGCCGAAGGCAGATGCTTAACGACTGAGCCACCCAGGTGCCCCAAAGATTTTTGTTTTTTAAAGGTATAGGAAACTCCAACAACCTGTGAATCCCAAGAAGAGAATTAATATTCATAATTGTTCAGTACCGTGTGTATAAGTCATATTTTTCTGGGAAGGAGATTGAAATAAAGAGAGACATGTGACACATTAGACATATGCTAATCACTATTTCTAAGACAGTAGATAGTACTTGTGTGTTTGAAGCCCCACAAAGCAATGGAAGTTTTTTGTATGAAAAAGAAGCTGTGTTAAAAATTATTTTTGACTTCCAAATGTAGGTGGCCCAATCACTGCTGGAAGTTTCAAAGGACTTTTATGACACTGTAAAGCTATCAATGCAGATTTCACAATTACTACTTTGACCAGAGAAAGTAATATTTTCTGTTTAAAAATGTATCTTTTATTTAAGTGCATATTCTAAAGTCATGCTCTAATATTTCTGAGATTTTGTAATTCCAAAGTCTTAAAGAAAATGCTCTGGGTCAAAAAAGGAGGTTATAAACGTCTCAAGTTACAAGCAATAATGTTCTCAAGGAAACAGCTGAATGTACAAAGGTAAGCATGTTATGCAAACTATTGCAATAATTTTAAGTATAAGATAGAAAAGTGATTTTAGGAATAAACAATATGGTGGTTAGTCTGTGGGAAGGATAAAATAGGAAATTGTGCCAATGTAACTAAAGAAGTAATCATGGTTTTTCATACTGTAGAAATGTAGACATATTACATGGTAAAGACCTTTTCTGTTTCTTGCTGTGGATTAAAAAAACAAAACAAAACAAGGGAAGGTATGAATGAGGAGAGCATATAGTAATGAAAAATGTTCCTTTTCTGTACTGTTTAAAGGGACTAAAACAGCCATAATAGAAAGTTTCCAATTTTTCCTGTTTCCTTTCCTCTCTCTCTCCTTTCTTTCCTTCCTTCCTCCCTCCCTTCCTCTCTTCCTTTCTTGCTTGCTTGCTTTCTGCTCCCTCCACACACTCCCCTTCATACTGCTTAACCACCATGCTGAAAGGCTTTGCAAAAACAGGTCTTGGAAAGTCCGGTTAGGACAGACATTGGAATGGCATTGAACTAATAGTCTTGAGCAAGAGCCACAAAACCTGGAAAATCTCCAACTGCAACTTTCACAGCATTTAATGAGGAAACTGTGACCCTCGCCAAAATGCAAGGACACATGTCCTCCCCTTCTCAGCTTCTGAAACCCCAAACGGCTTCCACTCAGGAGTTACCTGTCCTTAGCGCTCCCTGATGCTTATCAGTTGAATAAAGCCTTCAACCTTGGCTTGAGTCACCTTTTTTTTTATTCTGCAAGAGTCTGTTTGTGTCTCTAAGAAATAGAAGTCAATGAACAATTATAAAATTGCTGCCTGAAAGAATTTGATACCAGAACTGCTCTAAACAATCAAAAAAGAATGCAAGATACAAATGTCTTAAAAATGTTTTAAATAAGGGCACCTGGGTGGCACAGTCTGTTAAGCCTCTGATTTTTTTTTTTAAGATTTTATTTATTTGAGAGAGAGAGAGATCACAAGTAGGCAGAGAGGCAGGCGGAGAGAGAGGGGTAGGCAGGTTCCCTGCTGAGCAGAGAGCCGATGTGGGGCTCGGTCCCAGGACCCTGAGATCATGACCTGAGCCGAAAGGCAGAGGCCTCTGACTCTTGGTTTCAGCTCGAGTTGTGATCTCGAGATCCTGAGATCAAGCCCCATACCGGGCTCTAGGCTTAGCACAGAGTCTGCTTGGGATTCTCTCTTCCTCTCCCTCTGCACTGCAACCCCCTCCCCAGGATTACTGTCTCTCTAAAATAAATAAATAAATCTTTAAACAATTGTTTTGAATATAAAGTAAAAGATTCAAGGAGTGTGGTTTTTCTCAAGCTGGGAACAGAAATTGAATAAACAACCTCCCTAATTATAAATAAACACTTATGTTTGACCTAATGTAAGTAGTATCAAAGAGTTTTATACAAAGAAAACATTAGTGAGTGGAAAGACACAGTATACTTTCTTACTCTGTAAATCATACCTAGAAGCACTAACTCAATTAAGACAGCACCTTTCAACACCTGCCAGACAACTCTATTTAAAAGCAACAAACCAAGAGATTAAGATAGAGAGTATTATCAAACTATCCAAATATTTTTCTTCACTGTTGCTTGGTTAGAACATCCTCTAGATCTGTTCATTATAGAAACATTCAAGGTCATTTAAAAATACATGTGATTATTTAGAATCATATCACCATAATATTGGCCCATTTATATCCTCTGGGTCCTCATTCCAAGGCTCTATGAAGCTTTCAAGAGTTTGTGAAGAGCTTGGACACTTCTAGGGTAAATATTTTGTTAGAAATAACAAATCTCTACTCCTCATAAGAAAATGTGTATGTATAGTTTAGGTACTTAGATCTACTTCTAATCAGTTTAATTGACATTATCTAGAGAAATCAAAGGAAAATTACATGATACACCAAGACATATATACTTAGGAATTCATTTGGAAAGTAGCTATGATAATAAAGTTTGTCTGTGCATTCAGTTGTAAGTCACTATTGATTAAGCAATTCCAAATAGCTACTTAAAATTAAGGATTCCAATTTGGCTGTGCTCTAAGAGGCCCTGGAGAATAAATAGGAAATGAAAGAACATCCAAATGAAATAAACTTTATTAAGATATGGATTTTTTTTCCATTTGTAGGTTTACACTTCATTTATTTTAGAAAATTAAAGTTTTAACCTAATTTATCTAAGATGGTGAACTACAAAGAACTAATAGAGATAGATTTGTGATTCACTACAAATTTTGGAAAAATACTGGAGGCATTGATTCTGTATCAAACTACACCAGGGCATCTTGAATGAAGAAATGTTTTTGTTCCTTTTTTACTGCGATATTTTTGGTCTTGGCTGATTTTATAGCAACACCCAAAGCTCTGTAAGAGGGAAGTGACATACATTGAGGGCCTATTCTGTGCCAGGCACTGTTAAAAGGGACCTTTTTTTTTTATAATCCGTAAATAGCATTAAGAAATAGGCATTATAGTGCATGAACAATGAATCTTGGAACACTGAAAAAATAAAATAAAAATTTTAAAAAAAGAAATAGGCATTATAATCTTGAAAGCATGATACTCATATAGGCTAAATAACTCATCCCAGGTTAAGAAAAAAGATATAAAAATCAACATTGGAAACCAAGCCTTTTTTAGTTAGGCACTTGTTTGACAATGGAAAGATTAGATATTGTGGCATATGGATTTGAGATTTCCTGAGATCTTTTTGTTTAGCTGCCCATTATTTGTATGCGTGTGTGTGTGTATAAAAATATATATATAAAATCATAACATTTGTAATTGTAGTTACACCATATAGTTATATGTATTAAGATTATAACTATAATTTCCCCCAAATGATAAAAAATTATTTATTATGTCAACTCTGTAACAGCTAGTCCTAATTGTTGGGTGGTTCTCCCAGTGATGATTCAGTCAAGCTTCTTACTCTACCTTCTTCTACATCTTACTCTACCTTCTTCCACACTTGGGATCTGTTTGCTGCTTCAAGATGGTGGAGGAAGAGCATGAGAGGTGTTTCTTTTTTTTCAAAAGTTGGTCGAGTTTTTATTAACCATTTTTAAGTGTGCAATTTGTGGGCATTAATTACACTCACAATGTTTTTGGGATCATCACTGCTGTTTCCAAAAGGTTGTTACATTTTTCAAGAGCTATAAACACACACACACACACACACACACACACACACACACACACACACACACACACAATATGCAACAGACTACATGTTGTCCTCAAAGCCTGAAATATTTACTGCCTGGCACTTTACATAAAAAGTTTGCTGTTACTTGCTCTTGACATAAGAAGCTATTAAAAGCAAATGCTCCTATGGCAAAAAGACTCCAAATGTCAGGATCAGCTCTCAGTTCTATCTAACCTGTTAGTTTCCTCCCTCCCTCCCTCCCTCCCTCCCTCCCTCCCTCCCTTCCTTCCTTCCTTCCTTCCTTCCTTCCTTCCTTCCTTCCTTCCTTCCTTCCTTCCTCTCTCTCCCTCTCTCTCCCTCCCTCCCTCCTCTCTCTCTCTCTTTTTTTCTTCTTTCTTTTTAAATAGGGCTAATTTTTTTTTAAAAGCAGTATTATGGTCATAGAAAAATGGAGAGGAAAATACAGCAAATCTCCATATACCTTCTCCCTCCACACATGCATAACCCACCCCCATTATCAACATGTCCCACCAGAGCAGTACACTTGTTACAATTGATGAACCTACACCAACACTTCGTCAATACCCCATATCCATAATTTAACATTCCATGGGTTTGCACAAATGTATAATGGCATGTATCTATAACCACAGTGATACACAGAATTTCATAATATTAGTGTATATGAAAACATACACGCTATTTTCCCTGCCCTTAAAATTGCCTGTGCTATTCATACCTATTCATACCTCCTCGCACCCCAGTTCCTGTCAAACAATTATCCTTTTCCAGAATGTTACATAGTTAAAATTATAAAGTATGTAGCCCTTTCAGATGGACTTCTCTCGCTTAATAATACACATTTAAGTTTCCTTCGTGTCTTTTCATGGCTTAAGAGCCTGTTTCTTTTTTCTTTTCTTGATGAATAATATTCCACTGTCTGGGTAGAGCAGTTTATTTATCACTCCACCTAAGAAGGACGCCTTGGTTGCTTCCAAGTTTTGATAATTATGAATCAAGCTGCTATAAACATGTGCAGGTTTTTCTATGGACATAAATTTTCAACTCCTTGGGTAGAAGCACCAAAGGACACAATTGCTAGATTATCTGGTAAGAGCATATATCATATTGCAAGAAACTGGCAAACTATCTTCCGAAGCAGCTGAACCACTTTGCATTTCCACCATTAATGAATAAGAGTTCCTGTTGTCCCACATCCTGGCCAACACTTGGTGTTGTCGGTGTTTCAAATCTTGGCCACCCTAATAGTTGTGTGGTAATATCTTGTTTTAATTTGAATTTCCCTGATGACATATGATGTGGAACACCTTTTCGTATGCTGTTTGCCAATCGTATATCTTCTTTGGCCAAGTGTCTGATAAGGTCTTTGGCCAATTTTTAACCAGATTGTTTGATTTCGATTGTTGAGCCTTCTTAAATTAACTTTTTATTTTAATTCCAGTATAATTAACATAACGATTATTATATCAGTTTCAGGTGTACAATAGAGTGATTCAACACTTCTATACCTTACTCAGTGCCCATGATGGTAAGTACACTCTAATCCCCACCAACTATTTCCCCCATCCTCCCACCTCCCCTCTGATAACCATCAGTTTGTTCTCTATAGCTAAGCGGCTGTTTCTTGGTTTTTCTCTTTCCCTTTTTTCTCCCTCTGTTCATATTTTTAAATTCGAGACATAAGTGAAATTGTATGATATTTGTCTTCCTTTGACTGATTTATTTTGCTTGATATTCTACTCTCTAGCTCCATCCATGTTGTTGCAAATGGCAAAATTCCATCCTTTTATGGCTGAATAATATTCCATTGTGTGTGTGTGTCTATCTATCTATCTATCTATCTATCTATCTATCTAGAGCACATTTTCTTTATCCATTCATCTGTTGATGGGTATTTGGGCTACTTCTATAATTTGGCTATTGTAGACAATGTTGTTCTAAATATTGTCAATGGTGGAGTTTTAAGAGTTCTTTCAGTATTTTGGATAAAAACCTTTATGAGATGTATCTTTTGCAAATATTTTCCCCTAGTCTGTGACTTGTCTTCTCATTTTTTTGAAATTTATTTTTATTTTTCTAAAGATTTTATTTATTTATTTGACAGAGAGAGAGAGATCACAAGTAGGCAGAGAGGCAGGCAGAGAGAGAGGGGGAAGCAGGCTCCCTCCTGAGCAAAGAGCCCGATGTGAGGCTCAATCCCAGGACCCTGAGATCATGACCTGAGCCAAAGACAGACGCTTTAACCCACTGAGCCACCCAGGCACCCCATAGTCTTCTCATTCTTTTGGCATTATATTTTGTAGAGCAGAAGTTTTAAATTTTAGCAAAGTCCAGCTTATCAATTATTTCTTTCATGGATCGTGCCTTTGGTGTTGTATCTAGGAAGTCATCACCACACTCAAGATCACCTAGGTTTCCTTCTATGTTATTTTCTAGGAATTTTATAATTTTATATCTAGGTCTATGACCCATTTCGAGTTAATTTTTGTGACAGGCATTTTCACCTTTTGTGTAAGGTCTGTGTCTAGATTCATATTTTTGGCCTGTGCCAGCACCATTTTTTGAAAAGATTATCTTTACTCCACTTTGCTCCTTTGCCAAAGATCAGTTGACTATATTCACGTGGGTCTATTTATGGGCCTCTATTCTGTTTCACTGATCTATTTGTTTATAGATCATATATACTATATATATTGTATATAATATATATCATATATACAATAACACAGTGTCTTGACTATTGTAGCTTTATAGTAGATCTTGAAGTCACGTAGAGTTCGTTCTCCAACTTCAATCTTTAATGTTGTGTTGGCTACTCTGGGCCTTTCAACTTTCCATATAAACTTTAGAATTGCTATGTCAATATTCACAAAATAACTTGCTTGTATTTTGATTGGAATTCTATTGAATTTATAGATCAAGTTGGGAAGAAGAGTCACCTTGACAATACTGAGTCTTCCTACCCAGGGACATAGACTATCTCCATTTATTTAGTTCTTTGACTTCATTCATCAGAGTTTATAGTTTTTCTCATAAATGTCTTGTCCATATGTTGTTAGATTTATGCCTCAGTATTTCATTCTTGGGGTGCTAATGTAAATTGCATTTTGTTTAAATGTCAAATTTTGCTTGTTCATTGCTGGTATATAGGAAAGCAATTGACTTTGTGTATTTTATATTTTGTTTATTTATATATTTTATATATTGACCTTGTGTGCTGCAACTTTGCTGTACTTGTTTATTAGACCCAGGAGTTTTTGTCAATTCTTTCAGATTTTCTCTGTAGATAACCATTTCGTCTGCAAATAGAGTTTTCTTTTTTCCTTCCCCATTTGTGTACCTTTATTTCCTTTTCCTCTCTTATTGCATTAGCTAGAACTGCCAGTATGATGTTGAAAAAGAATGGTGAAGGAACATTCTTGCCTTGTGCCCGATCTTAGTTGAAAAGTTTTAGGTTTCTCACAATTACATATGTCAGCTTTTTCTGTATCACACAAGTTTTCTTTATCACATGAGTTTTTAAGCACTAGGATTAAAAGAGGTTCACACAACTTCCCCTCATATTCCACTGACTAGAAATTAGTTCATGGCAACATCAAACTGGGATCTGGAAAATGTCATCTATCTCTGTTCCTAGGAATAGGAGAAATAGATTTATTATAAAACATGCAGTTATTGAATAATATGTCCTTAGATAATTCAAAGAAACATTTTCCATTTGAATTTCCGACTAAAGTTTATTACCAAAATGGTGCCAATATACACGAAATGTCAACAAAGGACAAAAAAGTAATCATGAGGAAAAGGAACGCTATGTTGGTGTCAAGAGAAAAAAAGAAGCTTAGTCTCAGATCTGGCATATATATAGTCTACAACACCTCTCTCAAGCAGAACTGTCCAATGGGAATACTAACAACTTGCTCTCATTATAATTACAAAGAAAATATAGATGAAGAGATTTAGTAAAACGTAAGCTTTTTCTTAACCTGCTTATTATCCACATTGCTGATAGGAAATCATTTCCTAAAAGAAAAATATTATGTTACTCACATGCTTAAAATCTTCCACTGGTTCTCTGGTGCCTATAGACTTTAGTATTATAGCCTATAGATACAGACTTTACTATCTTCAATTCTATAGAATTAATTCTAAATTCTTTAAGATTTAACATAAGATTTAACATAAGATTTAACATAATATGGCTCAATTAATGTGTTTAAGAAAATTTTCTTCTGTTTTTCTTTGATAAATTTATTTCCTCCATTTTTTTTGTTTTGTTTTGTTTTGTTTTTTCTTCTAGAATACTTACTAAGTGGTTATTGGCATAACATGTGTCGTCTTTGTCTCTAATGTTCTTTCTCAGATGTGTATTTAAAGTTTCCTTCTAATTTTCTAGGATATCTTTGACTTTATCTTCTGGCTAATGTAGTATCTTCCAGCTGTTCTATTTTAGCAATTTTATTTTTAACTTTTGTGTGTGTTGCAGTATTACCTCAAATTTCTCTCAGGAGACTAATTAGAATATTTAAGTTGTCTTGTCTTTCCTGCATTATGTGTGGATCTTTCTTTATCTTTTCTTTCATGACACTGTTTTCCTTATATATCTGCTTATCCTTGGTTGTCCTTTCATATTTGAGAATTGTGGGCCAGACTTATTTCTTTTCGTAGCTACTTCACTATTGTATAAGTTGTATGGTTTCCCCATTTTTCTTCCCTTTAAAAGGGAAGAATCACTTGGAAGATTTGTGTCCCTGACCTTATTGGCTGATCCACTTCATTCTTGGGTGCTCAGACAAGAATCTAATTGTTAGACTTCAATTAGAATAGCTTAATGCTGGAGAGGATGATATTAATACCAGAAATCTTAGCTCCCCCTCAAGCCATTTATTTAATTTCTTTGTTTAATTTTCTTTAAATACTCTGAGAACTAGTACAGTATCACACAAATATTTCATAGATGGGTTTTCAATTAATTCTTATTTTATAGATATTATTTATTTATTTGACAGAGAGAGAGTGAGCATAAGCGGGGTGGGGGGGGGGCAGGCAGAGGAAGATGCAGATTCCCTGCTGAGCACGGAGCTTGAACCGGGACCTGATCCTAGAACCCTGGGATCATGACCTGAGCTGGAGATAGTTGCTTAACCGACTGAGCCTCCTGCCCACCCGAATTCCTATTTTAAAATATATGTAAGTTTACAAAGTCTAATGATAGTAGGCATCGTAAAAACTTCTTTTAGTAACTCTGAGAAATTGAGAACAGCCAAAAATGTTAAGGAATGGAGGATTTGAATTTAACTGATGAGCTATAATCCAATAACTTTTTTCTTCTTCTGGAATGTTCTTCCCCAAGATCTCCACAAGGTCAGTTGATAATTGCATACAAATGTCTTCTCCATGTCTGATTTGAAGAAAACTAGCCCGGACGACTCTATTGAAACGAGCACCTTTGCCATTCTCCATTCTCTTACATTGCTTTATTTTGTTTTCATAGACATTATCACTAAAAATACTTATACTTATTTATTGGTTGATTCCTCCACCGAAGTGTCAATGATATTGAGGATAGCGATTTGTCACTTTTGTTGTCTTCTGTCCTCATAGCTTCTGGTAGAAACTTAGCACATAACAGTAGTCAATGAATATCTGTTGGATAAACTAATATAAAGAAACATAAGCTTACCCCCAACTCCAGAAAAAGGAAACCTTTTCAGCACATATAGTCATTTTAAACACAGGTAACAGTTACAAAAATTGTTCAGGTATTAGTAAAGAGTGATGTTTATAATGCATAAAAACCATATGTCACATGGTTCGTACTTGATAACACAAAATAATATACATAAGGAAAATAAGTTGGAGGTGGGCCAAAAAATTTAATAAGTGATGCCTTTAAAAATAGAACACTTTTAAATAACTGCTAGTTAAAAAGTCATTAAATTACTATTTACAGTCAACTACATATCAAAACCAATGGATGCAGCCAAACATGTATCAGAGAAAGAATCATGCTCCTAAATACATTCGCTAGGTAGACCAACCTGAAAATCAATACATTTTAGTCTCAAAAGCTTGGAAGAGAGTGGAAAAATCACCACCTTCTCCCAAGTAGAATGAATGGTAAGATTAATAAGGCTAAGAGCAGAGTACTTTAAGCTGAGGAAATAGAAAACTAAGTTATTCTGACAAACTTTATGCTGCTTACAAGTAAAAGTACTGAATAAGCTATTTTAAGAATCTTCTTGAAAAGTATTGAAGAATTGACAAAACCTAGTAGGAAATTAGCAGAACAAAGTGGGAGGGAAAACAAAGCAGGGATTCCAGAAAGATAAACAGAACCCAGAAGTCATTTTGCCTTAAGAACGTTTGCCATTCTGGAAAAAAATTGAAAAAAAAATTTTTTTTAAGTTCTGTGAAGGATAATGGAGGCTAAATAGACATCATAGATAGGGTCTGCTCAAGATGGGGCATGTAAGGTACATTCTAGTGGAGACATTTCCCACAGAAAATTGTTACACAGAAAAAACCAAAACAGACCTCATTTTTTAAATTTTATTTTACTTTTTCAAAGATTTTATTTATTTATTTGACAGAGAGGAGAGAGATCACAAGTAGAAAATTGTTACACAGAATAAACCAAAACAGACCTCATTTTTTAAATGTTATTTTACTTTTTCAAAGATTTTATTTATTTATTTGACAGAGAGGAGAGAGATCACAAGTAGGCAGAGAGGCAGGCAGAGAGGAGGGGGAAGCAGGCTCCCTGCCGAGCAGAGAGCCTGATGTGGGGCTCAATCCCAGGACCCTGAGATCATGACCTGAGCAGAAGGCAGAGGCTTTAACCCACTGAGCCACCCAGGTGCCTCAAACAGACCTCAAAAGTAAGCCAATGATCTTATTCTGTGGGGAACAGCAAACTCGGACCTTGAACTTGGTTTAAGATTGCCCTGCACTAGTAGCACCTTCAAGTCACCTTGTAACACACAAATAAGTCCTCTTTGGATAAAGTCTCCTCTTCCTAGTTTTCAAATAATTTCTCCACATAATTTTTAAAGTACACTGAGCAGCACAAAGTCAGAGACATCTCAGCACTACAGAGCGTAAGACAGCATGACCAAGAGCTAACAGACAAATAAAATGGAAAATATATGGAGCATACAGAAGAGACAAGAAATTAAGACTTAGAATAGAAACTAACAAACCAATAAGGAAAAGATGTTTAAAAAAAAAAGAGGAAGAAAAGTAGAGACTATAATTAAGTCATTCACCAAAAAATATACCAAACTCTAATATAAGTATGTGAAAAAATATTCAATATCAATTGTAATTATGAAAATGCAAATTAAAACACAATATTTTTCCTTGATGAGCTTGGGAAAAGTCTTAAAATGTTGAAGATGAATTGGTAAAAGTGTTGGGGAAATTAGTATTTTCAGACACTATTTGTGGTAATGAATATTAGCTTAAAAGTGCATTTGCCAATACCTATCAATATTTAAAATGTATGTAGGTACATTTGACATGTGTCATTTGACAACAATTTCATTTCTAAAAATGTATTCTCTAATTATTTATACCAAAGTATGCCAAGGTAATTACATAAATGTACTTTGCACTACTTTATATAAAAGACAAAACTAGAGAAACCCAGATGTCCATCAGTAAAGAGAATAGTCAAATATTTTATCAAAAATCTATTCAATTCTGCGGGCGCCTGGGTGGCTCAGTCTGTTAAGCATCTGCCTTCGGCTCAGGTCATGATTTTAGGGTTCTGAGATGAGCCCCTCATTGGGCTCCCTGCTCAGGTGGGGAGTCTGCTTCTCCTTCTCCCTCTACCCTGCTTATGCTCTCTCTCTCCTCTCTCTCTCTTTCTCTCTCTGTCAAATAAATAAATAAAATCTTTTTGTAAAAGCTTTTCAATTATGTTTTAAGCAGCCATAAGAATGAGGTAGATCTGAATGTCTTGATATGCAAGGAAATCAAAATTCTTTTAATATGAAGAAAAAATGAAGAGCAAAACAGAGTTTGATTATAGTGTGATATAAAAATTTTCCTAAAGTTTCAAGCTATAGCATATATTGTTTTATGGGTGAATACATGAAAAATGCTTACTGTGGTCACCTTTGAGGAGAAGAACCAGGATTCTGAGTGGGAAGAAAAACTTACTTACTATTTTATACTGTTCTGTTTGATTTTAATTAAAACAATTTATTCTAAACAATTGTTTTAAAATTTATTTCTTCAATTATTAATTCAATAATTTAGCACATAATCTTAAAGAAAATTTAAAATAATTTTATTTATTTAAAGCAGTTTATTTGAAAGAATTAAACTTTAATAAAATAATGGTTGAGGATTTTTCTTTCACACCTGACCTTTTTGGCCCTCCCCCTTCTGAAGCACCCCCCTCAGTATCTCAGTGGCCACTTTCTCTCTCAGCAGTTTCTAGTAAGCGGGTCAGGCTCCAACCTAACAAGGTCTGTGGAGATACACCAGTGTTTATCTTCACAGATACCCCAACCGAGTGTTTCTTCAGCCTTCAGAGTCTTTGTGCTCCTTAGGACAATGATACAAGAATTCAGAGTCTGTGATGGTTCTTTTTTTTTTTTTAAACAGCTTGGTGGTTCTTTTTTTTTTTTTTTTAAGATTTTATTTATTTATTTGAGAGAGAGAGCACAGGCAGGGGGAGTGGTAGGCAGAGGGAGAGGGAGAAGCAGACTCCCTATGGAGCTGGGAGTCCGATGCGGGACTCGATCCCGGGACTCCAGGATCATGACCTGAGCTGAAGGCAGTTGCTTAACCAACTGAACCACCCAGGCGCCCTGTGATGGTTCTTGAATTTCCTTCTTCCACAGCAAACTTCTGCACATTCTATTTACAAAAATCCTAGGTTCTCATCGTGCTTGTTTTTCCTTAGGAAACAATAGCAGAGTTTTTCAGTCCTTCAGCCAGTGGAAAGTACACAGCCTGCTTATTCAAAATTTTTGTATTCTCTCCAATGACTATGTTTTCAGTCTGTTCTCTATTAATTATCACTGGCTCTGCATTTGAATTTTATCCGGGTTTTTTTGAAGTCATATTTTACTTTCTTTAATCAAGAAAAACACACAATTGTTCCTAAACTGAGCTAGATACTAATTTTTGTGATTTATGAAAAATTACCAAGATATTATCTCCTTTTAGATTTTTTTTTTTTTAATGTGAGGTTTGTTTTTGTTTTTGTTTTTTCCCCTCTAAAATCTACTGTTGCAAATTCAGGGTTTATCTTTGTTCGGACTGAGTGAAGTCATATGGTGACTATAATTTGAGTTAATTCCAGTAAGCAAGAAAAAGATTACCATATACCCAAATCAGCAATCTGGCCCTGTCTTATAGCCCGCCCCACCAAATAATTCCCTTTTCAGCCTTATGCCTCTGGGTGTGGGATTCTGATTTCACTGTTACCACTTAGAGCATTGAGCTCCAGTGGTGCAAAAACATTTTCCCGAATGATTTCCAAACTCTATCCATCCTTCAGTAATTACATTTGTAGATAATGGAAAAGAAACCATTAACGCAGACTGCTTTTAAATCATAATTAATTGCACATGCAAATGCACTGCTAAATTTGGATGCTCAATTAGACAGCTAATTACATTGAAAATGAAAGTGTGCCCTTAAATTACCGACCACGGGCCGTGGCCCACCTCTGTGCATACTTGCACTTAAGCAAGTCTCCTTTCTTGATACAATTGTAGGTATGGAAAGGGAAAAAAAAAAAAAGGCACCACCTGCAGAGTGGAAGATGTGGCCAATCATAATTGTCACACAATTTACATCTGTAATAAAGACGGTCTATTTTAAATCAGAGCCTCTGACGATGAGGCACCCTG
Organism: Procyon lotor; assembly: GCA_028646535.1. Lineage (NCBI taxonomy): Eukaryota > Metazoa > Chordata > Mammalia > Carnivora > Procyonidae > Procyon > Procyon lotor. The sequence goes on from CM053604.1 coordinate 100,955,098, forward strand.
GGGAGTCCATGAGTTAGTTTTAGGGCTCTCGAAAAACATTTTACCCATGAAGAAAATGCCGTGCTTACACAATAGTTCATTCTTTGAAAATGTAGGAGACATTCTTCCACAGGCCTTTAGCCAGTTCTTGTTAACATTTAGTATCCTGAAGCTCTGAGATAAGGAACTAGTAGTAGAATTGGAACATTTAAATCATCATAACCCAAATTATTATTAATAGAGAAATTGTCTCATATTTGTATAGCAGTGACAATGTAGTATTTTAACATATATTTGCTCATCTCATCATTGCTCCATGAGATAAGTAGGAAATGTACAATTATCCACATGTTATGAGCTGGAAACTACAATTCACAGAAGGATTTATCCTAGAAAGTCAATAGCAGAAGAGAAACCATTCTATTTGAAAACTCTGTCTGATAGTCTTTCATGAAACCGGCAGTGAGTGTTAAAAAATACTTTGCAAAATAAGTAAGCCTAACGTCTCTAGCACTCTAAAATAATATGGAAAATTTTGAGATGATTTTGAAATTAAATGATGGGACATCTTAAGAGCAAAAGTCGAGTGTTACACAGAATAATACATGTCTTCCCCTGGCAGGTGCCCATGTCCAATCTCTGAACCTCTGAATATGTTAAGTTACATCAAAAAGGGGAATTAGGGGGCGCCTGGGTGGCTCAGTAGGTTCAGCATTTGCCTTCAGCTCAGGTCATGTTCTCAGGGTCCTGGAATCAAGCCCCGCATCGGGCTCCCTGCTCAGTGGGGAGTTTGCTTCTCCCTCTCCCTCTGTGCTCTCTCTCTCTCTCTCTCTCTCTCAAATAAAACAATGCCGTATTTTTAAGAAAGGGGAGGAGGTTAAGGTTGCTAATCAGCTCATCTTAATATAGGACCTTAAAAATAGATCCTGGATTATATGGGCAGCTCAAAAGTCGTCACAAGAGTCTTTAAAAGTGGAAGAGGGAAATGGAAGAAGAGTCAGAGGGTGATTGACTAGGAGAATGAGGCACAGATGGATGCAACATTGTTGGTTTTGAAGGTGGAGAAAGGAAGTTATGAGCCTAGGAATGTGGGCAACCTCTAGGAGCTGGGAAAGGCAGGGAGATCAATTCTCCCCTAGATAATTCTATCTAGGAACATAGCCCGGCTGACGCCCTGATGCTAGCCCACTGAGATCTGTGTCACACTTCTGACCTCCAGAATTGTAAGATGTATACTTGTTTTGTCTTATGCCACGAAGCTTGTGGCAATTAGTTATGGCAGCAAACCAGAAACTAATACAAGTTGTGGCTAAAATGTACACAGCCGAACCGGAAACAAATGTTTGTAGAAGAAAAATGAAAGATGTCTCCTGAATGTTGTGACTATATCAGGATGATAAAACTCCACACGGCATTTGCCTCTCAACCTGTCTCACTCCATTAGTTCTCAGAAACCATTCCTGACCCGTTCTGGAGAATTTACTCATGTTTATTGAAATTGGTGGTTAGATTAGATTCACAAGTTCTCACTTTGCAAAGGCAATCGTTTCTATTTTTCATTTTACCTAAATAATGCTTGTCAGGCTGTGTCAGTGGAGGTCCCCTGCATGTTGACATACACTGCTTTGATGGATGACTAACTCTCTTTTAGACATCAGACTTAGTGTTTTAAATTGATTCCTCGCTTATTCTTGAGAGATCCTAAATATAACATAAAAGTTGCTTGAGGGTATAATAAGTGAGGTGAAAGGGGCCCAGTTCGGTTTTAACTAGGTTGACTTGCACCTTGAAATTAACCAGGCTGTATCCCACAACCATTGTTGGAGTAAAACTTGGACCGTAAACTTGAACTTTGATTCAAAGACAAAGAAAATCAAAAGAAATCATAGAACCAGTGGCATTTTACCATTCTTCCCAGCCAAGTGGGTGTGCCCAACTTGTTCATAATTGTTCTTATTTATCATAATTTCCATGAACTTACTGACATGTGTGTTGTTCCTACTGCAGGTAAAAATCTAGTTGGCATCGAAGGAAAAGTTGGTATGTAAGCAAAAAAGGCACAAAAACAGTGCAGCAGGGCACAAATTTGCTCCTATCAAATAGTCATTGCTGATGGAATAACTAAATTTATATATTTTTTTCTTTTTTTTTTTTTAGCAAAGCAACAACCAAAAATTTAAGAAAAAAAATACTGACATATAATGAAGCCGTATTGTTTTCTTAATGGGATATATGCAAAAGGATTGTCTAGTAGATTCTAAGCAATGTCTTTGAGGGCAAGAGAAATTAACATGTCTCTTAGAAAAGATGAAAGAAATTTCCAGACAATGATAGGCTAGTGTGACTTATTCATGAATTGTGCAGGATGTTCATTAAAACACTGATTCGTAATTTAATCTGCACAATTCTTTCCTTCTGGGTAGTACAATCTTTGATGTTTCAAATTAGATGAAGAATAACATACAGAGAAATGGAGGAACAAGATGAGTGATTTTGTTTATGTGTTGTTCCTATAGCATGACATAGAGTCAATTTAGAATAGAATATGGATATATCTGAAATCATTATAGATTAGCTTCTCTTCCTCAACTTTATTACATAACTAGAACAAGGTAAATTTTCTGAACCTCTATTCTGATGTATCAGATGAGATAATAATATTTACTTAGAGCTGTGATTTAAGGCTTAAATTAGCTTTCCATCTGCTTCTCTTTCCTTAGAGTCAAAGGGAATATTTGTAAGTAAGTTGGGTAAGTTATAGGAGAATTTGCAAGGAATTTGGAGCCTAGAGATAAGCGTTCCTCTTCTGGCTTTGCCTCTCACAGGGTGACTGGACCCTTGTTATCGAACTTCCAGTTCATGTGGCGGTGAATCTGCAAGATGGCTCAGGAAGCCCCTGTGTATACCCTCCCTCACTGGACAAGGTTTTATCTGTGGGACCAATGCTGTATAGCAGAAGTGATGTTAGGTCACTTTTGAGATTGGGCTATAAAGAGAGTGGTTTCTGTCTTAGGCAGCATGTGCTTTGGGGGAAGCCAGGAGCTATGTCTCAAGGATACGCAGGCAAATTTTTACAGAGCCCTCCATGGCAGGAAATTAGGATTTGTAGACAATGGCCAGCAGGGAACTGAGGACTCCAGCTAACAGCCATTGGGTGAGTCTTCTCAGAGGCTGAGACTGGAATCCAGTCAAGGCTTCACAATATGATGTAACCCCAGGTGACTCAAGCCCTGTGAGAGACCCTGAACCAAAATCAACCAGCTCAACCACTCTGGGATTCCTGACCCTCAGAGATGATGAGCTAATACTTGTTTGTTGTTTTAATCTAGTAAACTTGAGTTTTGGGGTTTTTTTGTTTGTTTGTTTTTACATAAACAAATGACAAATACAGTTTCTTTAAAAAAAAATAAGGACAATACGTACTTCACAGAGTTTTAGAAAGAATCTCAACAGAGAACATGTTGTAACCTACAAAGTATCAATACAAATGCTAGTTACTATGCTTATTTCACATGTTCATTTACCACACTTCAGGTAACCTAGGTGCTCTTAGACTTTCCCTTAATCCTAAATGAGCCACCAAGAGGTATTGTGTCAGGGATCCTCAAGATCACGCCCAGGTTTAATGATTTGCAGGAAGGACTCACAGAACTCACGTTAGTGATTATGCTCACAGTTATGGCTTCTCAGAGAGAAAGGATAGAGATCAAAGTCAGCAGAGGTAGAAGATACATAAGGCAGAGTCTGTGAGAGACCAGATACAAACTTCCAGTTGTCCTCTCCCTGTGGAGTTACACAGAGAGCACTTAATAGTCTCAGTAACGATATGTAATAAGACACGCAGAGTATTGTCAACTAGAGGAGCTCGCCTGAGTCTTGGTGTTCAACATTTTCATTGGAACAGTCATGTAGGCACAGAACCCCTGTGGGGTTGACGTTAGTTACTCTCCATCTTCTCCAAAGGTCAAACCGATACAGTATGAGCCAAGGTCTCCACCATATATGTCATACATGGCCGACACAAACTCTCTAGCATGGCTCAAGTTCTCAGGCATATAAAGACACTCTTAGGTAGGATATTCCAAGGACTTTGAGGTTATCAGATGTCACAAATGCAACTGTGTGTCCCAGTAATGCTGGGGATGCTGGCCTTGTGTCAGTAGCCCAACAGACAAGAGAGAAGCATACTCTAGTGAGAAAATTGCAAGTATCAAAGTCACAGCTTGGTGTTCTTGTTTTCTTTTTCTGTGTCTTTCTCAGGGTTCTCATTAATAAAATATAAATAAAAAGGTAGTAATGCTTTCATACACAGGATTGGCTTTGTTTGAAAATTACTCATGGCTGCAAACAAAAAAATAAAAATTTCTAAAAATATTATTGGATTTAGTGTGCTGTGCTATGCTTTTTGAGGGGATAAAAGGTGAGCGCTTTAAATATCATTAGAAACTAGAGAAATCTCTGTAGATTTCTGAGTCAGACACTGGCACAATTAAAGTGGATATTTGAATGGAGTAATGCATAAAATGGATTGAAGGTGGGACAAAGTGAATAAACTAAATTGTTAGGTCAGTGTGATCCCTGGTGAGATTGTGCCAGCAAGGAAGAAGGTGGGAAGAGATTTTGGGTAGGCAGCTCTGCATTGCCCCACATAAAACTCTGTATGGGGGTGAATTGCTTCCCACCTTCTGGATTCGTGTTCAACAAGCATAGCTCAGCCTTGAGCCACAAAAATCCCTTTTATCAGCTACACAAAGAACACAGGGTTATCCCCAAGCTTACATATAGATATAGAAAGAGATGAAGCAGAGATTGATGGGTGCAACCCAAATCTGGCCTGAATGAAACATCAAGAGCAGCCACATGGCTCAGGTCCATAGGGTAGACCAGCTATCTGAGAGAGGAGTTCAACGTCCTCAGTACTGACTACCCGTCAGAGGTTCATCTTCCACCTTCTTTCTAGCAGTGTCTCCTTCTCTGGGCAAAAGTGAATTCCTGCTGGTGTTTTGGTCCAAGAGAACTTGAAACAAAGGTGGTTGTAGATGAGTGATCACAATATCAGGAGCTTTGGGTTCCTTAAAATGAAGTACACCATCATCTGCTATAAAGACGTAGCCACTTGGAGCTTCTAGAGATCCCGTGAGTATCAACCTTCAAGAGTTCAGCTCATCTTCACTGACCATATGTTTCATCTTAAGTTACCCCCTTAGCTGCTGGATCACTGTTTCAGACATGGCCATGCTGTCCTCTCTCTGATAAGATTTTCTCTCTGATTCTCTTAATGTTTTTAGTAGGCAATCTTTAAAATTCCAAGTGATTAATGCTTGATTTGGGGTGCAGCAATGAAAAAGGGTACTGGAATTAATAGACTCTACTCCTTATCTCATCTGAGCAGAATGCAACTTCACAAAATAAATGGCAAAGCTGAAGCACCGCCGCTAAACAAAAAAAGTTCTGGATTTTGGAGAAAGAAGAAAACATTTGACAGAAAGATGGTTTAGGTCTTGACTAGAGTGAGCATATGTCATGTTTTGCTTGGGGCATAATCCATTTACAACTATTGCCTTGGAGTGATTATTAAAACACCTCTTTTACCCTCAAAAGTATCTTGGGTTGATGATAAATTATATGGAGGACCCTAAGCTTAACTGGTAGGTGGCCCACATGGTCATCCTCAAAGAATCAAAAAGTGGGTGGAGACCTCTGAAGAAAAGCAGAAGTGTGTAATTTAGAAGTCTCCTGAATGCCCCAGGAAGAGGAATGTCCAAGTATGGTCAATTCTGTAGAAAAGGCAAGAATTCTGACAGAGAAGACACAATTAAATAGAGTCATTTGGAGGTCCTTGGTAACTACCAGGGAGCAGCTTCTGAGCATTTTTGAGCAACAGGTTCCTATTTCAATAGAAAGGGAAGTGAGTAGCTCTGCACTGCCCACCTACACTGTAGAAAATTGTGTTAGTATAAACAAAGGAAGAGACTAAAAAAATGGGTCAAGTAACTAAGTGAATTGATCCAAAAAAAAGGAAAAGTAAATACAGAAGTCTCTTAAAATATGAAAAATGTTTAACATAAATAGGTAATTAAAATTAAAACTGTGCTGCAATATAATTTTTTGACCATCATGTCAGAAATGGTGAGATAAAGAGGCACTCTCATATCACTGTTGCTAGTGAATAAATTACTATAATCTGAATGGAAGGTGGCTTGGCGATATGTATAAATATATAAAATGCACACTTCATTTGACCTAGAAATTTCCATGTTCAGAAGTCATCTTGCGGACATACTTACATAAGCACAAAATGGCTTTATATGAGGAAGTTTGTTATAGAATTATTTATAACAACAAAATATTGGAAATAACTTGATGCCTTTCAATAGGAAACTGGATAAATACTAACAGAAAATAATGTTGAGTGCTTACTATGAGTTAGATGCCATTTTAAGTGTTTTAAATGTATTGATTATGTTATTGCTTCTCAATTAAACTGTGAAGCACAGATGACTATTGTCCTTCTCTCTCTTTCTCTTTTTAAGACTTATTTATTTGAGAGAGAGAGAGAGAAAGATAGCAGGGGAAGGGGTGGAGGGAAACGGAGAGAGAAAATCTTAAGCAGACTCCATGCTGAGAGTGGAGCCCATGAAGGGCTCAATTCCAGAACACTGAGGTCATGACCTGAACCAAAAATCAAGAGTCCCGCTTAACTGACTGAGCCACCCAGGCACCCTTATTATCCTTCTCTTATGGATGAGGAAACTGAGGCACAGAGATATGGCTAGTAAGTGGTAGATGTGGGATTTGAACTCAGAGCTTAATTACATAACCATTGATATAGACATGTTTTGTTCTGTAAAACAATGGGCACTTTTATTATTGCTCTTGAAAAGAATGAAGTGACCTACATGTAGTTATGTGGAATGATTACCAAGACATAGTTTTAAGGGGAAAAAAAGATGGTGCAAAAAACTGTATTTAATATACTATCATTTATGTAAAAAATGTATTTATGTCTGTCCTTGCATAGTTTCTATCTGAAAAACTATGCAAAGATTCTCTCTGAGAAGACAGTTGGTGGCTGCAAGATGGAGGACAGAGGTACCAGACTTATGTTTTACCATGTACTCTTTTGTATCTTTTGGATTTTATTGCCTGTGTTTCTATTTTTTCTTCAAAGTACTTGTTTTTTAAAGATTTTTTTTTTTTTTGAGAAAGAGAGAGAGCACGAGAGGGGAAAAGTTGGAGGGGGAAGCAGGCTCCCCACTGAGCAAGGAGCCAGATGCGAGACTTGATTCCAGGACTCCAGGATCATGACCCGAGCCAAAGGCAGTCGCCTAACCAACTGAGCCACACAGGCACTCCTTCAAATTACTTTTTTAAAGTAAAAAGAAAATAAAGATGATACAAAAGAAAGAAAATAAGATGTACGTAATAATGATAAAATGTAGGAGATAAGTGAAAAAATTTGGGCTGGAAGGAGGTAAGAAGGCTTGGAAGGGTGTGTGTAGGAATAGGACATAGGCTTAAAAAAAAGAAACACACTGGCCAGCATGAGGCTTTATGAAAAGATAACTACTTTTCTCTCTTTTTTTTTTAAGATTTTATTTGTTTATTTGACACAGAGAGAGGGATCACAAGTAGGCAGAGAGGCAGGCAGAGAGAGGGGGGGGAAGCAGGCTCCCTGCTGAGCGGAGAGCCTGATGCGGGGCTCAATCCCAGGACCCTGAGATCATGACCTGAGCCGAAGGCAGACGCTTAACTGACTGAGCCACCTAGGCTTCCACAACTACTTTTTTCTTAATTGGGTAAAAATCATATAAGATGAGCTCTACCCTCCTAACAAATGTTTAATACAGTAAGGTATGTTAACTAAATGCACATTTTTGTATAGCAGAATTCTAGAACTTGTTCATCTTGCATCACTAAAATTCTATACCTGCTTCTATTAGTCAGCTCCGGCTCGCATAACAAAATGCATGAGATGGTTGGCTTAAACAGCAGACATTTGTTTTCTCACAGTAGTAGAGATTGGAAATCCAAGATTAGGGAATAAGCATTGTAGGTTTCTGCTAATGTCTCTCTCCCTGGCTTTTAGGTGGCAATACCTAGCTGTGTGCTCATAGGACTTCTTCTCATGGAAGGGGTAATGAGAGAGTGAGAATTCTCTGATGTCTCTTCTTATAAGGGCACTAATTCCATCACACCAGGGCCCTACTCTATGATTTCATTTAACTTTAATCATGTCCTTCAAGGCCCTGTTGATGATGCAGTCACATAGGGGGTTAGGGCTTCAATATATGAATTTGAGAGGGACACAATTCAGTCCATAGCTGGGGCACCTGGGTGGCTCAGTTGGTTAAGTGTCTGCCTTCTGCTCAGGTCATGATCTCAGGGTCCTGGGATCAAGTCCCACATGGGGCTCCCTGCTCATCGGGGAGTCTGCTTCTCCCTCTCCCTCTGCCTGCCACTCCCTCTGCTTGTGATCTCTCCCTCTCTCTGTCAAATAAATAAATAAAATCTTAAAAAAAAAATTCAGTCCATAGCTCCTTTGAACAACAGATCTCCATTTCTCACTCTCTTAGCCCCTGGAAACCACCATTCTACTTTTTGCTTGTATGAGTTTGCCTATTAGACATACCTCATATAAGGGGACTCATGCAGCATTTGTCCTTCTGTGATTAGTGTATTTCACTTAGTATCATGTGCTCCTCAGCCACATTGGAACGTACAAGACCTCCTCCTTTTTTTTTTTTTTTTTTT
>CM053604.1:100964330-100998060 GCA_028646535.1 Procyon lotor
CTTGGGTGGCTCAGTCGTTAAGCGTCTGCCTTCGGCTCAGGTCATGATCCCAGGGTCCTGGGATCGAGCCCCACATCCGGCTCCCTGCTCGGCAGGAAGCCTGCTTCTCCCGCTACCATTCCCTCTGCTTGTGTTCCCTCTCTCACTGTGTTTCTCGCTGTCAAATAAATAAAATCTTAAAAAAAAAAAAATATGACCACATTATAGAAATTATGAAAAACGGAGGAAAAATACTTCTGATTCATGGAAGTGAATCTACCATTTTTAAAGAATTAGTGATATACTTTTGGAATTAAAAAAAATTTTGTTTATTCATTCCAGAGGGAGGGAGGGAGAGGTGCACAAGTGGGAGGGGCAGAGGGAGAGGTAGAAAGAATCTCAAGCAGACTCCATGCTGAATCTGGAGCCCAATGTGGGGTTTGATCTCACAACCCTGAGATCACAACCTTGAGATCATGAGTTGAGCCAAAACCAAGAGTTGGACATTGAACCAACTGTGCCACCCACACACCCCAATTTTGTTTTGTTTTGTTTTGGTTTGGGTGTTTTTGGACCTTCATGTTCTTACAAAGTTTTGGTGGTACAATAAATTTAGTTTTGCACTTTGCCTTTTTACATATTAATTTATGATCATAATTTTCCATGATTGCATAAAATTACCTTCATTTACCAATCTTTACCAGTTCTCTGATATTATGCATCACTATTGATTTTTTTACTTCCGAGACAGGAGGGAAGGCAACTCAGGAGACAAGTTGACCAACATAAAATTGTTTTGGTTTTAGGCTGACCCTTAACTTAAAAGTCAGCAGGTCATAAAAAGGTTCACAAGATCCTTGATGGAAAACCACAAGACCCTACTCCCTTTGACTGTAAAAGCCACAAAGGTTGTACATTTTTAACATTGCTCCCTGTGGTTAATTCCACAACCTTAAGACAACGGAAAAACTACCCAGTAAAAATGATAAACTCTAAGATAAAGAACAAGCCCCTCTCAGACAGTTAGCTAATTTTTAAACAAACTTATAAAACCCTTCATTAGAGACAAAAAGGGATCGTCTTCTTCATCTAGAGGAGAGATCACTGCTTTGTGAAGTAGCTCCTTTATTCTATATTTAATAAATCTTTGTCCCTTTCTCTAAGCGGCTTGCTCTTAAATTCTTTCTCATGTGAAGCCAAGAAACACCTATTGGTGATGGACGTGAGGGCCTCCCTCTAGGGACCTTGGCCCCTCCAGCATCACTTCTGTTAATATCACCACTGAACATCTTTGTACATAGGACTTTTTGTTTATGTTAGATTATTTCTTTAAGGCCTTATCTCAAATATGAATTATTGCATTTAGAAAGTATAAACATACTGTTATTTTTTGTTCTTGTTAGTGACTTTGCTAAACTCTTTAGTAATATTTAAGAAAAACAGTATCTGTACATCTAAGGTGGACATTTAACACAAATGAGATTTTACGCTTAGAGAGGTAGACTAGCTTACTCGAGATCATACAGCTGGGGAGATGGATGAAAGTAGATACAAACCCAAACAAAGTAGAGACCCAGAAATGAGAAGCTAAAATCTTGTGTAAGTTGCAACCCAACGAAAAAGGTGGACGTGGAGTTTGCTGTTGAGATCTGCTGTTTCAATGTTCTGTCAAGAAAAATACCAGCCTTTGACCTTGGTGTGATCCTATTCTGTAAGGGGAAAGCTAATAGACTCTATGTGTCCCCAGCACCTAGAGGGTAACATCAGAGCTTTCACTTTATCATTCATTTCTTTGATCTAAGAAAAGATGGTGCATAGTGTTGATAGCTGAATTGGACACATTAGGCAGTAAGGTAGCTTTAATCACTAGTTTAATGGATGGCCACATATGTCAAAACAAAAGCTATAAGGACTGCCCCTCAGACTCACTTAATTCACTAATATCCTTTTTAATCATAGATATTAGAGAGATGTAGTTCTCTCTAGAATTAAATTTCGATCAATAATTGAACTAAATAATAAGCATAGACTTCAACAATGGATCTCAACTAAATTAAAACTTAAACTGCCATGGTTAAAGTTAAGTAAAAATGTTCAATGATATGGTCTAAAAAATAATGTATCTATCCTTAAATAAGGCCTCATCAAATGACTTATGAACAGATAAATTGAAATTCCAGATGTGTATTATGGATAGTGAACAAAACCCAAGATATTTTCTATAGAAACTATTATTTGTACTTTAGATACAAAGCAGAGTCAACTCATGGGGCTTCTGGGTGGCTCAGTGAGTTAAAGCCTCTGCCTTTAGCTCAGGTCATGATCTCAGGGTCCTGGGATCGAGCCCCGCATGGAGCTCTCCGCTCAGCAGGGAGCCTGCCTCCCCCACTCTTTCTGCCTGCCTCTCTGCCTACTTGTGGTCCCTCTCTCTCTGTCAAATAAATAAATAAATAAATCTTAAAACAAAAACAAAAACAAAGCAGAGTCAACTCTTGCCCAAGAATCTGTTTGGTTCTTTTTAATCTCTAACTAGTATTCTTTAAATTAGAGATGGGCCCAAAAATATGATCTGAAACCAAGACTATATAGACTTCCATTTTTCCCCCTAATTTCTTAGAGGGATTCACCAGAAGCAGAATGAAATTCTAACAATGAAAAGAATTTTAGAAGCATCTATAGTGAATTAAAATGATATAGAAAGAATGAAAAAAAAATTAAATCCTTTGGGGAGAATGAAAAAAAAATCATTCATCAGAAAAAGAAATTTTAGTTTTTTAAAATCCTAACAGGAAAATATCTTGCTGCCATCTAAGAAATTGATTATCAAGCCATGTCCCACTCACTCACTATATGGTGAAGTTATTCCTTTTACTTTCTATAACACATGTGCCTAAGTTAGACAGCTTTCCTTCTTTTCCTTAGCAGATCTGATGTAAATCTGTTTGAGTCTAGAAGAGACTAAGCTTTCTTTCTCAGTACTGTTTGCTAACTTCTTCCTTGGAGTGCCTCTCCTTCATTTTCCTTACTTGAGATTTTTATAAGATTAATAAATGCAAACATTGAGGAACAAAGTTTAAAGAGAAGGAACTCATAATGCTCATGAATATTTAGATAGAAATCTATATCCTATATCCAATACAAGAAACAGTCTTCTCCATTTAAAGTGGGTACATAGCAAATGTCCCTTTATAAAATAAATGTGTTCTACAAAAAGCTTTTCCAATTCCTTGAACTCATTATTCATCAGAACTGACTGAACATTATGGGTTTCATGTTGTCATTTCATGACCATACTTATAAGGACAGAAATACAGCTGGTAGTGATATCAGAACAGAACACATGGTTTTATATTGTTGGAATGAAAGAGTGGCAAAGCCTGGATTAGGAAGAATAGGAACCAAACTGACCATAGGCCAAACTCAAGAAGACATATCACAGCGGGGAAAAATAACCCGCATGGGAAGTTCTCTCCTTTCATTAGCTAGTCTGATACATACAGGGTCAGGACTGGAGAAACATGGGCCTAGGAAATAAAGGAGAAATGACAACCTCTGTGTCTTCCTCTGAGTTCATGTTAAATTGTTTATTTGGGGTTTATTTGGCACATTGGTGTAATGCCTTGATTTTTAGTGATTATAAGAACTGGATTCATATAATATATATTCAGGTATAAACCATATTAGAAAATGCAAGATGCTTGGAGCATCTGAGTGGCTCAGTCAGTTAAGCTGCTGCCTTCTATTCAGGTCGTGATCATGAGGTCCTGGGATTGAGTCCTGTGTTGGGCTCCCTGCTCAGTGGAGATCCTGGTTCTCCCTCTCCCTTTGCTTGCTGCTCCCCCTGCTTGTGCTCTCTCTCTCTCAAATAAATAAATAAAATCTTTTAAAAAAATCAGGATACTTTATCAGATTAAAAAATGAGTCACTTTGAGCCAATAATGAGAGATACAAAAATCATTACTACCATAGTAAATGTAGGTAAAATTCAAAGCTTAATGTCAGGAACCAAATGTGTGTGAAGGATAGATCTTTTCTTTCTTTGCACTCAGTCTAATCAACGGAGTATCTTCACCATCTATAAATAATCAGGTTGGGCGAAGTATATACAAATCCATGGTCCTCAAAGCCAAAGTCATCCCACACAACTGGACTACTAGTGGTGGACCCTGACAATATATTATTGCTTACATACATAGCTTTGTTCATTTCTATGAAAATTTTATACAGAGGAGCTTCTGTGTTAACCTCAGAATCAATTAATATTCATATTATATAAATTTTACTGAAATAAGAAGGAAAGAAGAGAGTAAATGTTATTTTGTTGAGATACTCCAGCAAGGGTAGGGTTAATTTTTATCCTGTGAGTCAATTTTTTTTCCAGGAATGAAATGAATTGGAAGTTTGAGCTACTGATTGAGAAAACACCTGTGAGGGATATAGCAGGGAGAGAGAGAAGAGCGAGAGAACAGAATTAGGCAGAGAGCCCTCAGAGGACATTTAGGCATGACACTTGTCAAAGGAGAGAAGAAAGGAAAGAAGACTGAGTAAGAAGAGTTTCAAAATAGTTCCTTAGAAGATGCTCAGATCAAGTAGAAACTCTCTGGCTCAAGTATCTCATGCTCATGCATTAGCTGGGAGCAGTCAGGTAGCTCACAGCTCAGGGTGAAGGCCTCGGTGGATCCCAAAGGTGTGGTCATGTGGTTACTCATGAAGGAAGATCATATGCCTCCATGACTGCTACACCATTTCCATCCCCAGGAACTAAAAATCTACCCTCCTCCATCCATGTCCCAAACCTTGCTGAAGTCCAGAACAGAGATGGAAAATTTCAAGTTTTCCCATGTACGTCATGGTAGACATCACTATTCCATCTGTGTAATCTTTACTGCTGGTCTCAGACACGGACACAGTGTCCGTGATTGTTCTCAGCACAGCTCTTGAGGAAGCTACTGTGGATGTGACAAGTGAAATAAAACCTAGTGGCTACTTCCGGTTAGCTCTCTGACCTTTCTCTATGAATGGGTGCAGGGATATAGACCAGCATGAAGTGATACAAAAGTGAAATTTGGGTTTTCATATGTGGATGCTCTGCCAGACAGCAACACATTCTCAGTGACTCCGTATATGATTTCTCTCAAAGAATATCCACACTTTGCCAAAAACTACGTGTACATATGTGTATGCGTATGTATCTGTACTTTTATCTATGCATCTATTTATATCTAGATGTACGAGATATGATTTTTTCCATCAACGAAGTCAAATTTATAATCATTTCCTACTTTTAGTATATGCCTATCCTCACTCAACAGACAAACTCATCAACCTCCAAGTGATGTTTTTTTCTCATATATGATGAGTTTCTGTATTTCAGGGGTGGGACTCAGCTGCCTCCTTCTTCAATCTGCCAGCCCCAAATGCTTTGCTGACACCGCACTTCTTGGCATATCTTTGTGTGTGTGGGTCGCTTCAAGCGCAATTGGAAGCAAGTCAGAGATGACTGCCTCAAGGTTTGTATCCTTTTATAGAGTACTTGGCATAATCTTCACATTATGGATATTATTCTTTAATGCAAAAATCAAATAATACCATTACAGTGGAGATCGAATTGGGTTTTACCCATCCACTCCTAACATCTTTCTGAAATTTTTCATTTCCTCAAGTTCCCCCTGTTTGGGGAAAGAAAAAAAAAAATCCCTGGAGCAAGAGCTCTCTAAAGAGTTATGCTTATGTATTAAATTCCTGCCACCGGGCAAATCTCCTGACCCAGAGAGATTTATTCTAAAACTTTTATAAATAATCCCATCCCTTTTCATACACTTCACCCTGCATTCTAATTATGTTTTTGAGAGAGGTGAGAACAAATTTGATCGCCACCATTCTTAGGAGATGAAGCTGGTTTAACGTGAGCTGAGGACAGCCCCGTTGCCCTTCTCAATATTTTTCCCCCAGAATCTTTATCAATGTGTCAAGATGAATTCATTTGTCCTGATTTGACGGGATTTTTGAAAGGAAGAGAGGCTGGAAATACTGAGTTACTCGTTTAAGACTCCACGTGGGGCTATTGTGAAACTAACTATACTCTGCTGTCCAGCAGATCGGACTGGGTGTGGACTAGGCACCCATTTCAAGTTGGGTCCTTTGAGAAGGAAATTGGGCCCCAGGGGCCAGGATCAGAGGCACTTAGAATTTGCATGTGAATATGTGTGCTTAATTCTTAAAACATTAAGCCTTGACCAGGTAATCAGGCAGGAAAGAGGGAGTAGAAAAGGCTATGAACTGATAGGAGGGACGTGCTGGGTCGAAGCACATCTCCTTGACCTAAAGACAGGGAAGAACAGAGTCAATGTGATATTTGATTGATTCATTGCATCCAGACTGACTGGGTCGCCGTGTCTCACAAGCCGGTGTGCTGCGGCGGTGCCAAATATGTGCCCAGGCGTGCGGTGCGTGGGGGATGTAAGAGAGAGCAAGCGGAGTGGTTACAGTACTGAGAGGAGTTAGATGACGCGTTAGGGGTTTGGTAGTCCTGATCTGGAGTTGAGTCCGGCCCATTTCCCTTCTCCCCCACTTGCAGCCATGGATGACTTAAAAGACAAAGCGCCTCCTATAATTAAAAAAACAAAACAAAACAAAAACCCCGATGCTGATATAGACGAGGCTTTCAACACACAGACATCCCTTGAATGTTTGGCTCCGTGACATCTTTGTCTGTCCAATAATAACCAGGTTCCAGAAGGGGCCTTAGAGGACTGTGGGAAAGAGACCTCTGTAAGAGGAGAAGGAACTTTGACGTGCAGACTAGCGCCTACCGCCACCCCTAAGCTGAAGTAGGAGGCAGGTTCCAAAGAAGCATGTAACAAAGGCGGGCTTCTTGGGTATGTGAATCTGTGTGGTTGCAGAGGGACTCATGCTCAGGGGAGCCCCACACTTTGGTTAGGGCTCTGCTGTCCTTGTCTTGAAATTCTTGACAGTTGAACAAGAGGCTCTGCATTTTTCTTTTGCAACTGAGCCCCACAAATTATGTGGCAGATTCTGACCTCAGCCCTTCCCCTTGTCCCTCCCGGGTTCCGATCTATTTGAAATAGGCCTTCCCTTAACTGGTTCCTCCCCTTGGGACAACAATATGTGGTGAGGGTAACGATGGAGATGGACCCTTACTAGTTGATCTCTTCCTAAAACCCGGTCAGAAAAAGGATAATTGTTCGGGGGTAGAGAAAGAAGTGATTAAATTTCTGTTGAATTACCTTCTTGGTCTTTCCTAAGTAAAATGATATGACTAAAACAAATAACCATTTTCTGGGCAGGGGGCATTGATCACTACAGACAGAGCCACTTTTCACTGTAAATTAAATTCTCTGAAATACCCTCTCCAATCCCTTCTCATGCTGAGCCTAAACTTGTTGGTATGTCTTCTTGACTTGCATTTCTAAGGGGGGAAATGTAAAATGTAGTAATCTGCTAATATATATGAGTAAGAAAGCAGGCTAGAGGATTCTAGATTGGCCCTCAATTTGAACAAAGTATGAAAGGAAATCTGATTTTTAGATCCCAGAAGGAGGCAGGGCTGGTAAAAGAATATTAGGTAAATGTCTACATAGCAGGCACCTCACAAACATTTTGAGCCTGAAGTTTAAGTTTCTGTAGAGAGAGTCTGAACCAGGATTAGCTCATGTCTGGTCGATGTCTGTACATAATGCTTCTGTTTGCCCTGTCACCCAGCTGTCCCTCTTGGTTTTTCAATAGTCTTTGTTTAGCTTTACTAAGACAAGGGCTGTCGGAATTGCTTAGTTTTGTCCATGAGTTCCAACACCACAGATTAATCTGGAGTGACCTGAATCCATATTCCTTCTGACTTTGGGTTTTACTTTTGTCGTTTACAGGAACAGTTAGAAAAAGAACGAATATACATGTTTTTATCACACTGAAAATATTCTTGTATTATATCTTTGTAAATCGAAGCCAGAGGAATATTTTTCTGACAGCTTTCAGTAGAAGGATTTTACACATAAAGGGAACCAAGTGCAATTACCAGAAAACAAACTATTCATTTTGGAGGAAAGATATGTTGAGAACACGGAAGTAAGTCTCAGGGACACCATCAGGCTCTGAAGAAAAATTGGTGTAGCTATGAAATGAGAAGCACCCACATGATTAGTCGTATGGAAAATGATCCTTTGCAGGAATTCCATCTTTAAAATCGCAAAATAATGTAAACATAAAATTCCCCTAACGTTGCCTGAGCAACACATATTCCTTGAATATTTTAGACTTCAGATGAATGTATGAGCATGGGAAATTTTGAAATTGTAGAAGCACTATATAAAATGTTTTTTTTTTATTGCTTGAGATGAAAGACAAAGAAAGTGATAGACTTTGAATATAAATCAGAACATTATCGAAAACGGCAAAATTAAAGCCTCTATAAAGAACTTGAAAAAGTATCTACAAATGTATGTTTTAATTTTTTTGCTTTTTCAAAGCCTATGGGGCAGGCATACAGATTATAAGAACAATTTGTGAAAACTCATTCTTAAATCCTTTCTCCTGGCTTCCTATGCTCCCCAGGGAGACGTTCTTGTGTTGAAGAGGGTATTTCAGGGGATTTAATTATGTTCTTAGCATAAAATCAGACCTGTCTGAAACACTTTGGAACAATTAGCAAATTGTCATCCATTTCTTCTTACGCACTGGCCCGCAGGGAAGATGGAGGACTGTCACAGTGGTGATTGTGGGCACTCTTTTTCCTTTACCTTTTCCTGTGGACTCCTAATCCAAACCGCATGCATACAGTTTCAAGGTTTCTAGAAAAATTTAGCTGCAAAGTGCCAAACTTATTTTCCAGTTCCATGGTTTCCTTCCTCTTGGTGTTTCACACCGGAGCTGATTTCCATTTCCGACCCCTGAGAAGGAGCATTATCATATCATCATGAAGAACTAAATTAGCTCCTATTATCCCTGAGCCAAGAATCTGAGGTCGGCCGATTGGAATTTATCCTTCTGATTTTCGAGCTGCTGGGGAGCACTAAAGCCGGACGGCGAACCAGGAGGTAGTTGGCGTCTCTCCCGAGGACTGAAAAAAAGGACTATAGCTCAGGTCTGAGAAGGAGAAGAGGTCTTTCGTGCCAGATGACATTAGCTCTGTGATCTGAACCTGTTAAAATTATTATTTCTAAGAGAAAATGCACTTGAAAAAGGTCAGCACCCTTACTTTTAAGCTCTCATCGTCAGGTGTAGCTCGAGACACCTGAAATGGTACAGGCTTACTGGGGGCTCAGTCCTCTCTGAGGGGAAATAGCTCAGGAATCATTGCGTCCAGATGTCACTTTGAGGACCCTGCTTCTCTTCCCCACCTCCTTCCCTACAAATTTCAGCGTTTCTCCCTTCGTTCTGTATGGGGCTGTGAGCGAGTCCCCGGGGCTGAAAATGGTGTGTAGAAGGAGTTAACGTAGCAAGGCAGAACCTGCTTACCTCAAACAAGAAAACATATTAGACCTGCTTACACGGTTGGATCTTGGCTGACCTCTGGGACCTTGGATTTTGGGAGGGTTCTCACCATTCCCAGAACCAGTAAGAGTGACTCATGGTGCCGCAAGTATTTGTACAAATAATGTGGTTTATGTGGAACACCTACTTTCCTTCAGGGGATCTGGAAATCTGTCAGGCATTAAGCAGGGGGTGCTTATGTGACCAGCCCCGCACCCCCAATAAAAGCCTTGTGCACTGAGTTTCTAATGAGTGTTACTGGTGGACAACATCGCACACATGTTGCTGGAGGAATGAAATGCATTCTATGTGAGTCTCCTGGGAAAGGATTTCTGGAACCATCTGTCTGGTTTCTTCCAGATGTCACCCCATGTGCCTTATCCTTTGCTGATTCTGCTTTGTATCCTTTCATTGTAAAAAAAAAAAAAAAAAAATCACAGCCACAAGTATAACCATAGGCTGGGTCCCGTGGGTCTCCTAATAAACCATCAAACTTGGGGGTGGTCTTGGGAACCCCTCAACACAGATGATACAATAAAAAAATGCTTCCTCCGCATTTCACCTGGACTTTTGAAATTAAAGCCTTCAGATGTATCTCTATTATCTGGTGTCACTTTAGATTAGCTCTAAAATAACTCACCTTAGCATTATGATTTCTGGGAAAGCTTCAATGCAAACTATAACCTTGGAAATTGGCATCACTGTTGATTCTATATTTAAAGCAGTTATTTCCATAGTAGTGTGCCACGCTCTCCTCTAATTGGATCTTGTGGCTGCTTTTACTTTGAAAGAAGTTATCTTATGAAACACTTACTTATTCCCTCAGTAACACCACTGGTGTTACACACACAGCTAAGAAGACCTGGGATTTGACTGAATTATTTTCCCTGGAGGAGAACTTCGAGTTGACTTTTCTAAGAAATAGAAATAAAAATCTTAACATCTGAGAAAATATGGTAGAGACCAGAAGCCATCACACTCCCAGGACGTTTTTTCTGTTGTCTGACACACAGAACTATAGCTTCGGGTGCTTTTATTAAACATTACACTGGATAGTGTCAAAATCCTTTAGAGATTCTTTAGAGGGCCGTGGATATTACTTCAAGTTCTAGTAAAATTTAAGTTCAGTGGGGCGGGGGAGGGGATGTTACCTTAAGTTGCTTATAGGGCGAGTGAGGGGCGAAGGTGAGAAAACAAGGCTTCTCCTGAGAGCAGTCCACTATCCGATTTTTATCCACGTGTGGGCATCTCGTATTCAGCGGCTCGGGACTGTCCCCGGTCCTCTGAGAGGCAGAGGATCTTGTGTGGATAAATGCAAACCCAGCCTTTTGCTAACTCCTAGCGCCAGAATCAAAGTCCTGTTTCCACAAAACTGACTTCTCCGGAGTCAGAATGGATCGTTTTTACCACATATAAACAGTCATATGCTTCAACCCCTTTCTAAACAGAACTCCATCTAGCTCACGAACTAGAATCAATGTGGTTATAAGCTTGGGATTTGGAGCCAGATAGCAAACCTGCTTATTGACCGCATGCCCTACCTTGTTTATTTCTGACGTCTTGTTACCGCAATCTATAACTTGGGAATGACACCGCTAACGCAAAGGACCAGCGCAATAGGCACACGCACACAGTATGTAAGTGTTGCTGGGTGAACTGGGGAGACCGCTGAGCCCTGAGGCCTGTGCGCAGCCTGTCTCAGATGTCTGCGGAAGCTCTTAGTCTCTTCATGAGAAAGGAATTCAAGCACGGACCAGACTGCGGTTGAGTGAAGAGCTTATTAAAGAGAGAGTGCTCTGCTGGGGTGTGAGAGGGGGCAAGCTCAAGGGAGAGCACCTGGGATTTGGGCGCTCTTATTTATCTCTTATTGACAGTCGGTAATGAGGGGATGGAATATTAATTATTTGGGGAGGGGATTTTTGGGGGAGCAGAGTTTCGTGCCTTTTCTCCCTGGACTTGGTCAGGGACTCTGGCTATCTTTGTCTTGGGCCTGCCTGGTGTGATCTGGCTTCTCGTGGCCTTGCTTGTGGAATGCTCTCAGGGCAAGTGGCTCAGGTCATGATTCCAGAGTCCTGGGATGGAGTCCCACATCGGCGGGGGCAGGGGTAGGGGTTAGGGGGTGAGGGTGTGTCCTTTCTCAGCGGGGAGCCTGCTTCTCTGCCCTTCTCCTGGCTCCTGTGTGCACGCGCACTCTTTCTCTCTCTCTCAAATGAATAAATAAAACCTTTTAAATAAATAAATAAATAAATAAATAAATAAATAAATAAATAATACAAATTCTGGCCCATCCTTTGTTGTTTGGGAGAACCATAACCTTTGACAGACGCTGGAGGTTGCATAAATACATAAGTAAAATACATTTCCACTCGATTCACTCCAAAGCAATTAATTCCCACGTGAGAGGTAGTTTGATTGGAAAATTGCAGTTTAGGATTGAAAGTAGTCCTCTTATGACTTGTGATTTGAAGTCTATTTCTTTCCCCCACCCTTTAATACTATGATGTGCTTCTCCTGATTAATAATCACACGGGCCCCCATGAACCCTCATTTCAGTGAGAAGAGGAAAGCCTGCTTCTTTGTGATTTCTCCCCCCTTGAGTGATGTCACGGACACCTTGTAGTCCATATTTTAGGTCTAACCAAATTTAGTGAAAACCCTTACAGTCATTTTCTGAGAATACAGTAACAGATAAATAGGTAGATGTAAACTTCTTTTCCTTTATATCGGAGGTGATAACTATACACACTGATGCTTGCTCTTCAACCTATCTCTAACTAGTATATTGATAACACCAGCGTGTGCTTGATGTAAGTAGGACTCCAGAACAATGCGGTCCAGGGTATGGATTTTATAGCTGTTTGGGAATAGAAAATTTGCAAAACAAAGCAATCTTTATTTTTTTTTTAATTTTTTTTAAAGACTTTATTTATTTATTTGACAGAGAGAGATCACAAGTAGGCAGAGGCAGGCAGAGAGAGAGGGGGAAGCAGGCTCCCTGCTGAGCAGAGAGTCCAATGCGGGGCTTGATCCCAGGACCCTGAGATCCTGACCCGAGCTAAAGGCAGAGGTTTTAACCCACTGAGCCACCCAGGGTCCCTGACAAAGCAATGTTTAGATAATAAATTAGACTAAGAAAGGTTTAAAAAGCGGAAGGAATGATGTTGTGAGCAAGCAGGGGAGTTAGCTGAAAGTCAGAATAAACATTTCATAGCACTCTCATGGGCATAATTTAAAAAAGAGTAAAGGGACCTAAAACCAAACGGAAAAGGCAAGTTTGCTTCTGAGAGCGATGCAGAGATTTCATTAGCACCTGAGTAACCCAGACTTACCCTCTGTCACAGTCCTCCTGTGTCACTGCCTCACCCACTGATGTGTGGTGCCCTTGAGGTACCATGTTGATATTGTTGAGCTATTGATCACTTTGCTTCTTCAACTCAGAATGATCTTCACCTATTGGTCTGCTTACCAAATGTGTTCAGCGTTGAAGATTCAACTCACAGATCACTGTAGGAAGACCTTCTGACCTCAATCCATGTAAAACCGATCAGGAATTCCTTTGGATCTCTTCTGTACTCAGTAATTACTTAGATCAGAGTTCTCATAACACACGATTGCATTTTTGTTTCTTTATGTGGCTATTTTCTTCTTGTAGGTAGTAATCTTCTTATGGGCTAGGAACCTAATTCATCTTTGTATGTGCCCGATGCAAAAGTATATTTTTGATTAATAGCCATTCCCTGGAACGAATAGCACATGAAGGGAAAGAAACAGGAATGAAAGAGAATGCAAAGGACCGGTACATTTAATAAAATGGTAGAAAAGTAGTGTTTTTCCCACTGAGGTTTACTTAAGCTAGGGGGGACAAAAATTTCTCCTTTCAAGCCAGTGTTCAAAGATAACTGATTACAAAAAGATTCAAAAAATAAATCAAAACAAAATATGAAATTTTTTCTCACTGAGGTGTTTACAAGGAAATTGCAGGGGCGCCTGGGTGCCTCAGTTGGTTAAACATCTGCCTTGGTCTCAGGTCATGATCCCGGGGTCCTGGGATCAAGCCCCGCATCAGGCTCCCTGCTCAGTGGAGAGCCTGCTTCTCCCTCTCTCTCTCCTTCTGTGCTTTCTCCATCTTTCTCTCTCAAATTAATAAATAAAGTCTTAAAAAAATTACAGCCTACCCGATGAGTAACACAGACCAAAGAAAAGTGAAATTCCAATCCTGCCAGTCACATTTTCTTTTAACAGCAGAAATTTTCAAACTGAGGTTAGATGTCAGGCGTTTCAGTTGAAAAGGTCCAGAAGCCAGGTGTACACATACACTAAAGTCTGGCAGGAGGTTAAAGACCCTTTGCTTTCCTCGAGACCACAAATTAGCCCTTAGAGTATTATCTTCATGTTGGCTACCTCTTATACCTGTTTATTTTCCCACTCTGCAGTTACATTTCAGGCACCAGTGATTTTCCAAGATACTAAGGAATGGGCTTGGCAATAATGTTTCCTACGGTCATCAGAGCTCTGCATCCCGGCATCAATCACACGGGAAGTTTATTGGCACTAAGATATTTTCTCATTACGAGCCACCCAAAAGAACATACCTCTTAATGAATTTGAATCGGAGCTGGCATTGTTAGTCTTGAAGCAAACACAACAAACTTCCAGCAGCTTCATTATATATAACTATCAATTTTAAAGCTGCGGTATTAAGGCCTATCATTGGGCATACTCGGACATAAGGATTTGCTAGCGGCTGAGACTCTGGAGATTTTGATGCCCACCTGTCACCTGCTTTCCTTAGATAGTCCTCATGATCAGACTTGGTATTTCACTCCTTGTAAAGCTGTCAAACTTTGGTTTGCTACAGTAAAACTAGAACAAATCTCTCATGGTTAGTCTGTCCCCTTCTACCACTCCGAGTAGAAATTCCATATAACTGAACTAGAAAGGAGAGATTAAATGTATATTCAATTCAAGTGTACTCATATATAATAACTATTAAGTGTGAGAAAGTACACTGAGAACTTAAAGCAATATAAAAAGATGACTAGTTTCCTCTTTCCACTTTCAAGAGAATGCAACCAGGGGCTGAGGAAGAAAAAGATTAACAGCGACACATATACCTAAAGCAAGAGAAAATGACAACTTTAGAGTTATAACTATTTTTATGGGGGTTCAAAGAAACAGAAATTCTTATCAACCTGGGGATGAAGGAGAAGCGATGGGAAGCAAGGAAATAGTCCACGAGAAACTATGAGGTGGATGCTGAGGGAGAAGAAAGATTTGAAAAGCCAAAGGAGACCTTCAAAAATAGAACAGAGTGAGAACGGAGGCTGGGAACTCTGAGGTAGAATCTGCAGCAGTTCACTTTGGAGAACCACGGGGATTTGAGAACTGAAGGAAGGAAAGAGAGGAAATATGGGCTTAATCACCTTGTGAAGGACATCAAGTTCAAAACAGCGGAAGCTGCATTTACTTTTGTTCAAAAAGGATTTATTGAGGTCTTTTGAGACTGCTAACCACATGCAATAACATGACAAGAGTTCTATTTAGAAAGATGAAGTTAAAGTTAAGATCACTGGCGCCCAGTCAGTTAAGTGTCAGAGTCTTGATTTTGGCTCATGTCGTGATCTCAGGGGGATCTCGGGGTGCTGGGATCATCCCCGCTCAGCGTTCAGTAGGGAGTCAGCTTGAGGATTCTCTCTCTCCCAAATAAAAATAAATAAATAAATAAATAAATAAATAAATGAATAAATAAATCTTAAAAAATTAAAATAAAATTGGGATTACTGGACAGTGAGAAACCAGCTGTAAAAATCAAAGTAAAACCTAATGAGAGCTTGAAATTGAAACTTGAAAGTAAAGTTGGGAAGGAGGAAATTCTTCTACACAGCAGTAGAGGATTCTAGTATTTGTCAAATTATTGTATATAGATATTGAGGATAAGAAAGAAATCAAAGATCAATTTAAGAAGTGGGAAGAAGTTTGGAATGAAGAATGGGGTGGACATGACACCAGACTCGGTTTTTGGTGTGTTTTTTTAAAAGATAACATGCGATCATTCAGGTGAGAGTCTATAAATTTTACCAGGTAGAAATACTATTACCAGATTTATGCCTACGAACTTCATAACCATCCCTGTCTTCATCATCATCATCAAATAAGCTATGAAGTGCAAATTTGAACATATGAATATTACACGTAGATGATTCTCTGGTGTCTTTATAAGTGAGGTGTTTCCCCTACCCCCTTGGACTTCTATCAGACACCTTTCACAGCCAAAAGTTGGGTATAAACCCATGAGGCATTTGCAAATATGTGAGTGTTGTGATCTCCTCCATTTCTCTCTGCAGTCACTACCATGTTTTTCTTCTGCTGTTGCTTTGAGACCTGGTATTTCTAAACAGGAAGGAGAAAACCTTGTACAATACAAGCTTCAGGTTGGGTTAAAGTACCAAGGGACAAAATATCCTTCTGACAGTAATACAAGGTGATGTGAATTTTTGCTTGAATTTTCTCTTTCTACTCTCAGACAGGGACAAAGCTTAATAGGACATCTTTTATCCAAGTCGTGATAGCTTTTCTCCAAAGATGAGCTATTTGTGTGACATCCTTTTCCAGTTGTCACTTTCCTTTGTGTCAGCCTGGCACAAGCTGACAGAATTGCTTAAACCATCCAATTCAAGCATTCATTGAATTAGGTAACTTTTCTTTCCTTTTTTTTTTTTTTTTTGAGTTAGGTAACTTTAAGTTGCCTTCCAATTCTGAGATTTCTATGATTTTGAGAGTCTATTGAATTTTATATTCTTGTGATAGTAACTGGGGTCATTTTTCAGACAAGGATAGTGTCACAATTAAGAAAACAAATTCTTATATCCATTAACAATGGGGCCTAATATTCTAGGTATCATTTAGCACTTTCTTTTTATGTTAATGACTTTTATAAATGTAAGAGAAATACTTGATGCTTAGAAGAGGAAGATTTCTGGAGGGCAATTGGTAATTTTGAAGGTTTATACAAAATATAAATATTTTGTGTGTGTGTGTGTATAAATATAGATTTAAATGGAAAAACAGCAGTAATAAATTTATGATCATTAACTACCTAAAGATGAAAATAACGGTCAGTTGTTCCTCAGTGAGTTGAAGGCAAGAAGAAATAATTATTAACAAACCATTGGAGATTTCAGTTTAGTATCTGGAAAAAAATATTCTGGAAGACTAATGACATTGAAATGAGTGCCAATGTAGAGAAAATTTTCTGTAGAGATAATCTGAAATTGGAATGAATGTCTTGCTGGGTGGTTAGATGAGAGGTTAGAGGGTGGGTCAACTGTTCCACCCACAATGTAAGACTGATTCAAATACCTGTCAACCTCCAAATCGAAACAGCTGTTATATGCCCTTTGCAAATTGAAGCAGATAAAAATAAACATAGTGTATATTAAATACAGTGCTACATCCAAATATGTCATAATTTTTTATGGCTTCTCATTATTTCCAACTATCGCTGTATCTGTATGGAAAATGCAGATATCTTTATTTGAAAGCTTATTATGTTTTGTTCCTATGTGATTTTTTTTAGCTAATTCATTAGGAAATCCAATAAGCTTTTATTGATCCCTTCTATGTTCCAGGTACTTCTTCGGATACTGGAAATATAGCAGTGAAGAAACTAGTCAAATAGCCTTGCCTTTAGGAAGATTACATTTTACCAAAGGGATGAGGCTAATTTTTTAAAAAAGTACAACACGTAGAGGGTGATAAATGTGAATGAAAAGAAGGCTTGGAAGGGGAATAAGAAGTATGTGTATGTTGTGGGAAAGTATGAGCAAGGTGGTGAGGGAAGGCCTTACTAAGAATGGGGTAAAAACCCAGAAGATGAGGAAAGAAATCATGGATATATGGAAGGAGAGAATTCCAGGCCAAGGGAGCAGTAAGTGCAAGTGCCTTGAGGTGAAGGTAGGTTTTGGCAAGGAGAGTGACATGATCTAATTTCTTCTTAAAGGATTACCCAGCATGTCGTGGGTTGAGAATGCGACAAGGCAGGCAAAGGGCAGAAGCAGAGAGCATAGTCTAGGAGCTATTTCCATAATTACAATGGGGAATTTAGATTGGGTCAGAATGAGAACCAGCCACAAATGCGGTCAAATATGGTCAAAGTATATTCTGAGGTAGGATTGCTGATGGCTTAGTTATACGCTGTGAGAGGAAGGGAAACTGCGTGACTGGAAGGGTGGCATTGCCCGTAACTGGAATGGAGAAGGCTGTAAGGGAAACACATTTAGAAAAAAGGTCCTAGGCTCAGTTTGGGAATTTCATTTTTTTTTATTTTTCATTTTTTCATTAAAAAAAAAAGATTTTATTTATTCATTTAGAGAGAGAGAGAGCACCTGCAAGCGGGGGGAAAGGGCAGAGGGAGAGAGAGGACCCCAAGCAGACTCAGTGCTGAGTGCAGACCCCAGTGTGGAACTCCATCCTATGACCCCAAGATCAGGACCCGAGCTGAAATCAAGAGTCAGTTGTCCAACTGAGTTACCCAAGCACTCCTCATTTTAGACATTCTATTTTATTTTTATTTTATTTTTTTTAAAGATTTTATTTATTTATTGGACAGAAATAGAGATCACAGGCAGGCAGAGAGGCAGGCAGAAGGAGAGGGGGAAGCAGGCTCCCTGCTGAGCAGAGAGCCTGATGTGGGGCTCGATCCCAGGACCCTGAGATCATGACCTGAGCGAAAGAGCCCCGCATCGGGCTCTCTGCTCAGTAGGGGAGCTTGCTTCCCCTCCTCCCTCTCCCTGCCTGCCTCTCTGCCTGCTTGTGATCTCTCTCTCTCTGTCAAATAAATAAATAAAATCCTAAAAAAAAAAAAATAAAGTTGTGTTCTATTAAAAAATGGACAAAAATTAAAATTAGCGATGTTCATGAGAGAAAGTCAAATTAGCAAATATTTATTGAGTACTATCATGAAGGCGATGCAGTAATGCCATGTGGAATATAAATATCATGCAGTCTATCACAGATTTTGCCTTCAATGACCTTAAAGTCCATTAAAAAAAAAGGGGGGAAAATACCTAAATGTTAGATAACCACAGGTGATTTAAAAAAAGAAAAAGAAAAATCTAATAGCTGTCATGAGGTAGCACATAGTTAATAATATAATCAAGAAGGCTTTTAATATTATAGAATGCTTGGAAAATCAATTTAGTAGGTTTTATGAAATAGGTCAAATTTTGTTCAGATCTTAGACATGGTCACTCTCCCTGGTACTCAACAGAAAACAGAGGAAACATAAACCAAATATTTCAACAGAAATGCTAACCAAGGATATAAAGGTATATGATTAGAGCTATATGGCAAATAACTTTATTAAAAGGATTGAGGAAAGGTTTCAAAGATCCAAAGTTTTAAGCTGAATTTTGAAGAATCGATAACATCTAGAAAGGTAAATCAGAGACAAAAATAGCCCCAAGGTTTTTTAAGGACTCAATGCAATAGCAAGCATTTGTAGAAAACAATTACTTATTGTAAGGATATGATAAAATTAACATTGTAGAATTACTTTTTTTATAATGGTGTTGCCATCAACAAATCAAAGAGAGAAGAGACATAATAGAATAACACCCAGTATTTGTCTTTATTTAAATATTGTACAAATGCCAAGTATATTGGTGAACATTAGGGTTGGCTACTTCAATAAAAATATAAGTCTATGTACTTATAAAAATATTACAATGTATTTACAAAAATTACAAGCAAGTGCTACCTTCTCCATATGCACTTAAATTATAAGTATGGCATTTAGGAGCAGATAGCTGAGTCTGGATTGTTACCCTCACAAACAAATATGCCATTCAAAGTATAATTTTTAAAAAGTTAAAGCCATAAATCACAGAAACATATAGTGAAAACATTTCAAATATACTTAACTCACTAATGAGGTAGCCAGTAGAATAACTAAACTACATCTAAAAAGCATCAAAGAGATTTATATGGTCAACTTAGAAAGGCATGCTGAAATAATTTTAAGTTAGACACATAACTCATTAATATCCTACGGGTCAATAAAATAATTACCTTTTCTATCAGATGACAATCATTGCATCTCTAACAGACAAACTCTTTGACAACAAAAAGACAAAATTTCTGAATGAAACCTTGTTAAAGCAAACATATAATGGCAGAGTCCAAGCCTAATCATGAGTAAATGGTGAATCAATCTAAAGTATATCACAAAGAGAAATAATCTCTGTGTAAGTCTATTAAATGATACTCCAGTATGACATGGAAAAGGCATGCAGTCATCTTTTTTCCTTATTTATAAATTTTAGGATAGTTTTAAAAAACTCTCCTTGTGATTATAAATAATCATTAGAGATTACCTTGTTTATCGCGAAAAGCCTGGCCACATTTTTTGTTTACATAGATTCAGCAAGAGATGTTAGGAATTGTGTTCATGACCTTTCTGAATGGTCATTGAATCTAGAGTTATACTGAGTTGAAAAACTACAAAGCCTACAGAATTAAATTCCATGTGGAGGTTTCATCAAGAATATAGGATTAAACTTCACAAAGTCTCTATTATTTGCTCGTCTTTCTCAAGTTTAGGAGCCAAACATAAGAGATTCATCTGTACCAAGCTTTGCTTTCAGTACATGTAATGCTGGTGAATTTCTTCTTGAGGTCTTCAAAATCTTCTGAGGTTCCTCAAACTGTCAGGAAATCACCTTTCTTAATATCTATAGCACAGAGCCTCTGTTATCAGGCCAGTATCTTGGAAGGCCTTTTAGACATTGGTTAAAAAAGGTACAATCCCTTTTTCCTTGTGGTTTTTATATATATATATATGAATGAAACATATTGAAACATATGTGTGTATATATATATATATATATGAATGAAATTTACATATATAGGAATGAAATTTGCATATATGTGAATGAAATTTATATACATATATGAATTTATTCTCAGATATGATAGTCCAGTTACATCCTTTACTGCACAACTGATTTGTCCAATTATCTTCTGGTTAAAAAGGACAGAATCTTAGTGAACTTATGTAAGGAACTACATGGCTATGAAAAGTAGAGACTTTGTATCTGTTCCTGATCACTGATGGGTCAATATATAAAAGATACTATTTTTAAAAATTATCATTTTAATTTACAAAAGCATATTCTACTAATAGAAATGGTTTGCTCATATATTCATCAGAAAATAGTACATTAAAAATATTACCAACAAAATTCCAAAATGAATTATGTCTTCTAAGTTCATTCAGTCCTACTTAATCAATTCTTTTTCCACTGGATCTTGATCTTTCAAGAGGTTGCTTTCATGAGGTTGCATACTTCTTGATTAAAAAGAGCTTTTGAAATCTTGAATCAGTCCCCTGGTAAAATCTAATAGTTATCTAAGTGATGTTGGCTTAGAAGCCTGTACTTAAAAGCCTATCCCTGGAACTATCTGTAATGAGTACAGTCTTTTCTCTGAGGCCCTAAGAACATGCTTCTTTATTGAGGACCACATTTCTAGACCACAGCTTATAATGAGCCTTTAGGTAAACATGAGAGGAAGGTATAAGTCATCTGTTGATGATAAGACTAAACAGCAGTGATTAGTTTCTTGTAGCAGCAACATTATGAAATTCAAGGGGAGTGAGATTCTCTGTAGGGTTAGAACACATAATGGTACCTTGAGGATTTGATCCGGGTTTCTCCTGAGGGTCAAACATTATGAACAATGAGGTCACAACCTCAATCCTGAAGACTTCCAATTCTTTCTGTAATGTGGCTAATCCCTGAAACATATTTGTGTTAATGGCATTTTTCTGTATAAAACTAACTCAGGGAAGGCATGGTTTCTCCTGATTTGATAGCTTTTCCCAAGCAGCTCTTACAATAGTGCTGAACTGATTAAGAAATACTAAGCCTATCAAACAACCTAATTATTACTAGTATTCCTTCTTTAATAAGATGAAAAAATCTTTGTAAGTATCCAGGGATTTCTAGAAAACCCCAAACATTATTTAGGTATTAATGATATCTTGAAAAAAATGCTTTTCTGAATCTAGGACTTGATTTTAGGAGAGCAAAATCAAAAGAGTTATCACAGAGGGTTAGACACGAAATTAAGAGAAGAACATAGGTGTCTAAGAAAAATAAAAGCTTATAGCCTGGCTACCTATTAATCATAATGTCAGAAGAATATTTTTAAAATAAATACAGCAAAAAATAACCTATTAATTGTAAGATATCTCTGCTCTTTCAGAAGTAATTTTTGTTATCTTAAAAAAAAATAATCAAAGGCATTATTACAAAGCCAGCAGAACAAACAAAAAGTTATGTTATTCTGATGAGGTACAGAATCTCTGTTGTTCAAAAAATTGCACAAAAGCAAAAGAGTAACCTTTTAATATTTTTTATTAAGAGGAGCTGAACACTTCAGGATTAATTTGTCATCTTAGCAGAGAGAAAATCTAAATTCTGGGACTGCATTAATATAATATTTGGCAGTAAACACAAGCTTTTGTTCTCCCTTTATGTATAAACTCATCAAAATTGCACCAACACATTTCATTGCTTCTTTTTAGGCACATCGTTTTTGGGTATTACAATCCAAGTCAAAGAAAATTTACTCTGCAAATCTTTAGTTTGTTAAAAGCACTTAAATTTTGTCATTCATTATATTCTTTAATGTTCTGAAACAACCAGACCCTTCATTTTAGTATAAAACTATTCTCTATTTCCTTAAAAAAAATAACAGAATTATATTCCATTACCTTGAATACACAGTTGTGTTTATTTTCCATTATTTTTCTGCATAGATTCTCATCCATCCCTGTTAATCACAACTTTCAACCAATGTTCCAAGTTCTTCCTCATAGCCAAAAATGAAAGGTAGGTAAATGAAAACTGTCTGCCTTATACAAAAATTTCAGCAGACCAGAGAAGCTCATGAGCCCACCTTATACAACCTCTAAGGTCACATGCCTTTTTTTATTTTTTTAAGTTTTATTTATTTATTTGAGAGAGAGAGAGAGCACATGATCATGTGAGTGGGGGAGGGGCAGAGGGAGAGAATCATCAAGCAGACTCCCGCTGAGTGTGGAGTCTAACACAGGGCTGGATCCAAGAACCCATGAGATCATGACCTGAGCCAAAACCAAGAGTCAAAAGACACTTCACCGACTGAGCCACTGAGGTGCCCCAAGTCACATTCCTTTTATACTCCTTTCTAAAGTGGCAAAAATAAAAATGTTCATTAACATATCTCAAAGGTATAGACACTTCATAGTATTTTAAAATAAAGATTATGTTTGATGACCAAATTTTCAGTGTTCTATGTTCCTTGGATGTAATCCATGCACCTGGATATTAAATATTAATTTGATATTAATCAAGGTTTCAAATTTAACTAAAGATCTTGGAAATTTTGCTTAAGTTGACAAAAACAGTCCTAATAAGTATCTTTTGTTAAAAGTTTCGGTATTGAATTCAATTAACTGAACACATTATTTTATATTTTATAATCTTAAAACTTACATAGAAGAATATTAGTTAATCTGAGCAATAAACCAGTATAGAATTATAGTGCATTAATATTAGCAGCCTGTTTATGTGAAAACAAACCAAAGTCTTAAAAAAAAAGGTTTTTTTTATATTTACAGTGATAAAAATCAGGGAAAAGGCATATAGCTGTTTTTAAAACCCCAGATATCCAACCAATTTCATTTTCCCAAAGGTTCATTTTGCACATGTGAACTTGAATTCTTACATAAAAATACTCCAAGCCAACAGTTTCTGAGAGGAGGCTTTCTTTCTCTTTAAAATTCTATGATTCCTGATTTGAACCACAGGGGATGGAAGATTATTTAAGTAACTATTTCCTCAATTCTCTCAAAGACGGTCCATAACTAGTGCCATTGTAGATATGTCAGAGAGAAGTTAATTAATTATATACCAAGGATGCCCTAAGGAATTAGGTTTAATTTTCTGGTGGATGGGGGCGGAATCAATAAGAACATATATAAAACAATAGAATGTTCTGTTACTTTTTTTTTTGTGGGAATTCTTGTATTTTTGTACAGGTATACAAACCTTTTGTTTTATAATATTCTCTTGATGGCAGAACCCAACCTGACATGCAGATAGATGAAAGATAGAATGTTCTGTTACTTAGAGTTTCAAATGAGGGAAGGCTGTTAAGTGGAACCACACAGGAGGTTGTACCTGGGAACGGGTGAAAGGGAGCTGGAGCTACAAACGGAAGCTTACATATGGCAAGCCTGGTGGGGTCCCCTTGGTTTCATGAGCTCTTGGTGGATTGGATAATTTGAAAATGTTGGCAGGTTTGGGGGCCGAGAGGCTGTCCCTAGTTGTCTGGTGTCTGGCCCCACAGTGATTGGGAAGGCTGTATCGTGGCCTGGAGTTTGAGAACCCTGCAAAGGAAGTGGCTGGTATGAGTTGATCAGCTACTCAGAAAGCTACCCTAGTTCTAGCCAGGGCCTCAGAACTAGGTACAGATGGTAATTAATAATCCAAAACAAAATTAAAAAGATGGTACACCTATCAGTTTCTGTAAACCAGTCAGCACCGGAGATTGAGAATTTTAAGGTAATTTATAATCCTGCTTATTAATACACTTTGAAGAAAGGAAAATCATTTAAACTCACACAATAAGAGGTAAAGGCTTTTCTCAGTTATGGGATGGACACAGAGGTCATGTCTTAGTCAGCCACCGACTGTGCGGCCTGAGCACAGACATTCGTTTCTCACAGTTCTGGAGACCCGAAGTGCAAGGTCAAGGTCTCAGTGTGGTCTGGCTGTGGTGAGGACTCTCTTTCCTGTTTGTAGACGGCTACCTGTCCTGAGTCCCTACCTGGCAGACGAGAACAAGCTCTCTTCTTAGAAAAGCACTAATCCCATCACGAGGGCCCTACTCTCGTGACCTAAGCTAACCCTCAATTACCTCCCAAAGCCCTATCTTCAAATACCATCACACTAGCAGGTAGGGCTTCAACATATAAACTTTAGGAGGACATAATTCACTCCCTAGCAGCCAACATGCAGCTTCGGACCAACCACCTCAGCCTTTTGTCACAAGTAAATGCAGGACACAAAAATCTCACTGCTCCAGAGTCCGGTCTCAGAAATTATGTCTGGTATGCATGACATATTTTCTTAATTGAATTAAGCTTAAATAGAGGTAAACATACTATGCAAAAGAAATTAACACAATAGGCTTGATGCTGCTGGATTCTCACATTTCTTTAGAATGGCCTGCTTGAGGGGCTTACCTTGGTTGACATGTAGGAATTTGGTGTTATGAATGCTCCCTTTATTATTAACTGTTAAGGGTGTTTTCATGCTCAGAGCATTGAACTCTGTGGTACCGGTAGAAAATACGTTTTTTATGAATACCCGCTTTTCCTCTGGGAATATGGGATTCTGGTAATTTGTGGCTAGTAGTGCAGGTACAGAGGATTTGTATTACCAGCTTCCAATAAAAACCCTCAGCTCTGTGTCTTAAGTAGGCTTGCCTGGGGAGAAAGACTCCATTCATGTTGTCTTAGCACGTTGCTGGAGGAAAAGCATGTTCTATGTAACCTTGGTGAGGAAGAACTTTGGAAGTTGTGCTTGGATCCCTCCAGACCCCATGATGAATCTTTTTGTTTGTTTGTTTTTAAAGATTTATTTACTGATCTCAGAGAATGAGAGAGAGAAAGAGCATGAATGGGAGAGGGAGAAGGAGAGAGAGACTCTCAAGCATACTCCACCCTGACCGAGGAGCCTGATGTGGGGCTTGATCTCACGACCATGACATAATGACCTGAAAGTCAGCCGCTCAACCGCCACCCGGGTGCCCTACCATGATGAGTCTTTTTCACTTGCTGGTTCTGCACTGTATCACTTCGCTATAAAAAAGCATAATCATGAGCATAATGAAGGCCCTTAGAGTCCTGGGAATCCTAGTGAATCCAAGGATTCCTGGGAACAGGTGAGACAAAGAGTATATAGATCAGACAAAGAGTATATAAAGTATAACTGGAAAACATATTTAAATCAGAAATAAAATTTACTTACACAGTCATAATTCTAACATGGAGAACTTGTACCAAAAGATCATTTAATTCATTCAAATGAATTAGTTACGTTGCTATCTGGATACCATAGTAACTTTGGACTAAAATAATGGGTAATAAATTTTTCAGGGAGGATATATTATACCGTATTTTTTTAATTAAATCAATGGGAGAGATTTGTGCTACTTGAGGCATAAAGTATCATGGAAAAGAATTCTTCCTAGGCTGAGAATTACAGTTTTGTAAGATTTTCTTTCTGTGAAATAATGGAGATCATTACTATATGCTATTCACAATTGCTACTGTAATCTACAACACCTATACCATGCTGCCATATGATTCCTTTTTTTTTTTAAAGATTTTATTTATTTGACAGAGAAACACAGCGAGAGAGGGAAACACAAGCAGAGGGAATGGTAGCCGGAGAAGCAGGCTCCCCACTGAGCAGAGAGCCCGATGTGGGGCTCGATCCCAGGACCCTGGGATCATGACCTGAGCTGAAGGCAGATGCCTAACGACTGAGCCACCCAGGCGCCCCTGCCATATGATTCCTCAGAAATGAAAATAACTTTCAGTTCATGTATGGTAGATAAGATTAAGCTGGTTGATGTGGAAGAAGTCAATGAATAGGTTTCACAAATATAAGGGCTCTGTACTAATGCACTGTGGAAGAAAACTTGGTAAAACAAGTGGGCTTATTTAACATTTACGACCCTGGCTATTTCATAAAGTCTACAGAAACAGAATTGAAGTCTAATAAATAAAAAAAAAAAAAGATGGCTTGACTTTCCTTGCACCAGATGACACAGTATGATTCCTGTGAGATGAAGGGCCCATCATACGTGAGCTCTTGTTACTTCCTACACCTCGTTAAGGGCTAGTATCATCTTCCACATTGGACAGATTAGTGAGAGAGCACTGAGAAAAGATTAGTGATTACCAGGAGTTAAGGAAGCGGGTAGAGATGGTGGAAACTGGGTGTAGTTTTAACATGACAACTTGAGGGATATTTGTGGTGTACGAAATATTCTTTGTATATTTGTACACACAAACTGTAATGATCTTAACATTGCAAGATGTTACCATTAGAAGAAACTGGCAAAGGGTACTTGGGTTCTCTCTGTATTCCTTTTTAGTACTGCATGGAAATCTACAATCATAGCAAAATAAAAAGTTTAATTAAAAAATTATGGAGCAATATTTCATTTTAAGATAACATCTTAGGTCCAGGTGCAGGGAAAACCAAATAAACAACAAAAAATTGGAAAGAGAAAGAGAGAGAGAGAGAGAGAATCTCAGAAAATGATTTAAAACTCCTGGTGTGACTAGGATTATTCTGAAGCCTTATATAAGGATGTGGCTTCTACCTGGAGAAAGAAAAAGCCAAGTGAGACCATGGGAAGATACAATTTAAAGGAGTTGTTGTAGCTTGGCTTTTGTTTTTCCCTTGACACCGCCTAGGGACGAACTGTGCCTGTCCTTGCACCTGCTGCTATTCAAAACTCCAGTGGAGCTGTCATCAGAAGTAAATTCATGCCAGATAAGAGACCTTGTAGCTATAAAGATCAGATTTAAAAAAAAATTAAAAAAACCAAACAAACCCAAAAGACCAAGAACTACTTTTAGATAGTCACTTCCCAAACATTTCCCCATCAAATTTTCCAAGAGCTGGTGAATTACAATTTAAAGGGATACATCTAATACATTCGTCTCCAGGAAATGAAAGAATTATTTTGGGGAGAGATTTAAAAGTGCTTTATTTTTATATTTTTCCTTTAGGCCCTGGTTCTTTCTATCCTAGGGCTTATCTATCCATCATCCATGAGCTCATTGTGGCCCAGTTAACTGGAGATGGCTTTCCTCCAACATGTATAGGCTAAAATGCTAGCCAGTACCTTCATGGAAAAATGAGCTCACAGGCTAAAATAATAAAACTTTGGAAGATTCCAAAAGTATTTCAGAAGTATTAAAAAACAAAATCCAACTGAGGGAATTTAAAAATCTAATTTACTTTATTTAATGATTCATGAATTGGGCAGCATCCCATCTGGCAAGCAGAAAGGAGCTCTAAGGAGCGAATAGAAAATGGAAGATTTTTATAGGCAGAAATGGAGCAGGACAAGGAAATAATTAGTAGAAGAAAAGAAAGTTTGTGTTTGAAAAAAAAATCAGCCTTAAAAATTCCCTAAGCATGCAAAACCAGTTTAGTCACATCAACATAGCTTAAATTAAGTTTATTTTACAAGACTAACTTGACCTGGGTCATTTCAGGGTTATGCCCCTGGTAATTATTAGCAAAACTTGCAGTGTTTCCCAAGGTTGATTCAGTGTCATTTAAAAAATTTTAATATTATAACCAATTACTGTAAAAAATAAACAGTCACCACTTTCTCACCATATAAGTTGCTTATAACAATATATCTCTGAGCCTCATTCCATGTTTTGGTTTGAGTGCTCCCAGTTTAAATACTGTCTTTTGGTTGTTGCAAATTACTACTTCTGCAAGCTTTTATTATTTATGAACTTTTGATATTTCTTTCTTTCAGGCAATGTCACTTACCTATGGGAAAAAGGCAAGGGTCTGTCATATAGATATCCTCACTTGCTGAACAGAAAATTCCTGATTGACTGGATAAAGTTCACACTCCCTTAATAAAGTCTTGTTTTGCTGTAGCAGAGGCAGGTGAGTTCATTTCAGGCCGTTCTTTCTCTCTCTCGTCCTTTCTTTTTCTTCCTTCCTTCCTTCCTTCCTTCCTTCCTTCCTTCCTTCCTTCCTTCCTTTCTCCTTCCCTCCCTCCCTCTCTCTCTCTTTCTTTCTTTCTTCCTTTCTTTCTCTTTCTTTCCAGATGAAAAATAACATATGACATTAAAGATTCAATTAGAGTAAAAGTACAAAAAACACAAACGGACCAAAAAACAGGGGGAGGAAGTCTAATAAACATATGAAAGGAAGTAATATGAAACAAGAATAAAATACATTATAAAAAATTTATATCACTTATGAAAGATCAGTTAGAATAGAGTCACAGAGAAACAAACTTCGAGGAACTAAACAAAATAAAAGATCTCAGCCTGAAATACCTGAATAGGGCAAAGAAGAATTAAGGAAAAATTCATACCTTGCCACACTAAAGTGATGTGTTTGAATATCAAAGACAAAGAGAAATTTTTGAAAGTTGACAGAAGCAAAGATCACATATAAAGGAAGAAAAATTGGGTTGGTAATATTTTTTAGTTGATAAACGGATGTGAGAAATTACAGACCAATATCCCTGATAAACATGGATGCAAAAATTCTCAGCAAAATACTAGCCAATAGGATTATTACATTAAAAGGATTATTCACCAGACCAAGTGGGATTTATTCCTGGGCTGCAAGATTGGTTCAACATCTGCAAATCAATCAATGTGATACAATACATTAATAAAAGAAAGGACAAGAACCATATAATACTCTCAATAGATGCAGAAAAAACAAAGTACAGTATCCTTTCTTGATTTCTTGATTAAAACTCTTCACAATGTAGAGATAGAGGGTACATATCTCAATATCATAAAAGCCATCCATGAAAAGCCCACAGCACATATCATTCTCAATGAAGAAAAATGGAGCTTTTCCCCTAAGGTCAGGAACACAGCAGGGATGTCCACTATCACCATTGCTGTTCAACATAGTACTAGAAGTCCCAGCCTCAGCAATCAGACAACAACAGCAACAAAATAAAGGCATCTGAATCGACAAGAAAGAAGTCAAACTCCCACTCTTTGTAGATGATATGATACTTTATGTGGAAAACCCAAAAGATTCCACCCCAAAACTGCTAGAACTCATACAGGAATTCAGTAAAGAGTCAGGATACAAAATCAATGCACAGAAATCAGTTGCATTTCTGTGCACTAACAATGAGACAGAAGAAAGAGAAATTAAGGAGCTGGTAACATTTACAATTGCACCCAAAACCATAAGATACCTAGAAATAAAACAAACCAAAGAGGCAAAGAATCTGTACTCAGGAAACTATAGAATACACATGAAAGAAATTGAGGGAGACACCAAAAAAATGGAAAAACATCCCCTGCTCATGGACTGGAAGAACAAATATTGTGAAATTGTCTCTGCTACCCAGAGCAATCTACACATTTAAAGCAATCTGTATCAAAATAATCAACTTTTTTCAAAGAAATGGAACATATAATCCTAAAATTTGTATGGAACCAGAAAAGACCCTGAATAGCCAGAAAAATGTTGAAAAAGAAAATGAAAGCTGGTGGTATCACAATTCCAGACTTCAAGTTTTATTACAAAACTGTGATCATCAAGATAGTATGATACTGGCACAAAAACAGACACATAGATCAAAGGAACAGAGTAGAGAGCCTGGACCCTCCATTCTATGGTCAACTAATCTTTGAGGAAGCAAGAAAGAATATCCAATGGAAAAAAGACAGTGTCTTCAACAAATGGTGTTGGGAAAATTGGACAGCCACATGCAGAAGAATGAAGTTGGTCTATTTCCTTACACCACATATAAAAATACACTCGAAATGGATGAAAGACCTCAATGTGAGACAGGAATCCATTAAATCCTTGAGGAGAACACAGGCAGCAACCTCTTTGACCTCAGCCGCAGCAACTTCTTCCTAGAAATATCGCCAAAAGCAAGGGAAGCAAGGGCAAAAATGACCTGTTGGGACTTCATCAAGATAAAAACCTTTTGCACAGAAAAAGAAACAGTCAACAACACCAAAAGACAATGGACAGAATAGGAGAAGATATTCGCAAATGTCTTATCAGATAAAGGGCTAGTATCCAAAATCTATAAAGAACTTATCATACTTAACACCCAAGGAACACATAATCCAATCAAGAAAGGGGCAGAAGAGAACAGACATTGTACGAAGAAAACATCCAAAAAACCCCACAAAATATCCAAATGGCCAAAAGACATATAAAAAAGTGCTCAACATCACTTGGCATCAGGGAAATACAAATAAAAACCACTATGAGATACCACTTAACACCAGTCAGAATGGCTAAAATTAACAAGTCAGAAAACGACAGATGTTGAGGAGGATGCAAAGAAAGGAAACCCTCTTACGTTGTTGGTGGGAATGCAAACTGGTGCAGCCACTCTGGGAAATAGTATGGAGTTTTCTCAAAATGTTGAAAATGGAGCTGTCCTACAACCCAGCAGTGGCACTACTGGCTATTTACCCCAAAGATACAAATGTAGTGATATGAAGGGGCACCTTCACTCCAATGTTTATAGCATCAATGTCCACAATAACCAAACTATGGAAAGAGCCCACATGTCCATCAACAGATGAATGGATAAAGAAGAGGTGGTATATATATACAATGGAATATTATGCAGTCACCAAAAAATGAAATCTTGCCATCTACAAGGATATGGATGGAAGTAGAGGGTATCATGCTAAGCCAAATAAGTCAATTAGAGAAAGACAATTATCATATGATCTCACTGATATGAAGAATTTGAGAAACAAGACAGAAGATCATAGGGGAAGGGAGGGGAAAATGAAACAAGATGAGACCAGAGAGGGAGACCAACCGTAAGAGACTCTTAATCTCAGGAAACAAACTAAGGGTTGTTGGAGGGGAATGGGGTGGGTCGGATGCGGTGGCTGAGTGATGGACATTGGGGAGGGTATGTGCTGTGGTGAGTGCTGTGTATTGTGCAAGACTGATGAATCACAGACCTATACCCCTGAAACAAATAATACATTATATGTTAATAATAAAACAGATAAATAAAAAAATAAAAGCAAACAGGTAAACTATTAGCCTGAGCCAGATGCAAAAACACCAAAAAAACCAAAAACAAACAAACAAAAAATACTGCCCAAAAAGAAAGATATATGAAAAATATAACTAAAACCTTGTTAAAATTATGTTGTCTTTAAAAATTATTAAATCCAAGAAAAAAGAGGAATAGGTTCATAATAACCAAGAAATGAAAAAAAAAAAGAAAACAGACAACATTAACATGATGAAGGAGGGTTCGAAATATATAAGCAACAAAGTATGTAAGAGCTTGCTAAATTCTTGCCATTAAAAAAAAAGGACCAGGGGTGCCTGGGTGGCTTAGCGGGTTAAAGCCTCTGCCTTCAGCTCAGGTCATGATCTCAGGGTCCTGGGATTGAGCCCCACATTGGGGTCTCTGCTCAGCAGGTAGCCTGCTTCCCCCTCTCTCTCTGCCTGCCTCTCTGTCTACTTGTGATCTCTCTCTGTGTCAGATAAATAAATAAAATCTTTAAAAAAAAAAAAAGGACCAGTCAAAAGAAATGAAAATAAACTTAAAAACAATAAGAAAAACTGAAATAAGAAATTAAAATGATAGAAACAGACATGACTTCATCAATAATTATAATAAATGTAAATGGATTAAACAATGAATAAAAAACCAAAATAAGTAAAGGCACCTAGATCAGAACATTCAAAGAATGAGACTGAAGGTATGTAAAAAGACATATCAGACAAATAGAAATCAAAATAAATAAATAAAAAACCAAAATGAATAATAATTGAATGTAAGTTTGCTTAAATTAATATCAGATAAAATAGATGATATTAATATGTGAATTATTAAAAATTTATTATTTTTTTGTGCTTAGAAAGGGAGAGAGAGGTGAGAGGAGGGTCAGAGGGAAAGAGAAAGAGAGAATCTTAAGCAGACTCCACACTCAATGTGTAGCCCAACACAGGGCTGGATCTCACAGCACTGAGATCATGATCCAAGCGGAAATCAATAGTCAGATGCCTAACTAATTGAACCATCCAGGGGCCCAAATATATGAAATACTAGTAAAGATGGAATATCAAGTAGTTTCCATGAATTAAGAAGATATAGCAACTTAAAACATGTGTGCAACTAATTTTAAAGTGCTGAAATAGAATTAAGGAAGAAACTGAAAAATCTACCATCATAGATTTCAGCATATCTCTCTCAATTGATAGATCAAGCACAGAAAATAATCAGGAAGTATCCAGATCTAAACAACATAATTAACAAATTGCAGCCAAAAATGAAAGAATGCATATTTTTCTCAAGCATATATGGAAATTTTCTTATGACATTTTATCATAAAGGAGACAAAGGCCCCAGCTTCAAAGATACCACAGATATTATACAAACCATGAGATCTAATGACAGTACAATTAAGTTAGAAATTATTATTAATTTTTTAAAAATTTTTTAGAAGTTATTTTTTAAAAGATAAAAATTTCGAGGGAGGGACAAGATGGCGGAGAGGTAGGAGACCCTGTTGCAACCTGTCCCCAAAAGTGAGCTGGATTTCTGCCAGACCATGCTGAACACCCATGAAATCAGCCAGAGGAGCAAGACTTTTTACTTCTGGATCTCTATGGGAGCAGAAGACAGCAGCAGAGAGGTAAAGCAAAGTGGGAACACGCAAAACAGTATTGGAGGATAAACAAAAGGGGGAGGGAGACACCAGAAGCGCAAGGACAGTAATACCCCAAAGGAAAGCGCCGGTGGTTGTGGAGCGGCAATAACTTAGACCCCAGTTAAAAACACTTAAAAAGGGCATAAGGTTCTGAGGAGCAGCGAGTGGAAGGGGGTGGGCATAAGCACAAGCCTGGACCCACGCCCCTGGGAAGGACACCACTCGCTTCAAAGAGAGACCAGTGGGGGGCAGGGACCCGATCCCCGCACCATTTTGTGGGCCGGGTGCACGCGCTCCTGAAAGAACCTTAGAGAGTCTGCTGTGGTCCCGGAGCCCACAGCTTTTCTCTGTGTACAGCGCTCTCTAGACGGTGCACCACCAAAGGCAAGAACTGCGCTGCCTGCGGGTGCAGTAATATTGGCAAGAATCTGACCACACCCCGCCGCGGCCTAGAGCCCCTAGTGCAGGGGAGTGCACTTAGTCGCGCGGAGCCTCCAAACTGATGAGTGTGCGCCGCCTGGAAAAAGGCCACTGCGCTGGGAGATTTGCAGAGGGGAGTGTTCCTTCTAGTCCACCCAGAGGGGAGCAGACTGCGGCTTCTCTGTGACAGGGAGGTCTGGGTACGGACAGACAGATGCCTTGCTCAGACTCTCTGAAAAGGAGAAAAAGCTACAAAAGGCCAAAAGCCTTCAGAGAGCTAGAGACTGAGAAACCAGGTTCCACAGAGTTCTGCCGCTTGACTGGGGGGCAGGGTGACTC
>CM053604.1:100998560-101013873 GCA_028646535.1 Procyon lotor
GTGCAAAACAATAAATCT
The DNA here is from genome assembly GCA_028646535.1 of Procyon lotor. Lineage (NCBI taxonomy): Eukaryota > Metazoa > Chordata > Mammalia > Carnivora > Procyonidae > Procyon > Procyon lotor. Next base: position 100,998,579 of record CM053604.1, read on the forward strand.
TGTAACACTGAAAAAAATAAATAAATAAAATTTAAAAAAAAGATAAAAATTTCTTTTATATTGAAATAAAAAAACTGCTAAATAATTCATGATGTGTAAATAAAAGAGTGGGAGAAATAAATAATTCCTAGAATTGTATGATAATAGAAGATAATGAAAAGCTTATAAAACAAAACCTATGCGTTGTAATCAAAGTGATCCTTTGAGGGGGATTTGTAATCTTAAATATTTATAATAGAAAAGAAGAAGCATTTAAAATCTGTTGTGCCAATCAACATTTATTTTTAGAATTTAGAAAATGGATACTAGATCAAGCCAAAGAAAATGGAGAAAAATAAAATAAGAGTTGTAATTAATGAAAACAAATGTGTTCTTTTAACTAGAATGTGATTACAAAGAAAACATCAACTAGAAGGAAACCTAATGATCTAAAAGATGGAGAGAACTTTTCTCTCCACCTTTCTTTTATTCAGGAGAATTGGTTCCATTTCACCCTTCCCTTCAAGGTCAAAGTCTGCTGCTGCAGAAAATGGGAGAGCCATCCTATGACAGAGTAAAATCAAGGGAAGCACCCATCCACAAAGCACCCATAGACCTCCTGTGGGAATTGCTCCCTGTAAGGGTTTAATTTGCCTATGCATTGCCTCATTTTTGCAGTGAAACATTAAATTTGGAGAAATCAAAAGTTATGAAACACAGGCACTCAAAAAAAAGACATTTTGAGCCTGAGCCATCTAGCAAAGGAGGTCATGATGAACACCGTCCTCCTTCAGGCTTTGCCAGCAATCTACTCTCATCTCATCATTGAGCAGGGTTCTTAAACTCTCCAAAAAGCAGATCTCTTTTTGTGGGAACTAAGGAAAGATTTTAACTCAGATTTCCATATCTTTAATTTGTGTTAAATCTAAACCCTGGCAGACTTCCTTATTTTCCACACAATTAATGCATTACATGGTTCAGTGGCTCTGACTTCACTCTGGCTCCCTGATTATGGTAATGTGAACATTGGCTCACACTGCCGGTCATAAGTGTCCTGTTCTGTGTTGGATCCAAATGTCAGAAAAGGTCTCATGCTGTCGGGGGAGAATGTGTGTGTGTGTATGTGTGTGTGTGTCTGTTTATCCCTCTATCTATGTGTAAGTATATACACACAAACAAAATGATGTACCCTGACCCAGGAAGAGTGGTGACCGAGCACCAGGAGTAAATTGTTAAATTGTTCTTTGCACACACTAGGGAAATCAGGGAGGAAATAGTCTTCCTGTTTGCTTTTTTTTTTTTTTTTTGGACAGTATGGGGTTATTTAGCATGAAACTGTTTTGGCTCAGTGGTTTCCAAACTTGCTCTTCACTAAAAGTCACCTAAGTGCTAGTTTAAAAATATAGATTCCTAGGCCTTCCTTGGAGTTTCTAAGTTCTTATTTTTATTTATTCAAATTTATTTGTTTGAGAGAGAGAAAGAGAGAGAGTCGGAGAGAGAAGATGAGCAGAAGGGAGGGGCAGAGGCAGAAGCAGGCTCCCCATTGAGCAGGGAGTCTGCTGTAGGGCTTGATCCCAGGACCCCAGGATCATGACCTGACCTGAAGGCAGACACCTAAGCCACTGAGCCACACAGGTGCCCCAGGAGATTCTAAGTTGAGAGGACTGGGGTACAGCTGAGGCTTCTGTATTTTTAACTTGTGCCCTAGGGTGAATTTATGGTTGGACATGTTTGGGAAATATTGCTCTACTGAGTTTTAAGATCTAAAAATTTTACTGTACATACACACAGTGTTTGGGGATCATTTTGTTTTCTGTAAGACTTATCTGACTTCTCCAATTACCCCAAAAAGGGGAGGTGGTATTCATTAATCTGCTATATTTACTTAGCATATTTCTACTTGTCAACTTCTCTGAGCCTTGTTTTTGAACTGAAATATAGATAACATTAATAATAACATCTACCTTCAAGGCATTTTTAGAGAATTCAATAAATTAATACCTATAAAACACTTATCATAAGACTTAGAATGCAGTAAGCCTGCAAAAAGTTTAGCTGCAATCACTGTTATTTTATATAACAATCTTTTGATTCCTTTATGTGATAGGTTATTTAGAAAAATGTCATTATTCTTCTTCCTGTTCTAAGCCTCAATGCAGTGAGGCTTTACAGCAACCCCCATGAGGAGATGAAGCCTATTTTTCATACACTTGAACCCAGGATGCTCTTATCAATTATTCTGACCAACAGAATGGGTCAGCAGAAGTGAAGTTCTGCTAGTCTTGAGTCTAGGCTTTAAAAGACCTTGGACATATCCATTCTATAAAGGGAGCCTGCTCTTGCCCACTGGAGGGCAGGGTGGGAGGTCATATGGATCAGCCCAGTCAACCAGATGTCTCTGCCCTGGTCCCAGAGATGGATGGAGCCCAGTCAAGGATCAGCAGGGTGCAAACCAACCCCCAGTCAGTTGGAAGCAAATGTGAGTCAAGTAAGTTACTCCAGCTGAAAGCAAAAGAAACACCCAACTCCTTGAAAAACTTATGAGGAATAATAAGTTGGGATTGTTTTAAGGTAGTAAGTTTTGGGGTGATTTGTTACATAGGCATAAATAACTGATACATCTACTATATGCCAATTACTAGAAGACATTTTAGAGATAAAGATAAATGTGATAAATAAATATAGCAAATAAATAAATAAACAAACAAACAAATAAATAAATTTTTAAAAATGTGTTCAAAAAATAATTTTGGAATGTCTACTATTTGCCATACACTGTTCTAGGCACTTGAGACATATCTGTAAACAAATTAAACAAAAATCCCTTCTCCAAGTGAAACGATAACCAATGAATATTATAAATAAATATATTGAGTAGGATGCTAGACTGTGACAAGTGCTGTGTGGAGAAAAAAAGGTAAGAAAAAGTAGAACCAGTAGGAGGGATCAGGAATGGAGGACACCGTGGGTAGAAATCAGACTGCAGTATTTAATGGGTTGGCTTGATGAGGCCTTTGTTGAGGAGAAAGTTGGACAAAAATTTGAAGAAAATTTAAAAGAACAGAATGTTTCCAAGTAGATCAAGGAGATAGAGGGAAGACCCTAAGGTAAAAAAAATGACCAGAAATTTTGGCTTACAGATACTAGGGCAGTGTGGCTGAAGCAGGAAGCATAAGGTAGGACATGCAAATTGGCTTAGAAGAAAAAAATCTAGGAAAGCTTCCTGGAGGAGGTGACATGAGCTCAATGTTGAAGCAAGTAAGGATTTAGCCAAGGCGGTAGAGAGAGGTGCTCAGGGTGCAGGAGGGACAGATTAAATAAAAGAGTTACAAGTAGGACACAAAGACACATGCAAAAGAGCCAAGACAATGTTCACACTGAGTATAATCTGCTGGGGAATGGCAAGTATTACAAAGAACTGGAGCCTATAGGAGTGGTGCAAAATGACTCTGGAGGAGCATAGAAGGTCATTTCCTAAAAGACATGAGTGCAAGGCTAAGGAGGTTGGGTTTTTACCTGGAAGGCTATGGGTAGCCATTGAAGAGCTGAAGCAAGGAAGAAGTGATTTTTATTGGATTGATTTGGAAAGATCATTCAGTCTTTAGTGTTGAAAAGGAATTGGATAGGAGTGAAGAAACAATCTGGAAGCTATTTAGAATTTGTGTTTTCTGGTCCAGCCAAGAAATGAGGATAGAGTGGAAGCATTCAAGCAATATAAAAAAAAGTGTCACAAGATAGGGTGAATGGAGGTGGGGCATAGAACAATTCTAGTACCTCAAGTTTTAGAGCACAAGGACATCAGAGTTACTAGGAGATTGGGAGGTGTTTTAATGGTCAATGAAAGAATTAACAGTGTTCATTCATGCATTCATTTGTTTCAATAATGAATGGATGCCTAGGATATACCCAGATCGAGTTAGATCCTATGAATATAAAGAAGAGTGAAACAGAGTTCCATCATCAAGGACCACGCAGTCTAATAACACTCACTCATTACCCTCAAAACAACTGAGACCTGATGAGTGGTCCTTATACAAGGCATTAAGTGCTTTATACGGAGTATCTGAATGAGTCTTCCTGATAGCACTTTGAAGTGAGACTATTATCCCCATTGTACAAATGAGAAAATGTAGGCTTTGAGAGTGACTTGGTCAAAGTCAGACATGTAGTACCAGCCATAGTTGGGACGTGGATCCAGGACGTCTATCACAACCCCATACCACACTGTGGTGAGCCAGACCCATAAAGTGGAAAGTACAATGAAGGAAATAATCAGGTTCCCTGACCAAGCAGTGTCAAAGAGTTCAGAGTGGTGATTCTTGAATTGATCCATGATAGATGAACCCCCAGGTAGGAAAGAAAGGGGGGAAACAGTTTACGTGGTGTATCCCAGAGAGAAGCAGCTATGTGGGTGGGGGCTATCTGTCTCTCCAGATCTACTCTTCACTCTCCTCACCAACTCTGTCCACTAGAAGGCTAATCTCTGGGGGCTGTACCATCCTGGGGGGCCAATTGAATTTGACCAAGGAGACACTAGCTAGAGATTGGACTGAGAGAAATGGGGGTAAATATTTTCTAGTCCCTTCCTTGTAAGGCCATGCATTGATAATGGCTGCATTCCTCTACCAAGGGGCCTATCTGCTGAGCAATCTTCTTCTCAGTTGTATCAAAACTACACTTCTTGCTGTTTCTAGCCATGTGCTTTCCTCTCCCTGTGCTGCCGGACTCTGTATCCCAATCATCCCTTGTGAGATTTCTTAACCCCATTTGGTCTTTGGAAATAGTGATCTCCAATCTCTCTCTCTCTCTTCTATTTATAGGAATAGCAGCCTAATGGAGATATAATTCACATACCAGACAATTCACTCATTTAAAGCATACAATTCAATAATTTTTAACATATTTGGAGTTGTACAACCATCACCATAATCAATTTTAAACCACTTTCATCACTCCCCAAGAAATCTTTGTGACATTTGACGATCATCTCCATGTTTCCTTTACCCACACACCCCTAGGACCAAGCAACCACCAATGCATTTTCTATCTGGATAGATTTGCTGAATGCGGACATTGCATAGAATGCAATCACACAATAAATGATCCTTCTGTGACTGCATTCTTTCACTTCACATGAGATTTTCAGGGTTCATCTGTGTTATAGCATGTATGCATACATACCACATTCTATCTATCCATTTATCAGTCGATAGGTATTTGGGTTGTTTCCACTTTTGAGCTATTATGAGTAATATGAACACTCGTGTAAAAAATCTTACATAGATCGATGTATTTCATTTCTCTGAGTATATATCTAGGGATCTCATTGCTGGGTTAAATGGAAACTGTATGTTTAACCTTCTGTGGAACTGCCAGACTGTTTTACAAGATGACTGCATCATTTCACATTCCCACCAGCAGCTTATGAGGGTTCTGGTTGTCCACATCCTCACCAACACTCATTATTTCTTTCTTGTCATAGTCAACTTACTGTGTGTGAAGTGGTATTTCAGTAAGGTTTTGATTTGCATTTCCCCACTGGGTAATGATATTGGGCATCTTTTCATGTCCTTATCGACTATTTGTCTATCTTTTTTGGAGGCATATCTATTCATATTCTTTGCCCATTTTTAAACTTCCAGTCCCTTAAACTCTTCATTTGGTATTGCCTGGATTCCTGCTCGGATCTCAACTTACATGTATCATAGGACCATCCAGATTTACAGAACATGCCATGCTTCAAGGCAGATACATAAATTTAGGGCAAGCCACTAGTATTAGTTGTACAAACAAAACGAAGAAAATAATTTCCATATTAGTACATGGACCTCAGTAATTTCTTTTGAATTAAGGCTTTATCTCAACATGGTCTCTTAACGATCTAGTTTTATTTGAATTATTTATTGCTAAGCCATCCTCAAAACACAAGACTAGGTACCTCGAAGTTACAAGTCACAAGAAGTGAAATTTTAGGGCTCCAGTTTTGTCAGTGCAAGCTTTACAAGAAGGCATAAAAAAGCCCTGAGAGTCTGAGGATGCCTGGGTGGCTCAGTCTGTTAAGTGTCCACCTTCGGCTCAGGTCATGATCCCAGAGTCCAGAGATTAAGTCTTGCATTGGGCTCCCTGCTCAGCTTCTCCTTCTCCCTCTTCTGCTCCCCTGCTTGTGATCTCTTTCTCTCTGTCAAATAAATAAATAAAATCTTTTTAAAAATTACAATTAAAATTAAAAAGAGAAAAAGCCCTGACAGTCTGAATGAAAAAAGCTGTAGATGAGAATGAAGTTGGGCTCTTATTTGAGATCTTGGTAAAACCTAACAGCTCCAGTAGAGTTTAGTTTTAAAGCCACACAGAACTGCACTTGAATGTCTACTCTATTATTTATTGGCTACGAGAGTTTGAGCTAGTTACTTGACTCATTCCAGCCTCAGTTCCCCAATTGGTAAAATTAGGATAATAGTATTACTATATATAAAATAGTTGTAATAAATAAGTAAAATCATGGAAACAAGACACCTGGAAATGACAATGCTAAACAATTATTTCCTTGTCCTCTGTGTCAGTCTGGTTCTGAAAAGTATCCCTCTCCTCTAAAATGCTAAGTACGTGACACCACAATTTCTGCAAATGTTATAAAAGACACATTATTTAGGGATGAGTCAATACATATAATCATAGGCTTTATTAAAAAAAATTCCAAGATACATTCAAAAAGTTATTCCTTTTTTTTGACAACAGTAAATAAGACAAGTGTTAGACCTCATAGAGTTTATAATCTAGTTGTGAAGATAGGCAATCTATTCATCCATGTATAAAATTATAGGCCTAAAAATAACAAGGTGCTTCGGTGTCTCTCCACCAACCTATAAGCTTCAGAAATAACCTTGTTGTTTATCAAGATATGGATTAAATTACGAGGTCGGGAAAAGTAGTATCATATCCCCCATTTCTAATTGTGAGCATATTAATATTTTTTATTGACAAAATGCCAAGTGAAACATAGCAGTTCTCTTTTGAATTCATTCCCTGAGCTGATGAATTATGAATATGAAGTGAGGGCCATGTCTTCTGATACTAATGCTATATCTCAAGGAAGCAAGAAAAAAAGCTCTGACCTTTAGGAACACAATGAATTTATAGAAAACCTGTCCTCCAGGCATCTACCCTGAAAAGTGCACTCTTATCTACAAACCACAGAGATGAGCTGCAGTTCTAACTCAAATAATAGCCATGTAGAAATTATAGAACTATTTCTGGACTATAAAGGAGTCCATTTGTGGGAAGAGCTGTAAAGGAAACCACACAGGCATTTAGATTAGACCCTGCAAGTGGGGATATATATATACATATATAGATACATACATACATACATCTCTCTATATATACATATTTTTTCCAGAGTGCAAATGGAACATCAAACAAGCACATTTTAAATATATAGGATGTTGGCAGTCATGCAATCTGGTTTTGGATGTTATTATCCTTAAATTATATATAATCTCTTTATTAAAGTGAGTCAGCTTGAACTCAGTAGGATACTTTATTCTTTCTTGCCTGTTCCTACTAAATTCACTCTGTAGAATATTCTTTCCTTCCCCTGGACTAAAACTCATGTAAATTCTATAGCTTTTCCAATCATTCTCAGATGATAAAAATCTCTGTCTCTCTCTCTCCTTTAGGTACTGAGAAATCTAGTAAGAATAACTATGACGTCCATCAAGATTTTGCTCAGAGGTTATCTTCCTTGACCATTTCACTTACAATTTCAAGTCTTACTTCCACTCCAGCACTCCATATCCTCCTCTGTGCTTTTTTATTTTTTTTCCTGCTTTCTAATGAATAATTTAGTGATTTTATTTATTTTTCTCTTTTCCTTCACTAGTAAGTTCCTTGAAGGGAAGACCTTTTTTCTTTTTTTTTTCTTTGTGTGTGTAGGAGTATGTTTACCAGTTTATTCCTCGATTCTAAAACAGTGGTGAGCACATTGTAGGCCCTTCCTCAGTAAATACGTGTGAAAAGAGAGAATGGGTCAGAAATACAAATTCTCGGGGTGCCTGGGTGGCTCAGTCTGTTACGTGGCCTACTCTTGGTTTTGGCTCAAGTCATAATCTCAAGGGTTGTGAGATGGAGCCCTGCGTTGGGCTCTGCATTGGGCTCTATGTTCAGAAGGGAGTCTGCTGAAGAGTCTCTCCCCCTACCCCTCACCTCCTCCCACTTCTCTAAAATAAATAAATTTTTACCAAAAAAAAAAAATTAAAATTTTCATCCAGTTTAAAGCTTTTCTCCTCTCCCAGCCTGGGTTTGCCTCACGTGGGACACTGGGATAGAGCAGGAAGTCTTTTTTTTTTTAAGGTTTTATTTATTTATTTGACAGAGAGAGAGAGAGAACAAGTAGGCAGAGAGGCAGGCAGAGAGAGAGGGGGAAGCAGGCTCCCCTCTGAGCAGAAAGCCTGACATGGGGCCCGATCCCAGGACCCTGAGATCATGACCTGAGCCGAAGGCAGAGGCTTTAACCCACTGAGCCACCCAGGGGCCCCGGAGCAAGAAGTCTCAAGCAGCCTCCTTGGCTAAACAGGCAGGATATAAGGTAAGAGAAAAAATTAATTATGGTTATAATTTGGCATCAGTGACAATTTGATAACAATTGTGACAGACAACATAATTTGCTAATATTTTCATCTGTGGGGTATTCCATGGGTTTTTAGGAGATCCCGTACTTCCGAGAGTTTCTCACTTCTATGACCTAGGCCAGGGCTTGACCCATAGGCTGCTTGTGACATTACTCAGCCTCTGCATCCAAAATTCTTATTTGTTGTGTTTCAAATTAAAATGTGAGCTTTTTGCAACAAGTAAAATGAGCATATAGCATAAAGGTTATAACGGTAGAACAAAACCCCTCACTTTCTTCTTCAATCAATGCGGATAACCTTGTTCCGTAACTTCCTCTGTGTTCATGTATATATGTACAAGCGTACATGAAAACATGGGGTGTCTTTTTGGGTGTGTTTATTTTTACTTGATTAACAACATGCCCTGCTCATCGTGTTGATAAATTGTTATACATCGCGACTTTGATGTTTTTTCCTACATCCTTATTCAGAGCCAATCCGCATACTGAGCATGCATGACTGATGACATCATCAAACACACTTTGCTTTTTGTCTCTTTTCTCTCACTCATCTTCGTCATTCATGTAAGGTGTTGAATCTTTCCTTGTCCCTGGATGAAAACTAAGGCCACTATAAGTCTCAGTTTCAGGCTCAGTTAGAAAATACAGCGTTCAGTCCTAGATAGTAATCAAAAACTCAGACTTGACTTAATGTGAAAAGCGTCTTCCTTTTTCCTGTTTGGATCCACCTTATTAGTTTATTTTAATGAGTCTGAATCCTCTTGAAATTACCATAGATCACGTGGGAAGGAGATTCAGTTTTAATTCCTTTCATATTGATAACTGCTTGTGTAAACAGCATTTATTAAACAAACCTTACCCGTCCTACTCAAATGTGGTAATGTTTTCCTCTATTTGTGTATCTGAAAATTTCACATATATAAGATTTGTAGGTTTTTCTGCTCTTTTTTTTTTTTTTTTAGAGAGAAAGTGAGAGGATGAGAGGAGCGAAGGTCAGAGAGAGAAGCAGACTCCCCGTGGAGCTGGGAGCCCGATGTGGGATTCGATCCCTGGACTCCAGGATCATGACCTGGGCCGAAGGCAGTCGCTTAACCAACTGAGCCACCCAGGTGCCCCTCTGCTCTTTTCCTTTGACCTGTTTCTCTATTCCTATGCCAATATTATAGCAATGTGATTAAACTGTGGTCAAATACCCAGTAAAGCAACACTTTTCCCTTTGCTATTTTTCTTTGTCATACTTTCCTTAGTTTATCTCTGGCATTTCGATTTTCTCATTAAATAATTGGATCCAATCTACTACGCCCACTCTCTTCTATTGGCATTCTAATTGAAATTGCATTACATTTATACATTAATTTTAGGAAGTTTGATATTTTTATGACATCAGATTCCTATTTTAGACCATCTAATGCTTTTGCAATTATTCAGATCTTGTTTTATGTTTATCAATAATATTTATAAGTTTGACTTGTTTTTTACTAAACGAATTCCTAGGTATCATAGTTCCTCAGAGTTTTATCTTAATGTTATCTTAATTTCTCCTTTTTTTGTTAAAGATTTTATTTATTTATTTGACAGAGAGAGATCACAAGTAGGCAGAGAGGCAGGCAGAGAGAAAGGGGGAAGCAGGCTCCCTGCTGAGCAGAGAGCCAGATGCGGGGCTCGATCCCAGGACCCTGAGATCATGACCTGAGCTGAAGGCAGAGGCTTAACCAAATGAACCACTCAGGCGCCCCCAATTTCTCCTTTTTCTGTGATTATTTCTCATTTTTCTTTTCTAATCTTGTATATTTTCTTTTTTTAAGATTTTATTCATTTGAGAGAGAGAGAGAGAGCGCACAAGTAGGCGGAGAGGCAGAAGGAAAGAGAGAAGCAGACTCTGCTGAGCAAGGAGCCTGACGTGAAGCTCATGTCCAGGACCTTGAGATCATGACCTTTTTACAACTGCTGTTCTCTTAATTTCAGAATTCATTTTATTGATTTCTTCTTCCTCCATTCTTCTGCTTTATTATGTTGTACCTTACCTAATTAGCATATTTAGAGTAGATATCCAGACGGATGTTTATCATTCTATTTACCTGCCTAGCCCCTTTGGCACCATTTTTGTATCTGAGAAGTCTCGCATTTAGAAGACACTTCGAATTAGAGCTTGAAGACGTAACTTATGTAGCCTCTCGTGCTGCAAGGGTGTAGGCAACGATGCAGGCAATGACACAGACAGTCCCTATTAGAATTACCTCGATGAGGGTTCGTTTTAGCAGGCAGAGACTTTTAATTTTATTTTATTTATTTGAGAGGGGGAGAGACAGATAGTGACAGAGATAGTGAGAGAGCACAAGCAGGAGGAGAGGCAGAGGGAAAGGGGGAGGGAGAAGCAGGCTCCCCGTGGAGCAAGGAGCCCGATGTGGGGCTCGATCCCAGGACCCTGAGATCATGACCTGAGCTGAAGGCAGAGGCTTTAACCCACTGAGCCACCCAGGCGCCCCGCAGATAGGGAAGTTGTGTGCAGATCTACAGTCTTCTTCCTGGTGGGGATGGTCTGGCCGGATGTGTTGAGATTTATAGATCCTTTTTGATGGTGTCATACAACACAATGACAGTCTGAGAGAAGAAAGGCAGAGCTCTTGGTTACTCACAGCTGCAGATGGGAGAAGCCTGCCAAGCAGAGTCCCACATGGGATTGTCCTTGGGGACAGGTGACAGCAAGCTGGAATTCTAAGAGCAGACTTACTTGATGGCAAGAAGGGTGAATTTAGCTAAGTTTCCTGGGGGTCTGAGCCCTGGATAATTTGAATAATCACAGTCTCTGGGGCATAGCAACTATTCATAGTGGTCTGGTATTTGGCTCAGGGGCAGCTTGAGGTGTGCGTTGCTTTGTGGCCTCAGAGTATGGGAGCCTGATGAGGGAAGTGGTTGATGTAGGGGCTTAGCAAACTGCTCACAAAGGGGAACTGAGGGTTTTTAGCCACAACTTCAATACTGGTCATAACAATGCTCTTGGGATGTTGTGTCAGCAGAGAAATACACTTTCTAACATAGCAGTGACATAAATCCAAGTGCAAGAAGTCAGGTTCAAAGTCGGGTGCCTCTGCCCCTCAGCAGAGTGAGCAGTTTTGGCAAGAGGAGCCCAGGGCTATGATCTTAGAGTCAGATTGTGATGAGACTCTCTGGCCCTCCTAGAGATTCTCAGAGACATGCTGTGTTAGGGTTCTCCACATACATAAAGAGATCTATCATAAGGAATTGGCTCCTGCAATTATGAATAGAGGTGGACAAGCTCCAGATCTGCAGGGTTGAGAAAGCAAGCCGGAGCCCCAGCAGAGTCAACGGTGTAGTTCTGGTCAAAAAGCCAGCAGGTAGGAGACCCAGGAAGAGCCAACATTGCAGTTAGAGTCTGAATGCCGGAGAAAACTACTGCTCCAGTCTAAAGATCATCAGAAAAAAACAAAAAAACAAAAACGAAAACAAAAATCGTTACCCAGAAAGAATTCTCTCTTACACGGGAGAGGTTCAGCCTTCTGTCCCATTGAGGCCACGGACTGGGTAAGGCTCTCGCACACAGGGGAGGGCAATCTGCTTCACGCAGTCTAATGCTTTAAACATCAATCTCATCTAAAAACACCCTCCTCACAACAGCCAAAATAACGTTTGACGAGCTCTCTGGGCCCCCCATGACCCAGTCAACTTGATACATAAAATTAACCATCAGAGTCTTTTGTTTATTTATGTTCTATTTACTAGAATAAGTTCTGTGGATTCTTTTCGATTTCTACTAAAAATTTTGACTGATATGAAGATTAGTTTTAATATTTACTCTTTCGCCTTTAAAAAAGTTAGCATTTAAGTCGAACGCTACACGTTTTTCTCTTAGACGAGGCTCTGCTGTCTACCAGATTTTTGTGTAACTATTTCTCCTTATTATTGTTTTCCCATCTGTTCTTTTAAATTTAAATTCCTATTTGATTCAACCTCTATCTCAAAGTTAATTTTATAATTTTTATGTAATAAAAGTTCCTTCCTAAACCCTGTGTCTAGTTAGGATTAGAGAACGGGTCTGGAAAATGTGTACTTTTTTTAATTCAAGGTTTTTGTATGTGTCTAAAGTGGGACACAGGATTTTCACCAGTGCAGTGAACAAACAGAAAACGTGTTTCGCTCAAGCTATTTAAAGTTCTGTACAGCACTAGGAAATTTGAGAGTTGAGCATTATTATTTTTATATGTGAAATTCGTTGTATTTCTAAAGAAATAAATTGAAATGTATTATTTTTAATAAGTTTTCTTTGCTTTTTAAGTAATTTTGTTTTATATATGTGCAGGACTCTTTCAGATTTCTATTTTTCTTTCATAAATTTTGCTTTTCATAGTTACAAGAGCCTTCTTTATTCTGGTAAGTGAATCTAGCTGTAAACTCCTCCTTATATATCAATATAGCCATTCCTGCTTTCTTGGTGATTGAAATTATATTTGAGTAATATCTCTTTAACCATCTCTTTAATTTCAACCCAGATTTAATACTTTGCTCTTTATAAACAGCACAATATTTTCTAAACATGTAAATATTACAGTCTGTCCTTTAAAGGGAAGAACTCATGTGCTTGAATGAATTTATTTAATTTTATTCTGTACATTTTACTTTGTATGCATTATTTATTTCCCTTTATTATCTTCTTTTCCCTTGTTTTTAATGGCTTCATTGATGCAGTGGTAATTTTTTTCCTTATCATTTATGCGACAGTTATACTGAACTTTTCCATCCTACGGAAGTTTGTGTCTTTTGTAATATTCATACAAATCTCTCTAGTGTTACATAAAAAGAAGAAACTAAAAGTTCCACGTAGGATAATTAAATTTCCCATTTTCCTTCCCGCTCCACCTCCTCCCTCTTCCTCTTTTTCTGCCCAATATCCCCAAATCGCGAAGTTCTGCTGAGCTAGCTTTCTACTTTGAGTTCAGACATTTAAAAAAAAAAATCACCTGCAGTTTCTCACATCTATTTTAAGAATTCCTATTTAAACCGTTTATATTTTGCATTTCACTATGGTGATATTTAAAAATAAATGCACTTTTTTGCAGTCTTGCAAAGGCAAAGACCAGAGCCGTCAGGAAAGAAGACAGAGAAGTCAGTAAAGTATTAGATCAAAGCATGTGATTCCACAGAATTCAGAGCCCCTGTAGGCCAGAACACCAAGCTAAGACGAACCCTCCAAGTGAAAAGGCACAGCAGGGTGAATCGTTCACGTCTTGCGCATTTCAACTCTGCTTCTTGGGGGGATATGGATGGAGTTTCTGATAGATCCTGGTCGTGGGATATAAAGGCAGGAGCATGGGCATTATAGCCTCATAGATTTGGACTCAAATTCCCCCTTTGCCACTTCCCGGCGGGTGATATCAGGCAGTCACTAGCCTCTGGAACTTCACTTTCCTATCTGTGAAAAAGAAATAATAACCATCTCACAGGATTGCTATGAAAATCTGTAAGATCACAGACATCTGAGGTGGTATTGTTATGCAGTCAAGTAAGGTTTGGGTCTCTGTCTTACCCTGGGCCAGAGCTGTGTGCTGATATTTGCCTTAAGACAATAAAACTAATTTGAAATTCAAACCTCACATCCCTCCTGCTGGGAAGAGGAACAATTGGAAAAATAACACCTCTCCCCTCCAGCCAAGCATGTCTGTTTCCATTTTCGTGTTCACTTTCTGTCTTTATCCAGATGTACATATAGGAGTGGAAGTACCCTGAACTGGCAGATTTGGGTCTCAAAATATTCTTTTGGCTTTCAGAGGCAGATACTTCTGCCTTTTCTTTCTAGTAAGAGATGCCTATAAATCAGAGTTTTAGATTTGAACCCAAGATGTAGTCAACTACAAAGTAAAACAAAACTTGAGATAGCTGAAGAATAATACTAAATTTTCATTAATCCGGTTATTTTAGAGTGTCTCTAGGCAATGCTAACCTCCTTATAAAATGATTTATTGCCTCACATGTCAGCTTGGGAAATTTATATGTTTTTGGCTAAAAAGGACTTTTATAGGGCAAAAGGACCTCACTCTGCCACCAACACTGTCACTCCCCAAGTCTCTACCTTTTTTCCCCTTCTCAGACCTCAGGTGTTGACTTCCTTCCTCCCTCCCTCCTTCCTTCCCTCCCTCCCATCCCTCCCTCCTTCCTTCCCTCCCTCCCATCCCTCCCTCCCTCCCTTCCTTCCTTCCTTCCTTCCTTCCTTCCTTCCTTCCTTCCTTCCTTCCTTCCTCTGGACATAATATTAAATAAAAGCTTGTTTCTCACATGTAATTCACCAAGAAGACCTGGTTTAACCTCACCTAATCAGTTATTGGCTGCAACACTTTCTTTTCTCCCCATCAAAAGGAAAGAAGCGCTACATTTGGTTAACCCTGTGGCAACTACATTGTAGATAAATGCATTTTGGAGTATGTACCTTGTGTTGTGTCATGCCATACGTTTCTAAATGCAAAATGTTAGGTAGTTGTATTGTTATTGAAAACCATATGGAGACATTCTGTGCCTCCTTTCGCACATCCCAGGCTGAGAATCACCGATTTCAGCCAGAAAGGTGGAAAGCACTAGCCATCATTTCACAAATTAGTTTGTTAAGTGTCAATCATACAGGTTGCAGGAATCCAGGGATCCTTGGGAGGAAAATAGCAGTCTTATATGGGAATTCCCGTC
>CM053604.1:101014373-101060580 GCA_028646535.1 Procyon lotor
TTTCCTATAGTCCATAGTCTCTCATGGTTTGTCTCTCCCTCCAGTTTCCGCCCCCCTTCATTTTTCCCTTCCTACTCCTAATGTCCTCCATGCTATTCCTTATGTTCCACATATAAGTGGAACCATATGATAATTGTCTCTCTCTGCTTGACTTATTTCACTCAGCATAATCTCTTCCAATCCCATGCATGTCGATGGAAATGGTGGATATTCATCCTTTCTGATGGCTGAGCATTTCTGGAAGAAAATAAATGCAGGGATCTCTCGGGTGGCTCTCTTATTGAAGAGCTGAACAAACACTGGCTTGTGAGCAGGAAATCACTTTCTGTCACTGTGCCACTGGTCATTTACCTTCCCACTGCTGGCTTAGGGGTGTGAGGCCTTAACCAGGCTCTTCCAGACTCCTGAACCTGATGGTGGTACTGGAGTTAGCGCTTGGGACTCTTCACTTCCTAGCTTGCCTTATACGGATGGTGGCATTCTATTTAATTCCATCTGGATGTGGCTTAATATTAAATGTTTCTGGGGATGTAGACCCTGCTCTATCCCAACACTGGCTTTTGCAACAGAAAACTAGACTACTAGATTTCATTTGTTTTTCCATTTCTGCTTTTAATTTTTGTAGTCTTTCTTTCTTTCTTTCTTTCTTTCTTTCTTTCTTTCTTTCTTTCTTTCTTTCTTTCTTTCTTTCTTTCTTTCTTTCTGATTTTTTTTATTCATTTGAGAGAGAATGAGAGTGAGAGAGCACAAGCAGGGGGAAGCAGCTGAGGAAGAGAGGGAAGCAGGCTCCCTGCTTAAGCATCGAGCCGCTATGCAGGGGCTGGGATCCCAGGACCCTGGGATCTCAACCTGAGCTGAAAGCAGATGCTTAACAGACTGAGCCAGGCAGGGACCCCAAACTTTTGTAGTCTTTTAATTGCCTTTTTCTCCTTAACAAAGTGTAGAGAAAAGGAAATAGATGGATAGATTGTTTAATTCATGAAGCTCTCTCGAGTCTTAATAAGAAAACAGTACTTTTGTTCTACCAAAGTAGAAGAATTCCTTCTTCTGACAACCCCCTCCCCAACCACTCTGTGCTTTTTCCTCTATTCTCTCTGAGTAACCTGCCAGGTTTTAAAGATTTTACAGTAAGAAGAAAATTCTACCCTTTATCCATTTCAGGCATTCCTTCAATCTACAGAAGAATAAGAATGAGACTTGTCACAGACCTGGGTGAGGAGGCGGCACGTATGTAAAATAAGGGGAAAAAAATACAAGAATGGGGGTATCAGTAGGTGGTTTTATTTATAATTCAGACACTGGCCATCTTTTCTTGTGACAGAACACACTGGGGAAGAAAGGTAATGTCATTGCTAATGAGCCTGTCACTTACAGGAGCCCCCTGCTGGGACTGCCCCAGGGGCCTGGCGGCAGGAAAGTGATTTCTCAACTTTCTTACTGGCTTTGAAAAGTAACCACTGGAGTTATTCCTACATAAAAATCTTCTAGGATTAAAACAGGCAGGTTTTTTCGGAGTCCTGCCCTCATTTTCCCAGGGGCTGTGAGTAGCCTTTATCTCACCCCAAACCAGAGATGGATACACTGTTCACTCACCCACCGCCTGAGGCATCACCGATCGATCGCTCCAGGGGTGAAAATTTGGTGGATTCCATTCTGATAGTAGCAAATTGTTTCTTGTGGAAACTAAAGCCTTGTGGGCTCCAATGCTCTTCAGGAGGAGCTCAGTCTCTCACAGGTTGCCAATTGCCTCTGACAAGGTACCAGATAAAAGGCAGGAGGCCCTAACGCAGCAGTGCCCAGACTCTACTGAAGGAAAGGAGAGGCTGAGCCATGCTGGGCCGAATTGTTTCCTTTGTGATATCGCTGTTATGATTAAGAAGTGTGTGTCTGTATCTATATTTATATCTATATCTAATCTAATCTATATCTATATCTGTTTCCATAGTGTTTCAAGCAGCCCTGGAGTCCTGGGCGTTTACCTCACAGGAACAAGGCTGGAAATTTGGTGAAGCCATCAGTCTAGAACTCAGCATCTTTCAAAGGTGATGTTTTCCCAGCCTTCACTATCACTTCCTTTATTCAGATCCCCATCTCCGCTGTTTGCTGGGCTTAGTGAAAGGGTCTCTTTCTTTTTTTTAAAAAGATTTTATTTATTTATTTTAGAGAGAGACAGAGACAGACAGAGGCAGTGGGAGGGGCAGAAGGAGAGGGAGAGAGACCCTCAAGCAGACACTGTGCTGAATGTGGAGCCCAATACGGGGCTCAATCCCAGGACCTGAGCCGAAACCAAATGTCGGGGGCTGAGCCAGCTGCGCCACTCAGGCACCCCGGTGAGAGGGTCTCTTAACAGATATCTAGGATTCTGCCAGTGGTTCTCAAATTCAAGTGTGAACAAAATGCCATTTGTAGAGCACACTCCTGGATTTTGTTAAGAAATTGTATTCTTGGGCGCCTGGGTGGCTCAGTGGGTTAAGCCTCTGCCTTCGGCTCAGGTCATGATCTCAGGGTCCTGGGATCGAGCCCCACTTCAGGCTCTCTGCTCAGCAGGGAGCCTGCTTTCCCCTCCTCTCTCTGTCTACTTGTGATCTCGCTCTCTGTCAAATAAAGGAAATCCCTTTAAAAAAAAGAGTTTGTTTAAAAAAAAAAGAAATTGTATTCTTAACAAATACCAAAGAAATGGGGTTGTAGGGTCCTAAACCTCTTTTGAGATACATTACGAAATCTAGCTCCCTCTATCCATTCTTCCTCTGGTGCCAGAGCACTTCTTCTACAGTGCAAACTTGACCATGTTAGCCTCCACCAAAAAGATGGTAGATAAAGTCCCATGCCTTGGAGAATCAAGCCCAGGCCCTTAGCTGGCAATAGTACCCATCTCTGTATATAGGTATGTATGCTTGCCTGATCCTTTCCCAGAAAGTATTTAAAGTACATGACAAAGTACACGACAAAGTATTTTGTTATGCTATAACAAAATAAAGAAATGACAGATGTGGAAATATTTACAAAGAAAATTGTATGAGGGGAGAATAAGTTCAAGCGGAGAATAAGAATCACAGGGCCATGTATAATAGCTATGAGTGGGTCCCAACTTCTGTTCCAAACAGTCTAGAGCAAATTCAGAGACATACATGATTAGCTAAATAAGTCACAGTTTCCAGGAGAGAGAAACAGATCTAGCTAATGAAGAGAACTGTGGCTTGCCTTTATATTGAGACCAGAGAAAATTTGTTCTTATAAGGGTCTGAGAAAGTGCACACTTTGCAATATATCCTTATAATAAATATAGCGATGTGTTTTCTAGGGCTGTTTCTTATGTTCTTACATGTTAATCGGTGGTATAATGTCTGACAGGAAGCACAGCGCTATAGATGCCTTGAAGGCATGGGTGTTTGCACGTCTGTTTTGATCAAAGGATAAATTTTAAAGTGTCTGGAGTACAGCTCTACAAAATTTACTAGGAGCGGTGCATGAGTTAAGCAAATACGATATTAAATTCTAATCTAAGAGCAATAAATATTACCTCCCTGTACTGAGCTTAGGTAAGTATTAGGCAGCAATAAATTCCAGGTTGTACTAAAAAAAAAAAATGCCTCGGGGGCAAACCTTATACAATGTTGTTGAAATGTTTGTAAACATACTTTAACAATCCAGAATTTTAAAGTAAATTTTAAATAAATTAAATTTAAATGGGTGGGATGGGATTGCCATCCTTTTGTGAAAACTGAGCAGTCTGACAGCAAGGAAACATGCTTGAAAAGCACTCCCCTGAGGTGGACCAAGGTGGTGAGAATAATTATACTTAAGAAGTAGTGTTCTTCAGTCTTCCCCAGCTCAGAAGCCTGAGAAACAACCAGTCCCATTGTTAATCTGGAACATCTGTAAAGTTAGAACAATTTGACGGTCTGTGGAGAGTGTGGTTATTCTCATTTCGTGGTGACAAAATGGAGCTTAAGAGAAATAACATAGTTCCTTGAGGAAGTGACAAAGCTGGGATTCAAACCCAGATCTAATAGCCTGCTAAGTCCATCTTTCTAGCCTCCGTATTATGCAAACTTTTTCCCAGAAAGACCGTCCCTTCCGATCCTGATTCCCATGCTGTTAGGGTAGATCGTTACTGGGAGGAATCCATTTTGATCGAATTCATCTCATCCATAGCCAACTGTTCTCTGCAGAACCAAGGGCTGGAGGACTTTAGCACAGGGCGTGAGGAGGACGTCGTAGCTTAGCTCGTGCTCCCTACCCAGTCCCTCTCATGCATGCACTCCAGTCTCAAGCACATCAAACCTCTGTGCGTTTTCCCAGCTGTACCGTTTATTCCACGGAGAATTCTTTCTTCATCTCCTTATAGCCAGCAGGCTCCTCCTCCCCCCTTGAAGTCTCATTTCAAATACATCATCTACTTTATTGCATATGGGATAATACGCTTAATATAAAAGTAAGATGCAGGCATTTGTCTAGGTTGTCTTTAGTCTATACCACAGTGGGCTGAAGGTAGCTGTAGTACAACACTCGAATGAGTAGAAACTTGAAATAGATCAGATGAGTGACATCAGTTTTGTCAGTTAGTCTGGGAGCTGCTATCCATGCAGTGACCTTAAAAAAGATCTGATGTTCTAATTGCATCGTAGAAAATTCTATCAGACCCTCAGGGACCCAGGCATTAATATTATTTTTTTACATCAGGTGATTCTGAGGTATATCAAAGGTTCCACCCCACTGCGGTTACTGCAAGTGACCTAAATGCAAAACCCTGGTCTTAGGGAAATGCATACAGTGGCAAGAGCAGCGGGAAAACAGAATGGCTCTGATCTCATTCCTCACGGGGCTGAAATCTCTCTTACAACCCAAATGTAGATAAACACAAGAGCTCAATTTTCAAACCCGTTAACGATAAACTTTATATTAGGGAACTCATCTGGTTTCAGATGCAAAGAAGGAAAGCACAGAAGCTGAGTCAGATATCCTAAAGGACAAGAAAGCCCCATTCCCTTCCGGCAGGAGCAGGGAGAATTTTCTTCCAGACAGCCAGCTACAAGAGAAAACATAGCAGATGTAGTTTGCTTTGAATAAAGATCACACATCCTCTTTAATCACCACCTTTGCTTTTTATGAAGTAAGTGTAAATTATTGTCAGTTTCGTCATTTGTAATCAGAGCCTGAAACAGATGCCGAAGGTTTAGTTTAAAATGATATGTGTCTCTTATAACAACCTGCAATATGCTCTTCAAGGATTATTTACCTGGCACATTCCATAAACTCAGTACGTGGGAGTTTATTCTTAAGAGCATTCGAGGTAAATTAAACACAATGAATGCAACTTTCTTTAGAGATTACATTTAGTGGAGTTATTATTGGGCTCACTGTGTCTGTGTTGAGTGGGCATTTGTCTTAATGACTTTGTTTAACAAGCTTTCATTTCCTTGCTTATGTGATTTAAAGTGCTCTTGGAACTATTTGTCCTTAGGAGTTTTACTACCAACATGTGGCGATGATAATTTGGCTTCCTTTCTTTTCTCTCTCTCTCTCTTTTTTTTTTTTTAACAAAATTAGTATCTGAGAATAATATTTGTAGTTTTAATTCCAAGGAGAATGGCAAAATTCTTAAATTTCTTTGTGCATGTTTAGCATTCTCTATAGTCTGAAGCTGGGAGCTAGGGATTAGAATTAGGAATCCACAATAAAAAATTCCTCCATCCACACCGGAGTCGTTCCTTCCATTCATGAGATCAGAGGTATCCAGGCTATTAGAGTGGGGTCCTCAGGAAATGATGGTTAAGCAAACAAATATGCACAATGAAGAAATGGAGGTGCATACCTACTTCATTCTCTAAGTGAGTCAGGAAAAATATATATTTTAAAAATATATATTCTCTTTGGGAAAAGGGAACCAAAACCAAAATCAGGGAAGGGGGTCAAAGAGGATTTTAGTATGATTTGTAATGCTTTGGATTTATACAAGGAGCATTTGTAAATTCGTTATTCGTGTAACTAAAAATGAGCTTTATGACAAAGAGAAGACTAGAAGGAAACAACATTTAAAATAAGAAAAAAACACCAGAAAACTCAAAATCCATCTGCAAATGATTAAATTTCAGGCTTCAATAATAAATAACAACAAGAACATGAGAACCAAGTGAATCTCAAGAATTAATCAAGAAGTAGAATTCAACAAAATAACATAAAAAAGATTTTAAAAAAATTTATTTAATTTCAAAAATAATTTTTAATTTTCAAAAATTAAAAAGAACTTTCCAAAAATTATACAAAATACTAGAAACTACTGCAATTTTGATTCAAACACCAGTTGTTACATTTTTTAGTTAATTATTTTTACTTACTTATTGGTGGAATTTTCATTAATTTCTTAAGCTCTATATATACTTTTCAGACCTGGAGTCATAGAAGGTGTATATACTTCTGCTGTCCTTTACTTTTGAAAAAAATTGACCAGATTATAAAAAAAAAAATAGCTCTATTATTTTATATTGAAATTATTCTTTTACTGAGATTTTATCAAATGTATTCCACCATTAAGGAAAATATATGCTCCACTTTTTTAAAATGAAACAACATTTACTGGACAGAGATCACAACTGATTCAGTTGATTCATGGGAAGTATGAGATGGGTGATTCCAGGGACTCAGTTATGGACATTTCTGTCCCCCGCCCCCCAGCCAATTCATATGTTGATACCCTAACCACCCAGTGTGATTGTATTTGGAAATAGCTTGCTCTATCTTTCCACACATGTACAAAGAAGAGCTCACATGAGCATACAAGAAGGCTGCTCCCTTCAGAGAAGAGAAGAAGACTCAGAATGAAATCTACCTGGCCAAGTATTTTGATCTTGGATGTCCAAGTTTTCAGAGCTGTGAGAAAGAAATTTCTGTTATTTAAGCCACCCGGTCTACGGTATTTTGTATGGCAGTTCGAGCAGGCTAGTACATGAGGGGGCTACTCATTTCTGCCACTAGGAAAAGGACATGTCAGGTCTTTGCCAGTGACTCACTTCTCCCTATGTAGTGGGTTGAGTAGTGGCCCCCCAAAAAGATATATTCATATTCTAATCCCTGGAACCTGTGAATATAATCTTATATAGCAAAAGAGTAAATTACTTTATATGGTCACACATAGGATCAGGTTAAGGATCTTGAGATGAGGAGATCATCTGGTATTAGCTGGTTGTGCCCTACATACCATCACAAGTGTCCTGATAGGAAAGAGGCAAGGGACATAACTCAGAAGAGGAGGCAGTGTGACCAGGGAGATAGAAGTGACCCAGCCCTAAGTTAAGACATACCAATTGTCATCAGAAGCTAGAAGAAACAAAAGAACCACTCTAGAGCCTCCACAAGGAGTAAGGTTTTGCCAACACCTTGATTTTGGACTCTGTTCTTCCAAACTGTATGAGAAGGACTTTCTGTTTTCAGCTACCCAATCTGTGTTTATATGTTATAACAGCCACAGGAAACTAGTACAGCCCATATCAATTTGCTGATTCATCTTGCGTGAACCCACAGTCTCTCCGTAAACCTGTTGAATTTCTTTAGAGAACATTTTAAACTCTCAGGTTAAACAGTATATGTGTGCATGCATACATGTGTGAGAGAGACTTAAGACCCATAGGTCTTAAAACATTTGTGAAGTCTTTGTCAACTTTCTTTCTTTTAGAAATTAGTCCCTACCATTCTAATAATGTACTGTTAGAGATATCACACTAAAATCAAGACTAAGACAAGGATTTCAGCTGTAACTTCCACCCTTACTGTTTTTCTGAAATTCTTCTGAAATGTAAGAAAACGAAATAAGGATAAAAAATACGAGGCTTACCTATGGAACAGGAGGAGGATAATAATTATATGGAAATGATGTTTTTCACTTAGAAATTAAAATAGAACTTACTGAAAATTTCATAAAGGAAGGCAATTAAGATTATATTTAAACATATAAATAGTTTTATATCATCTATAATCAATTAAAACAAATAATAATAAAAAGTTGACAACGATATGAAATATTTAAAATCAATCATTATAAGTGATTATAATGTGGCACATTATAATCTGTGGCACACAAGAGCAAAAACTAAAACCTTATTGAATACATACAGAGAGACACATACCATATTTCTTATTAGCAAAATAATACTTCAAAGAAATGAATTCATTTCAAATTAATGTTTTGGTTTAATGTAATTCTAATCAAATCTTAGCTAGATTTATTTAGACTTTAGCACAATATCCATTTGAAAGAATAAATAAACAAGAAAGGTTAAGAAAAAAATAGTATTAGAAAGATTTAAAGTCAAAAGTGTACAATACTGGTAAAAAAATCAACACATAAGTAAAACAAGAAGGATGACTCTATCATTCATAATAATTTTGTTTGTGATAAAGGAAACAACAAGTGTTAGAGAATGAGAGGAGTAGTTATCAAATGGTTGCAAATAGCAGATGATAATTTAGAAAATTATAACACCTGATTTTTAGATTCCATTGTCCATAAAAATAAACCCTGGACTTATGCTGAAAAGCTTATATCTAAAATTATATTATAAAATGCTAAACACAATTTATATGAACATTTTTCTGATCTCTGAATAGAGAAAGACTTCCCTAACATACAACATATATTTTTTAAAAATTGTTAAGGAAAATCTTTATATTTTTCTACATAAAAATAAAGCAGTTTTGCTTATACTAACATTGATGAAAATGGAAAAGAAATTAGCACAAATTTTTATAAAGGTGATGGATATGGTTTTTAATCTTTTTTTTAAGATTTTATTTATTCACTGGACAGAGAGAGATCACAAATAGGCAGAGAGGCAGGCAGAGAGAGAGGGGGAAGCAGGCTCCCTGCTGAGCAGAGAGCCCAATATGGGGCTCAATCCCAGGACCCTGAGATCATGACCTGAGCCCCAACACACTGAGCACCTAGGCACCCCTGGTTTTTATTCTTAATTATATAAGGGAGATGTTATTTTTGTCCTTAATTCTATTTCCAGTTAGTGGCACTTCACTAAATGCTCAGCCATGAATTTTGAAATCTTAGGGGACAAAAGGAAGTATTCTATGGAGAAAGGATATATTCACTTCTCCTGGCCCAAGACATTGTACGATGGCAGAGAAGATGCAAGTGGAGAAGAAAGGCAGACTTTTGAATTATTGATCGCTATCTCCCACCCTATCCCCACATCTGTTGGGTCTACTTCTTGGGAAGCTGATTTTAAAACATCTAAAAAGTTAAGGAGGAGGCTACGTGGAGTGTGGCTTGCCTCCCACATACTGATAGGGACCAGTATCCACAATGTGCCAGGATTGCATGTGGCTACTTTCATCAGGATACTGGAGTAAGGGTTCAGCAGTGTCAGTTCTGCTGACACTGGTTCAGGGTGTGTCAGGGTTCAGCATTAGACAGTAAGAGAGAGCCTCGAGAGTGCTTTTGGTTCCTACCAGCTTGTGCGTGTCAAGCAAGTGACAGAGCTGCAGGTGTACCCATCCGGGAGACAAAAAATTACTTGGATCTACGTGAAGAGGCCACAGTGGGCAAGGATTTAGAAATCAGAGGCAAATAGCCAGAATCTCCCTGTGGGAGTCCTCAGGGACTCCCATGAGGGGCACCAATCCATTAGCTCAAAGTGCTAAAGGGGACCGGATCACATCCAGCAGTCGCTGGTCCAAGGACTGAAGAGTGGAATCATTCTCCCATGGAGACCGGAGAGGATTCTGAGAAGTCCTAGCCAGTCCCAGTAGTCTACCCCTTCTGATGCTGTGAGAGCACAGAAGGGAGAGAGCATAAAGGAAAGATGACGTGCGAAGATTGGTAGAATAAGATCATAAGGCTTATGATCTCTTATGAGGAGATATACAGATACACAGATTGTATTTGTGACAGAGCAAATTTCTGGTCTAATCCCATGTGTTCCCTATCTGTATAGTTCTAAAGACAAAAGCACCCTCCCTCTCGAAAGGGAATCGCTGAGATTTGGAATGAGGGCTAGACCTATCGAGATTACATTCTTCTGGGGCGCCTGGGTGGCTCAGTGGGTTAAAGCCTCTGCCTTCGGCTCAGGTCATGATCTCAGGGTCCTGGGATCGAGCCCTACATCGGGATCTCTGTTCAGCAGGGAGCCTGCTTCCCCCTCTCTCTCTGCCTGCCTCTCTGCCTACTTGTGATCTCTCTCTCTCTCTCTCTCTGTCAAATAAATAAAATCTTTAAAAAAAAAAAAGATTACATTCTTCCTTCTTTACTGTTCTATCTCTTCCACTTACCTCTTATCCAGAAAGGGAAGATTTTTCCACCCTCTTTGTCATATCCTCCTAGCTATGGCAGTAAACCATGTGGATTAGCTCTCATGTGAAGGGGGACAATGGGAATTCTTTCCAAAATCCATGCAATAAACAGGGTTCTTCATCCTTCCAGGTGCATCTAACTGGGAGCTCTGGGTATGATGAGGAAATGGGGATCTCTGAGAACAAAAACAATTTGATTTGCTACCTTCTAAATATTATCACTGTCAAAGATCATCTTAAAGAACTCATGCCAACTAATAAGAATCCCCCCAAAGGAAAAATCAGAAAAAGCTGAGTAAGAAATTCTCAAAAGAAGGGGTGCCTGGGTGGCTCAGTGGGTTAAAAGCCTCTGCCTTCAGCTCAGGTCATGATCTCAGGGTCCTGGGATCTAGCCCCCACATCAGGCTCTCTGCTCAGCAGGGAGCTTGTTTCCCTCTCGCTCTCTGCCTGCCTGTCTGCCTACTTGTGATTGCTTTCTCTGTCAAATAGTTAAATAAAATATTAAAAAAAAAGAAATTCTCAAAAGAAGTAAACATTAAGTAACATTTTAGTTCATCAGTAATCGAAGATACACACATTTAAAAGCGCAAAACCTTATTCATTTGGCAATGAAAAGAAGGTAGTTCCCCATGTTGGAGAAAATTCCCTAGAAGAGAATTTTTATATAATGCTGCTGGCCATGTAAATTTGCTTGAAATTGCAACAAACCAATGCGACAGTAAGTTTTTGTATTCTCCAAATTGTCCCTAGATCAAGTGTTGTTGTTGTTTTTTTTAATGATTAGGAAAAATAGTAAATATGCTTTTAAAACAAAGCTAAGTAAGTGTGCCTCGCATCAATCACTCCTGACCATAGTTGCCTATGTGGGGTTGGTGTATCTTCTACCTGGCATTTCCTGGAGTCCTTATCTTCGTCTACTTACGTCTAACATCAGTGACAGATGACAGCAGCTCAAGTAACAGGGATGCTGGGCTAAGCATTTTAAGTAGCTCTCAGTTTTCTATCTCAAATGAAATGCTAAGTTGATTTTTCCAAACATATATAAATAGTGAAACATGAAACAAAACAAAGCACTGAGGTAAAAATAATAACCTATAATAAAAATAATAACCTGAGGTAAAAATTAATAAATAATAATAAATGTTCTTTTCAAAGAACATTTAAAATTAGCCAGAGAAATAAATGCTAACATACAGGTCAAATCTTTTCCTTAAAGACAGAGCAATGGGTTGCACATAGAAAAGTTCACGAAGCAAATTTTGTGAAAGAACCTAAGAAGCGCAGTGCCATGAGAAATTGTCAAAGTGAAGATGAAATCCCAGATTAAGGTGGCAAACGTTCAAGTGAATCACTGTCTCCTGTGATCAGTGACTTCCTAGGGACTGCATCAGCGTCTTAGGAACGCAGAGGTCCCGTCTCTCTTCAATTCCACCATGCCTCTTTGAGTAGGGAATTAGTACAAAAAATAAAGGATTCAGAAAGACTGAACAGAACCCTAAAAGTACTATCTTCATATCTTTAGTCTTTCCCAGAAAAGCTTAGATTATATATGTGTGTGTATATATATATGTATTATATATAATATAATGTATAATAAATATTATATATTATACACATATTTAAATTAACATTGCAAAAAACGGTTTTCTTTCCCCGGGCTCTTATATTTTGAGATTTTATTTATTTATTTGTCAGAGGGAGAGAGAGAGCAGACAAGCAGGGGGAACAGCAGGCAGAGGGAGAAGCAGGCTTCCTGCTGATCAAGGAGCCTTGATTATCAAGTCCTTGAGGGACTTGATCCCTGGACGCTTCGGATCATGACCCAAACCAAAGGCAGATGCTCAACCGACTGAGCCACCCAGGCATCCCTCCTTGGGCTCTCATATAAAGCTAATGAAAGGCATTCTATAAAAAAAACAAAGCAAAACTGTACGTTTATCTACTTTGTAAAATGTGACCAAGAGAACTCTTATTCCAAAGCTGGACTCCTTTAAGCTAAACAGAATAATCTTTATCTTCAGGTCTGTTTTTCTATAAGACTTAAAAATCTTTCATTCTGTAGCATAGAATTTTACTGAAGCAAAGAGTGAGAATGAGAAAATATTTTACCGTCAAACTTAAGATATATTTTCTATAAATCCTTTAGGTACAGGATTAGCAGCATAGGATGATAGAGATCTCATCGACACCTTTATTTTTCCGGTGAGAATTCAGGTGCTCAGAAAGCACGAGCCACTTTTTGGAGGTTACACAGCTGGTCAGTGCCAAGACGAGATCTTACCACAGCCTGTGACTGTAGCCCCTCCAGCTGCGTCACTAGCCTCGGGATCTCAACTACGAAGCAAGAATGATGTCTTTTCTTTGATTTTTCAGATTGCTGGTAATGATGTTCCTGTTACCTGTGACTTTTAGATGGGTCTAATGAAGGGGAGGTTTAAAGGACGTAGACAGTGTTTCAGACCATACACTTTTCTTCCGCAGTTCCTCCATTTCTCTGTCCTAACACCAGTGATTTGAAGAAACTGATGCTGGTTGCAACTTTGTATTTCATGCAAGTTTGTGTAATTTGATGGATTGAGATTTGGGGGAAAAAAAACATTTCAAATGAATTCAAATTTCTGTGATTTTTCTCAGCACGCATCACTTAATATCTATTATTGTGTGAGATAATATGTAGAAGAAGGCTTAATTCAGGGTCTGTTGAACAGCTATCAATCCAGCTGACTGATGATACACCGTGCATATTTTATAACTCCGATTTTTTAATAGCCCTGAGATTTTTGAATCTTCCACAGTGTTTATAATCCATACCAGTAAGTTCTTACAATATAACTCTTAAAATTCTAGGAAGATTGGGAAAATTATCTTATTACCTTTTTTTAAGATTTTTTATTTATTTGACAGAGAAAGACAGATCACAAGCAGGCAGAGAGACAGGCAGAGAGAGAGGGGGAAGCAGACTCCCCGCTGAGTAGAGAGCCCGATTCAGGGCTTGATCCCAGGACCCTGAGATCATAACCTGAGCCAAAGGCAGAGGCTTTAACCCATTGAGCCAACCAGGCGCCTTGAGAAGATTATCTTATTGTCTACTGATATGTCCCAAGCACACATAACAGTGGCAGACACAGTGTAGTCTATCAAAACATTATTTGAAATGAACAGATAGATGGTTGTGAATGGAGGAACCATGCAGGAATGCTTGATGCCTGAGCTCACAGATAAAGCAGCTGCCCAGGTTGGCAAAGATGGAACATATTATTAGGGGCAAGAAGTCTGATTAAGAAGTCTGGGTAAGTCTTGTAGCTTGTGGGGGGTGTTTCCTTTCACGCTGTTAGGGGAAGGTAAGAAGATGAGAAATGTTGGTAAGGATTTCTGTGATATTGCTTCAAGTACGAGACTTTTCCAGATTAATTCCTCTTCTAGTCAAGATGACTTGTGTTATATTTTGGGTTGAATTTTTTCACAGGTAATACTTTAGGAAGAACTGAGTAACGTTGGCCTCAAAGTCGATGCTACATTCATTTATTTCAGATTCATTGAAGGGAAGTTCCCATGGATCTCAGGCAATTTCTCTATCAGGTGGCATGAATTTTTTTTCATTTCTTTTCCATTTCATTTTTTCTTTTTTTTAGAGGAAGTCTTCAGGGAACAGAGATGTCATCTTTTATTTTTAATGGTATTTAAGGAGTGCCTAGGTGGCTCAGTTAGTTAAGTGTCTTCCTTCGGCTCTGGCCATGATCATGAAGTCCTGGGATCGAGCCCTGCTCAGCAGGGAGTCTGCCCTGCTCGCCCTGCCCAAGCATGTGCTCTCTCCTTCTCTCTCTCTTTCTCTCTGAAATAAATCAATACAATGTTAAAAAAATAAATAAATAAAATGATATTTAATTTACCAATGTGGATCACATTATTTAGAAGTGAACTTCAATGAGTAATAGTTCAAGATTCTTGCCTTAAGAGAATTTAAAGAGTAACAGGTAGGTGTACAAAGCTAATATGAATTCCTTGAGTTAATTAAAAGTCTGTTATTAACAGGTCTTATTAGGAAGAAATTTCTAATTTCAATAAATGTTTCTTTTTAAAAAAAAAGATTTTATTTATTTATTTGACAGAGAGATCACAAGTAGGCAGAGAGGCAGGCAGAGAGAAGTGGGGGGGAAGCAGGATCCCCCCTGAGCAGAGAGCCCGATGTGGGGCTAAATCCCATGACCTGAGATCATGACCTAAGCCGAAGGCAGAGGCTTTTAGCCACTGAGCCACCCAGGCGCCCCTCAATAAATGTTTCTAGGCACTAATTTTGGTTTTTCCCTAAGCGTCTCAGATTATAATGGTGAAAATATGATCTGTGTTATGGATCTTTATAAAAGGTAATGTTGTAGGGAGAATGCTGTTCATGAAAATATAATGTGAGCTACAAATACCATCACGTAGTTTCTAGTATTTCTAGCATTTTCTAGTAGTCACATTAAAACAGGATGAAATTAATTTTAATCATATATTTCATTTAACCTAAATACCCAAAATATTATTATTTTCAACAGTTCGTCACAGAAAACGATTTTACTCAGTCTGGGCTGTTAGAACAATGCCGTAGACTGGGTGGGTTACAAATAATAGGCATTTATTTCTCACAGTTCTAGAGGCTAGAAGTCTGAGATCAGGTTGCCGTCATGGTCAGTCAAAGGCCTTCTTCTGGGCTGCAATCTTCTTGTATCTTCACTTAGTGGAAGGGGAAGAACATTCTATGGGGTCTCTTTAAGGTCACTAATCCTATTCCTAAGAGTTCTACACTTCCAATACCATCACATTGGGCCTTAGGATTTCAACATTTTTATTTTGGAGGGACACAAGCATTCAGACAATAGACTATCAATGAGATATTTTATATTTCTTCGTACTGAGTTTTCAAAAATCTCATTTTGGACAGGTCATATTCCAAGTACCCACAAGCCACCTACGGCTGGTGGGCTGCCCTTATAGGTAACACAGGTAGAGAAGTGACTCATAAAAGTGAAAAATTTCGGAATTGGGCAATTCTGCACATAAATCCTGGTTCAATCATTTCCTACCTATGGGACACTGAAGGAATTTAAACATTCTAAATGCCAGTTCCAGCAACTATTAAGTGGGAATAATTTATAGCTTGAACATTTTTGTGAAGATTAGAAATAATATATATAAAATGTCTACTACAGTGCTGGGAACTCAGGAGCTATTACTTCCTGAGGAAAGTCAAGTTTCTGGGCTTCAAACATAATTTCTATTAGATGCAGCTGCTATTACCATCATTGCTTTATTCCTTTGAAATTGCAGAAAAATTCTCTAAGCTTAACTTTCTTTACCAAGAAGTCAATACTGCATTGATATGTGGAATGAAGCTCCTGACTGTGGAACATCTCTGAAAGGTGACCTCATTAGCACACAATAAGAGAGATAATACTATTGTCACTTACTGTTAAATATACATTTTTCATGCGGCAGCTCACCTTCCTCATTGAAAATCACAAGAAAAATGATGAGTGATATATTCATTTTGTTGGGGGATATTATCTTTATTAAAAGCCACGCAATGCCTTGGTAAAATAATAGGATTCATTCTGGAATAAATTCAAACATTGCTATGCACTCTAAAAATTCATTTCCTCTTGTTTCAATTCATATTCGCACCTCAGTCATTTTGGTCTAAATATATAAGCCTCATTTCTTCTGGCCACCATTCTTAAGAATATCATCAAAGAGACCAGTTCTGGATTTCTCTGGAAAAAGAGGGTTGAATATACACTTACAGAACCGGTGGGAGCAGACTCTAGAAAAAAACAGACTGAAGATTTAGTTTGAAAACCTAATGGCAAAAGAGAGCACATTTTCTAATCACACTTGATCACCAGCCAGCTTGGTCTACATGATATGCTGAAGCAATTGATAAAATGGAATATTCGATGATACTTTTTTAAACCTTGCAAAGGAGTCTCATGTCAATGTCACTTAATCAGAAAATATATATATTTTATATATATATAAATTTATATATTTTAAGAAGCATTAATTGAATTATGGTAAAACTTGCTTGTTGAGTCAGCATTACCTCGGTAGCTTTATACAGGGGAGAAAAGTTTCTATAGGCCCACAAAGGCAGATGACAGATCTTTAGAAAAGTCTACCATTGTTATATGAAGATAATTCAAAGGAAATAGATTTTCCAATGAATTTTGGACAGACTCAGCCAGAGAGAATTTAAGGTCAACAACATAGGTTTTAAAATGGACACTTGCACGCTAGATGCTTCACTAAAGCTTATATTTAGGAGCTTTTTCTTTCAGGAAAAACAGAATTATGGAATCACAGAATTAATTAGGAGTCAAGGATACCCCAGCTTTCTCACTTCATAGGTGAGAACCAGAGAAAGGGAGTGACTTCTCCATAAACAAAGTGATAACTAGGGAACAGGACAGTGTGAATCCACATGGTCTGACCCCTAATCCAGGAATCCTTTCATAGAAGGAAATTGCCTCTAAGATGCACAGGCTGGGATGGGAGAGAGCTGAGCAGAGCAGAGAAAGTGGGGTATTTCTTGGCATCTTATCCCTTTGGCTGAATGTGTTCACACATAAAGTGAAAAAAATAATTAAATTACACTTTATTTTCAAGTAGTAGAAAGCTTCAAACTGAGCTATGAAAATTATGAGTATTTTGCAAGGGGGGGGAGGGAGGAGGTGTGATTTATTCAAATAATTATTTCAGTGCCGTGCTTTATTTTGACTGGAGATGCCATTGTAATATTTTCAGTCTGACTTTCGTTTTCAATTGTTTTGTTATTCATGGATCATGGGCAGAGGAAGACAAGTTGTTACTACTGAAGCATCTCGAGGGAATTCTTCTGGGCAATTAGGCAACCATTTCCTCCCTCCATGAATTGCCGCAAAGTCACACTGCTTAGGGAATGAATTAGATGAACACTGGTTAAGAAAATCACCAGCTGTCATTTTGGGTGTCTCAAAAGAAATACGTCCTCTCTCCACCGTTACTTCATTCTGGGGTTCACAGATTGAACCCCAGAAGAGGTTGCAAGCGTGGATTCTCTCACACCTTGCTCTGGCCTCAGACGCTCCCCCTGTATCATGGTTTGTGGCTCCGTTGAGTTTCATGTCTTCGAGAGTCAGCCCAAGCCATGAGAAGTTTATTTTACCAAAGCAAATGACGGAACGCAGAAAATGTAGCCCTTTTTCAATGCCTTGCAGCTAAGGAAGAGAATAAATATAAAAACAAATACAAATGCTTATATGCTTATAAAAATACAAGAGGGAAAGTTAGAAAGAAATTTGTAGTTTAAGTCTTAAGGTTGATTGAATGAAATGAAAGATTGAGTCTGATTTCAGTGGTGGCTTCTTATTTTGCTGATAGCAAAATCAAAGCAACTATGCAGAGTCAAAGTAGAAGAAATGCACGTAAGTCAACCAGCATTGTGTATTCTCAGTAAAAGCATTAATGATGTAGGAAATTTTTAGGTTTCAAAAAGACATTTCTTCACCATTTCCGTAAGAGAGACAGCACTCACCCAATTTCAATTTTCTTATGAGTGTGGCATTATCTCTATGAAGAGCTATTTCTTTCATTGTTGGCAATATCTCTCAGCCCATACTCTCTATTAGGGACTTCTTCAGCAATGCTTATTTGATCCCCTTTGAGGCTCTCTAGGTCATCTGCCATTTAGATCTTTTCGATTAGTAGAATTACAGTTGGTCAAAATTACATTTTGTAGATGTCCCTTCATGGCAATCTTTTATCTTTTAAAGCTATAAGGCTGGATCACTACACCTCCTTATTCATTTAGCCCTTCTCAAAATTCTGGGGCTCTTCTTGCCTATAAAGAAGGAGGAAACATCAGAATACCAAAGTCAAAAGAGTTCTTTAAAGTCAGTACCCAGACTCTCTACTTCTTCCTCAAATTCCAATTCCTGGGAGTGGGAAAGACTGGCTAACCACTTCCCAGAGCCCTGTTTTCCACCTCCCGGACACACAGCTAGATCACATTCCCATTGTCTCTGCCATAGCTAATGTTCCATTTCCCAGTTAGCGTGGGTCATGCCTCTGAGTTCTGGCCAGAGGAGTATGATTGAAGTTAGGTGTGTCCCTTCCATCCCTGGCTTATGAAAATCTCTTACTCATAATCCCTTCATTCAACTCCCCCTCTTTGGGCTGCTGTGTGCATGTGGGCATGACAACCTTGAAATCCTCATGATAAAAATGACAGTCTTCAGATAGAAAGAGTATGGGTTTCAGAATCACTGTGTGAAGGACAGACACTCATCAATCAGAAACATCCATCTAAAAGCTAAGTGAAAAATAAAGTTGCTTTATGAAAAACCACTAATATTCGGTGCTTTATATATTACAGTACCTATGATTACTTTATATAAAATCATGACATGCATACTCTTGCAATAAATTCCAGTACTAATAACCTAGTCTCTCCTTTGTCTCTGCCGTACCTAAATCTGCGGCTCCAAAGGCCCTGCCTTCTCTCTCTGTCCTTCCAGAAATTGAAATCTGCTTTGGAAACCTCTTCCATGTAACCAGGAATTGGATGACCTTCTAGTTTTAGGATGAGACTAGAACTGGTTGTGCTCTTTTTTTTTTTTAAAGATTTTATTTATTTGACAGAAACACAGTGAGAGAGGGAACACAAGCAGAGGGAATGGTAGCGGGAGAAGCAGGCTTCCTGCTGAGCAAGGAGCCCTATGTGGGGCTTGATCCCAGGACTCTGGGATTATGACCTGAGCCGAAGGCAGCCGCTCAACGACTGAGCCACCCAGGCGCCCCTGGTTGTGCTCTTGTTATCCAAACACAGGTTTCAGGAATGCCCTGTACTCTTTCAAGATTCTGCTGTACACTTTGCCCTCTGGATCCTTTTTTCCACATACCTGACTCTGGAGGGTTCCAGCCTTCTTGGCTCTGGATATTCCCATCTCCTTGTGGCCATACAAGCATTTCACATTTTTAAGGTTTTCCTGCTGTGGGAGAAAGAGTCTATGCTATATTCTGAGATTAAACTGGCATAATTGTTTATTAAAAAAAAAAGCATATCCTCGCTCTGGGGCACCTGGGTGGCTCAGTGGGTTAAAACCTCTGCCTTTGACCCAGGTCATGATCTCAGAGTCCTGGGATCGAGTCTAGCATCAGGCTCTCTGCTTAGCGGGGAGCCTGCTTCCCCTTCTCTCTCTGCCTACTTGTGATCTCTCTCTCTCTCTGTCAAATAAATAAATAAAATTATTTAAAAAAAGTGTATACAAGGAAGAAGATCTTTCAGATAGTTTTCAAAGTGGAAAAAATTACAACCTTTTAAACTTATTGAATAAATTATGCTATGTTGAATGAAATCATAATTAGCATTTAATTATTCTTTAGCATTTAAATGTTATAAGGTTGTTGAGGAGATTTTAGCTTTTGGTGATAAGTAATTATAACTTTAAGTAAACAAATACAATTTTTTTTTTTAGATTTTATCTATTTATTTATTTGACAGAGAGAGTACAAGCATGCAGAAAGGCAGGCGGAAGAGGGACAGGGAGAAGCAGGCTCCCTACTGAGCAAGGAGCCCAATGCAGAACTCCATCCCAGGACTTTGAGATCATGACCCAAACCAGAGGCAGATGTCTAGCTGCCTGAGCCACCCAGATGCCCCCAAATACTATTATTTCTAATAAACATCCTAATAAATGAAGTTTTCTGCAACAAATACTCATGTTTTAAATATCATAGGCTGTGGCCAACCCCTCCATGTCCAGTGTGTCTAGGCTTCTAGAATCGTTGTCCTTGCCAATCCCTCCTACCCTGGATCAGGATTGGCCTTGCCTACTCTAGAATACAGCAGAAAGGATGCTTCTTGACTTCTAAGCCTACATCCCAAGAAGCCTTACAGTGACTGTCTTATTTTTTAAAACACGTAGGCGGGAGAAGCTGCCCCGAAAAGGAAGTCCCACTATGAGGCAACCCCCATTCCTTCTTATGTGAGGAAGACTTAGCTGGCCACGCAGAAGGGGGGCTTGGAGAATGAGAGCTGGTCTTGCCTTTTCAGCTGAGGCTCCAGACCTGCGGGACATTTCAGACATCTGGCCCCAGGCACCACAAACTGAACCCAGCAACAGCAGCCCATGGGCTGCAACCACGTGAGAAATGCTAGCTAAGAACTGCCCGCCTGAGCCCAGCCAATACAAAGAAGCATGAGAAATAGTAAGAAATCGTTTTAAGCCACTGAGTTTTGAGGTGGTTTGTTACATTAGAAGTGGATAAATGGGTAAAAGGCCAAAGGTTCTTTGAAAATATGAAAGCAAACTTATAAATATAGCAAAGTTCTTTACTCTTCGGTGAATCCTGGTGTTCTTATTCCTTCTCTCTACATGAGTGTTGAATAAATTGGGGGGGGGGGAAGGCAGCAAATGAGCCAGTTTATCACCTTCGCTATTAATAGAGGGAAGTTGCGTGGAAGCCAAATGAGTTTCCTGATACTTAACAGCTAAATCATCAGAGTTATCCACTGTCATAGGCAACTAGACCAGAGCAACCTTCTCTGCCTTAAGGTGACATCCGGGTAGGTTGCGTGGCACAGAGAACAGAAGGGAACTTACGGGCAGGTTTTCTTCAAGAGGAACAAAGAGGACTTTGTTCTTCCCAAGTTACTAGTCAGATACATCCCTAACCACATTCAGGGTTAGGTCAATAAAAGGACAAAGAGAGCCCTGGTGTCCTATTAATTCATTCCTTTCCCTTGGAAGGACAGCTAAGAGGGAGGAAAACATTTCCCTCTAACAGGAAAAAGATTCGACAAAAACTGGCTATGAATAAGCATAGATGTAATTGAAATTTTTCACATAAAAGTACTTAAATATTTTCTTATTGTCTCCATTTCCTTTTTAACCAGAATAATGGCTATTTTAGAGCTTTACACACTCAAAATCACTTATGACAATTCCTTCACTTAAATTTTCTAATTAATACCTTTGAAACATCTGCCTATGGTTTTATTTATAATTTTATCCATGCAACACTCAAGATCTGGGGCTCATAATTTTTATTTCTCATCACCAAGTGTAAACAGGGTATAACAAATGCGAATAATGAGTTACAAGAGCTTCTGAATCTTCCAAAAATTCTTACCATCTTAGATCTGTTTCTTTTTAAAGATTCTATTTATTTTTTTTTGACAGAGAGAAAGAGATCACAAGTAGGCAGAGAGGCAGGCAGAGGGAGAGGAGGAGGTAGGGCCCCTGTTGAGCAGAGAGCCCAATGTGGGACTCGATCCCAGGACCCTGAGATCCTGACCTGAGCCAAACTCAGAGGCTTAACTCATTGAGCCATCCGATCGGTTTTATAACTCCTGTACACTTAATTTCCATAGCATAAATGCATTTCAGAAAGTTCATGGGAATAAAGAAAATGGGAGAATCCAAGATTCCATTTAGGCTAGAACAGAGAATATGCCTTGGTGGTGCCCTAGGTACATGGAAGATAAATAGTAAGAGCAATTTTGCTAGTGAAATGGGGTTTTCCTAGGGCTAATGAGAATGTAAAATTTAACTAGGTGGTCACTGGAACTACATAAGGAGAGATGATTTAAGGGAGTTATTTAAGAAATTGAGTCTTGGTGTGTAGACTGTAAGCTTTAGAAAAGTTAGATGAAAGTAAAAATTATGGTTAATTAAGCACTGATCCAAATGCAAATTCTACATTCCTAACAACAGTAAGTACACACTATCCTTGTGGAGAAAGAAAGGTTAAGAGTGGTCAACGGCACTAGGCAGATATCCATAGCCTATGAGGATGGAACAAAGACAATTTCTATTTGATATATGCCCATGATTGATAGCATTTAAAGAAACAGTGCTGTCTTTGCTCTCAAACTTTTCATATGTCCATCTTGCCCATGATTTTCATCAGTACCACAGATTTGATCGGCTCTTTCCATTAACAAGCAAACGTCCTTCAAGCTGTAGGTTTATTTAACACACTGAGGGTTTATTTAACTTCCCGTTGCTGTATTTTACTCAACGATATAGTTATATTTCATCACATAAATTACTGCTCTGATAGTTCTCTCACTCCCTTATGGCCAACAGGAAATGTAATGTTACTGACATGGTTTGTAGTTAGAAAGGATAGTTAAGGACCAGTTACTTTCAGCTTGAGCATCACTTTTACTGCTCCCAGGCCAAGAATAAAAACTGATCAGTGAAAACTTCTTCAGTAGTGTTTAAAAAAAAAAAAAAGCCATAATGACTGAATAGCTCTGGCATCCGGGAGCAGGAATAAAGATGACCTTCCAGACTTTGGGACCACCATGGGCCAGATAATATGGCAATAAATGTCTTAAAGGTGGTGAGAAGGACAGATCAAACTATCTCCACGTTCAGATGCCATGGAACAGTAACCCCAATCTTTGGCCAACGAACCCTGAGGGAAACACAGAATTACTGTGAGGAGTCTATGAATTCTCATGTCTCCTGAATATTTTCTGTCAGCTAAATAATTAGAATGAGACTTGCAAGCATTTACCCTGAGCTCCCCAGCCCCTCAAATGTAGATCTTACCGGGATTAGTAAAGACATTTATATTTTCTTACGCTCCTAAAATTTGTGACATCTTTTATATTATGCTTTTTCTCAGTCAAGGAATTCTAAAATCCAGTTGTTATAGATGAGAGTCTGTGAAATTGTAGAATATGAGGCTGGAAAAGTCGTCTCCATACTCAACCATATTTATATTTTTTCTTCCTTTTCCTCCTTTGGCACACTATTCACATCCACAGAACGCTTTCACATCCACAGAACAGGCTGGCAACTCTATGTGACAAAAGCACATTTTTTTCTTGAAAGGGAGAATCATGTTTTGGAAAGCACCATTAAGCTGGAAATGGAGCTGTAAGGTGAAAAAGGAGTTCTCTTGACAAGTCCAGGCCAGCCATGATCAAACCCGTGTGATTTCACTGGAGTCTGAGGAAAGTCAGTGTATCTGTTTGGGACAACCTACTGATAGAGAGAAAAAATACATTAAACTTCCAAGACATGCTCGAGGAGTGATCTTCGCTCTTGGCTGCCTATTAGAATCACCTGGAGAGTTCTTAAAACCCTAAAGGCTCAGGCTGCACATGAGGTCAATGAAACCAGAAGGCAGGGAGGGGTGTCTGTGGTGAGGAGTGGGGATTCTCACAGTGCAGACGTGATTTTAGTGTGCTCCCTTTGCTGGAGCTGGCTCCTCTGAGGCCCTTTCTGAGACGGTGCCCCCCTCCTCCCCCGCACCTCACAGTATGTGGTGCTTGACAGGCTCCTCAAACAGAAAACTAGTTTAAAAACTTCACCTCTGTAGCCTGTTACGCAATCATCTAGGCCCTCAGGAGGCGGGGTAACAGGATTTGTTGATTGGGCAGGAGGAGTTGTTAGGGCCTCTCAGGAAATACTAAGTGCACCTCACAATGAAATCAAACCTAGGCAACGTGATTATGGAAACACACTTTCATTATTTTGTCCTACATCAAATTCTGTGTACTAGAGCCTGATCTAAATCCGCTCCTACATGGAATACAGTTTTATTTTTCAGGCTTTTCAACAAGCTTATGGAACTATTTATTGCATGACCATTGTGTGCCATTGCCTCATTGCATGTAGAGGAGGAGCCATGTAACTCCCATGTAACTGGGAGTGTTGTTTTTCCTTCCGTTTTCTGCAATTATTTCATTGGACTTCAACCCAATTGCCTAGAAAGTTTTTGTGTTGTAGAATCTTCGTATCAATGAATATTAAATGAGTATTCACTGTATGCAAGGCATACTGTTTTGTGCCCATAATAAAAACTTGAACTTAGATAAC
Organism: Procyon lotor; assembly: GCA_028646535.1. Classification (NCBI taxonomy): domain Eukaryota; kingdom Metazoa; phylum Chordata; class Mammalia; order Carnivora; family Procyonidae; genus Procyon; species Procyon lotor. The sequence continues at coordinate 101,038,526 of CM053604.1, forward strand.
ATGACTCTTCCTCTTCTTCTTCTTCTTTTTTTTTTAAGATTTTATTTATTTATTTGACAGAGAGAGAGATCACAAGCAGGCAGAGAGGCAGGCAGAGACGGAGGGGGAAGCAGGCTCCCTGCTGAGCAGAGAGCCTGATGTGGGGCTCGATCCCAGGACCCTGAGATCATGATCTGAACTGAAGGCAGAGGCTGTAACCCACTGAGCCACCCAGGTGCCCCTAATAATGCCTTTATTTTATTTTTGATAAAGACTAAGTTAGGCGCCTGGGTGGCTCAGTAGGTTAAGCATCTGCCTTTGGCTCAGGTCATGATCCCAGGGTCCTGGGATCCCCACATTTAGCCCAACATTGGGCTCCTTGTTCAGCAGGGAGCCTGCTTCTTTCCCTCTATCTGCCACTCCCCCTGCTTGTGCTCTCTCTCTCTCTTTCTCTCCCTCTCTGTCAAATAAATAAATAAAATATTTTTTTTTTAAAGATTTTATTTATTTATTTGACAGAGAGAGAGAGAGATCACAAGCAGGCAGAGAGGCAGGCAGAGAAAGGGGGGAAGCAGGCTCCGTGCTGAGCAGAGAGCCCGATTCGAGGCTCGATCCCAGGACCCTGAGATCATGACCTGAGCCGAAAGCAGAGGCTTTAACCCACTGTGCCACCCAGGCGCCCCAATAAATAAAATCTTTTAAAGAAAGTCTAAGTTAGAGAACATAGTTTTGTGTAAGAAACCAAAGGGTAAGGTAGTTGGAGTCCCAAGTTAAGCACTTACCCACTCATTCAACCACAGAAAATTTTGGCCTTGTGGGACCAAGTTCCACTAGGGAATGGCTTGGCCCTGGAGGAGCAAAGTAGAATTTGTGCTCTCTGTAAGTGGGCTGTCTCTCAAAGAGGAGAAAAGTGCCAGACAAGTTTAGACTTTATATATTTACAGATCTATTTAATTATTATGTAATATATATGTACTGACATTAGTATTCTGTAACATACATATAATTACAAATATATATAACATAAAGATTCTATTTATCACAAAGTAAAATCTCAAAAATTAGTCATAATTATTCTAATTTTCAAACCAAATTATGTTTAGCCATGTTGTCCTATACAGGGTATCAGAAGTTTTGCAATGAGACTAGGTGATAACAGTATGATACTCCAATCACAAATGTACAAAGACCTTCTATTTATATAGTCCAACAATAAAGATACCCTAACTTTACCTTTAAGCCCTCTGCCAATCTTCAATTTCTAGGGAGAAATTAAAGTTCAAAGAATAAATATTCTTGCAAGTTAAATAGAAGGGAAATAAAGTCTAAAACCAGATTCCTTTGGGTTTTGAAAATAGATTACAGCCCAACAGTAACCCTTTCGTAGTTCTGCTCAATTCCATCCGAGGAGTTCACCACGTCTGGGTAGAGCTGGAGGTTTCTTTCAGCAACTTCAGCCGGGAAAGGTGTGAATCTTCTAGGACCTTAAAAATTCTTAGTTCAATGTCAAGACTCCTCATTCTTACTCCATAAGACTCTTCAAAATAGGACTCTTGAAAGGAACCCTAACCCCACACCCACCCAATTTAGAATATAAGCCAAACCTAACCTAGAGGAATGATCCCTGCTAATAGTTCTGTTCCCTAAACCTGGAATGCAGTGTTGTCAAAGGCCATCCCACTGCTGTCTGAGGAGGAATTGGGGTAGATAGTGACCATCTCAGCTCCAGTTTGGCTGGCTTGCCAGCCAATCTATTTGTCTGGAATCTACAGCCTGTGAATTTAATTGCGAGGAGCCTCCCAGGAAATGTTTATTCTGTCACTGTGGATATACCCTATGTGTGGGGCATGGGTCAATCCAGAAGCCTTCTGTCTCCTTGGGAGGGTGGCCTTGACTAGACGCTGTCATCTTTGTTTGAAATGGCAGCAGCCCCTTCTCTCAAACCAGGTGTTAGTTGATATTTCTTTCTTTGTTCCCCAACCTATTCAAAACCTCATAGTTTCCATTGCCTGAGGATGAACGAGCTCCATGGTTAGGACTGACTCCGAGGTAATCTGTGAGATATCCTGTGCCTGTGTTGTAATGGTACATTTTCTTTGCTTCTCAGAAAGAATTCAGCCTAAAAATACCCTGTCTTCTAGAAAAGGATTCCACCTTAGAGCAGTACTTGTTTCAGAATTTCTGAACTAAAGCTACCACTGAGGCTCTGAAGCAAGGGGCCCCCAATGTCCTAGGGAGAGCCGGTGCCTAGGCCATGTGGTCCTCTAAGTCTAGACCATTTTCTTCTGTTTCATCCCATAAATTCCTGGGAAACTATGATACTCACACAACCAGCTACACTAATTCTCGTTTTGAAACTCGTCCAGACATCCTTTTGTACTATTTTCATTTTCTGTGATTGGGACTTTGGACCAGACATAGGATTTAAGGTCAAGTGCTCCACAGTTTCAACCTGTGACCTGAATGCAGAAGGAAGTGCCACTTACTGCAAAAGACCTTAAGCCTTAACCACATGATATTTTAACAATTTAAAGCTAGAAGTGTCCTAGTGTTCTATAGTGTTTCTATAGTGTTCTCATGTGTAAATTTGCTTTCTTGCAATATACATGCAGATTACAATCCCACTTTAGCATAGCCAACAATAAGAGGCCAAGCTGTGCCTGCATTATAATAAGGTTCAGCAGCCTGGAACCTGAGGCCCTTGCACCTGCCAAGGGCACTGCTTTGCTGAGGCCTTTGTCTTGTGCTACAAGTTCAAGGTCAGACTGCAGCAATCTGCACTCAGGCCATCTGTGTTGGCTAAGGGCCCATGCCTTTGGCCCAGTCTCTACCGAAAGTCTTTTAGGATCAGAACCACAAGTTGCAGCCACCTGGCAAAGTCAAAAATACTTAGTGACTGATGCTGAAGGACTTTTAGCTAAGTGTCATCAATTAAAAGTGAACTTTGCAAAGTAAAAACCTACTTGGCTTAGTATAAACGCTACAAACCACCGATGTCAAAATGCCCTACCTAAACACTAAAGACTAAGGTCTCATCAGAAGTTCATTCCACATGACATTTGCTTCCCAAATTCTTCTTGTCTCCTTTCTCAGTGTGTGTATATGTATAAATGATATAAATATATATATACAATTTAGTAAAATACATATACTACATAAATAAATTTTAATAAATAAAACAAATGCCTGACATAGAAAATAAAAACGTATTTTTAGTATTTATTTCACTAAATTTAGATCATATTATACAGAGAAATGTGTGTTGTTTTCCCACATCAAAAATATTTAAAAATATTTCCTAATATCATTATTACAAATTGAAAAATATTAAAATATTTTTTAGGGCGCCTGGGTGGCTCAGTGGGTTAAAAAGCCTCTGCCTTCAGCTCAGATCATGATCTCAGGGTCCTGGGATCAAGCCCCGCATCGGGCTCTCTGCTCGGCAGGGAGCCTGCGTCCCCCTCTCTCTCTGCCTGCCTCTCTGCCTACTTGTGATCTCTCTTTCTCTGTCAAATAAATAAATAAAATCTTTAAAAAATATATATTTTTTATCACAGTTCAAGTTGATGAAATCACCACATAATAATAGTAAAGCTTTATGAAAGGGTACATATTCTTCCTCATAATCTAATTTGCCTATCTAGAAGCAATCATTTTTAATTCTTTTAGCTGATGTTTAAAAAAAAGTTAATTAAAATATTATTGATACATAATATAATAGTTTCAGGTATACAACATAATGGCTCCATATTTGTATACAGATGGCCTCTAACTTATGATGGTTTGACTTAATATTTTTTGACCTTATGGTAATGTGAAAGCAATATGAATTCAGTAGAAACTGTACCTTGAATCTTTTTTTTTTTAAGGATTTTATTTATTTATTTGTCAGAGAGAGAGACAGAGAGAGCACAAGCAGGTAGAGGCAGAGAGAGAAAAACAGGCTCCCCGCCAAGCAAGGAGCTCGATGCAGGACTCAATCCCAGGACTCTGGGATCATGACCCAAGCTGAAGGCATCGGCTTAACCGACTGAGCCACTCAGGCTTAATCTTTGAATCTTTTCCCAACTAGCAATGTGAAGTATAGTATTCTTTCCTGATGGGGCAGCTCCCAGTCCACCATGTGCTCACAGGGTTAAACAGCAGATATACTTAAAACCATTCTGTTTTTCAATTTCATTACAGATTCCGTAAGTTACAGGAGATACTCAATACTTTATTATCAAATAGGCTTTGTGTTAGATGACTTTGCCCAGCTGTGCACTAATGTAGGTGTTCCGGGCATGTTTTTTTTTGGGGGGGGGCCCAAGTTGCTAAGCTACAATGTTTTGTAGATTGGGTATATTAAATGTATTTTCAATTTATGAGATTTTCGGCTTCTGATGGATTAATCATATTGTGAAATGATTACCACTATGAGTCTAGTATTAACATCCATCACCACTCATAGTTACAAATTTACCTTTCTTGTGATGAGAACTTTTAAGATCTACTCTTTTAGCAACTCTCAAATATGCAATACAGTATTATTACCTACAGTCACCACACTGCACATTACATCTCCTATTTTATAAATGGAAGTTTGTTCCTTTTGGTTGTTAGCTGATTCTTTTTGTTGTTCTTTTCATATCCCTAAATACTATCTTCTGCTATTTTTCAATTATTCAGTTTTAGAAATTATTTATTTACTCCGTTGTCTCTTAATCAACTAACCTTCTAGAATACCTAAATCACTATTTTTCTTTTACTCAATAAACTATATAAATATAGTTCATTTGAAGGACATACAGCTTATTTTTATGCAGTTTTTCATTTACCAAGAGTTCCTAATTTCCCTTTTTTCAATGTCCCTTTATCCTAATATTATATTTAAACTGTTTATTTTATCAGGCATTGGAGTATTTGTTTGTTTTACTGCCTTTCCCTAGAACATTCTGTTTCTTACCTGTCGTTTGGATGTATCTCTTTTTAGGATAGCTTTGAAGTGGTCATCGTGGGATATGCTGTTGGGTAGAAACCCTCATTTCCTGGAACTTGTCCTTGTCTTTCTTGGATTACTATTTTGTTTTGCTAAAGAAAAAAGTGTGTAGGAAGCAATATTTCTGAAAACTTGTATGTCTGAAAATGTGTTTATTCCAAACATTTGACTGAAAGTTTGGCTAGACATAGAATTTTAGTCCAAAATCTTTTTCTGTCATATTTCTAAACGCTCTACTACATGACTATCTAGCATCAATGTTATTGATAAAGAGGTTGGTGCCAGTCTGGTTGTTCTTCTGTAGATGACATTTCTAGTGCTCTCTGGAAACTATTGGAATTTTGTCGTTATTTATTTAGTTCCACAATTACACAAATACTTGTTGAAAACTGGGACTGTTATGCATTTATTTGGCACTTAGAAAGTGTTTCCAATCTGGAGCTTTTGTCTTTCAACTCTCGAAAATTCTCTTGAATTGATTCTTTGGTATTTTCCAAATTCTTCTTTTCTATGTCCTTTCATTATGATATTCATCAGATCAATATTTATTGTTTGTTACTCAATGAGTAATTTCAAAAATGAGATACAGGCGCTTGGTTTGGATTCTTAGTCATCTTGGGTCTAATAGAAACCAACTCCTAGCAATTCCTTGAGGTTTGAATCTTCAGACCTTCTCAGAGGCAAGGTCACTATTAGCAACTGAACTTCTCCTGGAAGTCCTACAGAGACCAACCCCCTTATTTTTTAAGTGTAGACACCTGGATATTTAGGTAAGAGTTCCAAGATTTTACAGACAGCTAATGGAAGAGTCTGGATCAAACCAAAGGATTCTCATTTTTCAGCTAGGTTCCTTGTTCATTATATAATGTTTTAATGGTCTGCCACATTCCAGTGGCATGAAGCCTAAATTTATTCACACATCTAAATTCAAACACGATGGGTATAGTTTCCAAAGGAAATTCTAGGGATTGTTATATAAGCAAAAATTGGAGAAGGACAACGGGCATGGTGGAAACTGGAGACACCCTTCTGAGGAGTACCTGCCATCGGTGACTGCTGACAACTCTTTCTGCACCTGCTTATGAAGCCAGTTTGCAAATACACAGTGGTTATTGTATCTAATATTGAAATAAAACATTGCTTCCCTGGATATGATTACCGAAGATTTGTTTGAAGTATACATAGATTTGTTTGAAGTATACATAGCTTTAAATGCATATAAATATTTTTCGTGGTAGAACAGGGCCTTAGAGTAAACATTAAGACTGAAACATCATGTTAAGGAAGACTCAAAGTGGAGCCCACCATCTTGAGTATATCCCTCATCCAACCACCCACAGCCACAGAAGTAAAATTTAAGTGGTTCTGATTTCCCTTGAAATGCTGACTCTGACTTCAAACAAAACTTTGTAGCTCCCAATCAGTTACAAAAAGCAAATGGGGTGATGCTGGTGCTCCTACTTTTTTTTTTTAAGATTTTATTTATTTGACAGAGAAAAACACAGCTAGAAAGGGAACACAAGCAGAGGGAATGGTAGCGGGAGAAGCAGGCTTCCTGCCAAGCAGGGAGCCCAATGCGGGGCTCGATCCCAGGACCCTGGGATTGTGACCCGAGCCGAAGGCAGATGCTTAACAACTGAGCCACCCAGGCGCCCCTGGTGCTCCTACTTTAAAGGGAAGGTGAGACTGTGGACTCTGAGCAACAGACTGAGGGTTTAGGAGGGAGGGGGTTGGGGGTTGGGTGAGCCTGGTGGTGGGTATTGAGGAGGGCACATACTGCATGGAGCACTGGGTGTGGTGCATGAACAATAAATCTTGGAACACTGAAATAAATAAATAAATAAAATTTAAAAAAAAAAATAAAGGGAAGGTGAGTGCTTAGTAACCAGTCAAAATAGAAAGCGAGGCACTTCTTCATTCAGGCTTTACAAACTGAGGTGTAACAGCTAAGAGCCAAATTCTTTTAGTTTTGAAGTGTTCCTATTGGCAAATAGCTTGTTTCTTTCTCAGTAAAATATTCATATCAAATAAAACTTTCTGCACTTTATGACAGTTTCTACCATATCCACTAGGTATGTTACTGTGGACAAGTTAATTAAACTCCACAAGCTTCTTCATTAGTAAAATGTGGAAATGATGTAAGATTTATTGAAATATTCTAAACATTGGATGAAATTATGCATATAAATTAACTGGCATAGTGGCTGATACATGGAATGTGCTCACAAAAATTTGTTAAATCAATGAATATTAGTTTATGTTGCTTGTCATACGGATTTCCCATAAGATTTCTCATGCATATAATTATTTGATAATCAGTCCACTAAATGCTAAAGGAACTAGAGAAGTTTGTTCATGTTCAAAGTTGCTGACAAGTAGTAATATCTCGGTTGACTTGCTTACAAGCAAGAAAAAAAACCCTGAAAATTATTAGTAAAAACTGAGAGAATAGTTAGGATATGTGTCATTTTTGATATTGTAAGTTTAGAACATTTTGCACTAGACTGGAGTGTTGTCTTCACTGCATAAAAATGACTTTATACTCTAATTGTATATTTACAAGATTATGAAATATATATATACTCAAAACATACTGTGAAAATTGAACATCAGTGATAAAGATAAATATTTAAGTGTATGATTTTGGTGCTGCTCAATAAATTCATTCATTCAAATGATTATTAGGTCAGCTCATTTGTTCATTTACTTATTCTTATATTTATTGAGTTCCAAATCAGTAATGCTGAGGCTAGGAAGAAAAAGTCACTGCCCCAAAGCTAGTCATGTCATCTCCGTGACCTAATTTATTTGGAAAAATATAAAAGAATATGGGAAATTGGAACAGAAGTAGGTTAATGTTCCTTGCTGCTGCTGTGTGACTAGATTAGTTCTTCCTCCTCTAAAAATGAAAGTCAAGGACAGAAACTAGCACTGTCCAATAGAAACAAAATACATCTGTAATTTCAAATTTTCTAGCCACATTTAAAAAAAATAAAAAGAAATAGGTGAAATTAATTTTAACAATGTATTTTAAATTCAGATTTCCAAAAATTACTGTTTCAACATGTAATTAATATTAAGATTATTGATGAGAAAAAAAGATTATTAATGAGACAGTTTACATTCTTCTTTCATATTAAGTCTTTGAGGTCTGGTGTGTATTTTGCACTTATAATATATCTTAATCTGTACAAGCCATATTTCAAGTGCTCAACAGGCACATGGACTAGTGGTTACCATATTAATACACATTAAAGGTAGGGTTTAGGATGTGGATGTATCTTTCTGGGGGTCACCATTCAACCTGCTATACTCCTCTAGAGCCTCTAGAAGGAACATAGTTTTGCTAACACCTTGGTAAATTCCAGTGATCAATCACCCAGTGATGCCCAGTTTGGACTTCCAGTACTGTAAGATAATGCATGTGTGGTATGGTAAGTGAGTCTTTGGTAATTTGCTACAGCAGCAATGGGAAGCATTCGAGTTCATCTTAAATTTTGTTTCATCCAGCCAGTGGTTTCTTATTGAAATCATTGAATACAAAACATTGCAGTAATGACTAGTAGGAGAAGCTTCCTCTTTGAAACTTCCTGAAGAAGGTCCATTGATGAATTTGCTTAACCAGGAGAATTACACCAAAAAGGAAAGAAAAGAAAGAAAGAAAGAAAGAAAGAAAGAAAGAAAGAAAGAAAGAAAGAAAGAAAGAAAGAAAGAAAGAAGAAAGGGATGATGGATCTTTGAAAACTCAGGAGAATTCATCAAAATAGTAACAACACATCAAGTAACTCTATCTCATGAACCAATGCCTGCAAAATAATGAAGAATAATGTGAAACTTGAATCATATGCTATCAGACTTTTAATCCTATGAAACAATATTAAAAGAAAGAACATTTAGGTGGTATTTTCTTGAAAAATAAGCTAGGCCTCATTTATAATGTTTGTGATGTCAGTATCAGATATGCTGCTTAAGTCATTTTTATTGAAAATAATATAATAAAAATTCCCAGGGATACACATTTGCTGGGTGCTTTCTGTGATTGTACTTTTCCAATATCAGTAGTTACAGAAAATACATGAAAGTAATAAAGTTCAAGAACTAACAAAAGGAATCTAGACCAATTAATAAGAACTTAGAGCTCATTATTAAGCAAAATGTCTAGTGTTTTTCAGAATATGAGAAGTGTTAGAAACACCAGGTTAGAAAGCACTTAGTAGTCTATTATTACTTATGAGACTCACTAAACAAGAGAGCAGAAAGGACTTCATCAAATGGGATAAGCCAATGGGCCACTCCAAAAGTAGGCCAAATAAACAAAAAGAGAGAATCAAGGAACTTTATTTTCAGTTCATCTCAAATAACCCACACACAGAGAAGGAAAGGAAGAAAATTGAGGACAGAATTGCCATTGGTTTATAACATATATATGTTTTGGTGGAATAAAATATTGTAACATCGACTAAAATTAATTTTTCAATCTTGAGAATGCTGTCTTTAACATCTAAAATATAAGGTAATGAACATACAATTCTCTAGTAAACTTCTCCCAGAAGAAAAAAAATTGAATTGGTTTTTATATTATGAAGTGTTTATTTTTTTAAAAAATATTTTATTTATTTATTTGACAGAGAGAGAGAGAGATCACAAGTAGGCAGAGAGGCAGGCAGAGAGAGGGGGAAGCAGGCTCCCTGCTGAGCAGAGAGCCCAATGTGGGGCTCAATCCCAGGACACTGAGATCATGACCTGAGCCGAAGGCAGAGGCTTAACCCACTGAGCCACCCAGGCACCCCTATGAAGTGCTTAAAGATAAAGTGTTTACATATTGATATTCGTTGGTTACTCCCAAAAATACATTTGAAAAGCTTCATGAAGGAAAGATTAGAATGTCCAATTCTTTCTTTCCGGACATTGATTACCAAAGATATATAACCCTGACATATAGATCATTGACAGCTTTTACAACCTAAATACATTTGAATCATGCTCAAAAGAGTGTAAAATGAAGAGTGTTAGTCCATTTCATTCTAATGGAAATCAACAACTAGTTACAGGTTTATAAGAAAATGTTGTAGTATCACATATTTTGTGTTTATCTTGTTTTAAAAATATCAATATTCTTTAGATGTGATGTTGGGAGATGTTTTCAAATTTAGCAGAGTAAAGATGTCTTTTGGTCAGATTAACCCAAGAATATTCTATTTCTACCACAACTCGGCCTTTTTTTAGAAAGACAAGTCTACTCAATTTATTTGCTCAGTTGTTAGCATGGACACAAAGAAGGCAGGAATGGAAAATCCATCTCTCATTTATTAGAGAAAAATAAAAAAAGCTGTGTACTAATCACCTTTCTTTCCATATCAAGGAAATTGTATATATTTTTCTCTCTTTTCTTCCAATATTCTTAGAGTTTTACTGTTTTTGTCTACTTCGAAAGCCGGAAATTTATTCCAAGTCTTAATATTTCCCTAGTCAAAATATTTATACCAATACATACATAGTTTCTTTATTTCTTCTATAAACATCAGTTCCTTTAGTCATCAGGTGATTGCATCAAGTGGAGGTAATTATGGCTCTTGACCCAGGTTTAGGTGGAGTTATGTAACTTGCCTGATATAGTAGGCAAAAATTTCAGGATTTGAATCCACATCTGCCTAACTCCAAAGCCATTTATTTTCTATTATATGACAACAAGTTTATATCCACTGTGCTTGCAAACACCAAAGCCTTGGACATATTCCCTCTACGAGATTATATAGGAGCTCCCTGTCACTTCCACAGAAGAGGTGGGCAGAGCATGGGAATATTTGAATTTTTCCTTTAACTAAGATACTTGCCTCATTTATTGAGCTATGACTATTGAAGAACAAATGAGAATGAAACCCTAAAAACTCAGTGTCTTTTTTGGAGGAGACAGTGGCATTATAATTAGGTATATACCCTTAGCTTCTTATGATCAACGAAGTTTGACTAAAACTTTTATGTCTATTGAAATTTACTTTCATCTCAAATATTTCAAGATTCCCAAGTATAATCTACCCTATGATTGTATTTTATAGTTCTGTTAGTCTTGTATAGTGCCTGCTGTTAAATACAACACATTATCCATTTCTTCTAGCCAAAGGGAACTGAAAATTGTCATAATATTGAGAAAAAAGTATTTAAACTGTGGTAAGAATGGATGGCATTTCCATCATTTTATAACTTTCATTAAATCAGAAATGTGGAAATGCTTACGTATGGTATCATTTCTATTGAAGCCAACAATCTTGGTTTTCAAATAACTTATGACAATATCAATGCTTAAGACATTTTCAAAATTATCATTTTTTGTTTATTCATTTCTTACCTTTCCTTCTTCATTTTTTGATTGTCCATAAATTGTGACACACTGCCTTCTCAATTCTTTTGAATTAAATGATCACTAACTCATGTGGGAAAATTAAAATGTTCCCTGAAAGGAAACCAGTTTCTTAGGTAAAGCATGCTCTTTTGTTCTTAAAATTCCACAAAAAGGGAAAATCAATTTCAACTTAACTTTTGTCCACGGTGGCCTTGAAGGAAGCACATTTTCTGCCAAAAACAACTAGATCTTTCTAGTCTCTATACGAATTTAGTCTTTTACTCTAAATTTGTCTCTGATTTAATATTTTGCCTTTAAAGCAGTATGTTGGAACACATATAGCAGAAGAGATGATTTTTGTGAAAATAGGCCCATGAAAATGATTAAGCATAATTTGGAAAGGAAAGAAACTATGCTGTTGAAAAGGCTGAGGTTGCTTTTGTGTGATTACATAGTCTTAGCAGTGTAAATTGAAAGAACATTTGTCAAAAAAAATCAATATTCGGCATGCTTAAACATTTCTTATTAATTCTGGTTAACAGGATTAACCACTTCAGTGGAATAAAAACAAGCTATGCTTGCATGAAGCCAAGAAAAATGAGACTTGGTTCTATATAGAAGGTCTTTTGAATGCATTAGTGCCTTAAACCTTTTATATAATTGAAAAGAATTAGGTCTGCCTTAAAAAGTCATTGTCATAATAAAAATTTGGCTGGAAACTAATGAAATAAGCTGTGCATTGTGTAACTACTTAACGTATTTTTTTATTTGATTAGTGGACTAATCAAGTGAATTACAGAGATAATGTAATTGACTTTGAAATTTTACATTAACATATGCCTTGCGGTCTTCCTTAAAAGTCCATTAGGGTATAAAATATATCTATTGGAAGGAAAGATAGTAAGTAGGCAATTTACCCTTTATAATAGGTGTTGTTTGATTGAAAAACAAAACTAAAATCTGTGGCCTGGAAATGAATGTGCAATCTGCAAATGCAGAAAGATTACCAAGTGAGACGCAATTCCAGCTCTAAAGATGGCTGTTTTCATAACCAAGTCACAAGCATATATTTTAGCAAATAAAAGATGGCACACACTAAATGGCAATCCCATTTAAGATCCTGAAGATGAGGGCAAAGTTCTCAGCAGCTGTCTAATAAAAGCAATCAATGAGTTAGAATGATACCTGTCATAATATTTGACTTGAGTAAACAGGGCTGCAGAAAAGATGAAGCAACTGAGGGATACCTGGGTGGCTCAGTGGGTTAAAGCCTCTGCCTTCAGCTCAGGGCATGATCTCAGGGTCCTGGGATCAAGCCCCAGGTCCGGCTCTCGGCTCAGTGAGGCTGCTTCTCCCTCTCCCTATAACCCCTCTGCCTGCTTGTGCTCTCTCACTCTCTCCCAAATAAATAAATAGAACCTTTATTTTAAAAAAAAAGAGGGATGCCTGCATGGCTCAGTCATTAAGCATTGCTTTCAGCTCAGGTCATGATCCCAGGGTCCTGGGATCAGGCCCCACATCGAGCTTTCTGCTCAGCAGGAGGCCTGCTTCTCCCACTACCTTTCCTTCTGCTTGTGTTCCCTCTCTCACTGTGTTTCTCTCTGTCAAATAAAAAAAAAAATCTTTAAAAAAAAAAAGATGAAACAACTGAAAACATTGTGGAATGATTAGCTGAATATAAATACAGCAAAAAACATTTGGAGTCAAATGTCAATATGTGCATGGGTAGTAAGGTGCTGTTTTAATAGCCAAGTAACAAACTAGACATAGTAGAATACAGGCCCCCAATTTACCAGGTTTGGTCAAAGAGTAATGCAGAAGAAAGTGAGCTAATGATGTAGGAGAAGTTGTAGGATTACAGAATTGTCCTTTTAGAACCTCTAATGATATTACTGATCCAGGTAAGAATTATCACCTAAAACAATTAGGTGAAGGGATGATGGGTAATATGAAAAACTGTAGCTCTAACATCTTTCTGATTATCTCTGGCTTGAAAAGGGGAAAAATGATTAACTACAACAAAACAATCACTTTGTCTGCCCCTTAGTCCATTGTTTAATCTTTGCAACACCAGTGGTTGGTCAACCAGAAAATAAGTTTTCTGATGTGATGTGTAGCATCTGACATTACTTATTATGTATACTTACCGAAAAAGTAGTTTCAGTTTCTGGTTTGTAGGAATTACAGGGAACAGAGGGAAAAAAACTGGACAATGAGAGAGTTTAGGAAAGTGTCCTTGTAAAGCTCTGGGTAGATTATGGCAGGGGTTTCGCCTTTACTTTTTAGAAAATTTAGAACAGGGAGGCTTTGAAGATATTGACATTAAAGAATCATTTAAGCTGAAGTGAAGAGCTTCCTCACATGTCTCAGCTCTACTCTCATTTTACCAGATAAGGACTGTCAAGTTCAAAGGCTACCTAAGTTAGTAAGAACCTGTCACCATGAGATCCCAGATCTGAAGTCTACTGATCTTTGTGCGACCCCATGTCAATTTCTCTAAAGGTGCGGTGGTACCTCATCAAGGAGTATGTTCCCCATCATTATTCACGTGGCAGAGAAGGCTGGAGAATAATTTGCAAATGATGCTATGGAAAAAAAATTAAATAGCATACTTCAGTCTGGACTAGGCAGATGTCTTCAAAGTCTTCTTTAAGACTTTAAGAGCATGTGGTTTTATGAGTAATTCACAGCCAATTGAACAGACTTTAGCTGAGTAATTTAGGAATTGCACCCCCATTTGTACTCTTGCCTTTAAAAGTGTAATTTTTACACCGGGAGTAATTTTTAAGACATGCCTGACCACCATGGACAAGTTCATAAAATGGCAATTTTTTTTTCCAGTTCCCTAGAAATGGATAAAGAAAGGATAAAGAAAGCATTGCTGTTGTTTATTTTTCATTATCTTCAGATAATACTCACATAAAAATACATCTCCATTTTGCTGTCAAATTCAATTATGTAATCACTTCATTTGTATTTCTCTTATGAAGAACAAGAAATATAATAAAATGTGGTCGGTGACACAACAGCTAGATATCCTACTTATATGAAAGATTTTTTTTTTGGTAAACTACAAATTGCAAAACAGATATCAGTAACTATTGCATTCACTTCTACAATGACCTTCAGAACTAACTGGGTAGCTCTCATTTCAAATGCAGTTAAAACAAAGGCTCAAAGTCAACATATTTCTCAGCAAGCTAATGAAAATTACTAGCAAAGATGTACCTTATGTAAGGACACAAAAATGGTTTTAACAAATTAGGTCCTGAGATTCCTCATGAGATTATTATAGCCTTTTAGAGCGAACTGTTGTTAAACACAGTCCTTTAAACCTTGCTGGTAAATCAATAGCTTAACAATTTTATTCTCTGTCTTCATTCCACATGTGCTGAAGATTTGTCCTCAAGAAAGGACTCTTAGGTGGTTCTTATAGAGCAGAGGAGCGTGGTACTGATCTGTTTATTAAAAGGAGGAATATGCTCTAAAAACTTTGAATATAAGCCCTACATTTCTTTCTCTGTACCCAACAAAAAGGAACAAAAGAGGATAAATAAAACTACAAACCATGACTATAAGGACAAAACCCCCTTTTTTTGTACATTTACTCCTTTTTTGTTGTAACTATAATTGTAACACAGTTCTGAAAGGCAAAATGCTAATAAACAATTAAAACATTTTTCTGAAGCAGGCAACTAGGGCAGGAAAAAAAAAAGCCAAGAACATGGATATTTTACTAAATAGACTAAAGAGCTTTTCTGCCCTATTTCCCTTTACAAACCCAGGACACTAATGTTCCACACTCGGAGCAAAGAAGGGTATTAGAGTATTAAGGCTTTCGAATTGTGGATTCTACTTTGCTACCTATTTAAAATGAAAATACTAGTTTTATTTTCAAATCATTCTGATAATAAATATGATAACTCATATTTAATAAGAATCTCTTACGTGCCAAGAACATGTTGTTCGTTATCCCACCTAATCCTCACTATTACTTCATGGCATAGACATTATTATTCTCATGTAACAGATTGTACTTTGGCGAGGTGTCTGAGTTCACAAAGCAAGGAAGTGGAAGATTGGGATTTGATTTCAAATCCATTGGACTTCAGTGTTTACGTT
This sequence comes from Procyon lotor, assembly GCA_028646535.1. NCBI lineage: Eukaryota > Metazoa > Chordata > Mammalia > Carnivora > Procyonidae > Procyon > Procyon lotor. Next base: position 101,053,945 of record CM053604.1, read on the forward strand.
CTTTTCTCTATACTGTGGTCTTATTTCCTTAAGAAATTAGAAGAGATGTAGAGAACAAACGGGGCAGATTCTTTCTCTGTTTTAACTCTTAAAAAAGTGTCAATATTGTTTACTTTAAGTTCTTAGGGTTATATAAATTAATACATTAGGTTATCTTGGAAATACAACTAGGGAAAGCTTACTAAATAGGTTAAATGGAATTTTAAATAAATGAAATCTCCAAATCCTTGCCTCTCGTTTCTGTTACAAAAATGTTTTCCGATTATAGTAAGGTTAGTTTAAGTTTACATAGTAGATGTGGTCAGCTCTAATCCGTACTCACACCAGGGAAGGCTAGTTAGTATTTGATCAAAAGGACATATTGTAGGTGTGGCCACTACAAGGTTCAGCCCTATTTATACTCAGTACCAACAATTTTCTTAATTTGTGTAACAGGTTAGAGATTATGTTTCTTTGGTGAAATGAATGGTGTCTAAGATTTGCAGATGGTGGAAACATCGCAGTGAAAGGTACGTGAATTAACTCGTGGAGTTAACCACCTGGATCTCATGCCCAGATGGTCTTACATTTAGCCATTGATCGCTGACTTTTGTTCACATGACTCAGATTAAAGTAGTTACCTCGAATCACGTCACATTTGCCTCGAGGTAAACTTTTCATTTCAAGGTTTTGACAGAACACCTAAGGGATGGTTGGAGCAGACAGAAGGACTTGAATGCTTGCTTCCTACGTCAGGTTACTATATATCTCATATGTGACAGAAATCAGTCAGACTTGCTTTCATGTCAACAATGTGGAGGAGGAAAAGGTATATCTTTTTACCTACCTCTGACTATGAGAGGTCATTAATATTTTTCAAAGGGAATCTAATAGTCGTAGGTGGATAACTTGGCTTGGATTAGTTTAAGATAAATATTATTCAACTCCATGTATTTTATAAGCATGACCTCTATCATTACCTTGGGGTGACTGGAATTTCCTCACCATTGTCACTTTCCCTCCACTGAAAGGAAATGCTCCAGGTTGGGCAGGGTGCTCTTGCATTGTTTCTAAACTAGCTTTGGACACACTTGGACTTTGCCTGGGTCTCAGCAGAGGCTGGAAGGTGACCAGACTGCCTATGGACACTCTCATTTGTGTAATTTATAGAACCAGGCCTCACAATGGTCCAACAAACGGTGATTCTCTTAAAATGAGAGCTCGGTCCAGATTTAAATGACAGAATGAATACCCTCAGATTCAGAAGCTGCTCTTTCAAAGTATTCAAGATTGGTGGCAGTCGTTCGTAAAATGGGCAAGGATGTTCTCTCAATAATCTTTTGAAAATGGCTTTCCAAGAAAGGGGTTGGTCATTCAATCCAGAAAAATACCCTGCCCATTTTTTGTCTCATGGTGGTGAAGAGAAGAAAAATAGCAGTGTGACCTCTTGTGATTGGAAATAGAGCTAGACTGATAGATAGGCCTGGTGTTTGGATGAGGATCGTGAGCTTCACGGAAATGAATAATGGAAGCTGTTTTACCATCACAAGGTTTAAAGCAGATTAAACCTAACATTACAGGAAATAATATTCAGTAAGTGTGCCCTTAAAACACACTTTTTTAGGTAAAAATCCTAGGTAAGATGAGATTCTTACCTAGGATTTCTAACCTGGGTGACATTTGACAAAGGAAATGATATAGGACACATTTTTAAAGTAATAGAAATGTTCTTTATTTTCTTTTTCAAGTCTTTAAATTCAAATGACTTCTTTCCTAAAGGCAGATACTTGCCGAGTTGTACAATAGTCAGGAGAGGTTCATCTGTTCTTAGGAGTTAGTGAGTTAAACAGCTTGTGGTAATGAATCCCAATTCATGAGCAGAGAGAAGGTTTGTAAAATGTTGTTTAAATGAAAAATGTATGTAACTTTTTAGTTCCCTACTAATCTATAATTTAGTTCCCTACTAAACCTATAATCTATAATCTATAATATATTCTAGTCTGAGGAGGACTACCTTGTTTCCATAGTTGGTCATGGCTTATGACTTCTCTCATGGAGGGAAGTTTAGGCTGGGTCTGCCGAGTGCTTGGGAGAAGAACAGGTTCTAGACTCAGATTTGGGGACAGATCTCATAGTTTCCTTTCACTTGTATAATAATAATATCTACTTCGGGGCACCTGGGTGGCTCAGTGGGTTAAAGCCTCTGCCTTCAGCTCAGATCATGATCCCAGGGTCCTGGGATCGAGCCCCATTTTGGGCTCTCTGCTTGGTGGGGAGCCTGCTTCCCCTTCTCTCTCTACCTGCCTCTCTGCCTACTTGATCTCTCTCCTCTCTGTCAAATAAATTTAAAAAAATCTTTAAAAATATTAATATTAATAATAATAATATTTACTTCATACAATCATTTTGAGGATTAAATGAGATAACCACCTGAAATCATTTAACATAATACCCAGCGTGTAGTAAGTGACCCAGATACATTTACAACGAACATAGGTGTTCACATTGCCTACTCAGAGTCACAGGATGAAAGGTACAGCACAGAGGATATAGTCAATGACATTGTAATAGTGCTGTCGTTGACAGACGGCAGCTCCCCTTGTGGGGAGGGTAACATAAGGCATAGAGATGTTGAATCAGTACATTGTACACCTGAACCTAAGGTAACATTGTGTCACATTGATACTCAAAAAAAGTTTAATAAGAAAAAAGATTTTCAATCCAAATTCCTTTCAAATACAAGTATCTCCTAATTTTTCCATCTCATAAACTTGGTTTTTCACAAATTTTATTTTCTTGTGAATACAGCTGACCCTTCCTGGTGCTATGGTCGCTGAAAGTCAATGAGCCAGGCGTGTTGCCATGGGCACTGGGGGCAGAGCACGAATCACTGGGTTGAATTCTAGCCACGTGGCTGACAATAGCCTGCTTAATTTTTCTGAGCCTTCTTTCTACCTTCCCATGCTGTTGTGAGAATTAAAGAAGGTGAAGTAGAATGAAGGGCCCGTCGCTAAGCCAGGCTATAATAGGTGCTTGACAGCTGAAGTCTTTGTTTCTGTGGAGTAAGATGTGTGATGTGGGTTTGTCCTTATCTCTGTGCAGCTCGTTGATCCGCACACCCTTGGTGTCTACTTAATAATTCAGTATTTCCAGACTTCACGAGTAGAATGTATTGCTATGTTTATTACAACTTTATTTGACTTTGTGACAAACAGCTGTGTATATGGGGTGCCTGGGTGGCTGAGTTGGTTAAGTGTCCGACTTGATGCTTTCATTTTGGCTCACGTCATGATCTCAGGGTTCTGGGATCCAGCCCCATGTGGGGCTCTGTGCTTAGCATGGAGTCTGCTTGGGATTCTCTCTCTCCCTCTCCCTCTGACCTTTCTCCACTTGTTCTCTGTCTCTATCTTTCTATAAAACAAATAAATAAAATATTAAAAATCCCAGCTGAGTATGCAAATTTATTTTATTGTTTCCTCATGAAAGCATCTGAAATGCTTTTCTGCACCTGACAACTTTTTGGATGCTATTTTCTTCCTTAATGATGTCCAAACAAATGCCGTGTTAAAAATAAATTGCAGAGAAACACAGTGCGAAATGAAGTTTACCAGGTAGAAGATCAAGAGGAATTAAGTGCCAAAGCTTTAGCCCACATGTCTGTAAAATTGATTTGACTTAATAATGTTTGATGCAAATAGAGTTCTGTTGTTTGGGATGTGTGTGGACACACACTCATACACTACGAACATACAAATCTTCGACTGTGTGAGCCCATCTTGCTTTTGTCCATTTAGAATTCTCATGAATAAATAAATATAAATAAGGTTGTTTTCATTTTTAAAGATCAGCTTTTTATGTGAAATTTAAAACTGGGCATAGACTAGCATACAAACAGATAGGCTTTAAGAAACATGGTAAATTGGGGCATGCCCAAAGACAGCTCATGATTGCCATGTTTTTCTCCATAAAAGAAGTGCTGTATCTCTCATCTCATCCTCCTGATTAAACCTGTTTGTTTTTTTACCTTTCCAGTAAATCATTTTGTGTAACCACTGCTAGATCGAAAGCATGAAGCTGCTAGTAATCACACCAATTTTTCACTTCAAGGCTTTTCTAGGTGATTTGGTATAAAATGCTGTAGTCTGTTCTCCTAGCTAATTCTGGATACCTGCCAGGATTTAATTTCAGTATCCTCTGGGAAGCTTCCCCTTCTCCCTATTCAGCACCAGTGAAATGCCCTTCCTCTGTTCTCTTCAATCACTCCATATGATATTAAAATTTAGCTTTCTTTCTGTCTTACCCACTACATGGTGAAAATCCCATTTACTCTTGAATCCAATCCCCTTCGACAGTGCTCATCCCAGAGGACATGCTCAAAAGGTGTTTGTTGAACTGAACTGAATCTCTTCATGGGCCTGTTTGTGTAACTAAGTTAATTCCAAAGTGATCCCCAAGTTTCCACCGGTCCAAGGAGAATGTTTCTTCATGTACAACTTCCTGAAGGAATCACTCATATGTACTATTATGAAAGCAAATTCTGATTGGTGTTACAGTGGTTGATTTTCTATGGTCTCACTCTGATTGTGCGGGTGGGGTAGGGGAGACATCACATCCAACTCAGGAAAGTGGTAACATGCAACTGGCAATGAGCTGCATTCACGGATGTGACTTCTTTATACATGTGACCAGTTCCTTTCTGTGTTTTTGGTTTTCTGCTTTGCAGAGTAAAAATAATGATTATTTCTTCCTACTTCGCAAAAGGAACTGGGACACTTGCCCTGCCCGATCAGATAAATTGAATGATGTTTTTAAAAAAAATATTTTATTTATTTATTTGAGAGAGAAATAGAGAGAGAGTGAGAGACTGCATGAGAGGGGAGAAGGTCAGAGGGAGAAGCAAACTTCCTGTGGAGGTGGGAGCCCGATGTGGGTCTCGATCCCGGGACTCCAGGATCATGACCTAAGCCAAGGCAGTGGCTTAACCAACTGAGCCACCCAGGTGCCCCAATCAAATGATTTCTAAATTGATTATGGTTTATTCTCTCTGAGAGGTTTCTTTTACTTACCTTAGGGTCCCAAATATCAATATGGTAAATCTACAAAATAAAAGAAACAACAGATGCTTTTAAGAACTATGATTTCGTAACAATATAAACGGTAGTTAAGATGAAAGAGAAGAATGATAGCAAAGGTGAAAATATAACTAGTTAATAGAAGTCCAATATAAAACAGGATTTTGCTCATTTAGGATAGTAGGAATCTTAAGGACATTTCTGGTCATCTTATAGAGCTAGAATAAAAGGATGCATCTATTCTTTTATTAGAAAACCGAGAAATCAGAAAACAATTTTACTTGCTTAAATTGATATAGATCTCATCTATCAAAAATAGCATGCAAAACAGAATTCATGACCCAACTAATAATATCTTATCCATAAATGATGCCCAAGGTTAAAGAGCTCCAGATCTTTTAAAGTATTGCCTTGTTTTAAGGAAATGAATCATTCTTTCCCGTGCGTTTTTGGATAGGCAGGACTCACTTCATTGAAAAATGGAGAAAACTCAGCACAAGAAATAGTAGTTTTCTTTTTTTTTTTTTTTCAGGAGACAGCTAAATTTTAGTAATTTGCTTTGAATAGATAAGAAGCTAAGAAATAGTAGCTTTCTGACATAAGAACACTAGTAAGACAATAGGGGAATTAACCTATATCCCACTTTTCTTAGTTTTATCACTGGAATTTATTTCTCTCAAATATTTTTTCCATATGTTTATTTTTTAATTATATCCAAAACAAAGAACAGAGCAAAAATGTACTCCATTTTTGGGGGACCATTGTCTTTTTCACATAAAACAATTCCTGCATCATTTTTGGTGGATGGCTATCTAAAAGAAAAGAAAAGCCAGAAAACAAAACCTAGGAAAAATATTCTACAAACCCTCATATGGAATGTAACATTACAGGGAGTTGCAGTTCCTTCAGCAGTGCTCAGCATAAAAATGGTGTAGTAGAGGAGAGGCAAGATGGCGGAGGTGTAGGAGGCAAAGAGAGCCCTGGGAATCAGAAGTCCAGCTAAAGAGGAGGAAATCACTCTAAAAGCTGGCAAACAAAACAGCAGAGAGAAGAGAATAAGAACAGCAATTCTAGGAGCAGAAAATCGACCACTTTCAGAAAGGTAGGAGTGGAAAAAGTGAATTTAAAGAGACGGGAAGAGAGACCCCGGGGGGAGGGGCCGGCCCCCAGCAGCCGCAGAGCCGCGGAGCAAAAATCTGGAACTTCTAGTCCACTCTGCTGAGGGACATCGCTCCGGAGGCTAACCAGGGGTTCAGCCCTCGAGGGCACAGTGTGGTCTCAGGACCCGTGGGGTCACCGAGGGACCAGGGGAGCCCCAGTGCAGCAGAGCTCCCAGGCATTGGGGCAGAGAAGCCGGTGGCAGAGAAGGAGCCGCGCTATGCCGCATAGGCTTACGTTGGACTACAGGAACTGAGACATATAGTCCATATAGGGCTGCCGTATGTCAAGCAGGGACCCCACGGGAGGCAGCTCCGGAGACACCCCCTCCTTCTTCCTCTGGGAGGAGCGGTGCGAGAGCGCACAGCAGGAATCTGCTGGTTTGGGGCCTCCAGACAGGGCTGCATGCCACAGATAGAGGCGCTCC
>CM053604.1:101061080-101116911 GCA_028646535.1 Procyon lotor
AAGCAAAATAAGTCAGTCAGAGAAAGACAAGTATCACATGATCTCTCTGATATGAAGAATTTGAGAGGCAAGGCAGGAGTTGGGGGGGGTGGGGGAGAGAAATGAAACAGGAAGGGATGGGGAGGGAGATAAACCATAAGAGACTACTAGACTCAAGAAACGAACTAAGGGTGGCCAGAGGGGGGAGGGGTGTGTGGGTGGGTAGGGATAGGGTGGCTGGGTTGTGGACGTTGGGGAGGGTATGTGCTGTTAAGTGCTGTGAAATGTGTAAGCCCGACAATTCACAGACATGTACCCTGGGGCAAATAATACATTATATGTTAATAAAAGAAATTCATTTTGTTAAAAAAAAAAATGGTGTAGTAGGGCTATAAACAGAAAAACAAGCTCAAACTGGAGTCCCTTATGCTAAGCCCCATGTCACCAAATCAAGACTCAACTGAATTACAGTTTCAGCTCAACTGGAAAGGGAATCGTAAGGCAGTCCATCAGGAATCACATGATAAGCATAGGTTAGGTCACCTGCTTGACAGACCCCCACCATGAGGAGAGTAACCTTGCAATAACCAGTCCATGGTCTAGTATAGTCTAGTATAACTTCCTTGTTCCACTCCCTTCTCCCTATAAAAGTCTTTCCTTTCATACAGTTCCTTGGAGCTCCTTTCTATCTGCTGGATTGGATGCTGCCTGATGTGTGAGTAGTTGAATAAAGCCAATATGATTCTCAAAATTTACTCAGTTCTATTTTGTTTAACAGTTGTTTGTTTGACTGTCTTTATCCCTCAAAAGAGGGAATATTTTTTTTTCCACACCTTGGCACTAACACAACTTCTTCTCATCAAAGGTCCATTCCGAGCCCATTAAACTCAGTTATTCAGTACCTATAATGTATTAAAATTTACGTAAATTTACGGCACAGTCCACCTCAAAGTCGAATCTTCCAAGTAGTTAAAATTGTATGGTGTCAGGAAGTAATTCCTCTTTGTTCATCTCCCTACCTCTGGATTTTATGGAGGTGGAATCGCTGTGGAGCAGCAGCAGGTGCCTTTTAGCTTCCTTGATGATTTACTCTATTGCCTTCAAATGTTTTCTTAGTGCAGCATCTGTGAGCAAAATCAATTATGCGTTCCAGGCAGGTTTCTTTTTTCTCCTCTTGAAAATTCATTATGCATCTTAATATATTAAAAAAGTGTTGTTGTATTTTTTTTTCTGTCTAGTCTCTTATTGGTTTCTGGTTCCAAGGCATTAAGAGTTGGATAATGTGTTCACTCGCTTACATTTGTCTAAGTGCTTCCCTGCCTTGTCCAGAACACGTTTAGCATTTGGTCTAAGCTGATTTAAAGATTTTAAACTATTATATATGCAGCATCTGTGGAATTTGAATTAATTTATACAGAAAAACTTTTTACAATCCTCTCAGTTGTAAATGCTGAATGCTTACATTCTTTAAATGGAGAAAAAATCTGTGCTAGAAAAGATATTAGTGTAGAAACAACGTAAAGGCAGAAAAAACAAATATGTGCTTGTTCATCTTAAACACATAGAATTAAAGGTAATCTTTACTATCATCCCTCAGGTATAGAACAAAATCATTTAATATCCTTGTAGTTTTCCTCCTCAAATATTCTAAGAACTAATAATTTCAAGAAATGCCTCAAAAATACAAATTTTTTTCTCATGAACTTATTTGTACATTAGGAATTTTTAAATCATATTTAAACTATTGGTTTTCTCTCAGGTATTTATATCTTATCTCTCACTCTAGCCACTCTCTAAAACAGTAAATTTGGAAAACATATTTACCAAAAAGATGTGCAAAAGGGGCGCCTGGGTGGCTCAGTCTATTAAGCGTCTGCCTTCAGCTCAGGTCATGATCTCAGGGTCCTGGGATCCAGCCCCAAACGGAAGGGGGCTCCCTGCTTAGTGGGGAGTCTGCTTCTTCCTGCCCCCCCTCACTCCTGTTCACACAGGCTCTCTCTCTCTTTAAATAAATAAATAAAATCTTGAAAAAAAATGCACGAATGAGAGAAATAATTCAAGTAAAATTCTCATATGCGGTCTTCTTAGGTGTTCAGACAATTTTTAAAAAGTTGAGTGATAAAGGCTGTGCTGGTAAAATCACCTAATCTATCATTTGTCATCATATTACACAGTTTTAAACTAATAAATCCTACAAAAATTTATTTTTAAGGGAGTTTTTAGGGAATTAATCTATAGGATCTCTCTCTCTCTCTCTTTTTTTTTTTTTGGTTCATATTCTGAGCAAATTAGAGGTAGACAAAGCAAAGCTGTCAGAGAAGAAGATGTAAGCAATTAATTTTCTTTGAATTTTAGATAACTTTCGGAAGAGCTGTAAAGATAGTACGGAGCGTTCCCGTGTGACTTTCTTCTAGCCCCTCCCAATGTCAACATCACACATAAACATGGGTTCAGTGCCATCAACTGAACTGCAGACTTCATTTAGATTTCCCAGATTCTTCACTAATACTTTTTTCCTGTTCCTGACAATTGCTTTTTGTTGTCACGTCCCCTTTATCTCCTCCAATCTGTCATAGTTTGTCGGGAATTTTTGTAACATGTGACCTTGGCAATTTAGGAAAAGTACTCATCAGGTATTTTGTGACTGTCCCTGAATTTGGACCTGCCTTATAGTTTTTAATTATTAGACAGAGTTCATGGATTTGGGGAATACCAGAGAGGTCATGTGCTCATCGTAACGCATTATAACAACTACAGCATTAAACACATTTTATTACTAGTGACCATTGCTGACTTTTCTACCTAGATTCTTTCTCTATTCATTAATTGGAATTCTAAAGCGTAAGTTGTCTCTTCTTTCTGATTTATTTATTTATTCATGCAATCATTTTTTTAATCACAAATTCTCATTTTATTCTTTGATTAATAATCCAGTGCTGTCATTATTTACTGTGTGCCTCTGATTATTCCAACTATGGCCACTGAGGACTCTTTTAAGTTGACTCTTGTGCTCCTTTGAAATATTCCTTTTGTGTGTTGTTTTGATCTTGTTCTTTTGTTTGTTGGCTTATTTTATCTTTACTTTCTGACACCTCAAGATGATCCGGAGTCATTTTGTAATTTCTTCACCCCCACCCTGGAATAAACCACTTATCCCAGTAATCTCATATTGGAAAATGGAATTTATAAATCAATATATGGGTGCTAGGTGTAATCATTGCTTCTGGTGTGTGACTGCTTCTAGGTACTCTTAGTGCACAGAGCTGGGAAATATACAGATGCAGACCTTTCCATGTGATCTCCACCTGTGTGCATATGTTACACATCCATAAACATATGTACATAGAAACAAAAGTTTGTACCCATATATCTGCTTCCAGTTTATTCTATCCTTCCTCTTTCTTTATTGCAACTTCTTTCTCAGACAGGGAGAAACTTAGCTCTACCTACAAAATACCTATTTGTTTAACCATAGTATAGCTGTAATTTCAAAATTACCACTTTGTGTTATAGGAGAAACAATTTATGAGCTAGAGTACTGTGTCCCCTGCTTTTCAAAAGTCCATCTAATGCCACTTCGCTTTTACATTAGTACTATTTTCCATAACCAAAAGAAGAGGATTTTTGCTTTTACAAAAACAGGCAAAGCTAAAATAGCTTTCACTGTTTATGTTGCAATGAAAGGCAGCTTGTATTCTAAGCAATGAGAGGGACCCAGCCAAAGGTGCTTGCCCAGGGAACTGCACTCACCAGTAACTCAGCATCCAGCTCCTGTATACTGGAACTGCATCTGTGAGATTGGAGTCATATCTCCATTTATTTTGTGCCTCTGTTAGCAAAATGTGTCCTCAGGTGTGTATGCATTATGCATTTCGATCGTATATATAACCAGGATTAGTGGCATGCATCAGGTACTTGACACCAGGGCAAATCATTTTTTAATGCACCTTCACCCATCCAACAAAATAAATATTAGTAATAATCAGGTAAAAAGCAGGAACAATCATTTTCCTAATTTGCTCTTTAGCTTTTAAACTAATAAGTAATGTAAAAAACCAAGACATTTCATTTTTAAGGATATTTCTTAAATTCAGTAAAATATTCCATATAGGAACAAAAATTTGCATTTTCAAAGAGTAAATGGTAGACCTCCCAGTCTGCATTATGTTAATGTTTTAAATGTTAAGGACAAGAACGTCATTCAGGTGGTTCTGTAGAGTGACAATTGGGATGACTCAAGTTTTGACTTTGTCTTTTACAGTCGCTGAGCGATCATTGTTTGTTTTAAGCTAATGCTTTCGTGTAGAAACATATTGCATAACAGGAGTTGGAGGCATACATTTTAACAATCCTGGACTGTAAGCAACTTACATGTATATGACAAACACATGTAACTGAGTCTGCCTTTGTCAGAAACCAACGATAGAACTAGGAGTTCTCTGAATTCACCTTTTACATAACACACAAAGTTTTTAAAGGATATGTACTAAAATGGCTGATTTGATGCTGACATGTATTATTAAAATTAACAATATTAAAATGATCAATACTAACTATGTCAACTGTTTAGAACTAAAACCAAGACAAGACGTTTTGGGAAAGGCTATTTGCCCATTGACATTGTTTAGAATTTCTAGATGGGAGTTATGATAAAAATCAGATCATCTTTTCCTCTTCTTTTTTCTCCAGTTGTTTTTGTTGTCAAACTCTCTAGAGACAGGCATGCTCTAATTTCCTTCCCCCAGGGCAGAATGCTTCTACCTCTTCACCCATGATATGTCACTGCCTACAAGTGTCATGGGGTATGTGTAATATTCAGCTTAGCATATACGGCCCATATCTGTCAGTACAGTAATTTAGATTTCTACTACCAGTATGTGAGACTTTCAGTTGTTCCTGATTTTATTACCAATATTTGACCTGACGGGTTTTCAACGTTAACCATTCTACCTACATGTTTCTCAATGTGGTTTTAGTTTGCTTTTGCTGAATGACTAAGGAGGATAAATGTTAGGCTGGGGGGCCCAGGGACACCGAGAGTGGACAAGATGGTCACCGAGTTTCACAAGATGGTGCCTCGGGACTTACCACCATAAAACTTCCTGCCTCGGGGACTTTCCAGATCACCCCACAATAACCAGAATGCAATCTGGTTGGTCCACCTTGCATTCCTTTTTCTTTATAATGAGCTGACAGTTGATTGCCCTGCCTCATATACATAAACTACATAAACTACGGCCAATCAGATACCCAGCAAACCTGCCACACTCTAAGGCCTCTAATGAAAAACTCCTCAGCCCTATGCTAGGCGAGACTTCCCTGGCCCTGTCCTAACCCGGACCAAGGAACCTTGCCCGAATGCCTCCATTAAAGCTCACTTGAACCACTTGCTGTGTCTGAGTCTCTCCATTATCCTTCCTTTTTTCCGTCACTGAGACCTGACAATAAGTACTCTACATACGTTCGGATATCTTTTGCACCCCTAATTGTATTACCTGACATATTTTCTTTTAATGATTTACATGTTCTGGGAACAAATACCTTACTGATTATAAATATTGTAAATACCTTCTCCCATTCTGCAATTTTCTTTTGATGCTCTTAATGATGTCATTTGTTGAATAGAAGTTCATTTTAAAATAGTTGCCGTTTATTAACATTTTGTTCATGGTTAGTGCTTTTATGTTCTCCTTAGGACAGAAGTTCTTCATTTTAACAAAAACAGATTTATCAATGCTTTCTTTGATGGTTAGGGCATTGTGTCCTGTTTTAGAAATCCTTAGCTACTGCTAGTCATAAAGATGATCTTCATTATTATGTAGATACTTTAATTCGTTTTTAAAAAAGATTTATTTATTTTAGAGAGAAAGATAATACGTGCGAGCAGAGGGAGAGGGAGAGAAAGAATCTCAAGCAGACTCCCTGCCAAACACAGAGCCCATCTTGGAGCTCCAACTCACAACTCTGAGATCATGATCTGAGCTGAAATTAAGAGTCTGACGCTTGCTTAACCAACTGAGCCAGCCAGTGCCCCTAGATGCTTTAATTCTTTACCTATCACACTAAGATTTAAAAAATCTTCCTGAAATTAATTGATTATTCATTTATTTAATTTAATATGGGGTAAGAAAGGGGTCCATCTAGAGGATAATTCCTTGGTGCCATTTAATGAATGCACCATCTTTCCCTACTTCTCTGTACCTGTCACATTTGCTGCTAGGCAGGTAACTGAATAGATATAGTGTAGTTTCTGGACTTTCAACTCTATAGGATTGTTCTTTTCATCTAAGCCTGCACTAATACTGAATTATCTTCCTTGTGCATTAAAGTTTTGTATTTCACTATAAGTGTACTACAGATTTGTTCAATTTATGGAAGTTTACCTTGATTTTTTTAGTACTCTTTGCATTTCCATGTAAAGTTTAGAATCAACTTGCCAGTTTTCATCAAAATACCTGCTGGGATTTTGCCTGGGTTTGCTTTGAATCTATAGCATTGAGATCTTGTGTGTTCTTTGTTATATTGATTCTACTGAACTTGATATGCCGTTGAAAATTGTGTATTCTGAAAAGTTGTATTTCCTACTTTTTCATCTACTAGTATATGGAAATGTAATTGCTTTCTCTTCACTTATGTTGAATGACTAAATTCATTTCTTAATTCTAATATTTTCTTTCTCATTTAAAAATCCAGATGAAAATCATTTAAAAATATGTTTCATTTCATTGTTTAGAATTCGTGTGTGTATGTGTGTGTTCTTTTATTTTTTCTTAGTGCTGGTCAGGACCTCTGATACAATTCCAAAGTGTAAAGAAAGAAGAACATCTTTTCCAGGCGCCTAAGACAAATATCTCACCATTCAGTACGCTCTAAGATATCTCTTTATCGGGTAAAACAAGTTCCTTTCCACTTCTAGTTTGCTGAATTTTGCTCATACTTTTTGGGTGTCTATTGAGAAACCATGTGATTTTACTCTTTTATTCTTTAAATGTGGTTAATTGACTGAAACCTAAATATTATACCAATCTTGCATTCCTGGCATAAACTTAGCTTCTTTGTGATACATTTTTTCAAATATCCTAATTGATCCAGCTGTTGATATTCTGTGCAGATATTTATATTTATTTATTTATTTTAAAAATATTTATTTATTTATTTATTTGAGAGAGAGAGAAAGAGAGAGAGAGTGAGAGGGAACACCGCAGGGAGAGTGGGAGAGGGAGAAGCAGGCTTCTTCTGATGCAGGGCTCGATCCCAGGACCCTGAGCCCAATGTGGGGAGCCCAATGAAGGGCTCAATCCCAGGACCCTGAGATTATGACCTGAGCTGAAGGCAGCCGCTTAACCAACTGAGCCACCCAGGTGCCCCCAGATATTAATATTTATGATGATAAGTATCATTGACCAGAGATTATCTTTCCTTGTAATATTTTTTCAGGTATCCTGATTATAATTATGCTGCCTTCAAAGAACATGTTTGAAAGTTTTCTATTCTTTATATACTTCAGAAGAGTGTTTGTAAGATTGGTGGTTTTTCTTCCTTTCATTTTTTAAACAGGCTCATTGAGTATAAATTTTATACACTATATGGCACTTAAAGTGTATGATTTGATGGGTTTTTATCTATTACCTATCTTTCCTCCTTCTATAGATAGATATCTATCATTACCTGTCTATATCCTGGAGCCATTGGCACAATTAAAGTAATTTACCACCCCCAAAAGTTCTGGGTGCCCTTTTATAATCCATTTCTCATCTCCAAGCTTTGTCTTCAGGCACCCACCTAATTATATTTATGTCACAATAGGTTAGTTTGTATTTTCTATAATTTATATAAATATAATCATACAGTATGTGGTCTAATTTTATTCTTACACTCAACATAATCACTTCAAGATTTGTCTACATCCTTGTCAACACTTGGTATAGTAAGTCTTTTCAACTTTGGCTGTTCTAGTAGGTATGTGGTGGTATCTCTTTGTGGTTTTAATTTGCATTTTATTATTTTAAAATTTCAATTAATTAAACAAATTGGCATACAATCTAAAAAACTGACACACAGTAAAAGTCACTCTTCGTTTTATGCAGATCATGGATTTTGATAAATGCATAGAGTACTTTATATACTACCAAAATCGAGATGCAGCGTAGTTCAATTACATCCAAAAATTTCAATATGCTATCCCTTTGCAGTCAAACCTCTTCTCACATACAATTCTTTGCAACTACTGACCTTTCTTCTGTTCCTATAGTTTTTGTTTTCCAAAATGTCATGTAAATGAAAGCATAGAGAATGTGATCTTTTGGGTCTGACTTTTTTGCTTAGCAAAGTGAATGTGAGATTCATCAATATTTTTGTATAAAGCGACAGTCCATGCTTTTGTGTTGCTGAAGAGTGTTACAAGATAGGGATGTGCCACAGTTTCTTTACACATTCAGTGGTTGAAGGATATTCGCCTTGTTTCCAGGTTTTGGTAATTATAAAGTTTCCATAAACATTCATGTATAGGTTTCTTTCTTTTCTTTTTTTTAAAGATTTTATTTATTTGTTTGACAGAGAGAGATCACAAGTAGGCAGAGAGGCAGGCGGGGGGTGGGGGGGGGAAGCAGGCTCCCTGCTGAACAGAGAGCCTGATATGGGGTTGGATCCCAGGACCCTGAGATCATGACCTGAGCCGAAGGCAGAGGCTTTAACCCACTGAGCCACCCAGGCGCCCCTCTGTATAGGTTTCTATACGAATATACATTTTAATTTCTCTTGGGTAAATACCTGAGAGTAAGGTGATTGGGTTATGCACTAACCATGTGTTAACTGTTTAGGAAACCGTCAAACTATTTTCCAAACTAGCTGCCTCACTGTGCATTCTCACTGGCGGCAATGTATGGGAGTTACAGTTGCTCCACATACTCAAGGGGTATCTCATTATGATTTTGATTTGCAATTCCATAGTGATTAATAATGTTGAACATTATTCATTTGTTTATTTGCCAGCCATACATTTCCCTTGGCAAGAGGTCTATTCAAATCTTTTGCTCATGATTTTTTTTTTTTAAAGATTTTTATTTATTTATTTGACAGAGAGAGAGAGAGAGATCACAAGCAGGCAGAGAGGCAGGCAGAGAGAGAGAGAGGAGAAGCAGGCTCCCTGCAGAGCAGAGAGCCCCATGTGGGGCTCAATCCCAGGACCCTGAGACCATGACCTGAGCTGAAGGCAGAAGCTTTAACTCACTGAGCCATCCAGGCACCCCTGCTCATGATTTTTTAAATTGAATAGTTTTCCTATTGTTGACTATTGAGAGTTACTTATATTGTGTGTTGCAAATCATTTGTTAGATGTGTGATTTGCACATATCCTCTAGTCTGTGGCTAAGCTTTCTTTCTCTTAACAATATTAAATGCAGAACCAAAGTTTCCAATTCAATCAAGTTAAATTAATTAATTCTTTTACTTTTATGATTTATGCTTATGCCATTGTATCTAAGAACTGTTTACCTAACCCAAACTCAAAAATATTTTCCCCTATGGTTTTGCCTAGAAGTTTAATAGTTTTACATGTACATTTTGATTGTTATACATGTTCTGAGGTATTCATGAAGGCTTACTTTTTGCATGTGAACATCTAATTGTTCAAGTGCTGTTTGTTGAAAAAACTATCCTTGTATTAATTGACACCCTTGTGCCTTTGTAGATGGTATTATTTATTATTACACTTAAGTTTATTATTGTTAGAGACAGAGAAATGCAATTCATTTTTGTATATTGATCTTGTGTTCTGCAACCTTGTTGAATTCATTTATTACTACTTTGCAATTACTTTGTATTGTTTTGTAATTGCTTTATATTTTTAATTCATCTTTTCTTGTCTGGTTTTGATGTCAGTGTAATACTGGCCTCATGGAATGAGTTAGGAAGTATTCCCTCTTGTCAATTTTCTAAAAGAAAATGTCATCTCCGTAGGTAGGCAAATAGCAAATACCAGGAAAAAGAAGCAACATATTGGCTAAACTCTGCATATCCGGTTTTGTCCACACTCACCAAATAAAAAGTTGCTTACTGAATGGCAAGTTGTGTAAAGGATTGTGAGCAACCACAAATATTATCTTAGAGGATGCTCCTCATCTAAAAACATGAAACAGAGGTGAAATGATGTTTAGCTCTACTTTACTTCCCCTGAAAAAGAAAATCAATGCAAGTTCATACTTTTCTTTAGGAATAAGTCAGGGCCTTCTGAAATAAAATCATATTCTAGAGGTAATGCCTGTTTCAGAGAATCCCTGCAGTCAGGTGAATTCACTCTTTGTTCATGAAGCTGACCAGGGGCAGGCACAGAGAGAGTTATGCTATCTTCAGTTTACATATGGCCAAATGAAAAATAACAATGAACTGATTTACTGAAGGTTAATGGCAAATCCAGAAACCATTAAACCTCTTGCCTCTCACTGTAGTATTACAGTTGTTTCCTTAGTTACATTTATTTCGGTGAAATGACTTTTCATTTTTATCCTATTAGTGACTTTAGAGTCTAACTCCAAATAAAATGCAATTTTGCAGTAAAGTAATTCTTATCAAAAGCAGGCTACTTCTCCTGTAACCCTACCTCTTAATGGTAGAGCCCTGAGGGTCCTGGGCACAGGCCTCTTCCCCATTGCTTCTCACTCCCCAGATGATGTGAGTGTCCACTTTTCCCGTGTCTCTTCCTTTGGGGCGTTGCTCATTGCCAATACCATTTAATGTTGAGAATTGTCCTTTGAAGTGGTGTGCATCACCTGCCATAGCAGTGGAAAGGTGGCCCATACCAGCCCCTCAGAGCCTCTTCCCAGGACACAGTGAGTAGACAGAGTCCTTCTGGGGATTAATATGATTGCTGGGAGAGAAAGCATCTCTTTTTTCCTCATGAGACTTACGTTAAAATACTATGTAAGCCTGGAACTGGCAGAGACTTTCTGGAATATTACACTAAGATAAAGGAAAGAACAGTCCTCTGCAGCTCCCCCCCCCCAAAAAAAATCCATGGGTGTGGGAATAGAGACAGAGAAGATAAAAATGAGAGCGACAGAGACAGAGAGACAGAGAGGGAATGAGAAAGAGAACTGAAATTATCATTTAAACATCAGGTGACAGATATTCCTAAAGCCTTGCTCTTTTTCCATTTATGAGTCAAGAAATTGCTTTTTGGGGGCGCCTGGGTGGCTGAGTCGGTTAAGCATCTGCCTTTGACTCGGTCAAGAACCCAGGGTCCTGGGATCAAGCCTCACATCCAGCTCTGTGCTTCTTGAGGAGCCTGCTTCTCTCTCTCCCTCTGCTCCTCCCCCTGCTTGTGCTCTCTCTCTCTCTCTGTCAAATGAATGAATGAATCAATCAATCTTTTAAAAAAATTGCCTTTTGTTTCAGTTAGTTTAGGGGTTTTTTTGCCGCTTTTGGCCAGCAAGTGCTGACCACCATTCTAAGTGTTTGCATTCATTTACACGTGCGGACAGCTTACAACGCTCTATTCCCACTTTGGACTCTTGTCTGAACCCTAGATTCATCTCCATGGGCAAACCCGAATTTCTGCTCGGACTGGATGACTTAGGCAGTTAAACCTTCCATGTTTGAAGCCAAGCAACTGGTTTCCTCGCAGACCTACTCCCCCCCCTTCTGCATCTCCGTATGTCACCGCCACTTCCCAGTGGCTCCCGTCCCCTCAAGCTCCCCCAGCACCAGTCCTCTGTAAAGTCCTACCATTCTCACTCCCTGAAAGTTCCACAGATCTCTGCTTCTCTTTGTTTCTACTGTGTCCACCTCAGTCTAGCACCATCGTTCAATGCCTGCATTTCCTTCCAGCTGCCTCATGACTTTCACTTTTGATTCCTCATAGTCCAGCCTTTTCACGGCACCTGGAGCGATCCTTTAAAAATGTAAACTAGAGGGGCGCCTGGGTGGCTCAGTCGTTAAGCATCTGCCTTGGGCTCAGGTCATGATCCCGGGGTCCTGGAATTGAGCCCTGCATCGGGCTCCCTGCTCTGCGGGAAGCCTGCTTCTCCCACTACCATTCCCTCTGCTTGTGTTCCCTCTCTCGCTGTATTTCTCTCTGCCAAATAAATAAAATCTTAAAAAAAAAAAAAATGTAAACTAGGAAAAAAAAAAATGTAAACTAGGTCACTTTCGTTCCCCTGCTTGGAACCTTGTAATTGCTTCTAATTGCACGTAAAATAAAGCTTGAATTCCCTTTCCTGGGCTGAAAGCCTTTCTCGAAGCCTAATCTCATCTCTCCCCCAGCCCTGTACTGGGTGGCTCACGCACTGACCCCTCTTTCCTTGATGATCCTTCCCCTTTATGGCTTCATCTAAACGATGTCTTCTCAGAGACATGCCTGACCCCTTACCTAAAGCAACGTTACCTCTCACCTACACCATGATTCTCTGCCAGAACTCCTAGATTATTTATTTCCTGTCAAACATGATAATTAATAATTGCATATTTGTTTCTTTAGTCGGTTTCCCTTTTGCCTGCTTCCACCACTAGACGGGACAGTGAGGTCTGTGAATGGAAGAGCCAAGCCTCTTGCCTGCTGCTAAACACGCTGCTCTGGCTGCCTGCCAGCAACACAGACATTCAAAAGTATCTGCTAAATGAATCAAAGAAGAAATGTACAAATGAATGAACTCTACAGAGCCTAGTAAAGAAAGATTAGAATAGTGGAGACTCATTCCATTTAGCGTGATGTGAGAAGACTGCTTCGGAATAAGCAGCACAGGGGTTAAACTTGGAGCAGTGGTCTGGGGAATGGTGGGAAAAAGAAAATAGCTCCAAGAAAACCTGGAAGAGAGAGAGAGTGAGAGAGAGAGAGAAAGTGTGTGTGTGTGTGTGTGTGTGTAAGGGACATGTGTTGTGTATGCTGGCTCCTAGTGTGGTTACGTATGGAGGACAGAGGTGCAGGAGATGGAAAGTCAGCCTTGGTAGGGGAGGTGAGGCCACATCGTGGATGTCATTGAACACCAGACTTCCTTTGGCTTGGACAAAGCTACAGTTGTGAGGAAAACAAAGGCTGTGTACAGATGTAATAGCTGTGGTCAGAAGAAAGGGAAGTGACAGATAGGAGGTGATGTGGTGGTAAAATGTATAGACCTAGGGACAAACGGAACGTGGAAGGCTGTGTGTGACCTGGGAAGTATGAACACCCTCACACAGATACATTAGAAAATGGCCACATAATACCGGAAAAGGTGGCACTAGAACACAGCTGAAAAATCAAAGATAAATCAGTTAATCAGCAACAACTACTGAAAAGAAATGTATTGAGTATGTCCTGTAGACTGATGGTATCACCAGTCAGGGTTTAGTGTGGGAAAAGAACCCAGTCTGGTTATTTCTAGCAGAGAAAAACAAAAATTAAATATGTGTAATATGAGGAATTTGATGTTTATTTAATCGTGGGAATGGCTAGAGGAACTTCATGTCCCAAGTGGACCCTTGTCAAGTTTCTGGCCTCAAGCACCTCTGGGTGGGTTTTCAGAATTATTCTTGCCACCTACAGGCTTGGAAAATGCTCTGCTGTGACCACCGAGGAGGTCACAGCCACCCCTACTGGCAAGCTAGGGAACTGGTAGTAGATATGGGAGTCCCCAAGTGCTGCTCCTGTGAACCACCTGTCTGCCCACACTGGGCAGAGGGGCTAGACCACCTCTCGCTCCCAGCTGTCTTCCTTCTGCCTTCCAAATATGGTGCCGGGGTGGGGGGTCTCATCGGCAGAACCCACAGATACCCTGAATGGTCACGGTGCGTGTCCTGAAAACATGGAATTCTTAGTCTGCCAGCCCTTCATTTGCAGATGATAGGGCTTCGGGGACTAAACTGGGGAGGGAATGGGTGCTGTGTGTCACACTGGGCACGGGGCAAAGGGCTAGACATATGCTTTCGCAACTCTTTTTTCACCAAGAAATACTGAGCAAGTCTTACTTCAACCCTCATCTTACAGATCAGAATGGGAAGACATAGAGGAACTTGCAGTTAGAGACCTTGAAGGAGAGCCTATCAAATGAGCAAAGAAGAAGACGGCGCCTAGACTTTTGGGCAAATCCTAAATGGAAGGAATAGGCAAGGGAAGCAGAAGCAGTAATTGAGCCAAAAGAATGTTTAGAACGGAATGGCAGCATTATGAGAGGACACTCAAGGTCAGAGGAGGGGAATAGTCCACAAAGGACGTGGTGGCTGATGGTCAATTGGTTTAAAAGCTGAGAAGCCACCCTACTAAGTGAAAAGCAGATCATTATTGTCCTTGCTGTCACTAAATTCTGAAACTAAGCTCTAGCTTAGTTCTAGCTGCAAAGTCATATGGATTAGGATGTGGAAGAGAGTTCTTAACACTTGAATGCCGCATTCCTGGTAGTCTACCCAAATATGCTTTCCCGATCTTCTCCCTTTTCCCTTAATATTTACTTAAAAAACAGTTCTTTAGTCACCCTTATTTCATCAGGACCATCGAGAGAACAGAGAACTCAGTGTTTGTTGCCATAGGGACCCACTAGGGACCCACAGAATCACACCGTGTGGCTACTTTTGCTTAGAGTGGGCACTGGCTTAATATGCTCCGACTACATCCACACGTCCTCCTGATTCTAGGAGGCACCGAAACACGGCCTTGGAATGCATTTTCTGAGTCCCTTGTTGTGTGGTGACTTTGAGTGGGAATGTCACTTAACAACAGCCAAGGTACCTTTGTGTGGAGGTTTAAGACAGCCGAGCACTCTCGCTTCATTGGAACTATCTTCTGGCTTGACGGCAGGCAGCATTTTGCCCTAATTCATTATGCATTGTCCCACCATGAAGCTACCTACAGACTGTTCCTGCTCAGATGTAGAATGACATATTAGTACGAACATATATTAATGATGATGACATCACAGAAGGGGAATGTTTCCTGCTGCAGGGTCAGCAATGTTCTTGAAATGCTCCAGATGGCAAAACTCCATTCTTTCTTTACATGCAAGCAGGGGCCTCATTTGGTTAATTTTTTGGCAACAAGATATAATTACAACTTTGGAATGTGCGTTCTAGTATCAGCTACTCTAATGAGTTATGAATGATTGGATCTAACTAGCCTGAAAAGAGAAGTTACTTCACGTGCTCAAGTGACTCTGCCCGCATCTGGGCCACAAAGATAGGTGATTTGCCCGGTGTTGAAGCACTGACATCTGGTTCTTAAACTTTTTTTTCTAAATCGTGGTTGATCTTATTCCTCCAGCATGGCAACCCTTAAAGACACATTCTGCTAGTGAATATGAGACTAACCTAGAATTGATGTAAAATTTGCGCTGTTATTGTGGTCTAGCAGAAAACTAGTCTATTCTCTTTGAACAATTATTTAGGATACTCTTCTGCTATATAAATTAACTTTTAGACATTGCTACATTGATGAAAATGAAAAAAAAAAGTGTGATAGGGAGAAAAAGACAGAAACATAAAAAATAAAAATCACATTTATTTAAACAAAAATATACACACAGTGTACAATGAATATGGTTTACACGGAACAACAAAATAAAATGATTTTTCTTCAAATGCCAAGATAACATGATCTAACCTATTTGTGCCCCATTTTCTAGGAATACACATTATTGGCTCATCTAGAATATATACTTAACATAAAAAGAAAACAAATGCCACCATTTCAGATAAGTACCACAAGAATCTGCAAATTAGATGTTAGGTTAAACAACATAATAAAATATTCATATGAGAAGTATATGTGTATAAAGAACACACTTGTGCAGAGAAATGGGAGTGTCTCTCCACTTACACACCCATGGAGTCTGCCTTTGAAAAGTTTGGAAGTCCTTTGGCATGAAATATTTTTTTTTATATTGACGG
This sequence comes from Procyon lotor, assembly GCA_028646535.1. NCBI lineage: Eukaryota > Metazoa > Chordata > Mammalia > Carnivora > Procyonidae > Procyon > Procyon lotor. The sequence goes on from CM053604.1 coordinate 101,076,909, forward strand.
TGATATAAAAGCATCATGGTACCTCTATTGATGAGAAAGCAATCTCACCAATATGTGAGTCAATATTGCCTGCTAGACAATGAAATCGTACTGAGTGATCATTAAAGATGGACTGCTGGATTATGCCCTTTTGTGGCCGTAGAGTCGTTCCAATGATTTTAGGAAGCTTGTGAATATATTCATGCTATGAGTAGGAAAGTGAGACATCATCTCAAAGAACTCGATTTACTAAAAGATAAACAAGGTCTCGCTTATCAGGCAACATTGCTTGTGTTAGGTCTTCTCTTTCTTGACATTCACTCTCTGGGTACTATACTACATTGTGAGCCTTTTTTCTTTTTTGATTTATAATTCTAAATGTTCACATAACCTATGATATTCAAGCTGAGGACAGCTAATTGCATGTATAATTTATTTATTTTTTTGGCTGATATTACCTTACAATTTTTTTTCTTACCTCCTTGGTCTTAGTAGCCAAAGCTTTGGCTTTGTTTCTTTGACATCAGAAATGCTTCAGACTGTCTTACGTGCTTAGAAATAAGATTCAAAGACTGATTAATGTGCACCATGACTCAGAAAGTAAAAATTTCCATACCTCAGCTTAGTACCTAATTGGCCCACAATATTTTATCTAAACATCGATTTTATTTTCCTGTTCTCAAAGACAGTTTTGCTATAGAAAGCATCTGTTTGGGTAGAAAGTTCTAACTTAAAACTGCCAAAGAAACAAAGGATATAATATATTGGGACTTTCTGTGCAAAGCAATAAAATATAAATATGGGGGAAAAAAAGCATAGTTTCTGCTGACTGCAGCTGAGCTAAATGAATGTCAATTCCCACTAAAATTGTCAATCAACCACACAACTCTCAGCAAATCATTCTCTTCAGTGGTGCATAATTTGCAAAGCCTCCAGCTATTAGGGATGCTTTGTGTTCAACACGCTCACTTTCCTCACTTCCCTCTGTAAATGCTGATCACAGTTTTTCTCGGGCCAGTTTCTTTAATCTGTGATAAACATTAATTTATTTCCTAAAGATTACAAAAGGTGCCCTGAATATTGAATTAGACAACTGATAAGCCATTCTGCTTGGAAATCAAACATCTAAAATGTCTGTGGTGTTCTAGCACACTGCCACAGTTTAATTTGTTTCATCCAACAGTGTGGGTTTCAACTGATCTATACTTATTAGAATATGGACACAGTGCTATGTTACCATTTTTCCTGCTTTTAGCTAATGCTAAAATTATAAACTGAAAAACTTGTGCTGAAACACATTTTCAATGATACTCTAATTAGGCTAACATGTCTCTGAATTTAGCCCACGGTTGCTATTGCTTACACTAAGGCTGCATTGCTAGGATTTCTCTTGCAGAACATCAAGAGAGATACATTTTTAAATGGATCTGTATGATTATGTAATTTAATTATGAAGAACATATAAACATCAAATATTACTTACAGTCTAATAGGTGTCTTTAAAAAGGAGAAAAACCAAAATAAAATTGTAGCCACCTGAAGATGCCTGATTGCACTTAATACAACATTAATACTTTTATAATACTTCCAATTATTTGTTATTTGCTGGAGAAAAAAGCAAGGTGGCATTCAGTTGTGTGTTGATAAATGTTTAACAACTGGGTTTCCAGGAATTAAAAGTCCCAGTTTGCAGCGTTGGGTCACTTTTGCATGTAAATACTCCCACTGTGGTCAATTTCAAGCTAAGGTGGGTGTGGAGTCAGGAAGAGATGCACTCTAGCCCATGATGATACAGTGTTTCCACTGTGCAGAGACAACGGACATAATAACCTCAGAAGCACAGGTAAAGAGTAAAACGAAGAAAAACAATTAGGAAGTGGTAAGTTTTGATTATTATCTTTGTTTCTAATAAAATGCATTCAATTGCTTTTGATAATAATTCATGATGGAGTATTTAACAACCGGCTTACAAAATTCCTGAAAATTTAATGACCAGCTCTCATGAGTCTACACGAGTCAGTTCTAGTGCACTGCTGGTATCCTTTCTCCTTGGCTCAGGCATCATATTTTACACAAGGAGGGGCTTGATTTGTTGGGAAGAAAAGCATTACTCCACACAGATTTTTTTCTTTTCCACTTGGAGTCTTATTTTATGCATAATACCATATGTAGTAGAGGAGGAAAAGAGGGAAGTATCTTGCACCCAGATGCTGGCTTTTAAGACTTCACAGATTTTCAGTACAAAAACAGGGATCTGTCTTAGAAAGTAAGAACTGGGGGTTAGTCACGAGCTGTACTGCTCTCCTTAGCTGGTTGATCATTTTAGCATAATTCGTCTGCAGGATCAAATTGTGGCTCTGACTCACGGGATTACTGTACTAACTGAACACCAAAGGATTGTTTTGGCAGGATACAGACAAGATCCACGACGATATTTACAAAGAAAAAATAAAAAACCAACAACCACATGAAAAATTAATGAACGTATCCAAATGTGGGTCTGCTTCAATCAAATATTTGAAACTTTTATGTTGAGCTGTTTCCTGGAACATTTTCAGGCTCTGGGTCTTTTGTCACTGGGTCAAACATAATCAAGATTTCACCTTCCCTTGTTTCTAAATATGTTTTCTTTTTTATATATATATATATATATTTTAAAGATTTTATTATTTGACAGAGAGAAACACAGCGAGAGAGGGAACACAAGCAGAGGGAATGGTAGTGGGAGAAGCAAGCTTCCTGCCGAGCAGGGAGCCTGATGCGGGGCTTGATCCCAGGACCCTGGGATCATGACCCGAGCCGAAGGCAGACGCTTAACGACTGAGCCACCCAGGCGCCCCTCTAAATATGTTTTCTGTAGAACTCTGCAAATAGCTCTACAGAACTGATATCTGCATTTGATAATTGCATTAGAGGGGAAAAGTATTTTTTGCCAGTAAATTTTTTATCTTCTTTGGAAATATCATTTTCTTGGTTCAGTTTCTGGCTCAATCTGATCTCTTGAAATAGGCCTGTTGGTGTATATTTTAAATAAAGAGAGAGAGGAAAGCATGACTAGGCTGTGTTTGTACAAAGGGGATTTTAAAACTTTCTAACATTTGGTCTTTAATTTAGAAAACTGTAAAAATTAAGAAATAGTGTGGTGGATTTCCCATGGTACTTGGAATAGCTCTCAGGAAAGGAGCAGTGTTACTGTTGGTATGAAACATGAATTTTCTTGGTTAAATCCACTTTTAACAGTATGCACAAATACAGACTTTGTATAGGGAAAGGGAGATGACTCTGCTAATAATAAAAGAAAACTTCTACGCATTTGTGTTACAGTAAGCTCTAGCCTTTGAGACTTCTCTATCAGTACTTACTAGAAAAGAAAAAAAATACCTTTGGGATATCTTCCCCAAATAGAAGACCTTATTTATTGGCTTTCTAGTTAATAAATATTTTTTTCTGTATTTGAGTCAAGAGCTTTCATTTTTAAAAATACAAACAAAAATGGCTTTGTAAGAATATTTACAGGATGATACATTTTCATTTAAGGTCTCTTGGAACACAGACCACTCTTTGATAGACTGAATGAGCCTTCATTGTTACTCAAGGAAACCTCTGTCATCCCAACCTCTTTAACTCAAATCCAATGGGATCATGGAAATAACCCCCAATCCTACCATTTTCAAATAAAACTGACCAATTCAAAAATTGTATTTAATCACGGAGATGGAGAATGAAGCATAAGGGAGAACACCCAGAAACTTGGTCTGTAAAGAGATCCATAATACACAGCATCTTTTTATTAAAAAATACCTGTAAACTATTTGTAGATGGCCTCAAATGTAATGCCCACAAGCCACTAGTTAAAATAATGGATTGAAAATTCTAGTATTTAAAGCCCCAAAAGGTTATCTAAAATTTTTAGTAATCTGAAAAACCCAACATGAACCTAGAGATCTGTTTGGGATCCTTAGTTGAACAGATATCTTAGCCAAAAATCTGTCACACTAACTATGAAAAATCCCATAATATCATCCACTGAATGTGGTCACAGCCGGGGGATATCTATGTAACAGCCCTCCAGTATTTGCAAGGGGAGATTTATGCTCTGGAGAGCATACTCGTCCAATGAGTGAGGAAAAAGAATAAACTCTTAACATCTGGAGAAAACAGGTTTCATTTATTTAGACCATTCTACTCCGAGGCTCAGTCCTGGCAATAAATGCCAAATTCTATTTAACTCACTAGCATTCTCCCACAATTTTCATGTATATTTTTAGCATGGCAATTTGGAGAATAGACAAACCACAGCCCAGGAAGGTAAGAAGAGATTGTGATCATGTTTCTAAAATTATCTAGCTGGATGATTGGGGTGCATCTCTTCCTGGTGCTTTAATTTACCCATTTACAATGGCCTTATACAAGAGGATCTCTAAAGCAATTTCTAATTTGGAATTCTGGAAAACCTACGGTGTGATTTTCCGGAGAACAAATTTCAAATTCAGGTTATCAGAAATGATTGTTTGAGTTCATCATTAGTTATGGTTGCATAGGTCTTAAAATGTTTATTCACATATAGTCATGTATGCTAGACATGCCTATTTCCACCATCTATATTCTGTAACAAGAGGACTATTGGAAAACATCACAAAGATAGTTTATTGACTTTTATGAACTTGGCTACATAAAGTTCAAGCTGATGGGGATTTTCACGTTTGACATCAGCAGGCTGACCATCCTTCATTTCCTTGCAGTTGCTGTTCCTCCCGGTGTTTTTTCTACTAAACTATTCAACTTTCTCTATTACCACTTCTGTAATGGGGTCCTATGACTCACGTGAGAGTTTTGAAAACATACCATGTCATGGAAAAGTCTCTTCACCGTGTTGCTAACACTGTCTCCCGGGGAGACAGTCCAGGGGAGGACTGGTCTCCTCTCGCCCGGAGGACCCAAGTCTTTACAAGCACACCTGCAACCTGCTTCTGCAGTCAAGTTCATGCGTTGACGTTACCATTTTAATTTGAATTCACTGGAAAAATACTTCCCAAGTCCCACAAATGGGTTCCATGTGAGAACGGCTGTGAAATAACATCTGAGTCTCCCTCCCCTTTGCCCCTCTCTTGTCTTCGCTTTGGAGGTCGAGAGCCCCTCTCCGAGTCACCTGTCTTCCCCCTGTGGCAACCTGAATTTCCTCAGAACGCCTCTGGCTGAAGGACCCCATGCGTGAAATGCCCCCGCCCTGAGCTGATCTCAGCCAGCGAGAGGCAATGCACCGAGGCCGAGAACTAGAATCACAAGGTTACTTGAGGTTTTGTAAATGGATTTCTTTCAGAGCAATATGCTAACACCTAATTCAAATGATGCCTAGATCTGGGCCAACGTCCCTGATCACCCCCCTCCACAAATGCGTGGCAATAAAAAAGTTAAAAGGGTGGAGAGTATCCGACTGAGGCGTGTTTGTGTTCCTGTTTATTTACGTGTTGGTAAGGTTAGGTGTCAGCTTTTCCGTAAGTCCCCTCTGGAGGTCGGTAGTACTTGGGGAAAGCCATCAGCTGTAGCATGTTGAAAGCATACTTTCTGCATTTCACATTCTTCAGTACATTCTCTATGCGGCATCCTTCTCTGGTGAAAGGGGAAAAAGTACAACTTCATGAAACACAGAGTAAATAAATATGCTTTATTTGTTCAATGCAGAGTTGCAACAACAGTCCAAGTAAAAATAACAAAGATTCAACTCTACATTTTTTTTTTCCACAAATGATGATACATCTTACAAAATTAAATCCTAGGCCAGGCCCAATACCGTTATTGCCCTCGGAAAGAGATGATTCAAGTCTCTTTGCTCTTAACAGATATTTAAGGTTTAATAAACTCTTTAAATATAATTCGCTCCACAATACAGCTTCACTTCAGTTTCATAAATATATCTGCCTTTTTTTTTTAAATAACTTTTCCACAAATTAACTTCTCAGTCTCTTTAAAACACATTAAAATCTACATGTAGCCCTAAGGATGCAGGTTCTAGGAATAAGGCATTTAATTGATTTAAGTCTGGCCCTATAGATTTTTAAAGGAAAATTTCATCTCTATTTTACTTCATTATTTTAGCTGTGCAACGAAGAGAAGAATGGCTTTTCGAACAGCCTGGTCCAAGTCTCCGCTTTATAAAGGAAGGGGGTTGTGCACAGACAGTAGAAAAGTCACAGGTGCTGAAAACGGTGCGTGGGACACAAACAAGACCTGGTTAAAAAGAATAGAAAAGTACTCCGAGAGCCAAATCAACCCAAACAATCATTACAAACAGGTTAATTTAATTACAAAACATAAATAGCCACTCTCTCCATAAAATTACTTGACAGAAAAGGGTCAACTGAAGCCAAGAACTAACATAACTCACAGGTTAAGGAATCAAACAGAAGGTTCTATCAGCGGACGGCAACAATGATATTAGCACAGTGGAAATGAAGTCTGGAACCTCCCAGGTCTCTAAGACTTGTCTCGGGGTTTCACTGCATTGTGCCAATTCATTCTTAATTGTTTTTGATAAACTGAATGGGAAGAGAAACGGGAGGTGCAGAACTTCAAGCTTTCAGGATTCTGTTCTTTGTCTTATGCCAAAGACAGTAATTTGAAAATTCTTTTGAGCTAGTTAACAGTGGGAAACACTTTTCTATGAACAAAAGAGCAAAATAATTCCCTCAATGCATAGTACTTCTTTTTGTAGGTTTTTAGGAAGAACAAACAAAACACTTACAATTCAAACATTTGGCTTTTTTTTTTTTTTAAATTCTGTGAATCTGAAAATGTAGAAATATTACAGCATCACCCCCCCCCATAATTTAAAGTCCATTGTCATTTGTAGAAAAGAAAGGAATACAACATAAAACTTATTGGTATTTGGCTAATAGTAACGCAAGACTTAGAATAAGCCACACAACTAGCAGGTGTGAGCTGACAAGCAGCAAGGCGACAGGATAGAAGTGTCGAGAAGTTGGCTTGTTATCAGTTAGACAGCCTGTTTCGGGATCATCGGATTCATTCAGGGCTCCCTGGCTTTGTCTGCTGTTAAACAGGGGTGGGGAGAGGGAGTCAGGGGAGAAAAGAAAATAGTATAGCATTCACACAGGAAAGAAACTCAACCTTAAATATCCTGAAATACAACACATTATGTTATATAATACAGCTGTTTCTGACGGAGTTTTATGCTAAACAGCCCCAAAAGCATCCTGTGCATTTTTTTCTTCCTGTACTACATTGACAACTGCATTAAAAAAAAAAAAAAAAGAAGATTCCTTTTGCTTTTTGTGCAAGAGAGAAGAGAGACACTAAGATGATATTCATGTGGGCTGAATGTATGCACCAGGAAGAATCAATCGCATAAGCATAACAGCACCAATCAACAAGACTCCATGAATAAAACTAAAATATGGATCAACCCATAAAAAAATAACCTGATAAATACGTCTTCGGAAAATGAAATGAGAAACACAGTATGTAGTGAAGCAAACGGACACGGCTGGCACATTGAAACACGCCATCTACTGTTACTATACTACATAATGCATTTAAAGTTATAAAAATGATCTATGGAAATGGTCTGGTATTTAAAATGAATGAAACATCTGACATGCCACCCTTGCCAGCCATATGATTCATTGAACAAAACCCGACTCAGCACCCTTCTGTTAGTTCAGCTCATAAACTATGTTTTCTGCTGCTCGTCTTACTCAGATGAGGCCAAATCTATCTCCAAGGAACTCCTGATCTGAAAAGAGACCCGTATTTGCAGAGTGACTCTTGGGAAAAGAAAAGATTTTCTGTGCGAGTGAAAACTGGGCGCTTGTCTGACGAATCACAGACCTGTACCCCTGGGGTCAATAATACATTATATGTGAATAAAAGAATTAATTCATCAATTAATTAAAAAATGGACCCTTGTAATTGGGCTTAAAAAAGCAGCTGCCATTGTGGCACGTCTGAAATCTGCCATGCTCATGGGGGTCGAAAGTAAAAATTCTAGGTTCTATTTCATCAGTAGTCAGAGTTTTCAGAATTTCCATCACACTCAGTTGTCAAGGCGTGGTTTGATCTTGATGAGCTCCTCCAGGTTCTGAAGCAGAAAACTGGCTGTTAGTCTCAGGAAGAGTGAGGTGCGGGCAAGCCCCTGAGCTTCCATGGCCCCCTCTCGACCAGGTGTGGGCCCCGAAAACCTCCAACACAGACACTCTTGAGGCGTTAGAGCACGTCACTGGCCACACTGGGCAGCAGAATTACTTTGAGCATCTGTCTGACTTAGTTTAAAGCATCTGTTCAATCATGTTGTGTTGTGCTCTGGGGTTTCCTTGTTCTTCAGGAAGACCTAAGGAGCCTGAGGCCAGTGACAAAGTGAAACAGCAGCTTCTCTGAATAAAACACACGGTTTGTTGACCAAGAGGAGAGTTATCCTGGACTTGTGTAATTCCCATTGTCAACGGTAGGAGTGACCCGGTTACCAGTTCGACATTCTACGGCACATTAGGTCGGAAACAGGCAGTAAGGTTGTTTTTGTTTTGTTTTGTTTTCTGTTTTTATTTTAATTAATTTAGTTTTTTAAACGTTTTATTTATTTATTTGACAGAGAGAGACACAGCGAGAGCGGGAACACAAGCAGGGGGAGCGGGAGAGGGAGAAGCAGGCTTCTCGCCGAGCAGGGAGCCCGACTGAGGGCTCGATCCCAGGATTCTGGGATCATGACCTGCGCCCAAGGCAGACGCTTAACGACTGAGCCACCCAGGCGCCAGTAGGTTTTAAAGAATTGATATTTTTGTGATTAGGAAAAGCTTCCCTGCCCAATATTATTTCTCTAGTATCACTACCATTCCCTCCTGTCCAGTTTTAAAGTGAATGTTACCTGTAGCAAATCTTAACAGTTGAAACCTTGTTGCCTCTTCAGTGTTCCCCGTTAGGAGAGAACTGTAGTCTCCTGAATCAGCCCCACCTCCCTCTCATCTATCAATCATACTATAAATATTATATTCTGATTACAAATTTAGGTTAAATAGTAACCACGATCTATCAATATAACAGTATAGAAATATTCTCTCCCACTGGGACCGCTTATAGATAGGCGCAGGCTAAGGAGTACACTGCTGGCCAAAAGTAAGTTGAAAGGACTTTGTGAAGTCCGTAATCCAAATACAAGGGACTCATTTATACTAGATTTTTTTTTTTTTTTAAACAACTGCCGGAGCACATTTCACGTTTTCTAGTCTTTTTGCTGAATATGCCTTAGAAGTCAAAATTACTAAATTAAAAGGTTGTAGGTTTTTATTTTGTTTTGTTTCTGGAAGGACAGTTTTATAATTGAATTACTTTATTGTTTGCTGACTTCCTTCTCTGGAGATTAGAATAATACATTAAAAAAGGTCTCACACATAATAATTCCATTATTCAGCTAGAATTGAAAGCTGCCACAAAACGTAAGGTTCAAGGCCCCAGATGATGTCGCAATGTGGGCATGGGTGCTCGTGGGGCTCTTTCCTTCTTTCTACTAAGAAGAGCACAAATTGTCATTTTCTCGTAACCACAAATGAGTTTTTAAGCACTCCGCTAGCATAAACTGCAAAGGATGTGTTGAGTAATGATATTAGGAATTTCCTCACCAGCAGATTACGAAAAATAACTAATTAGTGGCTGCCTTGCAAGGTGCCCTGACCATCCAGAGTGGTTTGTTTTAGTCATCATTGGCAGATCGCCATGGAAGAAAATTACCATGTTGCCTCCACTGAAAATGTGACATGATCTGTCATTTAAGAGCAGTTACTGAATCTGTAGGATAGCAGATGATTTTTTTTTTCTTTACAGACCTATCAAAGCCATCACTTAAAAACAAGTAAAAAGAAATATCTCACTTTTAAATACATCACTGCTACCTGAGGAGACATTTCCTTAAATAAAACCCAATGTGCATGACTTGATGACATTCGCATTTTTCTCCTTCTTTTCTGCGGGTGACTTGGTAGATCACAAGTCCCCCATGGCAGATATCCTCTCAAACCACCCAGATTGCTAAAAACAAAAGTGAGAGTCTTCCTATCTTTCCCTGCTGGGTAATTATTCATGAAGAGTTGTGTGAAGAGTTGTGCTATTTGGTATTTTATTCCTTTAACTGTTAGAGCTCTTCCAGCTCCCCCAAAGGAAAATTCCCAATTAATACTAAATTGAAAAATATTTCCTCTGACCAGAAAGCTGATTTCCTCCCGTGCTAAAATGAGACCATTTCACATTTAATTATATCCAAGTCTGGGGCTATGGGTATACCTCTTGAAATTATGAGCTAAGATTTTAGAGCCTATATTTTATAGAGCTTTATTTGACTCCACATGTATCTAATAAATCAATCTTAATAGAGCACCATGTTTCAGGCCCTGGATTGTTGAATTGTGTCAGATTTTAAGCTGGCTGATCTGTATAAAAATGAATACAATATAGGTCTTTGAGACTGGTATAGAAACCATAGAATCATAGGTTCTCAGGTGTAAAAGGGACTTCAGAAAATCTTTAAATTGAACTGCACATTTTATAGATGAGAAACTAAATCTGAAGGCCTTGCCAATGCTTTATAATAATAATTGCAGGGAAAGGATCCTGAGAATGTAGTTAGCCTGTTTCACAGTTTGCTTATTTGGTAGTCTGATAAAATAAGGGGAGAAAGGCTTCTTGCGTTCAGTTTAGATCAAGGTCCTGAAATTTAAAACTCAAAGTACTCTTAAATGTCAAATTACCAAAGCTTTCCAAATATTTAATTTATAATTAGAATATTAAAAGTATATTTCCAGGACTTTTAAGAAACTGTACAACTATTTAAATACATGGAAAATTTTGATAAAACAATGTTGAAGGTGGGATAATTTCCAGTGGCCCAGAAGCAAGATCAGCCTTTGTGGTTACTGGATCACCAGCCACATTTAAGATGGTTTCTTCATTCTTTTTTTTTTTTTTTTAATTTTTTTAAAAAGATTTTTTTTTTTTAAATTTATTTTACAGAGAGAGAGACTTAGCGAGAGAGGGAACACAAGCAGAGGGAGTGGGAGAGGGAGAAGCAGGCTTCCTGCTGAGCAGGGAGCCCGATGGATGCGGAGCTCGATCCCAGGACCCTGAGATCATGACCTGAGCCGAAGGCAGAGGCTTCAACCCACTGAGCCACCCAGGCACCCCTAAAAAAGATTTTTATTTATTTATTTGACACAGAGAGCAAGAGAGAGAGAGAGAGAGAAAGCACACAAGCAGGGGGAGCTGCAGGCAGAGGGAGAGGGAGAAGCAGGCTCCTCGCTGAGCAGGGAGCCCCATGTGGGGCTCAATCCCAGGATTCCAAGATCACGACCTGAGCCTGAAGGCAGACACTTAACCGACTGAGCCACCCAGGTAGCCCTAGTTTCTTCATTCTACCTGGATTTCAGAATCTAATTCAAAATATATTATGTAGATTATAGCAAAAGCTCTTAATTGAAGAAATTACTTAGAAGATGTAAGACCTTGTCACTGCTTGGAATGTCTGGGTCATAGAGTGTTTCTAGTCATCTTGGACAAGTTTAGTATAAAAGAGCAGTATTAAGCAAAACACACCCCCAAAGGAAGCGGGAGTCCTCCCCATAGGAAACTGCATGCATTTCCGGACAGGACATGTTTTGGGAACAGGTGGGGGCTGCTATGAATGAGAAGACACCAGAACCTAATAACCAGGAAGTGAGAGCGAGGGGAGGAGCCGGGCATATCAGAGAAGACGAAGATGGAAGGTGTTGAGAATCAGAAGCACTCCACTGGCTTAGAGAAGAGGAAAAATCAAGAGGTTGATTTCAGAGACGCGAAGTTTCTCTAGTGTAAAGTCTGGGCTACTTTGGGAAGCAAAGACAGTTTGTTGGAAGTAAAGAAAAAGATCTCCCATGTGGGGGCGCCTGGGTGGCTCAGTCGTTAAGTGTCTGCCTTCGGCTCTGGGTCCTGGGATCGAGCCCTGGGATTCCAGGGTCCTGGGATCGAGCCCTGCATCAGGCTTCTTACTCTGATGGAAACCTGCTTCTGCCTCTCCCTGCCCCCTGCTTGTGCTCCCTCTCTCCCTGTGTCTCTCTCTGTTAAATAAATAAAATCTTTAAAAAAAAAAAAGATCTCCCATGCATCATGTCCTACCCTGTGAAGGCTGCATTCTAAGCGTTACCTGGTTTATTTCTTTCAAACAACCAAGCTAGTCAGAGTTATTATCTCCAAGGGCCCAAAAGGGCCACAAAATTTGTTTAAGTGGCAGATGGGGGATTTTTATCTTTGTCTGTCTAGTAGAAAAGCCATATTGCTCTGACTTTATGACTGGGCTCCTTCAAGCACAGGGTTTCTTCCTCCTTCTGAAGCTGGCAGGTGGGATTTCTTGCTAGTTATTACATTAGATTAAGTGACTTCTAAAATTACTTTCATCTCTACCTTCCTGTGATTCTTTGATTCTATTCAAACATAACTGCAGTTCTCTAGAGACGCATGTTTTTTTCTACTAATAGAAGAGGTGACAGTTCAATAAGAACTAGTTGAGGCAGGGAGCAAAAACCAAGGAATGTCAAGCACATCGATGCTGTGGTTGGTCTCTAAAGGTGTCCTTACTCATTCTTACCTATTTTCAGTAGTAAAAAAGAAATGTGACTTATTTGACTATTTTGACTTAATTTCTCCCTGGCATCACTTTTTGTACTCTTCTTCCATTTCACTCTGTGAGTCTTACAAAGTGCCCAGAAAATAGGAATAGCCTCTTATCACAAGAAGCAAGACTCCAAATAGTGACACTTTCAGATGGTATCTAAACGGTGCTTTGAAGAAACAGAAAGTACATATGTCCAGAAAAACAACTCAAGAAAAGATAGGAATGTGACTTGGGATCAAGTCTAAATATGTTTTATATTAATTTTGGGGGGGCTCAAACTCATGACCCTGAGATTGAGACCTGAGCCAAAAACAAAAGTCAAAAGTCAAATGCTTTAACTGACTGAGCTACTCAGGCGTTCATATATATATATATATTTTTTTAATATATATATTTATTTAATATATAAATTATATATATAAAATATATATAAAATATATAAATATATAAATATATATAAATATATATTTAAATATATATATAAATATATATATATTTATATATATATATATATATAAATTTAAAGAAAAAAAGAAAGGAGGAAGGGAGACATAATGAGTTGAAAGTATAATTGCTTCCATCAAATGATTATCAGGGAACTGATTCCAGTTTTGAACTTAGAATTTTAGAAGAATATTTGGATGAGGTCCAGAAAGAAATATCATAAATGATTAAAGGACTGAAGAAAAAAGCTTATCCGGAGGTGTTTACGGTTAATTTTATTTGGATAAGAGAAGACTAATATACAATATGATCACTGTTTTTACATGTATGTAAGATAGTAGTAAAATAATTTTTGAGGTATTATTTTGTGTTCTCTTATATTTTAGGCTGTAGACTAAAGCATGTGTGCCAGGGATTTTAGCGGTGCCGAAAGTGAGAGCTGCCTGAACTAAGTAGATCCGCCCTTCCTTAACCTCCTGACAGAGAAAATGTGAGGTGGCCAGTGAGGAGGAAAAGGATCTTTGAGGGTGGGGAGAGAAGAGGGAAAGGGAGAGGAAAGGGAAAGGAGAGAGGGACACATAAAGATAGAGAGCACTAACTGGGAAGAAGACAGAAAGAAAGTTTAGGGTCGGGGAGTGAAGCCTTGTGCATTATTCTGCATGGGTGCCTTGGGCTGAAGGACAACCAGAGCGGGAGGGAAGCTGGTTGCATCCAGGCAAGCTGGCCCTAAGTCCAGGGTCTTATCACTTATCACTGTGATAAGGTCTTATCAATTATCGCTGGTCTTATCAAAGATTCCATTATCTTGAGTTTGGCTTGGATGCAACAAAATAAAGGGGCATGAAGTTACCACAATGAATAGGAAATGGGCACATCAGTGGCTTATGACTGATACAGACAAGTTCTAGAAGTTTCAGTGCAAGATAAGACCTGTGGCCAGAGGAAGGCTCAAAATAGCAGAGACTGCCTTTCCATCAGTCTGGCTGGATAGGAACTGAAATGGAGAATGACACTTGTTTAAAGAAATTTCTTTAAAGGAAACAAAACAAAAACACATTTCATCTTATGTACCTTAGTGTGCAGATAAATAAGGAAATTCTACAAAGAACTAAGTACACAGATGTAGATATAGACCCATAACTCATTTTCTATTTCCCATGCAACGTAACTAGCTTTTCTTTGTACAGGAGTGCCAACAAGATGACTTAGCTTTAATTGCTTCACAATAACAGTCGAAGAAAGGAAACCAGTCCCTAAAAAGCATTCTGTGAGTGTGCTTGCTCCTTTGGTACTTAAAATAATAAACAACCACTGTCTCACTGTCTAGTTTGCCACTCTCCTGGAGTTCAGAATAATTTTTATCCCCAAGTTAAGAGAAAATGAACATGCCCAAAATAAGCACCAGACCAGGAATCATGAAGTAAACCCACTGCCAGCTAGCTTCCCTGGTAGAGCAGGCAGCCTGACTCCAGGGGTGGCCCTTAAGCTCTCAAAGAAAAATCAAAGCCCATTTATACTGAAGAATTTATAGTCGATGTTATTCTGAAAGGAGCCTGGAGAATGTAGCAGGTAGCAGTAGCAACAAATAAATATCAGGACTTGCATAAAAGTAAAGGAAATCAGTTCAGCTCTCTCTTACCTATTTGGTTAAATTTCTATTTCTTTAAAGAAGAATGTTAACATCTATCCAATAAGATTATTGTGAGATGATGCAAAGGCATTTACACATTCTCAAGAGGAAATACCAGTAAACTCAAAATTCTGTCTTGTCCCTCTTGCTAAATTTCAGCCCTTGTGCAGACGGTGAGTTCCTTGACCAGACGTGATGCAACTTAGTTCCAGCTCTTTCTCTTCCCTTTCTTGCCAATGTTGAGGTGCCCCAGAATTTAGGACAGTGTGCTTTACTTTCCTATACTGGAGATGTTTCCTAAGGGATTTCAGCCAGTCCCTTGACTATCACATCATTTTGTGCTGACAAATCTGAAATCTCTGTGGTTTAGACCTCTTCTTTGAATTACAGACGCAAAAAGTACGTCTTCACTTGGATACCCAACAGACATTGTAAGATAATAGCCACCCTCAAATATGCCACATTGGCAAAAGGGTTACCTTGAACTAAAGGCACTTAAAAAACAGCACATGCAAGAGGGGTGCCCTGACCTCTTCTTTTCTTCCTGAGAACAGGAATAAAAGTCCCACAGGAAAGGTGCCCTTCACTTACAAGGAGAAGCATACATTCTTATTGCCAGAGATGGGGAGTCAATGCTCACTTCTCTCTATAGAGAGAATTCAAAGCAATAGACCTAAGTGAAATCACTCTTACCTTCCTTTAATTTACTCCCCCCCAATATTTTAGTTACTTTCCCACAACTTCTTTTTGTTCAGTCTAGTATAAAAACATTTAGGTTTTGACACTTCATTGGGTTCATTTTTTGGTAAAGATTTCCGCGTACATGTGAAATCTGTATGCTTTTCTCCTGTTTGTCTTTTTTTTTTTTTTTTTTTAAAGATTTTATTTATTTATTTGACAGAGAGAGAGATCACAAGTAAGCAGAGAGGCAGGCAGAGAGAGAGGGGGAAGCAGGCTCCCCACTGAGCAGAGAGCCCGATGCGGGGCTCGATCCCAGGACCCTGAGATCATGACCTGAGCCGAAGGCAGAGGCTTAACCCACTGAGCCACCCAGGCGCCCCTTCTCCTGTTTGTCTTAGGACGATTTAATTCTCAGGCCCAGCCAGACACCCTAAAAGAGTAGAGGAAAAGTTTTGCCTCTTACGGTTTCAAGGACAAATCCTCAGTCTACCTCTTCAGCCACCATTCCGAATCAGCTCCTTGCTTCCTTCCCAGCACAAGAAAGGACCCTCACCTACTCTCAGACATTCGTGCTAAGTACCTCAGATCTCCCAGATTCTTCCGCAGTCTGTAAAACACCCCACATCCATCCATCAACCGATCCGACCAGTTCGCCCCATCTTCACTGCACAGCCTGACTGATCCAGTGACCTGGCTCTTGTACTAACAGAAGCAGTTTTCTTGACTTCACTACTCCGACCCCGCTATTAAGTGTCACTAAATCCTGGTGTACCCATTCACGCACACCGCAAAGCGAAACCAGTGCATTCTTCTATTGCTTTCTAAAAACATTTCCTGGAGAACTGTTATGGGATGAAAATCCAGCTGCATCCTAACCGTCCACAGCTTGTCAAAATAGCAGCAGTGCTTAACCATCTGCAGGGAGGTGGAAATATTTTCAGCCGCTCGGCCCTGAGACAGAAGTTCCTGAATCTCAAGGAGGAAGTTCAGCTACATCCTTTGGCTCCATACTGTTTGGGGTTTCCCAGGTTTCGATCCCCTCCCACCACCATGGGTGCCACGGTATCACGGTCAGCCGAATGAATGCTCTCAACCTTTCTCAGAGATGGGGTCCTGCTTTTGGGCTTCCTTGCTGCATCGGAAATGGACAGAATTGAGTGCAAACCAACTCAACATCCTACTGTCGTGCATTCCCAAACATTCACTTTGGCCTACTCTTTGAACAGGACCCTCCAGAAGAATCCATTTGTTTTTTTTTGCCCCTGGCATTGTTCGAGTATTCGTCTTCTCTGGAAGGATGGGTTCTCTCTCTTTTCTCACCTTCCAGTCTTTCGCCATTTTTATTTCCCAATTTTCCCTTTACTCTCACCATCCCTTGCAAATGGTATAACAGTATGAAGCCACAATTTATGTTACCAACTCTTCAAAGTGAAAACTAATGAAAATCCTAGGAAAGAGAGTAAGATACCTTCGAGAATCTTAGAATTTAGTTGCTGGATACAAGTACATGGCTAAAACCGATACTACTTACATAACTTTGGAAAAGGCAGAATATAAAACATGAAATACACCAAGGAAGAATAACCTCAAGGTGTAACTAATAATAGTTTACATATATTTTCATTAATCCCTGCTGGAGAGATCCAAAAGTCAGGGACAATGTCTTAGAGAAACAGACTTTTGTGATGGAGAGTTAGGCCGAACAGAATTTCAATGGCTAGAAATTGGGTGAGGTTGGGTGAATGTAAATAACAAGAAAAGGTGTGAAAATGAGAATGTCAGCGGTGCTTGGGAATGACCCATTTCTGCTTTGGTTATACTAATGAGACAGAAAGGAAATCAACAAAGGCAAGGAAATTGAATTTAAAAGAAAATTAATTTCTTTTTTGTTGCTTACTTATTTCAGGCATTTGCTAAAATAAACACCTACTTCGCAATAAGAAATTCAGCTACAGTGTTTAAAAAAAAGACGGGGCTATTTCACAAATGTTTATGATTGACAGCAAAAACTTAGACCTTATTGTCCAGAAGATGGGTGGGCTCCTGAGCAGCAGGGTGGTGAGATTAGCTCTGTGTTGTAGGGCAGCACAGGGCAAGAGGAGAAGGATGGCTTGAGCCAGGACTGCAGCAGGGACCAGATAAACTAGAGACAAGGGGGAGGCCAATTGGGAGGCTGTTAGAATAGTCAAGGGGAGAAATGGTCAGAGCTTGGACTTGGGTGGGAAGGGGATGGGTAATGAGTTATAGATTCTAAAACAAATAATTTAAAAAATAGGATCTATGTTAAGAGTTTAGATAGGGAAAGATCAAGGAGAGGAAGAGTTAAAAAAATAAGGTTTTAGGGGAAAATGCAGTCTACTTAAATATGCTACATTTGATACGAGGCTTTAGTTAAATATGCGTCATGAAAGACAGCTCTAGATACTTCTAGATCATATAGTCCTATACCCTAAGTTTGGAAGTTTCTGGAAAAACGTGGCCTAATTTGATAAAGCCACCCATGTGGAGAATATACGATGAGTAGAGAAGAGAACTGAGGACCAGACTCTGGAGAATGACTGCATTTGGAAAGCCCATGAGAGAGGAGGCAGGATCGATAGGAACACAGAAAACAGTCACAGAATCGAAGAAAAAAAAGGGTGTAATGAATGAGTCAAATCTGCAGCAGGAGCAAGGAGGTTGCAAGGTAAATAAAGGTCACCGGATTCAATAATTACGTGGCTTGTAGTCTTTGACTTTCAGTAGAACTTTCAGAGCAGAAATTAGTTTACAAATAATGAATGAATGAGTAGTGAAGCATGGAAGGCAGCATTCTATTCTATTTCAACTACTATGTCCAGAGCCTTGACAGTGAAAAGAAGAAGGAAGTCAGCCCAGGGTCTCAAAGAGTCAATAGGATTAATGAAACTGCTAGGATTTGTGAGGTAGGTATGCTTGGAGGCACGAAGGAAAAAGGAAATAGGGAGATTCAAGAATATGAGATATTTGGCTATCTTTCTCAGAAAAAAAAAAAAAAAAGATGTTTATGAGTTGAGGACTAGCCACAAAATGGGGAGCTTTCATTGTTTATCAAAAAGTCCGGAAAAAAAATCCTTACTAAATTGGGGCCCACTAGCTTCAAAGCATTCCCTGATCCATCTGAATGTATGAATGCACACGATGAATGGATGAATCTGAACTAGGGATAAATGTGTCCAGGTGCCGGAGGAGGGGGATGGGGCAAGTAATCAAATTAGAAGCTTCATCTCTTTCTATTTCGTGACACAACCAGAAATTGTTGCAATATATTCTCATTGGTTTAGCAAGCAAATAAAGCCAAGATGAAATGTCTCATCATCTAACGATCCATGTCACAATAAATTAGAACATCTATGCTACCGATCATGTGTTTGGAGTAGTATCTTGGCATATTCTTTTGAGGCTCCTTGTCATTTGGTCCCAAGGGTTTACACTTTACATTCGCATACAGATTTCACATACAGCATATATTTCTCTTCAACTCACTCTTTCTTAAGGTTATGTGGAAGGAAGTCTCCCAATGATTGTACAGACATAAATACTACCAATCTGAAGCACTGTATCCGTACAAATGACTACCAAGATGACTATGCCGGAATGCATCATTCTCCTTCCTTTTTAATATCTCATCTTATGGATCATATAGTCCTATACCCTAAGTTTGGAATGAATGACCTTTAGTTACCTAGATCTTGTGTCCAGCATATGACTCCTGATTCTGGTCATTGGGAAAGCCTTATGACTGGCTTCCTAGAACTTCACTATTTATTCAGGGTTGAATAAATAAATGATCTTAAAAGATGTTCAGGCAGGGGTGTCTGGTGGCTCAGTCGGTTGAGCATCTGACTCTCGATTTCAGTTCAGTTCATGACTCGGGGGTGGTGAGATCAAGCCCAGTGTCAGTCCCCATGCTCAACGTGGAGTCTGCTTGAAATTCTCTTTCTCCCTCCCCCACTGCCCCCGCCTCATGCTCTAAATAAATAAATAAATAAACAAATAAATAAAATCTTAAAAAAAGATATTCAGCTGTTTTCTACTGACCAGAGACTTACTTCCTCCTGTTTTTCTGTTTAATGCTGAGTATTTCTTTTTCCTTTTTAAAATGATATTGTCCCAATATAAGTTCTAGTCGGTTGACTATGGATCTTGATTAATTTCCCTTTTTGATCTATACCTCTCAGCCCCTCTGAGGATATAGAACGTAACTCCGGGAAAATAACATTTCCCAAGATATCTGTGATTAAATAAGTTGAGGGAATGCTGGGTTAAAAACTCAAAGACATACATTTATTTACTTATTTATTTATCTACAAAATACTCTTTTAAGTATTGACTTTGTGCCTTAAACAATGTGAACTGACAACAGTCTAAGAGGATTAGAAAAGAGAGGGCAATGATGTAGGAAAAGTTGATTAATCCTGAAATGACAGAGGCCGCTAAACTTCAGGCTAAAAAATTTTGGCATCACTCCCTATGCATCAGAGAGAGACATGATCAATGCTGAACTTCAGAAAGTAGACTGGAAGGCAAGAGATTAGAGAAAAGTAAACAATTAAGAGACTACTGCAGAGGTCTGGGTGAAAACTTATAAGGGTCCGGAGTAAAGCAAAAGAAATACAAACAAATGAGAGGCCATATCTGAAACACAGGAAGTGGGGTGAATCAACATCCTAGGGAACCTGCCTTATATGAATTATAGACAGAGGTAGCCATTATAAACCATGAGACCCAGGAGAGAGTATTTTATCTTGGATCAATTTTTCCCCTTCTCTGTCTCCTTTTGTAACTGTGCCGACACAGATAATCAGGCTGAGTCTAAGGACTCATCATTTCTGACACTTGCAACAATTTTCTACAATAATTCTTGAAACTGCTGTGCTGTTTGCCAAATAGATGGCTATCTGGGAGAGTACAAAATATCACTCAGAGCCAACTGTGGTAATTGCTTACAGTTAACTTTTTGATTAAAATAAAAAATGTGTGAGTAGTTTCATTGTCGTAGAACCAAGAGAATTCTTAGGACACAACAGGTTTTTGGTTTTTTTTTTTCTGTCCATTTGGTTCATGCTTCATTGCACTTCGGTCAGAAATCAAACTCTGCATCGACTCTCTTCTGTTCAGCTGAGTAAGACACGAAGACACAGACCTTTAAAAAAAAGCTATTTTTCCCCCTATTTTTGTCTTGTTTAGGGTCCCTCTAATATGCTTACAGCTTTTCCTCGACTCAGATTGTCGGAGCTTAAAGGGACCTTAGAGATTACCTGGTCCAACCCCTTCATTTTTCAGATGAGAAAGCTGAGGCCTCCAAAGGAAGACAAGGATCTCATTAGTAGTCCATGGGGTGTAGAGCTGGGATTGTGTGTGGAACAATTCGACTGATGATATTCTTCAGCTCTCACACAATGAGACAGAACTTCCTCTCAGGCTCCATCTCTAATAGAGAGGAAGGAGCCACTTTCCCACTCCTCGGACTTTATACATTGTGAGGACATGGTGTCCAGCACATTCCTATACAGAAATGTTCTCAGGGTTGAGACCAAGTGGAGCTGAATACCATGCATATGACTCATCCTGAACTTTCTGTTCCTCACCAATCCCTATGGCATTTTAGTTCCCCTTTCTAGACTATTATGGTGTGGAATTAGACTTTCTCAATCTATCGCTGTATCTGCTGTTTTTCCAACTTACAAACCATTGAGAATTCCAGGAAGAAAAGAAAATTAAATGAATGGGTTCATATAACTCTGAATCATAAAATCATCAGCTAAGCTTATAGAATGTTAGTAATAAAAGTTACCATTTATCGAATACAAATTATTTTACAAAGGCCCATCACCTCGCCCTAATGATCTTCAACCTTCATACTACTACTATAAGGGAAGCACAAAGATCCATTTTGCAAAAGGGAAAACTCAGGAATATCCAAGGTTACATCAGCAATAAGAGGTAGAGATAGAATTTGAATCTCATTCCTTCTGACTCCTAAGTCTGTGCTCTTAATAATTACTATGCTTTCTTTTCTATATTCTACACTGGGCAGGAAACTATGGAGATCAGAGTATCTGTACACATGGCCTTACAGTCTATGTAAGATACCTCAAAAGACTCAGAATAATTGGAGAAAGAGATGTAGTATTTGTCGTAAAGAAATAGTTTTCTAATCTAACGAGTTTTCAGTGTGATCTTGGGCTCAGGGTGACCGTATATCCCAGCGTGCCCAGGACATCTCTGGTTTATGCCTATTGCCCCAGCAGGACTTAAGTGGAGGGAAGGGGGGTTAAAGCATGCTGTATTAAAAAGAAAAAGAAGAAAGAAGCAAGGATATGTGGTGCTTGCTATTTTTGTGTGCTGTTATGTGTTTGCTGAATAAATGTGCAGTGACATGTATTTACACAGGAGAAGGGTGGGAAGATGAGAGGGAGAAATAGGGGGCGGTCTGACAAGGAGATGAACTGACACTACAAGATGATATGATGCTACACGATATACTTGAGTTTTAGAAAAATCAGTTTAAAATACTCTGCAAGGGGTGCGGGGGGTGCCTGGTGGCTCAGTCAGTTAAGCATCTGACTCTTGATCTCAGCTCAGGTCTTGATCTCAGGGTTGTGAGTTCAAGCTCTGGGTTGGGCTCCACGCTGGGTATGGAGCCTACTTAAAAAAAAAAGAAAAGGTACTCTGCAGGGTAGACCGAAGAGGAAAGACTGGAAACAGAAAAGCTAGTGGAGAGGATATTGAAATAATTAAGATGTGAGGCAAATAAGACAGCATCAGCATGACAGAGAGAACTTGTCAGAGCCGAAGAGACACGTTGGAGGGAAGAAATGGCAGAGTTCCAGTCAACAGGCAAGGAATTGGGGCGCCTGGGTGGCTCAGTGGGTTAAAGTCTCTGCCCTCGCCTCAGGTCATGATCTCAGGGTCCTGGGATCGAGCCCCACATTGGGCTCTCCGCTCAGCAAAGAGCCTGCTTCCCCCTCTCTCTCTGCCTGCCTCTCTGCCTACTTGTGATCTCTGCCAAATAAATAAAATATTAAAAAAAAAGCAAGGAATTAAGACTTGCCTAATTGTTTATGACTACGTTGGCCTCAACTATTAGACGCTGTGGTCATGGACAGTGACAGAACAATAGAAATTGCCTAAATGCACTCATGAAGCTTTGGAGCTAAATGACAGCAAACTGAAATAATGGTACATGCTACCAAAAAGATTTTACAGTAGTTAAAAAAAAAAGTCATGGCAGAAGTGTATCATAGGTCACAAAAAAACACTGGCAACCTAAAAACTGTTGTCATATGCAATTTAACTTCAGCAAAAAAGTATCACACCATAATAAATGAATTGTGCTTACTCAATATTGTTGGCTTTGTTTTATGTAATTTATCCACTTGTTTTGATTTATAGTTGTATCAGAGCTAAAGGCATAGGGAGTTTCTACCTGGCTTTGTGTTTGGGGATATATAAGTAAAATTATACTAAAGATAGTTTGTGAGAAAGGAAGGTATGCAATAATTGTTTCTTCTTACGGAGGTCAATGCAGGATTCAGGTTTTGAGAAACACTGTTGAGCGCAAATAAGACTGTTATTTACATCATTGGCTTTGACAAGAAGGTAGTTATCCGTGACACGCAGGCGAACAGTTTAAGTGGTCTGGTGGGTTGGGAGTCAAACTGAAGGGACAGGAGGAAAATATGGGATTAAAAAATAACAGCAGCAGTTGAGACCACATCAAGAAGTGTATATCGCATATAACAAATTCTGAAGAAAAAACATAAAATGAAGCAATGTGAGCAATAAAACCCAACCATATAAGCTATGATTGATACTCGAGATTTGGTACGACAGTTGCACTTGTCTAAAATACGGGTTTTGTGGTTCTGTGGTAGACATTCCATATATTTCTTTCCAGAAAGGTAAATATATCAATACGCAGGAATTAATTTTATGACCCAAAATATAAGTGATAATTGGCAACATTCATTAAAAGACAAAGTGCCAAGGACTATGGAAGACAATGCAGATGCCAGATCTAATTACTCCAAACCACAAATCAATTAGCAAAGGTCCATGGGTCATATCCATGTGACGTGCCACTGAATTAAAGAGCTGAGTTTATGAATTTTTGTCAGGTGGTGGTTTTGAACTCTTAAACCACATGGCTAAAATACTTACTTTTTTTTTTTTTAAGATTTTATTTATTTGAGAGAGTGACAGCCAGAGCCAGAGTGGGATGAAGGGTAGAGGGAGAAGCAGTCTCCTTGCTAAGCAAGGAGCCTGATGTGGGGCTCGATCTCAGGACTCCAGGATCACAACCTGAACAGACGCTTAACTGACTGAGCCACCTGGGCACCCCAGTTCTTTTAATTCCGTTTTCTAAATAAAAGTCAGTAATTTCTGGAAAACTAGCTTCTAAAAAGTTGTTTAGGGGATCATGAAGAACTGACTTGGTATAAATAAGGTTAATCTAGTAGTGACCTAAGATTCCTACAGGCAAGTATGAAGCCAAAATTTATCAGGACGCTTACCCTTTTGTTTTAGAGCATTGTATCTGAATGGATTCAATTCTAGTAAATCATACAAATAGTAAATGCATACAAATCCAAATTGGATGGGCTATTGAACAGTATGATACGTTTTAACCAAAAGATGTTTTACCTGTAGAATATTGCTTTCTTGCTTTTATTATTACACATTTAATGATGCTTATTTTTTATGTTTCTATTCCATGCCTAATATAATCATACATAGCACAAAAGAACAGTCACTCAATCTTATAATTCATCTTAGTCTACTTGAAATAATCATTTAATTCTGATGATGTTTTGTTATACTTTCAATCAAAAATCATTAATATATAGAGATTTCTGTTCAAATATTTGTACCTTGAATAATTATAAATATTCACTCTCTCATAATTGAGATAATGATAATTAGAGAGGTTTGATGCAAGCTAAATTATTAAAATGCACAATAATTTCTAAGGGGAAATGAGGTTGTTCTTTTATTATTAAACTAGCTTATTTACTCCCTAGGAATTACTTATTTAAAATTTATTTCTTCAGAAATTGCTACCTGATTACTTAGGTATAATCCATGTTCTTCTATGTTATTAAATATAAACTGGAACAAATGCATTTAGGTATAGATTAAAATAAGTACATAGGTTCTTTGTATTCCCTCTATGTTCCCGTAAATAAGCACATCTTTATAAAATAACATTAATTTCCTGAAAAATTCTACAGTCAGGAATACATTGATTTTCATTAAGTATTCTTTTTAGATACAATACCCTTGTTTTATCTACTGGCCAAAATTTGCTGTGCTTAAATTGCCTAGTTTGCTAAGACAGACTTTCCCATATCGAATTCCATAAGTATAGATGAATGTGCAGTGTTAACAAAAGTCAAGTTTTTTTCCTGATGGAATTTTTATAAGACTCCAACATACAAAAGGGTGGGGGCTTTTGGGAGCTGAAGATGCTATTTCTTGGATGTCAGCAGTTGTTCTCAGCTCTTCATGATTATGTACACGTAGGTTTTATTCACTATTTAATTTCACTACTTTAATTTAATTTCACTATTTATTCACTATTTAATACTGATAATATTAATACTTTAACATTATGTCCTATAACACCTATTGTGATATTCTGAGGAGATATGGACTAGAAAAACTTTCTTTTTTCTTGGAACACTTATTTAACATCATAAGGAGGAACATGAATTAGGAAATATTGCCCTAAAGAGTTCAGAAAACAAAGTCACAGGCTAGTTAGAAAACTAAATCATTTACTCAAATTAATATCCACATACCAAAGTCATGATGGCTTACAAAGGTAGGTAGAAAATCAGTACAATCATCTAAATAATTCTGACAAAAATGTATTATCCTTACATACATATGTTTAGGTTAGATAGCATTTTATCTTGATTTTTAACCTGGATAAATGTTCCAATTTTCTTTTCACTTGGTATTGGATGAAATCCAGGGCTGTCTCAAAAACACGCTCATCTAGAACTTGTCATTAAAGGAAAGCAAAGTGATTACTTTGATACTATAAGTAAATACAATACCACTGCTCTCATTTCTCTCTCTCCCTCTCCTTTTTTTTTTTTTTTTTTGGATGACTTTGGTTTAAATAAAGTATGAAATGACATACTATACTGAAATAATACATTGTTCTGACTTCCTTAGAATAAATGTTCAAATCTTTCTTGATCAAGAATAGACTATTCGGGGCTCCTGGGTGGCTCAGCGGGTTCAGCATCCAACTCTTGATTTCGGTTCAGGTCTTGATCTCAGGATCGTGAGATCAAGCTCCTCAGTGGGGTCTGTGCTGGGTATGGAGCCTGCTTAAGATTACATGGAGGACATTAGGAGAAGGAAAGGAAAAGTGAATTGGGATAAGCTGGGGGGTGGGGATGAACCATGAGAGATTGTGGACTCTGAGAAACAAACTGAGGGTTTCGGAGAGGAGGGGGTGGGGGGTTGGGCGAGCCTGGTGGTGGGTATTGAGGAGGGCACGTATTGCATGGAGCACTGGGTGTGGTGCATGGACAATGAATCTTGGAACACTGAAAAAATAAAGGAAAATTAGAAAAAAGAAAACAAACAAATAAAAAAGGTTCTCTCTCTCCCTCTGCCCCTCCTCCACCTCTCTTTCTCTCCCTCTCTAAAAAAAAGAAAGAATAGATTATTGTATCAGACTCTCATCATATTAAAAGTTTTTCCAAGTACTTTATAAAAACAATCCCTCATAACAATATTTTATTATTCTTTAGATATATATTTTTAAAATATGATTTCTTAATTTTATTGTGCTAAGCTTTGTGTATTTCACTCTGGGGAACATCTATAGATATAAACATTCCCTGGAGACAAGACATGGACAAATGACTTATTTTCCCCATTCTCTAAACACTATATAATCATTTTAGAGCTTCCAAACAAGCATGGGAACTCTACTGATGGGATCTAAACACAGTTGTTGAGAAGAAAGGCTCCTTTCAAAGAAGAGTATTAATAAAGAAGGTCTCTGGCAAACGGGAACCATATGGTACAAAGAAAAGAGCCTCAGAGGAAGTGCTGGGGAAACAGGTTCTGGCCTTGGGGCTCTGACAAACTGATGGTGTGTATTGCGACGTAACTAAACTTAACTGAAAAGTAATTTGAGAGACTTGGCCTAGACTCACAATGAATGTCATACAGTAACACTCAAGGATAGAGAAAGGAACAATGAGTCATCACGTAAGAAGTTTCATCAAAGGTAGACATTATAACTATGTGACAATTTATTAGGCAGAGGAGACAGGAGGAGGTAGAAGCATAGAAGAGACAGATGGTATGTGCAAAGGACAATGTCTTCAAGGACCCTGGGAATGGTGGGGAGGAAAGGGTTGCAGAGAAAGAGCAGAGGCCAGAGGGGCAATGGTCATGGGACAGACAACTGGAAAGTTCCTAAGCAAGTAGGGAACTGACGTCTGTTTTCCTTCCTTCTTCCTTCCTCCCTCCTTGCCTCCCTTCTTTCTTTCCTTTCTTCTTTTCTTCCTTTCTTTGTTCCCGCTGCCTCCCTTTCTCCCTCTTTCCCTTTCTTCTTTCCTTCCTTTCAGATTTTATTTATTTATTTGAGAGAGAGAGCATGTGTGTGTGTGTGTGTGCGCACATGCACTGGAGAGAGAGAGGAGACAGAGACAGAGACCACAAGCGGGGGAGGGGCAGAGGGAGAGAAATAAACAGGCTCTTGATTCAAGCTGGATCCCAAACCAACTGACCACCCAGGCGGCCCTGGATTTCTGTTTTGAAACATGAATTTTGGCAGCTACCAGAGGGTAAGCTTCCAGAAGGCAGTAATGAGAAGGAATCTGGGGAGAAACAGTAATGCTTAATTTCAGGCAGACACTATCTGGATGCTGACTTCCTATGTTATTAACAGAAAGGAAATCTGTCCATTTCTAGGATATTGGTGCCACTGCTGGTATTTTGTTAGGAAAAATGAGAAATCTTGACCTGTATTCTTTGTCCTAACAGCGGGCCACCATATCCTCACATAAGTAAAAGTTACAATTTTACTTGTAGTCATGGCCCTGCTTCTCAAAAAATATTGTAGATAGGCTTATACACTTAACTCAAAATTTACTTGAATCTCTCAATTTCTTTTCCAGGAATCATGGAAGAGATAACCCAGCTCTAGAAAATGGTCCCAGGGCAGTAAATTACTAACTGTGAACTTCTGTACCAGAGAGCAAGAATGTTGCAATAAGAATCCAAATTCAGGTCTTTTC
Source organism: Procyon lotor (assembly GCA_028646535.1). Taxonomy (NCBI): domain Eukaryota; kingdom Metazoa; phylum Chordata; class Mammalia; order Carnivora; family Procyonidae; genus Procyon; species Procyon lotor. Next base: position 101,104,582 of record CM053604.1, read on the forward strand.
CTGTGTCTATTTTTACCTCTGACATTGGCTTTAACAACCATTCCCTCATTCCCTTGAGGCTTAACTTATTCCTACTTGAATTCTGGCCTATAAAATGTGTAAGTTGGTGCAATCATTCATTCATGTCCACAGAATGAAATTTAGTACTTTAGTAATAGAATACTGAATGACACCTAGGATAGCCATCTGAATGAAGGTGTCTTCCTAAAAGCCTAATGGGTTTAGGGAGTTATTTGGACACTGGAGACATCCGTTCTTTTTCTTAGAACTAGTTTATAATTCCAATCTATCACTAAATGTATTTAGTGATATATAAACTAGTTTATAATTCCAAACCTATCACTAAATGTATTTAGTGATATATTATCATATATCTTTGTTTTTATGAGTGAGATCATCTATCTCTGCCTTCATGTATTTTCTTCAGATAAACCTTCTAATATTTTTATGCATTTATTTAGAAACTTCTGAAGGAAATGTTTTACAGGTCATTAAAATCTCCTCTAATCATGCTATATGCTGTTCTACTATGCTCTATTATATGTAAATAAAATACACCAAAACCTGGCTGACTTCTGCATGTACATTATTCAATGTAATAATATGCTAAGCCATACACTCTGTTTTTGATCTGTTTCTGTAGAAGCGAATGCCATCAGAACAGTATCAGCAAACACCACTACTGTATCTGAACTCTTTCATATACGTGTATGAGATAATCACTGCTGCAAGTTCAAGTTCATTACAGCCTCATTTCAAGTTCCATCTGGGAATTAAACTTAAATTGAGACTAAAATGGGTTTTGTTATCCCTATCATGCCGCTTAGGGAAGATGGCTCACGATGACAGGGAGAGTGATTGTCTCTGGGGCTGAAAGCATAGAGTCTGGGTTAGTTCACAACATACACACACACAGTAATCTAAAACTCAGATACTCCCACAGACAGTCCAGAGAGCCATTTTTTTTCTCTTATTGACTTAATTGTGAATGTCGGTTGCCTGGATTAAGGATTTGCGACATTTATTTTAATATTTTCCGATCCATTACTAAAACTAGTGCTGTGATTATAAGAGGATGGATAATCACAAAGGATTCCTAAATCATGCTTAATATATCCCTAGTCAGATAATGGCATCTTTGGGCATGAAGTATTTAGGAGATGGAGATAATAACATACATAAGGGATGCCCTTTTTATTATGTACTGTCTATAAAATGGGAATAGATGAAGGTCTCTAAACCAGTGTTGCCTTGTTTAGAACTATCTGTTCTACTGAACTTGAATGGATACTTCAAAGTCAGCTAATTTTAAATGTAGTCATCAGCTAAAGATCGCCTACTAAGCATTTTATGACATAAGAATGACCAAGTGTGTGTGTATGTGTGTGTGCACGAGTCCGTTCACTAGTTTGAACCTTCCAGATTTTTGATTTTGCCTCATTAATTAAAAAAATATTCCTTGTGGACCTACTCTGTGCATTTATAATTGCAAGTCACAGGAACCATGGGGCTAATGATATTGCATTCATTTTCAAGAGCCTAGTGCATTGAAATTGGTTTGATGGTTAAACAGAACACTGGTAATATTGACAATCACTGATTCCTAAGACACACCGAAAAGGGGATTCAAACTCTGCAAACCTTTTTGTCATATATATCGAAAAACATGACTCTGGACTTTACATTCAGAAGAGGCCGTGGTAAATACAACTGTCAACCCCAAAAGCATAAAATAAAGCGGGTCTTTGTCAAGTATGAAAGTTATTTTTTGCCCTTTCTCTGAAGATTATATATATTGCTTTAAGGCTAGATGAGATAATGACCATTAAATACTTTAAAAGAGTACTAAAAGGGAATTACAGAGGTATTTAAGCTAACCAAAGGGAGACATTATATTCTGGGTCATCAGGATTATCATTAAAGTGGTTATTTCAAATTATAAGTTGTGTTATATGTTGTATACTTCTAATTTTCTTTTTTTCTTTTTTTCTTTCTTTATTTATTTTAGAGAGACAGAGTGTGGGGAGTTGGGGCAGAAGGAGAGGAGGGGACCAAGAGAAGCAGAACCCAGAACCCCAGGTGGAGCTTGATCTCACCACCCTGAAAACACGACACAGGGAGATCAAGAGTCCGGTGCTCAAGCGACAGAGCCACCCAGGGGCCCCAAATCTAATTTTATACGATGTTTCTTTTTTATTCAAAGTTTCATTCTGTGAGAAGTCATGTGAATCCTGTAACAACGACAACAACAAAAACAATTAGTAGTTTATGAATAGTTTATGAGTTGGAAATGCTTTCTTTTAGATGAGAGAGGCTTCAACTATTAACAGTGCTACCTAAGTAAATTTGGCTTACCAAAAAAAAAAAAAAAGTCAGCCTATGGAAGATGAACTGTTACATGGTATCTCCCTTTTCCAAAATGCTAGACTTTCAAAGACACCTTTGAATAGGAAATGAGACGAAATGGTTTGCGGCACAGAGACTGCATAAAGAGAACAAGGTGCTGGGTACCTGTAAAAATTTAATCTAAAGTAAGTGATGGGAAGATGGAGCAAGTCAGCCTCAAGGACTTTTGATTCCCAGGACAAGCTATGCATCAGGTCCCAGAAAGAAGCTATTATTGGATATTTTGGTCAGTAACAAAGTGCCAAAGGTGATTGGAAACCGCTTAGCCCGAAGACACACAAACATCTTACAGGGAAATGAACAGCCTCAAGAACTAAATTGGCACATCTGAATCTGCAGAGGGTTGGTAACGTTAATGTATTATGTCCACGATTGTAACAGGATACGCTGATGAAGGCGGAAGTTTGTCTTCTAGCCTCCTCTGGAAATTAGAACAATGCTAGCGACAAGAGGAAATTAAAGATGCAAGTCAACTTCGTGCTGTATTTTGCAATCAAAATACCCCTTTTTGTCCTGCCCTGGTTACTTGGGAGACCTGAAAGCTCTGTGCAGAGAATTTTCTCACCTCTCACTTGCCAACCACCCTAATGATCAAGAGGTGAAAATACTAACAAGGTTTTCTCTTAAAGTATATTATGTTCTGTGATGTCAGGGTACCCATATTCTAGACTGACAGGCACCATAGAAATAACTAATTACAGATGGAAACCTATAAATACATCATCACATAACAAACCAACAATTAGGAAATAGAGCACATTTCACAGGAACTTTTGTAATGATAAAAATATTCCATTTTATTATGAGGATGTTAAAAACCAGCAACAAAATTTATCTGCATTATTTTTATCTGCTTGCCTTATTCTAAAGTTATAGAAAATTGGGGTGCCTGGATGGCTCAGTTGGTTAAGCCCAAGAGTCTTGGGGACAGTCTTAAGGACAGGTCATGGTCTCAGGGTCGGGGGGGTCCCCACTCAGTGGGGAGTCTCCTTGTCTCTCTCCCTCTGCCCCTGCCCCCACTCATGCTCTCTCTCTCTAAAATAAGTCTTCAAAAAATATTAAAAAAATAAAGTTACAGAAAATTTATCTACAGCCAAATTCTTCATTGGCTGCCACTTACATAATCTTTATTATTCTTCCTTTCCAATATTGGTTAGTGATCGAAGATGAGACCTAAAGCAAAGGTTCTTTCAAGTAACTGGGTGAGTTTACCTATTTCCACTTAAGATTCCAAAAAGGTAAAGCCTCAGGAGCTGTTTCAGAAGTAAAAGACAATTTGACACATGCAGTCCAAGGGCTGGACTTGAAATTAAGAGGTCTGTGGGTACTGACATGAACATAAGCAAAGGCTCCTAAGCCGAACCAAAAATAAATTTACCTGGGCATACAGATAATGGAAATTCTTCCCTAGTCACAGGCAAGAAAAATGAAGGCGTAAAATTAGGAACTGGTAATATTCCATTACTGATGCTTACATTGGATCAAAATTTGTTTTCTTCTTCCCTCGTGCAGTGCTCTTTTTGCTTCTTACTGAACATTTCTAGAATTCCTAGAATCCATGGTGCCAAAGATTTAATGGAAATTTAAAAAAATATATATTTTTTTCAGTCCATTATTCCTCAAGACTCAGGTTCAGTGCTCCAGGCAAAATGAGCATCAGAGGATCTTGGCCTCCTGTGAACACTTAGAGTACTTTCTGGATCTCACCAGATGGCATTCTCCACATGCAGCCCTGCATCTTCTTTATTTGTGTATGTCTTGTCTCTCCTACCAGAGTGGAGTTATTTTAGGACAAAGAACATATTTTAGGTACCTAATGTGCCTCATACTAAAGAATCGTACGTAAAATACCATTTGAGTCAAGGTCCCTCAAGAGAGCCAAGTCTGGTTTTTCCTGACAGTGTCTATGACTTGGGCCGTATCCATGCTAGTTACTCAAAAAATAAATGCATTTGATTAAAATTAATTGTGCCTTAGCCATAGTAAACATCAGAAGCTCACTAGCACAATAGAGATTTAGAGTAATAGTTATTTGTATACCGATTTGATATTTTAATCAGTTTACACTGACTTGAAAATGAGGACTAATTCTGATTTTTGGCCTGACTCAAATAAAAACAATCCCTGGTTTTCACAAATGATGTCAAAATGAATATCACTATATCACTGGGCTATTATTTCTCAGATTGTGCCTTTGTTCTGTCTTTTTCCTTAGAGTATCTTTGAGGAAGCTATTTTAGATCCAATCTGTTCTTTGTTTCAACAGCATATAATAGAACAAAAGGCTAGATATTCTCTGGTTCAATATTATGCTTAAAGCACTGCAGAATTCATATATTACTCTTGCTTAACAATTATGATGAAAGACAAGAAAAGTTTGAGATTGAAAAAATAAAATACATACCCTAAAATGAAATTCTATTTTGCAGAAACGTATTTTTAATATTGCTGAAACAGTTTAATCCCATATTAAAACCAGTGGGATGGGCTCTTGGACACAATCAGCTTATGATTTTCTGTTGCAAGATATCTGGTTCTAACACAGCTTTCCCTCAATCTAGGAACGAAGGGCGGAGGTTCATTTGGGTTGACCTGTAATAGTGTTTATGAGTCTTGAGAGGAGATCCACTAATATTGCAATAGAAGAGATTAGGTTTTCGATTGAGTCACAGATTTCTAGCCCAAATATACTGTCTTGCCTGCCTTGGTCTGATGAAACTAGTTACAAAGGGAAAAGTACAGGCTGGTTAGAATCACCTAGGAAACCAACGTGTTTGTGAAGGGATAAGGGCTCCTAAATGTGGATACTTATAAAAGTTTCTTCTCTAGTTTTTCTTAAGGTCATTGCTTTCTCAGAGAATATAACTTGATAAAGTGATCTACTTTTAATATTTATTGTCATTATATCCCAGTCTTAGCCTCTAGTAAAATATGCTGAGATTTCTAGAGTAACTAATAGTTTCAAAGTCTCTTATGGGTAGAATGTGTTCTTTGTCAATTTACCTGTCTTGTAATAAAACCGACTTAAGGTCACCTTCACTCTGTGGTCAGAGCAGTGCCCCACAGTCCCTGTGGGAATTAACTGCTCCCTTATCTAGGTTTCCCAAAGCAGTTTATGCATAATATCATAAAAAAGCTTAAGCTGTAATTATTTATTTGTATGTGATTCTCTCCCAAGGCTTAGAGCTTCTTCAGGACCAGGAACACATCATATTCACATGTGTCTCTTTCCTCCCTCCCCATCCTTCCCTCACTTCCTTTCTCTCATTCTTTTTTTTTTTTTTTTTAAGATATTTATTTATTTGACAGAGAGAGAGAGAGATCACAGTAGGTAGAGAGACAGGCAGAGAGAGAGGGGGAAGCTGAGCAGAGAGCCCGATGAGGGGCTCGATCCCAGGACCCTGAGATCATGACTCGAGCCAAAGGCAGAGGCTTTAGCCCACTGAGCCACCCAGGTGCCCCCCCCCTTTTTTTTAGAAAGAGAGCACATTTATGTGTGCAAGTCAGTGGGAGGAGTTCAGAGACTGAAGGAGAGAGAGAATCCCAAGTAGGCTCCAGACACAGGACTGGATCTCATGACCCTGAGATCATGACCTCAGCCTAAATCAAGGGTCAGAAGCCTCACCAACTTGAGTCACCAAGATGCCCCTATATGTGGAATTTCAATATGAAGCATGATTCTTGGTAAATAACATGCATTCAAAAATTGCTTCCTTCTTTGATGTAAGAGAATATTCAAAGCCATCTACTTCTTACGGTGAATGAAATATTTTTAAAGAAATAATTATTGGGGAAAAAATTTTTTAATGAAAAAATAATTACGGTCAACCAAGGTCAGTCTATGTAGGCCTCACGTTGCAGAAAGAAGAGCACAGTAGATCATCATCATGCTGTAAGCCTGCCTTCTGTGGGTGGTACGTAGACCTTTGAGGGAGAGATAGCTGGGCCCCAAAGATGACATAATGTAGAGTTCCTCAGGGGTCTGCTCTCTCCCTTCACATTCCCATCCCTGTGCTTTGGGCCTTTAGGAGGAAGAAGCAAGTGTTGGGTTAAGTGCAACTGCTCACCAGCATCCTGTTCTCTTTGATATCATTGCACTACTTGTTCCGTGGGGAACCAAAGTGAACCCAAACCAAGTTCAAATGGTCTCTCTCGCCAATATTCAAACTTGGTCAAGACTTTGTTGTCTGGTTTAGTCTAAGAATCAGCGACAGATTGGTTCTAGAGTTGCTCCGTGCTCTGTACACATGACTAATTCCTGGTTCTGTATCTTCCATGTTTTCCAATGTAGATATTTCACCATGCCCAGAGAAAGTGCCTCATGGAACATCTTTTTAAATATTTATTTACTTAGCTATATAATTGTTTAGTTGCAGGGCTCTTAAATTACCTATTAATTTGGTATCAGAGGCTAAAAGTATATTCTATCATAAAATTGAGCCCCATTTCTTTAAGCCCAGAAAATATATAATGGGGCCATCATACTTATTTTCTTAGGGACAAGGCTGACAAGGATAAAAATATACACATTTATATTTCATTACAAAATATCAATCATCTCAGTAGAGCTGGGAGAAACCTTCCTAGACAGCAGTGTATATGACAAAGGACTACACTTTTCCACTTATTGCACAGTGAGGTAAAGTTCTTTTATAAGGGTCACATGAGTTATGGATCCAGGAACAAAAAGATTGAACATAGATCAAGAGAGACAGCCTAGGCTCTTAGAAGCACAGATGGGAAGTAAGATGGCCTGATTCTACCTCTTCCTACTTGTGCAGACTTGAGCAAGTCATTTAATCCTTCTGTGGCTGTTTCCTCATTACAGGCTTAATCTATAGGGTTTAAAATAAGGTTTAAGAGAGTTCATGTTTGTAAAGTACCTAGAAAAATACAGTACACATTTTATAGGGGAAGGGAGAAGAAGGAAGAAAGGAAAGAAAGAAAGGAAGGAGGGAACGAGGGAAGGGAGGGAGGCAGTAGGGAAATATAGACCTTTGTCTTATTTTACTTTGTGTCATTCATGTTACATGTAGGACATAAAATGCAATTTTGCTTGTTATTATTTCTAAAAGACATTAAAAACAAATAATGCTTTGAGAGACAGTGGCAATATCTTTCAAGAAGGGCAGAAGGGGTTGTATCTACTTTGACATCGTAAGGGGATTGAAACGATTAAGCAGAGCACCACAATGATTTTCAAATAGTTGCAGGCTGACATAAGGAAGGAGATACTGACGCTCTCTACACTGATCCAAACAGATGAGTGGATTAATAACTGGAAGTTATTGGGTGACAGATGTCAGCTTAGCGTGGAGATACGTTTTATAAAATGTATAGCTGTCCAGCCACAGGATGGGCTGATATGCAAAGGAACAGACTCCTTGCTACTGGGCATGTGCACGTAAAGGTTAGCTGACAATCTGTCAGGGGAGATTGTACAAAGAATCCCTGCCTTGGCTGGCAGGGTCACTAGGTAATCTTCCAGGTCCTTTTCAAATACTGCGGTCTTAAAATACCACTAATATGAAAAGTTACAGGTGCACAGAAATGGAAGTAGCTTGAAAACCGATTTTCTTTTTTTTTTTTCAGGAGAATAGCCATAAGGTTTGAAAGATAGCATTTTATTCTGCATCTAAAGCTTGTGGCCTTTTGCCAACCCATGAAAATAATGAGCAACGTCATCTGGGCATATTTGGGGGTAGCTGAGGTGTCAGTTTCCAGGTATTCTTTTTTTCTCAATTTGTCTCATTTTAATGAGATACACGCTGTTAGATATTTCTTTGCCTCGTATTACATTTTTTTAACTTAATATTAAATATAGTGGCCCAAAGAGGAGGGTAAGAATAAGCACATCTCTCACAAGTCATGAATGGGTCATCTGAATGGAGGTGCAATTTACAAACAAGATCAAATTAGGTCTAAGCAAAATGAACATAAAAATAATTTATATATATATATAAGTTATAGTACTTATATCTATGTATACGTAGGTTATGTATGTGTGTGTGTGTATCTCTCCATCTACCTATCTATCTATCTAGATATCTATCTAGCTACTTGTCTACTATCTACAGTTAGGCCTTCACAGTAAGTCAAAGGATAACATTAAAAAGATCCATTGCAGTTCACTTTTCCATTTCAGTTACTTTATTTGGATCATAACTCCTGCCAGTCTGCAAAATTTATTTTGTCAACAAAAAAAGTGGCTTTAGACCATTCTCCGAAGTGGTTTTGCACTATTTCCTCAAACACAGAGATCTAACCTTACTCCCGTGATGCTGTATAAATTCTTGCTATTGCTCTGAGAAGCGTATCTTCTCTTAGTTCAGGCCCTGCCAACCTCCAGCGTGTCTGCTCTTGACCAACACAGAAGATGCCAGATACGGAATCTTCCTTTGAAAATCCGCCCACAAAACTTAGCTAAAGGGCTACTATCAACTGAAGAACTATATCTAGATTAAAAAACAATTACTTAAAAAAAATTAAAAAAAATAAAAACCAGTTACTTTCCTAGGCATACATTCATTAACATAAAACACTGTGAGGTGTTGGGCCAGAAGATATCTAGTTTCCCTTCCAACAGTGATTCACCAGGAAAAGCATATTTATAGACCTCTACTCTGACAGAAATGAAAAAATCAGCGTTAAGCACGCTTGTTCAGATTTTTCAATAAAATATTTATCTTCTGTCAAAATACTGCATTTTGCCTTTAGCTATCTTGGCATCAATGGAGATAGAAGGGCACGTGATGGTAACAGCGCAAGAAATTTCTTTACGTGTGAATAACACTACTGCTTCAACAGTCGCTCATTATTTATTTACTTATTTATTTATTTATCTGCAGAGACATGGCAAGAATATCAGATTGCCTGGCATTTCCCTTCAAGGAGAAATAAACACCTCTGGGGAATACGCATTCTCTTCCTTGGGGCAACTTTCTCTTTCAGCTGCCAGGGGAAATATCAGTCTAGTCTTAGTCTAGATGTCGCGCAGAAGCAGAAGGCTTGCCCTCTAAGTGGGGAGAGAGCCTGGTCCACCTGGAAGCCCCCGGTCTGCCTGGAAGCCTCCCGTCCGCCCTGGCCCAAGGGGCCCGGCCAGGAGAAACAGGAAGAATTTCATAGAAATGGAAGTTGACACGGCCCATTACCTCATCAAACGCCACATAAATGAGAAAACTTCTTTTTCCCTCCTACCTTCCACACACGTGGTTTCAGATTCTTTTAAGATCCTTTCAGTTTTCTCTTTTCTCGATGTGATCAAATTAGTTAAGCCAAAAGTTTGCTTCCATTACGAACCAAACTCCAGGAGGAAATTAGCGGAGTTTAGCAATAGACAGGCAACATGTGCTAATACCATTTTGAAATCTGGCTCGAGAGAGGGATTCAAAAGGCAGTTGCTAACTTTCAAATTAAAGTTAAAAAATCGTAAATACACATAAGTTGATTTTTTTTATTAGCACCTATATGCCGACATCACCAGATTCTGAAGGTTTTTAAAAATACTTCCTATTTTTTCATTTTCTTTTCATTCCCAGCAGCCACACCAAGAGAGCACATCCTTCTTTTGTTCTTCAAGGGGTGTGGGCAAAGGTTGCAAAATAAACATCCACACATTTATGCTAAAACTATATAAAAGGACTGCCAAGGAACATGACTTTCTTTTCCTTGGTGGAAATAGAAATGGAAAACAATTTCAACTTTCCATTACGGTCTGAAAACAGTAATGTAAAGTTTAAATTTATAAAAGAACGTTCAGCATTGCATTTGGGGGAGATTATAACCGACCACGTGAATATCAAACTGTATTATTTGCTAAAAATAGATTTATTTAATCCCCAAGTAAAGCACCATTATTTAGAATTAATTTTCAATTATGTCCAGTCTCTCCTGTCTGTTCAGGAACCACACAACTCCCTAGGAACTTTTAACTTACTAATGTGCATAATAAAATTGTTTATGAAGTCAAACCACCAAGGGAAAAAAGATTAAACTGAGCAAGCGGTGGCAAGGGTGGCTTTCCAGAAAATGGCAACCACGCATTTTCTCACGTGGTCCAGCCGGACCCATGGAGGCACCACACAGCTGTCTCCATTGCTTCTGACTTTATGACCGTTTAATATTTAATCATACGTACCTTGCATATAGGCACGTGAAGTTTTGTTTTCTTATTGGAAAAATGATTTTTCTTTTCCTTTTTTTTTTTGCAACTAGAGATGGTGGAGTTTTCCATACAGATATCTATTTCAAGAGCAGCTGCTGTAAAAGCAGTTTGCTCTCATGAAGAGGAAGGCATTTGCCTCTTCTTTTCTGGCAAAAATAATATCTCTTGACAGCTCTAATATGCCTTTTTCTCACTTCTGTTCCAGTTTTTCCAAGGGGAAAAAAAATCTTTATCACAAAATCAAATAAAACTATCTGTGTTATAAACACTCCATCTCTGAACTCATGTTATAAAATTAAATTATGGAGCAGAAACTGAACAAAGGATGATATCTATTGTATTCCTATTTTCCAGAGCAAAAGAGCAGACAGGATGATTTGCAAACTCTGAAGCATATAAAAATATAATGCTATTATTTCCTCAAATAGTTGAGAGGACAGATACCACTTTGAAAACACACAAATTCAGATGTAAGAGACTGAGTTTTTTGGTTTTTTTTTTGCAGTTTGAAAAAATTATAAATCAGTGTTATTCAACTTGATTTGACAAGTGCTTAGTATATATTTAAGAAGTCTTTAGCTTAGGATAGAGGCGATGCTTTATGTGGTTTTATTTTTAGGTATTTAAATCCTGCCTCATTTTAAAAAGAATTGAAGGCAGTTTAAATGGATACATAAAATTCAGTAAGATATCAAGAATGAAAGAGGGAAAGAAATAGTAAATGCAAGGGTTATATCATAAAAAGAAATTAGGAATGAGGCCACTATATTTTTTTAAAAGGCCCATTAAAGAATGCTATCTATTTCTAGTAGATGGATCACAGAATTGGCTGTAAGCTTTTTAGGAGTCTCTACAAAAGGGAAATCATGAAATTAAAACTCGCATGCACACACAACAATATCCAGCTACCCCACTCCCATATACAAATGCACACACATACTCGAGTTGTTCTGGAGAATCATAAACAATCCTAACGCTAATGCTGTAGAAATGAATGCAAAGACTATTCACAGAGAAGGAACTTTACAAGGTAATGAAAAATGCCTGCAACACAGATGAACTTTGCAAATAGTATGCTAAGTAAAAGAAGTCATTCACCAAAGATCACATATTCTATGACTCTATTCATATGAAATGTCCAGAATAGGCAAAAGAGAGGAACATTTTCTAAAATTAGATTATGGGTGCCTGGGTGGCTCAGCGACTGCCTTTGGCTCAGGTCATGATCCTGGAGTCCCGGGGTCCAGTCCTGCACTGGGCTCCCTGCTTGGCAGGGAGTCTGCTTCTCCCTCTGATTCTCCCCTTCTCATGCTCTCTCTCTCAAATAAATAAATAAAATCTTATTTAAAAAGATTAAAATTAGATTGTGATGGTGGTTGTACAACTTTGTGAATACACTAAAATCTGTTGAATTGTACATTTGAAATGGTGAATTTTTCTTTTTAAAACTTCAGATAAACAAGAAGTAAGTTTTTGATATAAATATATCTCACATATTTCATGAGGCATTTTTTTTTTTTATTGAAGTATGGTTGAAACAAAATGTTACCTATGTTTCAGGTGTATAATGTAGTGGTTTGACAACTCTCTCTCTTATACTGTGCTCACTACCCGCATGGCTACCCTCTGTCACCATTATAGTATCATGGGCTAGATTCCCTATGCTGTATCTTTTATCCCCATGAGTAATTGATACTATACTTGTCATTCCCCTTCACTCTTAAGTGGATGAATGTTATGTTATGTTATGTTATGTTATG
>CM053604.1:101117411-101154395 GCA_028646535.1 Procyon lotor
AAAGTATCAATCTCATCCCTTATTGCCTCTGTGTGTGTGTGTGTGTACACGCGTCTCAGCTGGAAGTTTCCATCCCTTTTCTAAACTGAGCACTAATGGGGCGCCTGGGTGGCTCAGTGGGTTAAAGCCTCTGCCTTCCGCTCAGGTCATGGTCTCATGGTCCTGGGATCAAGCCCCACATTGGACTCTCTGCTCAGCAGGGAGCCTGCTTCCCCCTCTCTCTGCCTGCCTCTCCGCCTACTTGTGATGTCTCTCTGTTAAATAAATAAATAAAATCTTAAAAAAAAATAAAAATAAACTGAGCACTACAATGTCTCGTATCAGGTCATAGGCTCCTGTCAAAACACTCCGTTTCTCTGTCCAAACCCAAGAGACCCTTCTAGCCTATTCCACTGTGCTTTTATTTTTTGAAAAGAAATAAGTAAGTAAATAAATAAACAAATAAATAAATAAATAAAACAAATATTTTTAAAAACTATCACTCCTGAAGCTCTCCTATCTAGAACTTGACTTAAATACAATAAGTCAGTAGTTTATATGTAATAGAACCCTTTCTTAACTGGAATTATATGCAAACCTCCAATACATGAAACATATAATAATAAAGATGAGATGCTAGTAGAAACACAGAGGGCCAATAAATGTTTAGAAAGAAGTCCAGTATCACTTATTGTCAGGAAAACACAAATTAAACCAAGATGTCACTTTTCACCCATCAGGTTGGTAAAAACCTGTATAGTGCACGTATTTGGGCATGTGGAAAATGGGAACACAGGTGCATGAGTTTAGGGGTATAAACAGTGTAGCTATTTTGAAGAGCAATCTGGTAACATCTAGTACAATTGAAAATATAAATACCTTACCAACCATTTCACTTTTATGTTTATAATACTGGAGAAATTCTCATACTGGTATTCATGGATATACTCCTATGAGTATATCTACTGTGATGTCGTTTGTAATAGCAAAATAGCAGAGACAACCTAAAATTCAATAGGGGATTAGACAAATTGTGGTCTAGTTATATGAGGGAATACTACATTAAAGGAGAGGACTAGACCTATGTAGGAATGTAGATCTCAAAAAAAAAAAAATAAATAAACAAACATGATACCTGCCAAAGACAAAGAGTTGTTGGTCTACATAAATACAAACACTCAATAAATGTGATGAATTCACAAACAGCACCCTTAGCCACTTAGGTATTTCTAGTCAAGAACTCCTAACTCGTGGCGCCCGGGTGGCTCAGTCATTAAGTGTCTGCCTTCGGCTCAGATCATAATCCCAGGGTCCTAGGATCAAGCCCCGTATGGGGCTACGGAGCCTGCTTCTCTCCCTCCACTCCCCCTGCTTGTGTTCCCTCTCTCACTGTCTGTCTCTGGCAAATAAATAAAATCTTTAAAAAAAATAAGAACTCCTAACTCCTCCTTGCTGCTTCCTTAAATCATATTCATCCTCAAGAAACAGCTCAAATCCTACCTCCCCCAGGACCAGCCCTGCCCACAGTGATTCCTTTCCCCTTCTGATCCCCTCCAGTAACAGGCATGTGGCCTCCTCGATCTCATACCATCTCATACTATCTCCGTGGGCATTAACAGAAGTTCCTCATATAGAACGTTTAATGTAATTCTTTATGCATAGCAAGAACTCATTGATTACTAGTTCCTATTCTCATTACAAATGCATTTTTAGCATTTGTAAAGCTAAAGTTTAGCATGGTACTCCGCTGTATAAGATATTCAATAAATGTTTACTTTTGACTCTGGGTAGGATGATGACATACTCCTGTTGCTGATATATTTGCCCCAGTCATCTGCTGAGGGGGGGGCTCTTGGATTGTTATTTGCTGGATATCCTAACGCACTAGTGAAGTCCGTGGGCGTTTGAGGTTGGGCATGTGTGAGTTCTACTCCCTGAATGCAGAGGCACTGCTGTCCGGGATGGCATATGGTCACTAACCCTCTGCTCCAGGCTCGGATGCTCCTAGATTCCCCTGATGCCATTGGCAGGCTTCTCGAGAGATTTCCAAACCATCTTGCCCATAGTCAATGAGAGAGAGTTTAAGTCATTTAGAAACCAGGTATTACTCTTGGGGCTTTTCTTCTAAGACCTCAAAGACCAGAGAAACTTCTCAATTTCAGGAGTATCAGGGGAGGCATGGAGGAGAAGCACGGGCTAAGGAAGACTAGGCAGGGCAGGTGGTGATGGGAGAGCAAGGGGGGCAAGCAGACCTTCTGATACTATTGGGCACAGAGACTTTCAGTTAGTGATCTCATTTAACACAACCACCACAGAACAGAGAGAGTGTTACCCCCGTCACAGAGGAGGAAACTGACGCCTAGAGACTAATTTGTCCAAAGATGTACAGACGGGAAGAGTAAAAATCAGGATTCAACCCCAGATCTTCCTGTCTTAAAAAACTCGTGTTTGTGGCAGATGTTAAATCTATTTCGATTAAATTCATGTGTATTTGTTTCCATTAAACAAAATAAGAAATACGTATATATTCCATACACTTATATTTCTAGGTCCTCTGGTAATAATTTCAAGAATTGAAAGAAATGACTCGTTTGGGAAGGTGTGTGCAAAGCGGGTAGGTGCTCGGACGACAAGCACAGCATCTCACACCACTACTAGTAGAAAACATTCTACACAAAACAAATTAGGAAGAAGAAATAGACCACCACATCATGACTTTTCTAGAATCAAAATAAGATGACACACAATAAACGTCCGAAGATTGCCTAAAATCAGCACATACGTTTCGTTCAGGAAGTTGAAAGTTTTCCTGTAGGTCATTCTTTGATCTCTCCAATAGGTTCAGCTCCCTTTTGGCGGTTCATCTGTGGATATCTTGTTAAAGGATGCTTGATTTTTTTTCAAGTGTATTCTTTGCCACTATCTTTCACCTCACGGTACACTGAAGCCAAACATTCCAAGGCAGTCAGTGTTCCCATAACTGTTAGCAACCCCACGAGGAAGGTGACTCCATCCGGGCTCATTGCTGTTACTCATCACAGACACGGACTGAAGGAACACAGCAAATACACTACTGACGTTCTCCAGGGAAGAGAGAACACTTGGTGCTAATAGAAAAACTGTTCCCGCTTACACAGCTCTACGCAAACACAAGCCCTTGGGCGTAGTCAGGACATAACCGAAAGCTTCAATTACCTCTGTCTACAATGCTTATTATTCACTTTAATATTTGAAATAGCAGAGAATATGAAATAACGGCAGCCTCTCTCTGACTCGTGCAATCCAACAAAAGTAAAGGAAAATAAGATGAAGTGGAAACAAGACCAAGGAAAGAAGAGGTAAAGTTTTCTATTTTAACACAAATGAACTATAAGACTCCAGAGTAAACCCACGGGGAAGTAAGCCATGAGAAATAAAACCTTTACTGACATCAGTCGGTTAAGGGTCACTTATTTATAAACCAGAACATCTCATCAGTTAGGCAATAAAAACAAAATAAATTTCAGGTGCAACTTGTTGGGAATATGCCATTCAACAAGATAAAACTCAATTTAAGTCTGATGGGCCTTTTAGTCTTTCTCTTATGAAGTCAACACTTACTAAAATGGAATGATGAAAGCCTTGTATCTAAAGGGTAACAAATAGGTTGTAAGCTGAAATGAACCCTGATTAATCTTACTAATGGCATATCAACTACCTTAATTTTAAGGAGCCATTCTAGAATGACAGATTGCAGAGTAATGTAGCACGAGGAAAATAAAAGTTACAGACAACTGAGCAATATGGTGTCACATTGTTACATTGTAGACACACATAATCCCGGGGTTCCTGTTAAGGGAAATAAGATGGCACTGGCATTTTCATTTTCATTTACTTTTTAGTGGCGATTAAATTTCCCAACACAATCATTTTTGATAAAGCATGACATTTTATAATCCAGTCAAATTTTGTATTTTAAAATCCATTCCTAATTGTCTATTAATGAAATATAAGCTTAAAAGTCCATGCCAAAAATGCTTCCCATAAATGCACTCGGACAAATGGCTCTTAGCATCAGTGGAGATTCCATAACCAAAAACTGAGAGCTAATACTACACTATCCCTTTCTTTAAAAAAAAAAATCTGCCAATTATGCTGCCACCACTTTGTAAATTTCCACTACAGAGGATTCAAGGGAGAATTTGTCAATACACATACATTTCAAAACTCAAGGAAAGGATAGATAGGGGCGCCTGGGTGGCTCAGTCATTAAGGGTCTGCCTTCGGCTCAGGTCATGATCCCGGGGTTGTGGAATAGAGCCCCCCACTGGGCTCCCTGCTCAGCATCTGCTTCTCCTGCTCCCACTTCCCCTGCCTGTGTTCCTTCTCTTGCTGTCTCTCTCTGTCAAATAAGTTAAAAAAAAAAAAAAAAAAAAAAAAAAGGAAAGGACAGATATACCAGGCATATAGTCTTACCACAAAGCCATTAAAATAAGTTACTGAAGGGTAGTGTTTTAAATGAGGTCTACTCCAGTCAAGTGGTTCTCTACCTGGTCTCCATCCCAGCAGCCGGTTTGGGGAAGGATTCCTGCCATACAGCTCCCAAGCCCCCCAAGGTTTCTAAGGAGGATTTGAGAATCATCGTTTTGGTCTTGCAATATAGGCAACTACTAAGAGTTCCTCGCAGAGGCAGATCTTTACAGTTACTCCGCTAACTTGGCTCATCTGAAGAGGCCTTTCTGCTACTTCAGTCAAGCAGACTGTAACCAGAGGCCCACACATCCAGTGTGTGGGCCTCTGGGTAATATTGGCTCTGCAGGAAAAGAGAGAATGACATTTTTGAAAATAGTACAAAGGGTGGATTCAGACAGTGAGGTGAGTTAAGATAGGCTTTTTTGTGGCCTGTGTGTTTTTGAACTGGTATCATAACCTCCCCAAAACCTTCCATTTCGTCTCCTGGAACTTTTGATAATAAATACGTCACAACTGAGTGATAATTTCATGTTAAATTCTAAATGCCTGCGTATGCACAAAACTTCATAATATAGATGGCCTGAACATTCTAGCAACCTGTGTTATTCATTCATTCATCTACCCATTCATTGAACCTTATCAAGAACCTACTATCACTAGGCACATTCTAGGTACTGGGAAGATTGCAATGGACAAAGGAGAACGAAAATACCTGCTCTCATAGAGCTTATTCTGCAGAGGGAATTTCTGACTAAACAGCCAAATGAAGCTTCATCTATTTCTCTTTATCTATTACATTTCATTTATCCATAAATAATCTGAAACTTAGAGAAGCACAATGCAATAGAAAAATTTAATACAGATGAGGAAAAAGTAAAACCAAAAAAACCCAGCAATGATACTATAACCCTGGTGAACTTTAAAAAAATCCAGAGCAAATAGCCTGAAAGGTGGTTAGAATAATTCAAAGGTAAAATAAATTGCAACCGATGTTAAATAAAGTGAAAAACCAATATTTTCAAAAGCATAAAAATCAAAGTCCTTTAAAACACTGATTTTTTAAAATCTAAGGTTGTGTCCCAGAATATTAGTAACATTCTTAAAAAATTTAGACCCTGGATTCATCTCAGATCTTCCCAATTAGAAACCATAAGGGATCCAAAGATAGACAGTTTTAAAAAGCCCCAGAAGAAATCTGAGGTGCATTTTAAAGCCCCTGTCTGAGGGTGGGATTTTCTAGATGGGAGACCGAGAAGTTCTACAAATCCTCTTTCTCCCAAAAAAACTATGAGAACGGAAAATACGGTCAAAACCCACCATTTCAGGACCCTGGTAATCAAAAGAAATTAAGCAACAAGCTGAGAACTGTTGCTTCTTGGAAAACTGCCGACAGTGGGTAAGAGGAAGGAAGTGTGCTCTTCCTGCCCTCCCTCAGCTCAAGGTCGCCTCGGGTGGGCTGGCCGTGCGCAGGGCTGCGCTGACCGCGGACAGCGGGAAATGCCACTCCCAAGCATTGTCCTAGACAGCAGTGCTCTTGCAGGCAAAGGGGTGCTAACAGTCAACCTCTTGGCTAGACTGAGACAGCAGTCCCGCTGGGCCATTCCCACACAACTAGCTGTTCATTTAACCAGAGATCCCGAAAATGAGAGAGCCACAGAGGATTTCGATAAACTTTCGCACATCCCGGCCAACTAGCAGGACCTCACAGGGCTGGTGGAAATAAAAGGCAGAGCAGGTTTGAAAACTCCAGAATTCTGATTATGTTCACAATCCACAATGCACATCAAAAAGGGCTGGAGGCTTTACTGGATTGAGTTGTTGGAGCGCAACCTTTGGCTTATCATTGACCACTGAAATACAGTCACCCTAGGGCAACCCGAGGAAACAAGGCTTAGACATGAAAGTAAGAACCAAATTACTATCTCGAACATAACTGAAAACATAATTAAAAAAAAAGACAAAATTGTTACATGGTTGTGAAAAACAGAAGGCAGCAGAATGAATTCCTATTTGGACTGTTCTTCATTTAGTTAGCCCTAATTTAGATTTGTTTTACTCTGGACAAGACATGGCTCAATGCTTCAGTACCATGATGGATACAGTAGATAAGCTTGAAAGTAAATAGTTCATATTCTAGAACTAAAGACTGCTCTTCAAGGTCTCAGGATTCGGGCAGATTTCTCTAGTTTTACACACAGTCTCAAATTTCTAAAAGCACATGGTTTTTAATGATTTATATGACTTACACAATACACTTGACCTTTGAACAACACAGGGGTGAGGATCACTGATTGCCTGCACAGTGGAAAATCCATGTGTAATGTTTGAGTCCCCCAAAACTTAACTAGTAATAGCCTGCTGTTGACAGAAAGCCTTACTGATAATATAAACAGTTAATCAACATATATTTTGTATATTGTATGTATTATATGCTGTATTCTTATAATAATGTAAGCTGGGAAAAAGAAAATGTTGTAAGGAAAATCAGAAGAAGACAAAGTACATTTACAGTAATGTACTGTGCTTATTAAAAAAATCTGCATGTAAGTAAACTCATGCAGTTCAAACTTGTGTTGCCAACTGTATTTTAAGAAACAGATTTGAGGGAGTCAAATACATTACCAAGTAATTTTAAGTGATAGCATTTTGTTTCATTTGGTACCAAGAAAATAACATTGAAATATCACAAGCGCATGTATGTTTTCTACTGCTGGCTCTAACATTTTCTTTCTGAATAGTCTTTGCTAAAACATTCTAGGGCTCAGCTTCATTATTTATAAAAGCAAAGCAGATTTGACTAGATTTCTAGAGTGACTCTTTGATCTCAAATCTAGGACTCACATTCGAAGGCCATAGAATAATAATTCACATTAACAGAAAAATACTTACAAGAAACCTATCCAGGCTTACTTTAATTAATACAATCCATCCACAATTAGCACAGCATTTGTAAACACATGCACACTATTTTCTTGAACAGATAAAGCATTGCATTTGAAACCTAACGTATAAGAATGGGCAGGAGACTTTAATATATGGTATTTGAATCAAAACTTGTCATAATACATTGACAAAGAGTATAGTGATCCCAGTTGACTAGATTTACTGTACCTGGAAGTTATAGTATGTTAGGTCAGAATGTTAACATCATGACCCTCCGTACTTATTTTTTATTTACTAACAGACACTATACAGTAATGACTGTGCAATCACTTCACACATTTCGATTCATTTAATCCTCAAGACACTCATGAGAGGAGCTTCTATTATTATCACATCTGTTTTACAGATGAGGAAACTGAGGCATCAAGACTAAGTTACCTAAGACACTAAGATGCAGCAAGACATGAACTCGCTCACGGCTGAGGAACCTGGGGGGCTCAGTCAGTTAAGCATCTGGCTCAGGTCTAAGCATTTGGCTCACCCGGTCATGATCCTGGGTTCCTGGGATCCAGCCCGGCTTTGGGCTTCCTGCTTAGCAGGGAGCCTGCTTCTCCCTCTCTCTGCCCCCCTCACCTTGTTCTCTCTTTCTCTCTCTCAAATAAATAAATAAGAGCTTAAAAAAAACTTGTGCATGGCTAGTAAGTGGACTTTAGGAGGCATTAAAACTCAGGTCCGTGGGCTCCGAAACCACATGCTCTCATTTACTCTATGTTGCCAGAACTCATAAACCGATGGGCTTGGATTGTAATACAGAATATCCAAAGAAGGAAATTATGGCAGTTATTAAAGGAAAGGACAAATCTTCTTTCCCTTAAAAACATGCACATATGTGCACACACACCCACACATACCCCCACACACACATGCACGCACACACACAGACACACAAGCCCTCACAGCCTCACACGGCTCTCATGCATGCACAAAAACCAAATCATAAATTCGACAGATCTGAAATTTATAAAAAAAAAAATCTATATAAATATGAATGTATACAGATCCCCCAGAGAAGTGGTGGTATGGAAGTTAAGATGTTCAGCGTGATTAGATTAAAATTTTTAGACCCTGCCTTGTTTAGCAATCCAAACATGAACCCTATAAATATTAGGTTGTGAGCAAGTCTGTTACACAGATAATGTCGATTCTATACAACTTTTATGCAATACCACACTATCTGGTTTTATATTTGAACATGTATATGATAAATATGCCTTTTATTTACCGATTTGAAAGATTCATCTTTCTAATTTAAAGGTCCTCTTTTATTTCTGCCTTAAACAAATCACAATTACATCTTCTAGATAATTTGTATTTGTCGAATCATTGCAGTCCTCTGGTGTAGCTGGTCTATAATATCATATGTGCCTGCTCTCCCCACCTAGTACCTTTGTTCCAACCATAGTGACATTTGTATTCTTTTCCTGCACATTAGAAGATTTCAGCTTCAGATTCTGAATTCTTCCCATTAGTGCTGAGGGGTTATTTTTAAAATAAGTTTTTTATATCAACCAAATGCGTTTTATATGGCTGAGATGTTCATGTCAGGCCTCTAAGACATCCTCGTACATTTATCAAAAAAATCATGATAGAACTCCACTGAACAATGAAAATGCCGAGAGACATGAAATGGGAAGACAGAGAAGGCTCCAGAAATCTCTCATGTAGTGGGGAAAGCATGCAGGCACAGGGTAAGCGCAGGCAAGCGTCCAGTCCCCATGGAAAGACTGCAGCCATTAAAAAAAGGGGGGAGGGTTACTGATATGCCAGATAAGAAGCAGCCCTCTCTACAGCATCACAGGACATTCCCTTCTGGAAATAGAAAGCCCGTCCCATGCTATCTGGTGTGCTTCTGAGCCCGTCTTCACGGCAAAGAGACAATTTCGTTTAACTTTTTAATTAACGTGTGTCCTTGCTGACAGACATTGTGAACGAGACACTTTTTCCCTTCCCATTATGGCTTAGACTTTAGATTTAATTACTGTGGAAATGAATCAAGAAACATGACTTCAGGCATAGCATTCTAAATGTCGGCAGAGTAACAATATTAACTCTTATTCTAAAGTATCTGTGTCATCCCATCTTTATGATGGGTGATGTGAAAATAATTTTAGGAATGAGGTGACCGACCCGAAGACCTTATAAGACATTGGGAAGATCACCTGTTCATTGAGGTTAGGAGAGATTTTCTTTGGATAATGACTGAATTTTACTTTGCGTATATTCATAATTAATAATATAGGAAGAAATTGTTCTTCAAGTATTATACATGAAAGGACCAGAGCCCTTTAAAACTCGGATCCAAATGAGTTAATATGCTATTATCAAAATCCAGTCACATTCTCTTTTATTGCCTAAAATGAGTAGGGGGAATACTTAACATTATTTTTTCTTTCATGCCACGAGCTATGAGCCATGGAAATGCAGTGAAGTCACTAAATATTTAGTCTGCCAGTAAAATATGTATTTGGAAAACAAAAGACCCAAAACTTTAAAATGACCTTAAAAGAAAGAAAGTTGAAGACATGCAGGCTACCTTCTCATACAATCCAGGGCTCGGATAAAGAAGTCCTTGTGGAGCTGGTGCTCATCTCTCAAGATTGAGCACTGCTCAAGAGTCACTGACATCGATGTCCTGTCCTTGGCACTTTTGCAACAGGTGAAACGAATACCATTCAGTTTACGACAAATCTGCAACACAGACGTACAAACAGTTTATTGCTCATCCGTAGATGACTCTAAAGTGTTGGATTCATCTAAACACTTCTTATCTAAACGTACCAAATTTATGTTAATTTATGACCGTCAATTGGTTCAATCGGCCCTAGCAAATGAAAAACATTATCGTTTCATTTCAAAAGCGAGTGGAACAGATTGAATTTAGTTAGTTCTTTGTATGTGATGTGTGAGGTGTGGGGCTGTGGCAGCCCTAGGAGATGGTAAATATCCAGCAGAGACAGCAGTGCTCCCTGTGAGGGGGGAGCAAGCCATAGTGGATGACACAGTAATAGTGGATGACATAGCTTAGGAGCGACACCTTAACTGTGAAGGGAAAATACAACCGTATTTCCTGAATCAGACACTTGGTTTCAATAAGAAATAGCTAACATTTTCTTACTTTAAGAATCCTTTGCGAGTTTCGGCTTGAGGTTATGAGATTTCAAACATTTACATGGAGCTGGAGTAGTAGGTAGCGAACCACTAGCCACTCACCAATGCAACCAGTAAGAAGCAGTAAGAGGACACTGAAGGGTCACTGTGAAATGCACATCTACTGTACCAGGTATAATGCTAATAAATTTCACATAGATTCGCTCTTTTATTAATTTCTTTAAAGATTTTATTTATTTATTTATTTATTTACTTACTTACTTACTTATTGAGAGAGAGACCAAGGGTGCACATGTGAGAGGGGGAGGGGCAGACGGAGAGGGAGAGAGAGAGTCCCAAGCAGATTCTGGGCTGAGAGCAGAGCCTGACACGGGGCTAAATCCCACAACCCTGAGATCATGACCCGAGCTGAAATCAAGAGGTGGACACTCAACAACTGAGCCCCCCGGGTGCTCCTCGATTTGCTCTCTTAATAACTGCACATGAATCCTGGAGGAAGATGTAATCATTCTGATTTTACAGATGAGGAAACTGAGGTTTAGCTAGGTTAAGGAACTTGCAGATTAACTGGACAGAGCCAAGATGCTAATATAGGTTTGGCCTAATGCCAAGGAACAAGCCTTTAACTTCCCTCTTCTATTCTGTATCTTTTTGCAAATTTTTTCGTTTTGTTACCCCAATGTAATTCAAGAGAGAACTGTCTGAGCCATAATAATCTCTTGTCTCATTGTCTTATGGTTAGCAGATGAATAATTCCATTCCTTTCTCCCTTTCTCTTCCCTATCCCACGGCCAGGCTCTGATATGAGAGACCAACACTACATTAGTATCAACAGTGTTAATCAACATGCACTTAAAATAAATCTAATGTGATATAATACAGTCTTGCTTTATTACCTGCTACCAAAGACGCCTTAACAGTTCATCTGCTTTGATGAAAAGATATATGAACACAGTTTATCGAGGGTTTTTATCATGCTTTAATTGTGGTTCTGATACTTACACTAGGATTTACAAGTCTCTATTAGACCTTTAGTACTTTCTCACTATTTCCAATATAAGTGACTAGAGAAATATGAGAGCATGATTTCACCATAAAATCTTTTTTCAACTGGAAGACTCTAATCTTTTAAAAAAAAGAATAGCTCAAAATTTTTAATACAAAACCACAAAGACTTGGCTACATGCATAATAATGAAATACAGACCTAAATGGCCATTATGAGATAATGATTTTTTTTTTAAAGATTTTATTTATTTATTTGACAGAGATCTCACAGACTGTCTAGTGAGAGAGCACAAACAGAGGGGGGGCCAGGCAGAGGGAGGAGAAGGAGCAGGCTCCCTGCTGAGCTGGGAGCCCAATGTGGGTCTCAATCCCAGGACCCCGAGGTAAGACCTGGGCAGAAGGCAGAGGCTTAATGGACTTAGCCACTCAGGCACCCCAAGATAATGATTTTTAAAAAGAATGAATGTTTTAAAAAATGTATTGTCTCTAGTTTTTGCAAATATCCTAGTAAGCATATTTAATGTTCTAAATTTAACATCAAGAGGAGACAGGGGCTATTTAATCAGAGTGGGCAGGTTGGGTCTTGGTTTCCTTATTTTTATAGCTCCTTTGAGCCATAAGAACTTAACACACTTGAATGTCATGTGGTCTCTTTAAATTCTCATTTTTTTATTTTTTAAAATTCAATCAAGACAAAACCAAATAGTTTAATATTTTTCAATGAGAATGTAAAATATTAATACAGTAATCTTTAAATAATATTTTTAAAAGAGAGGAGAATGAAACATAGACAAATAAAAGCTTTTTAGAAAATGTCGAAAGGAATTTCTATATTTCTTCATTTTAAAAGTATTATCTAAGTCCTTGATTTACAAAGAGGATGTCGAAACTGAAGTGTCAGCTACAGGGGTGCCTGGGTGGCTCAGTGGGTTAAAGCCTCTGCCTTCGGTTCAGGTCATGATCTCAGGGTCCTGGGATCGAGCCCCGCATTAAGCTCTTTGCTCAGCAGGGGAGCCTGCTTCCCCCTCTCTCTGTGTCAAATAAATAAATAAAATCTTTAAAAAAAAAAAGAAGTATCAGCTACAGAAATGCTGTAATAATAAAGTCAGTGTTCCTGCATAATGCTAAATTTGCACATTATGGGTGCCGTGTATTTGTCAAGGCAGTCAATCATCCATTCAACAGGTAAGTTGTGAGAAAGCCGTATTTGGTCCATGTTCAAGTTTCAAAATAGAATTTTCAGGAATGAATGAGATTTATGGGAAATATTTTCTCATATATTCAAATGGTAAAACTACATATACTAAGAGGAAACACACATTCATGTTTGTACCCGTACATCCTTCATTTATCCATTGACACGACTTCGTGATATGTATTTAGTGACATAGGTATATGCTCCTAAGTTGTCAGAAAGCCTTGGTAAATGATCAAATTACCTTCCTGTTATCCCATTATTAGTAAAAATAGCAAAAATAGCGCCTGACCTACCTTTGTGAAATTTTTGTGCGAATTAACCATAGCAGTCTTTGAAGATTTAAGAGCAGCCACACTGGGGACAAAACTATTAAAAACAACCCTCCTGTAATGCAGTATGGTGCTAAATGGGACCAGGGTAAATGAGCTGCCTGAAAGCAATGCTTCATATTGTTACCTTTGATGTTCTTCCCCGGGGCTCGAGAGGGCATGAAGAGAAGCTAAAGCAGCTTTCCTGTGCCTTGCTCTTGGTAAATTATTTTATATATACTCAAATCATCCACTCCTTTTTCCCAGAAGAGAGTAAGTAATGTTGGATTATAATTGAACACTGACAGAAGCGCAAGGCTTTGTTTTAAATGCTAACGATACAGAAGGAATACGGTTATGTAGCGAGATCAGTTACTGAACTCCAAATCACACAGGCAACACTGTACAGGAATTACCAAGGTGGCATTCATCATAAAGAGCTCCAATGTGGGCCTTCTCTGATGAAAAAAATCCTCTCATTAGGAAAGGATCTTAGGGTCTGAACGCTTAACAAAATTCACAAGTTCACCTGCGCTATGCCTGAATGGTTGCCAGACAAGAGTTTCAAAAATACAGGTATTATTCTCTCCCTCACTCTGCTAGAAACCTGGGGTGGGAAATAAGGCAGAACTTCTGCCCCGAGGGTGTCATTAAATGAGAAAGAACCAAAGAAAATGTAGCTCATCACCCCACGAGCAATCCATCGGTAACAAATTCTATGCTAATATCTCAATTAACAAACGCATTTACAAGCTCATTAATTGAACAAGATGTCCTTGAGCCTTACTGAGGCTGTGAGTCAGAGATCTGATAACCACATTCTGTTGCCACCATGTGTCTCTAGAGCAGCCCTTCAAAATCCTGGTTGATCTGGGCGAGAGACATCACAACATGTAATACCAAGAAAATCACAGACACTTCATTTTAGCCTCAAAGTGCCAAACGACATCCAGAATATACAGGAAAAGCCAACAGGTAAAATTCTTCCTTGTTGAGTGCATCTTTTCCCATCTTGTGTTCTAATGGAAATGAACTACCGATAGCATTGAAAATGCCTAAACCCCTGGATAATGGAGAATGACATCTGGTAACCCCAAATGCAGAGGTTGGACCCTACAAGGCAGATGGTCCATGATGTTTGCTGGTCACCACAGTGACTGTGACAAAGACCTGGCTAGAGAGTGCTTACCGTTGCAGCCAGCCACATGATTTCTACATTCTTTCTTTTTTTGGCTTGGATATTTTGATGGAGATTTTCTAGTAATCCTTTTAAATCATTTTGTTCTTGAAAATGTGAAATGTCTGGGGGAAAAAAGAAGAAAGAAAGGGAGATCGTGTTAGTATTAAGCTGCCCGTGGAGATTTGCTCAATATATGTACAAATAGAATTTCCATAACAACAAATAGCATTTGGAGCAGATAGTATCTGAGGATAATCATATTTATGAGTCTGAGGTTAATCATAGTTATTAATCTCTCCAGCTTTATTCTTTACTTAGAAATATGCCTCAGTCTCCTCCATTACCTATTCTGTGCTATTGTGGTAATGTCAGTTTTCATATACTATTATTTTACTAACAAGTGAAACATTTTTGATAATGGCTGCGGCCTCCCTTCAACCAAAGCATGATATAGATGAGACAAGAGATAAAATTTTTTATCTTAATATAACCATTTTCGGCTACTAAGTAGCAAGCTTGAATCAAAAGGATTTGTTAAACTGAACACCTCAGGAGTGGGAGAAATCTGAAGGTTCAAATAAAACACATGGAATCAGTTTCTACAGCAAGATTCCTTAACCTCAGCACTATGGACACTTTGGCCGGGATAACGTTTTGTTGCAGGGAATGGACCCATATTCTGCTTTGTAGGATGGTAAGCAGCATCAGTGACTTCTACCATTTAGAAACCAGTAGTACCCTTCCTGTGATAATCAAAAATGTCTCCAGACATGGCCAGATGTTCCTTGAGGGCAAAATCTATCCTGGTTGAGAACAACTGCTATTAAGGAGCACAGGTACGACATGGAAAGATGGAAAACATGAGAGGTAATACTTAATTATATGAGATAACTAGGTAGGGAGCAGAAAATGACTGCTCAGATCTCTACATACTAATAACTAACGCATAGGTCACAAATGACACACATTTTATATTAAAACCTAAGGCAATGCACATTATAACACAAATGTCCCTGACCCTTGGTGAAATGGGGTCAAGATCAGAATATAGGGATGGAAACAAAAAGGCATCCTTAGAGAGTTGTTGGATTAATGCTGTACAGTATGAAAACGTGCTCTAATGTTGAATCCACAGCCCAAAGGATGAAGAATTCCTAAGAGTTTTCATTGAGGCTGAAATCAGGAGAAAATCCATAAGAATAACATGGACTGTAGATAGGCTCTCAGTAACAGTGAAGCAAAATTGATATATTCCTGAATCAGATCTCTCTCTCTCACACACACAAACACACACATATGCACGCACACACACACACACACACACACACACACACCCCACAAGTAAGCTGTAATCATAGTGTGACTCTGTAATTTCCAAAACTGTACCGGATGTTTCATTTTATTAAAATAATACATCTGATTAGTTCTTACTTTAGCTCCAGAGAGTGAGGAAGTATCGTAATGAACTATACTAGCAATCTATATCTGTCAAAGAGTGAAAGTGGCTGGTAGAATAAAAATATCCATTGAAAGCAGTTATATATCATCTTGAATTTCATGACCACAGAACAGGGGAAGGTCAGGTACAATCGAGATGCATTCCTATAATAGGGCAATGAGATTAAAAATATTTATATAAAATATATGCGTGGGGCGCCTGGGTGGCTCAGTGGGTTAAAGCCTCTGCCTTCAGCTCAGGTCATGATCTCAGGGTCCCGGATCGAGCCCCACATCGGGCTCTCTGCTCAGTGGGGAGCCTGTTTCCCCCGTCTCTCTTCCTGCCTCTCTGCCTACTTGTGATCTCTCTCTCTGTCAAATTAATAAATAAAATCTTAAAAAAAAAATTCTGAGGGTGAGTGATAAGTTCCCTAGTACTTATTATTTTGTGATCTGTTCTTTTTTTGTTTGTTTGAAACTTTCATAATTTTTTTTTTTTTAAGAAAGCACAGAGCCAAGATTCCCGGAAAGTGATTTCCAGTGCCAACTCTGTCCCTGCTCTGACATGTGGTCTTAGGTGAGTTGCTTAACCCTCTGTCCCTATTTTCTCAACTGAAAAATGAGGACAATAACCTTGCCATGCTTCATCGGCTTGAAGTGGAAAACAATTAATAAAAGTCTTGGCAGAAGTGTCTACATTGTTAAATTCTGTGTCAACTCTGAAAAACAGAGGAAGACATTACTAGCTCTTAGGAAAGCATTCACCATCTCAGAGAGGAAGCCTATTTTCTCAGGCAAAAGTCAGAATCTATCCAAAGTAAGGTGCATACAGGTGCACACAAAGGTCAGAATCACAAACCTTCACCCTGTGACTGGTCACACTTCCCAAGGGCACAGAACAGCCAAATTCAGAGTCACTTTTTATACCAATTTTCTCCTTGTTCTGTCAAATGGGGTCTCTTTAATATGACATTGACCTGAATCAAAGGATGGGTTGCTAAGGGACTAGGAATAGGACTGTGAACTCTTATTCGTTTGATCTGTGATGTTAATGAGGCCCAGGTCATAGCTGCATCATCTCAAGATCATAGGACTTTATGTTGCCAGAGAATGATCCAAGATGAAACTGAAATTAAAGCTAAATTCCCAGCACCTATTTCACCCATTTTGCCTTCATGGCAGCCACAAAATTAACATGGGCTCAGTTCATACTCTCACTCTGAAGTCAACTGACGTAATCCCATCCCCTTTGGAGTCAGGACTAAGTTCAGGGATGGGCATCTAAAACCAAGCCAATCATAACTTGACTGTGACCTCAGCAATTATTTCAGGGGTATGCAAGTGATCTGTCCTACCCCAGCTGAGTGAAACTCAGGACTCAAATGTTGAAGAGGGAAGAAAGTTCCCCTTATCTCTGGTTGAGCGTGGGGATAATTGCACATGTCTGCCATCCTTTAGTCATGAGACAACCCGATGTAGGATGAAGTCAGCACTAAGAGTGGCTGAGTGATAAAGTAGGGCTAGAAAGTGTCTTTTCAATACTGCTAAGCCATTGAAACAACCTTCCCTTGAAGGGCTGCCTGCCTTATCATTGGAATTTTCAGTTTTGTTTATAAATTTTCTTGTTCAAGCCCATTTAGAGTCAGGGTTCCTGTAGCCTGCAATAAAAAACACACTAAGGTACACGGTTATGTAGGTTTTTTAAAAATATATATATTTATTTATTTATTTGACAGAGAGAGAGAGAGAGAGAGAGAGCACATGAGCAGGGGGGAGGGGCAGACTCGCCCCTGAGTGGGGAGCCCGATGTGGGGCTCAATCCCAGGACCCTGGGATCATTGACCTGAGCTGAAGGCAGCCGCTTAACCAACTGAGTCACCCAGATGCCCCTATATAGGCATTTTTAATGTTGGCCAGTCACATTGCAAATGTGTATTGTTGTTCTAGAGGTGAGAAAAAGACAAATAAGTTAGAATGTCTCTGGAAAGCAGCACATCATTCACTTCTACAGTGATGGTTTTAAGACATGGCTCCATACTCTTTGATGGAGTGTACGTACTTTCCCCTGGAATTTGGGTGGGCTTGTGGCTGTCTTGACTAACAGAGTATGGCAGAAGTGATGCTACGTCACTTTTGAGGTCAGGTCATAAATGACTACGTAGCTTTTATCTGATTCTCTTGGAACTTTGCTGTCTGTATTGCCTTTTTTGAGATGTTCCCTGTAAGAACCAAGGCACTATCTTGGGAGAAGTCCAACCGCATGGAGGCTCCTGTTCATGTACTGTACTCAGTGTTTCAGCCAAGTCCAGCCCTTGAGTCAGCAGGGCCAGGTGCCAGAATGTGAGTGCAGAAGCTTGCGAGGGACTCCAGTTCCTCGTCATTTAAATGACCCCTCCTCACTAATCTTCTTTCCAGAGCAGGCCCCAGATATTATGGAGTGGATATAAACCATCCCTACATGTTCTGTCTGAATACCTAACCCACAGAATCTGTGAGCACAAATAAGATGATTCTGATTTTATCTCAGTAAATTTGGCATAATTTGTTACCTAGTAATAATCAGAACAACTACCTAGTAATAATCAGAACAACTACAAAGAACAAAAGAAACAAGTTAGAAAGGCCTGTACCTCTAAGTATGAAAAATGAACATATAAAGAACAATACTTTCACAGTCCACCTTGGTTAGTACTATATTCTGTGATATCAAATCTTCTCTATAATTAATTCTGAAATAATTATAGTTAAATGTACTAGCAAATAAATGCAATTAAGTGAAAGCCATTGAGATGTCTTAAAATTAGAAATTCTGCGCTTTCAGATGCTGTAAAGTCTTGAAAAATAGAGAAAAAATCTGCAGTGAAACTGGCTTTATTTAAATTGTATTTCCAACTTAACAATTTATGAAAAAGGCAATATAAGAAATCAAATATCAAACTCCCCACCTGAACAGAGCTGAATAATATTTTTGACCCATACACTTTCATTGTCTCCTTTTAAATGAATTTCAAGGTAGTATCACCCATAGCAAATGAAAAAACAAACTTTAAAAGTAATTGTTAAAATATATTAAAAGCAATGCATTAAAATTTCTTTAGGAATTTCCTTACTCACTATTTTACACTGAAGGCCATGGGACCTGGTGTGCAGGGAGGAGAGTAGAATGATAACATATTAATATTTTTTTCCTATTTTCATATTTTTTAAAGAAAATAGTCATGGTTGATTTCTGAATCTCTGAACAGTTTCAAGTCATAACAAAGGGTTGGGGGATGGTTTGTAGGTAGAGGACTCTCAAACACTTACTTTCCTCAGATACCTGAGATAGTTTTATGCACAGATAATAGAAAATTTGAGTATGAAAACGGGCTTGACACAGATTCCCAAGCTCAGTTTTGTTTTGTTTTGTTTTGTTTTTAAGGGAGATAGAGAGGCCGTGAGCAGGGGAGGGGTAGAGAGAGAATCTTAAGTGGACTCCAAGCTCAGCGTGGAGCCTGACATGGGGCCCAATCTCATGACCCTGAACCATGACCTGAGCGGAAATCAAGAGTCAGAAGCTTAAGTGACTGAGCTACCCTGGCACCTACCCCCTTGCCCCCCAGCTCAGTCTTCTTATGAGCCCACATTTGTACTGCTTGGAATGCTCGTGCCTGTGTTCAAGTAAGTGGCCTAGGTCCTCAGCACTGAACGCAGGTGAATGAATGGCTGCTGTTTCTTATTCCCAAGGTAACTTCCAAGTCTCTGTATTTTACTCTGACAAGAACAGCAGCAAGGAAAGTCCTATTGAGAGCACACATTACACACAAAGAGTCTGAAAACCAAAGCAAGAAGAGATTTCTCAAAGCTTAGGACAGAAAGGGAAGCAGCTTTTGAGGTAAGTCCCGTGCCCCACCTGCCTGACCATGAACAAGCCAGGCTGCCAGGGAAATACGCCAAGGCTACATGGCAGCACGGAGATGCAGGTGGAAACAAGGCCATTTCTAAGAAAGAACAGTCCAGCACTTCCGTGCTCCTCCACTTTCTGATGACATGAAAGGAACTGACTCCCAAATTGCCAGAATGATAGCCAAAACAAAGCAGGGAGATGGTTGAGAAGACAGGGATTTTTTTTCCCAGTAGCCAAGGTCTCGGCATGACTTCTTTAGGCTCCTGGAGGCAAGTATGAATGAGATCTCGAATATTTCATACTATATAGAATAAAATAAAGAACTCTTGAGGTATTAAGAAAGGCATGGGTGAGGTAGAGGAAGAAGATTAGGGATATAAAGCTGCTTTAGGAGGCTCCAAAATGAAAGGAAAGAGGTAATAAGAATAAAAGTTCTACATTTTATTTCATTCATACAGCTCCTTTTTTGACATGAAGTGAGCTCTAGTTTTATAATCTGGTATTCTCATATATTTATTGATAGCAACAAAATAGATTAATTTACTCATGTTGCCACACTTTTCTTTTCTGACCCACCTGAAGAATTGGCCCACTCACAGAATTGGAAGCATGAAGCATGAAGAAATAAAGGTGGAAGAAAAGGTAAACCAGAATGAAATAAAATACCTTGCACTTGTGGTTGAGAAAAGGAGAATAGCAAGTAGTGAATGTTTCACAGAATGGCATGCTCGATAGAGTGAATTAGAGAGTTGGAAAAAAGGATTTAAAAATTTACATCACAGGTTGCTGGTTGTCTCCTCTTTGATATTTAATTAAAAGTTGGAACTAATTTTTATTTACCTTTAATAATTAGGCTTTTTATTGGATGTAATTGGAGTCATAGGAGACTCCTATTAATGTAGATGATATTTATTTCCAAAAGGGAAGGTGAACCCTAGGATGTTTAATATCTACCTTACTCCTCACTGTGGGACCAGTGAACTCATCCTAAGGGTGATGCTTTCAGGATTTCATCTCTATCAGAGTATTTCACAAAGAAACATATGCTTTCTATTTATTTTTCTATTTTTTTAAAAGATTTTATTTATTTGACAGAGAGAGAGAGAGAGAGAGATAGATAGGAGAGCACGAACACAAGCAGGGGGAGCAGTAGAGGGAGAGACAGGCTTCCTGCAGAGCAGGGTGCCTGATCAAGACCTCAGCAGAAGGCAGACACTTAACAACTGAGCCACCCAGGAGCCCCAGTTTTTTAAAAAGATTATCTTTAAAAAGATAAACCATGATTATATGAAAATAACTTATTAAAGTTAGTATAGCTAACTATTTGAAAGGATACAGATGAGACAGAAGAAAAGAGTGTATTGAATGGACGGAAGAGGCAGGTTGGTTCAAACTATAGGAACAGCTTTACAATCAATTTTAACTGGATCAATAAGTTGACTTGTTTGTACACAGGAGAAACAGAAGTCTCTTAAGAAACTCAAAGTGCACACTGTCTTGATCTTATCCATCACTCTCACATTCATAAGTGCAATGTGACATCTTCTCAGTACAGAAACTGACGCTGGGAAAATTAACTTCCTTTCTCTGGTGAGATAATGGCCGACCGTACTTTGAAGTACTGGCATATACATATTAATTATTCTCATTTAGTCGATAACGAAATGGAGGCCTTCAAAACATCAAGTGATTCACTTAAGTGAGCTTTCAGTTGAATTCATATCTTTTGATTTTGTGCCATCTTATGCAGACTTACGAGGCTGGCTTAGTGGGAGTCCAGCCAATCTTCGATGAGTGGTAGAATCTGTTGCAAGACCTACTCTACTTTGTCTACAGACAGGAGAGGCCCTGTGAGAAGGGAAGAATGCAGATAAATGTAAGGATGAATAAAAAACCCATCTTAGACTTTTCCCATACAAATTAGAGCAGGATAAGGCTACCAAACAAACAAACAAACAAACAAACAAAAAAGTGTCTAATTTGTGAGGACCCTGAAGTAACAGAAGATGCAGAAGTCAATAGTGAGGGAGGTGGCCATTTGTATGGGCATATGAGGATGTGTGTCTATCTTTGTTATTCGGGGTGTTGCTTGTATTTGTTGCTTCCATCTAGTGTACAAATTATTGGACGCTACAAGTCTATGCCTGTGCTTTTACCTGCACATAGAAAATTAAAACTGAATACTGTTTTGTATCACTTTTCCTTTCAAAAAGTTACAGAAGTGCTTCTAGAGACCTATCAGGAAAAAAAATTCTCTTAAATCTTTAACATCAGAGAGCATTAAAAGCTTGAAGACAAAAGTACCTCTTCTGCAATGAGTTGAAAATAAATTTGTAATTCTTAGCATGTAGAAATTATAAAGAGAAAATAAAGGTGCGGTTGGAAATATTCAAATATTTTTAAATCTGGAATTTTAAATTAAGATCAGAAGCCCTTAAGTGGGGGATCAGGAAATATGCAACTTAGTCCCTGCTCTCCCATTCATGAGGTTTGTATTTGTTAAACTATGTCCTGAGGAGCATTTATTTGGCAAGATGCTCATGAGTATTTCATAAATATATATATGAAATATATATATAGTGATAAAGTGCTACTTCAACAAAATTAAATAGCTTTAGACACTGTAGAACTGGCAAATTATGACCTGTAGCTTAAACCCAGCCAGTTCTGTGTTTTTGTAAATACAATTTTATTAAAATTTAACCATGTTAATTAATTCACATGTTGTCTATGGCTTAATTTGCACTATGATGGCAGCATCGAGTTGAGTGATTTTAACAGACATGTTTGGACCCTCAAAGCCTGAATTCTTTACTCTCTGGTCCTTACGTAACAAATTTGCTGACCAGACTATAGGCCTCTTCAAACCTTTCAAAGTGATGATGTGAATTCCAAAACCACTTGACTACAGAATCCTATTATTGCCCAACAATTATTAGCAGAAAAAGTGTTCCTTGGAATAGTCTAGATTATTTACCAGATCCAATTCTTCTCTGATTCTTTAAAACATTCAACTAAATGACCTCATCTATCTCATTAATTCATTCATTCAACAAATATTTTTGGAGGATAAGCTCTGGGCCAGATAATGTTTTTGGTAGTTAGGATAGAGTCAAAATATAGACAAGGAGATGGAGCTTACATTCTGAGGAGACAGAGCCAAAAAGGTAAATGACATACTGTACCCTAGATGACGGTAGATGCTATGGAAAAGAGGGCCAGGGCAACGGAGACTGCAATTTTAAAGAGGGCAGTCAGGAATGGGCTCACTAGGAAAGGGACATTTAGGGAAAGACCTATGAGTGAAGGAGCCATATAAGGGGAAAGCATTTAAGGCAGAGGAAATGACAAAGAAAAAGTCTAAGAAACAGCAAGAAGTCAATGCGGGGCAGAGTGGAGCAAGCAAGGGAGAGAGAGGTGGGAGAGGAGAGTCAAAGGGCAGATTTGTTGCCAGATTATAGCGAACCTTTAAGACCACTATAAGAACTTAGGATTTTAGTCTACCAAAAAATAAGGCCTATTGGAAGAGTTTGAGAAGATACATGATTTTATTTTCATTTTTAAAAGATCACTTCAGCTGCAGTGTTAAAAACTCAGTGAGGTTGAGAGAAGAAACAAAGAGACTCGAAGGACATTATTGCCATAATCTGAAAATGAGACTAACAAGGACTTGCATAGAATAGTAGCAAGACAGGTAGTGGGAACTGGTGGCACATTCTTGGGAAATAGAATCAGTGAAATTTTCTGATGTGTGGTGTGAGGAAGTGGGGTGTGAGGAAAAGCGAAGAGTCTAGGGTGAATTTCATTTTTTTTTTTTTTTTTTTTGGCCAATGCAACAAAAAGAGCTAGAATTGATTAAAAACAAGATGGTGATGATTGTAGGAAAGCTAAGTTTTTAAGGGCATATCAGGAACAAAATTTGAGGTGGTGAGCAGGATATACAAGACCTGGGAAGAGATAGAAGCTGGTAATGTAGGTACGGAGGTCAATAATGAATAGACAGTATTTAAAGAAATGAGACTGTTCAACAAGGGCAAAGTAGACATTTGTCGACTAAATCCTGGGACACTCCAAAATTTAGAGGTCAGAAAAATAATGAGGAATCAGTAATGGAGGTTGAAAAAGTAGCAGCCAGAGATCTACGTAGAAGCAATCACAGAAAAGTGTGGTGGTCTTTTTTTTTTTTTTTTTTTTTTAACAAGAAATAACACAGGCCTTTTATTTGCTCCAGAACTTGGCTGCTGTGCGGTCTGAGGGCGCCACGCTTTCCCAGGGCCCCTGAGGGACACCTGCCTCGGGGAGGAGAGGGGCTGCGGGATTTCTGTGCAAGGTCACAGGGCAGAACCCAGCCCTCCAGGCCTCGTCAGTCCGGAAGGCTCAGCTGCCCGCCACCGGTGCCTGGGACCAGCAAATCCCCTGAAACTGGAAAGTGGTGTCCACCCTCTCGGCGAGGTGGTTTTTCACAAGACAGAAAAAATAACAATGTCAAACCTATTACTAGATTAAGCAGGAGGAGGACAGAGAATTGAACATTGACTTTAACAATATAAAACCAATGTCAAAACCAATGTCAGTAAAGTTATGTAGACCAAAGGCTGATTGGAGTAGATTTAGACAAAAAATAATCGGTAGAGAAAAATTGGAGACAGCTAGTAATCTTTAAATTTCAGTGTTATCTGTTCTTTCTGGAACATTTCCAATTTTAAGGTAGTCTTGCATTATAAAATGATTTCTCCTCTACTGCCAATACCTTTTACTCATCTTTAATGTCTATGCAATGCCAAACATATGGGTAATATGTGAAAATTCCCTCAGCCATCTGACTGTTTCCAAATACACATATGTTTGAAAGAAAATAAGTAAAATATTTGGATGAGTAACTGGGTTTTTCATTTGTTTATGTGGCCATGTACATGGTATCAAAGTTGGATGTCTGCAAAACAGAAATTATTAGTAGCAAATTAATTATGCAGTAATTTATAGTTCCTGCTGGGAAAACATTCACGTGTTAACTTAAGAACCCTATATCTTCTTTTATCTTCATGTTTGTTGAGAATGCCAAAAATCTGTAACATTCAGATCATTCCCTATACTTGAAAAACTTAGACACATTAATTTAGCTTGGCATAATAAATCAAGGTAATCTCACATTGACCAGAATCATGATTACAGCTGAGCTGCTTTATATACACATTTCACTTAGGTCAATAAATGTTTGTTAAATAACAATAAATAAAAGATACAACATTTCAGTATTCTGGGAATTTCACTTTCTTTTGCACTCAAGTCTAGGGTATAAATGAAACACAAAACATACATTTACAATTTGGATAGCTAATCTATAACATTTTACAAGTCTAACCTAGTGGTTTTCAAATCTTACTGTATAGCAGAATCACCTGGAAGACTTGTTAAAATCCAAACAGCTAACCCCACATCCAGATACAGATTGTTTGAAATTATTCTCGCGTGGCTAAAAGGTGAGAAGAGGTGCCGAGTGGCAGAGGGGCAGACGGTGCTGGTCAACGGCTGATTTGTTCTCATATCTATCTGTACATTTTTCCCTTTGGCTCTTTGTCACAGGCAACCTTGTTCCCCAAGCTGCTTGCTGCCCACTGACTCACAATTTGGACAATGAGGAGTAAGAGGGAGATTAAAGGACAGAGGGAGACAGAAACCAGCTCATTTCTTCCCTGATCTCTCAGCTTCTTAAGAGACCATCCCTGGCTTCCACATGGCTCCAGTTTCCAGGGGCGATAGCTCTGTCCATGGTCCCAGCTTCTACTGGACAGTCCCTACCCAAGAACAAAGATACAGCTGGGTGACTTTGTTTTTGTGTCCCGGTGACATCTGACCTAAGTCCCTTTATAACCTGGGCTGTAGCAGCTTCCTGCTATTGCTAAAGTCAGGGTGGCTATGTTGATCCTTGGTTAATTTCTCCTCCCTCCCCCTTTTCTTTTTAAATGTTAATCTTCAATGCTCTGCAGCAAATTGCTCAAATGTGTTTTCCTGACTGGGCTGGGACTGATATGGCTACTAAGGATTTGGTATTATTTTTTTGTTTTGCTGAAGTACAGCCTAAGCTAGCATAACGTGTCTAATTGAGACGCCCTTCTCTATCTGACTCTGTGTGATGGTTAATCTCTTCTTGCATTTCCTGACCTTATCTCTAAAAGTGTATGGACAGAAAAAAGGAAGTAGAGAGAAAAGATATATTGGGAGGAGGGAGAAAGGTGATGGGGGATGGGTCTTACAGTATTTTTTGTCACCTGCAGCTGAACTTTAGCTAACAAAATAAAACAGTAGCCTCTTATGTCACTGTTTTGTAAATGTTGAGAGGCTGACCTAATGTTCAGAAAGAGTGTATATATATATTATATTAATATCATATCTATATTAATGTGAATCATTCAGAAGAGATCTAGTATTGCTATATGTGGGGATTAAGTTAATAATTTAGAAATTTATTTTTTTAGGATTATTTATTTGAGAGAGTGAGAGAAAGCAAGCAAGCAGGGCGAGGGGCAGCGAGAGAGAGAATCCTGAAGCAGACTCCTCCCTGGGCACGGAGCCCAATACGGGGCTTGATCCCAGGACCCTGAAACCATGACCTGAGCTGAAATCAAGAGTCGGCCACTTAACCGAATAAGCCACACAGGTGCCTCAAAAATTTACTTTAAATCCTGGGAAATATTTAACCTGTGTCAGAAAGTCCTTTTGCAAAATGCAAAAATCAAAACCAAAACCAAAAACAAACACAACTCAGATTATTGGAAGGCATTTAGTGGGGTGTGTGCATGAGTGTGACAGTGTGTCTGTGTGTTTGTGTGTGTGTGCAACTCCTTGTCTGTGCATGTGTTTGTTAATGTCTTTTGAGATATCTGCCTTACCTCATTTCCCATTTTATAAGTTCAGGTTATTTCCAGAGGCTGCTGATGTCTGGCGAGCCAGGCTCAGGATGGGTGGCTGACTAAGGACAGAGGGCTCTGAAAAGCAGCATCCAGAAACATCCACCACTTGGTCTGAGAAACTAAAGACACCATGTCTGAACTTGTGGCAGCAGTGAGCCATGTTGCAAGTGCAATACATGTGGGCCCCAATTTTACGTAAATAAACAGTAAGTGGGTTGATATTCAGATGCACCTTATTTTGTTTATGGAACACTGCCCATCTATGTGGCGCACATAGTTGATGCTGTCAGTATTGATTACATCACATATTTTCTAGTCTGCAACCAGAGCTAGTATCATTACTAGCTAAAGGAAATATCTATTTAAGTAGCCTTAATTTTCATTAATAAGCAGAGCAAATGTGGTGCAATTCTGCTCTCTGATATATATGCTCAATATTTCAGGACTGATTTATATGCTGCTCTTCAGTGATTTTTTCCATTTGTAACACAAGGTACCTGTTAGCATGCGAGCCACCCACTGATCCCCCACAGTCTATGGTATTGAACCATATGGAAAGTCCAACAGTGTCATCAGCTAAAGAAGTTTGCCAAGACCTAGTACTGATTTCTTCCATTGTAAATACCGTAGCGAGTTGTCTTTCTTAGCAATAGTCTGATGGGTAACCATTTGTACGTGTATTTTACATAAAGTACAGTTATGAATGATACCGCAGCAGCTCTTTTTGTTTTGTTTTGTTTTTGTTTTTTTCATTTCTTAAAGAAACAAAATCCAATGATTTTATTCGGGAAACTATTACAATATGCTTGTCCTAGAAAAAATTGTAGATTTACTAGAGAATTCTGTCCTGTGTTTGAAAACTCTTGTTGAGTTTTCAATGGCTATATGGAAACAATTTTAAAAGACAAAGAATTAGATATGAAGGGTAAGTTGATTTATTTTCTGACTTAACAAAACCTGATTTTGGATATTCAACATTGTATTCATAGTTAAGCTTGTCTTTTTCATCTACTTCTGGGAAATCTTCTCATATGAATGTTTTCTTGTCCTAATGGAGTCCTGTTACTTTTATATTTCACATTATTTTGAGTTTTAATATTATAATGTTCTTTCTAATTTTATCCTTCACTGAACCAGCTTTGCTCCCTTGGTTTATTTTTTAAATGAAAGGTAAGATAAATAAAAATACTAAAAAATGGAAAGTGTTAACTGAAAATATAAGCTCAAAGGACACAAAAATATTTTGGTTTAAGTAAATTGCACCCTGTTAATTAAATCTTAGCTCAGCAAAACTAAACACCAGAGTGCTTGACACTCATGCACAGATAAATTAGAGTTAAAGATGTTTTAATAATTATATTAAGAGAATTTGACAGGATATCAGGGAAAACCATGACTGATCTGATTTTTAAAGTGAATAGAGTGCTTGTGAACAAACTCTTTTCAAGGCATTTTCCTCTGAAGCTACCTAAGGACCAGGAAGACCTGAAAGACAGTGGTAGACCAGGAGGCCTAAACTATACTGGCCTCTTTCCAAACCTTATATACTCAGAACACCAATCTTAAAGAATTATCTGTGACCTGGTATTGGATTCCTTCAGGCATTATAGGGCCTTCAACAAGGGAGGGAAGATTTCTTTTTCTAAAAGCCAGAATTCTCCTTCTTTCCTTTTGAGTAAAGTTCTATCTCTGTATCATGTGGGAGGCATAGTTCTCTGCTCTCTCTTGGGGCCCCTCGTGGGCTTTCTGGCTAATTCCAGGGGCGCTATCATTGCATCCATCTGTAGAACCTCCAGGTAGGGTGCAGAGTGGATCCTTAGCCCCTCGTCACTATCTTGCAATTTCCATATGTCTTTAAAATTTTCATCTCTCTTAGAAAATGAAATGAAAGAGAAACAAAGAAGAAAAACTCTCTTTGATTTTACTGCTTTCCGCCTATCTTTTCATTCTTTGTAGTCACTGTAAATTTTCCTGAGAGGGTGGCTTTTGCTCTGGCTGTCTGCTTGTACAACACAAGTTCTCTTTTTAAATGCCTTTGATGTGGTTCCATTCCATGTTTTTATGTAAATGACTCCATGGAATCTCATCAATGCTCATAATCACCAAATCCCCAACAGTTTCTTTTGAATCTCTTTTTCTTCATCACATTTGTTAATTCTTGTTTACCTTTCCTGGCTGAAATCCTTCTCATTTAACTACAGCAATGTTTGATGACCCTCAATCTCTAACAATTTCTCCATTTTTTGTGGGTTCTTTAATCCTTCTTTCCTTGTATTAATGGATAGTCTCCTATCATGTATGTTTTCCTGTATTAGCTGAAATGGATTTATTCATTCAATCCCAATATCACAAAAGTAAAGAACACCTCTTAAGGTAAAACAAAAATTCTTTTCAGAAGAAAGGGAAATTTTTTTACTTCAAAAACATGTAGAATTCAACTATTTAATTCATAAATAATAATAATAGAAAAAAAGGGTTAGTAAGTTAATGGAAAACACATCCAAAATGGATTAGTAAGTGAAAGTCATGTTTTTAGAGGATTAATTTATCCTTTTAACACTGACACAAATTATCCCTTAATTTCACTGTGAAAGAAATATAATAGATTATATGGATTATGGTATGATCCAACATAGTAATTTTTTTCCTTCTTTACAAATAGTTTAACCTCTATTCATATGTTAATAAAGCTTTATAGTTTCTTTTTTGAATGCAGTGCAACTCAAATGAGGCTTTGAGTTACCATATTTATGAATAGGTATAACCCTACATATGTCAGTATAATTACATAGGTCAGGTTTGGAATTTTGTTGTGGAAAACGACCAAAGTAATATCACAAAATGCTGTGCCACATCTATGACAGTGTTGTTGTCAAAAATATGTTGATATAATAGGAAATAAAATATCACAAAAAACTCTATGTGTTAAGACAACTGTCCAACTAATGAACTACAATTGGTCTGATGCAAAAGTCTACTCTGTTTTCAAGGATGAAATATATTTACAAGTTGTAAACACAGTTATATTTAATTAGCAGAATATTATATGAGGTCTACTATTTTCAAGTTTTTTAAACTTTTGTTCCTATGAAGAGTTTAAGTGACTTGAATGTAGGAACTTTTTTTTTTAATTTCATATTTCAGGTAATGACTCATGACTTACACATGTTTCAACAATGACTTATACACATTTCTTTTTAAGGTGACATGATTGGTTTTTATATAGTATTGATGTCCTTCACAGACTTTGCCAACAACCTACTTTTAAATATAATATATAATTTGAATCACGATGGCATATCATTGTTTCACAAAAATTAGTATGGATTAGAAATCATGTGGAAGGTTTATTACAACACAGATTACGGGGCCAACTCAATAGATCTGCAGAGAGGTTTGAGAATTTGCATTGCTAACAGGTTCCCAGGTGATGCTGATTCTGCTGGTCCCATGACCATACATTGAAAGGACTGGTTGAAACCAAATTGTTTATAAGAATTCTGAGAATTGGGGTGCCTGGGTGGCTCAGTGGTTAAGCCTCTGCCT
Organism: Procyon lotor; assembly: GCA_028646535.1. Lineage (NCBI taxonomy): Eukaryota > Metazoa > Chordata > Mammalia > Carnivora > Procyonidae > Procyon > Procyon lotor. Next base: position 101,147,367 of record CM053604.1, read on the forward strand.
TCAGCTCAGGTCATGATCTCAGGGTCCTGGGATCCAGCCCCACATTGGGCTCTCTGCTCAGCACGGAGCCTGCTTCCCCCTCTCTCTCTGCCTGCCTCTCTGCCTGTCTGTGATCTCTCTCTGTCAAATAAATAAAAATAAAATAAAAAATTCTGAGAATTACTTCCATCAAATTTTAGGTCACTTGTAAAAATATCATCTACTACATCCAAGTTAAAATAAACCTTTCTTCATTAGTTACTAATGCAGAATAGTTTTTATATTATTAATTTTTCAAGTAATTAAATTTAGAATTCACTAGTACGCTGGCTTCCAAAATGTCTCCCTGCACTTAACTTCATTTTGGCATAAAAATAATATTTTATGTGAAGTAAAATAATATAAAAACCATAAGCAAAAAAAAAAAAAACAACCCAAAAAACTTGCGGGTGAATTTTTCTAACTAGCCACACTTGAACTTGCATATAGCATTGTAATATTCTGATGCAAGATTCACTGGCTTATGAAAAGTCCTAAATGTTCTGCCACTGAAGGTATTTCAGATTAAATATAAGAATACGTCAGCAAACAAATTGCCAGTGATCAGATGACAGATAGACTTTTATTACAGCTTTTTGTTAAAAATATTAAAATACTTCCTACTTTATTAAAACCCAGTTTCTTACCATTGTAAATGTCTCAATATTTCAACATATTTATACTACTTCCTGATGAACTCCAAACACATTTCTGACTTTCTGGTTTTGAACTGCTCAAATGCTATGTGCTTAATTTTGTGGGAAAAAGAACTGAACAGTGACCAAAAAAATATTCCAAAGTGTAAGATATATTTCTATAGGCTTGGATGCCTTAACAGTTTCACGTAAATATCAGAATACATGTATTCAATAAATTAATTCCTTTGCCCGTATTACTTTGTATTACCTGTACAAATTGTATTCTACCTGATTTTCTCCTTGTATATGTGTGATCTGATACAGATTATGAATCAGAAAGTTAAATACTTATTAAAGTCTTTTACATGGTTAAGAATTACATAAAATTTTTATTGGACTCAACTGAGATTTCTAATTGCAAGTTACTTATTTTTAGATTTTTGGTATTTTCCAGTGGCACTGAAATTAATGTCCTAGCATGAGCAGCAGGACATCAAGAGCACAATCAAGGCAGGAAGGCAGGTGTCGGCCCTGCCACATCGGCAATCAGTCTCCTTGGTTCAGATAATCTCAAAGTTGCTCTCCCATCCTTACCACATGCATCTTTCTCCCATTGACCTCTATGTCTGACCTGTCTGGAGAATTTATAATCAAGAAATTATTATTGTTGGGGTGCCTTATTTAAGTTGGAGGGCTCAGTGGGTTAAAGCCTCTGCCTCTGGCTCAGGTCATGATCTCAGGGTCCTGGGATCGAGCCCCGCATTGGGCTCTCTGCTCAGCGGGGAGCCTGCTTCCCTCTCTCTCTCTGCCTGCCTCTCTGCCTGCTTGTGATCTCTCTCCTTTCTGTCAAATAAGTAAATAAAATCTTTAAAAGAGAAAAGAAGAAATTATTATTGTCGCTTTCTGAGGCTGGCATACTTACAATCAGGAGGCATCTTTTCCATAAATGCTGTGTAATATTCTTTTAGAAGTTCAAAATTTTCCTGATTAATACTTTCCTGCAAAGAGACATCTCCAAACCTAAAAATAGAACAAAGAAAACAGTTATGGGTTATAAAGACTCCTGGAAGGAACACTTTTTACCTCTCCAAGGAGATGGCAAGCGTTTCCTGAAGGAGTCTTTTTTTTTTAAGCTACCTTGCACAATGGTTATTTAAACACATTCCAGTCTCCCCTGGCCCTGATTCCACCCATCCCCTTTTACACACCAAACTATTTTCACAACCATCAAATGCGAAATCGGATGAAAACCCAAATCTATGACACCACCTCCTGTGACTGGTAGTTAATGTCAGTTTCTCGAACTCTGCAGGGTTGTATTTCTACAGTGCAAAAAACCCTGCCTCCTCTTTTTCATCCCTCGAATCTTCCTCTTCACCCATGACAGCTTGAGGGGGGGTCCAGACCACCCATGGCAGACCCTCGGCTGCACACGGTCTCGTATACACTGTCAGCTGCTGTAGGCACATGTGGACCTCTGCAATCTCCGGAGAGTGGCTTACTTCTCCCAACACTTCTTTTTCTATTTTTTTTTTTTTTTTTTTTTTAAGAGAGGGAGGGAAAGGAGAGAGAGGTGGGGAGAGTGAGAGACAGAGAGAGATAGGAAGGGCAGACAGAGAAGGAGACAGAGACTCTCAACCAGGCTCCACATCCAGCACGGAGCCTAAGGCAGGGTTTGATCTCATGCCCCTTAGGGTCATGACCTGAGCTGAAATCAAGAGTCAGATATTTAATCGACTGAGCTACCCAGGCACCCCCAACATTTATTTTTTGTTCACACCATGAAGGCAGACAGCCTCTGTATTCTGCCTCTTCATTACAACACTCTCTACCTGTATATCACTGACCTTGTGTTTTCCTTAAGCATGTCCTAGATTTAAACTTATGGTCAAGTAGTCCCTCTATAAAAACATCATATGTAAATGGCTTCCAATATGCATCTCCATCCAAATCTGTATTTCTAGGTATCAGTTGAAAATTTCAGTGTGAATTATCCCATCCTGCTTCAAATGCAACATAAGCCCAAACTGAAACCACCCCCTCCTTTTGTCTAAAATTAAACATGTCCCCAACATTCTGCCATTGACTCAGGTTACAATCTAGGCATTCTTTCGGATTTCCTCTCTTTTCACCACCCCATCCACTATTCATTGATCTTTTCACATGTCTGGCAGACTTTCCTTCTTCTTCTTTAACACTGTCATTATATAGTAGGCATTAAATTATATCCACTCTAGACGATACAGAGCCTCCCAAATACCCCGGCACCGTGCCTTCAGCCTTCTTCCTTTCCAGTCTATCCTCTACACCATGGTCAGATCATTCATTCATGCAGATCATTCATTCATCCAACAAATATTTATTTAACATCGACTTTGTGCCAGCAGCTACACGTGTAATAAATGAAATGTTGGAGAAGTGACTCTAATACCTGTTCTTCAGATCAGCTTACTAAACTTCACTGCTTCTTCTCTCTCTGTAATGACAAAGTCTAACCTCCTCAGTTTCACAGCTAACTTCTCCACAAAGGCTTCCAAAAACCCTTGTGGCAATGTAGTTACCCTCTTCTCCCCCAACCAGCAGCATACTGATGCCTTTGGGACATGCTATTCTTTCCACATGCTATTCTCCTTCTAACTAGAATATCTTATCTTCCTGGTCTGCTTGATCATTTCAACCTTCAGGCTTTACCAGAGGCTCCTGTACTCCGTGAAACCTCCCTGATGAATTCCTCTCCCATCTGTGAATCACGTTCTTTCCTCCCTTATTCCTGCCCCTTCCACATCTTTGCTTAGTGCATGAGTCAAAGTGTAATGTATTATTTGCTGATCTGGCTTCCTTATGGGATAATAAGTTTTTTTAGGACAGGGATCACATCCATTCATCTTGTTACACTGCCTGCTCCCTGTGTCCCACAGCTTGGCACAGGAGTACCTGGTACAAGGTCAATGTTCACTATCTATACTGAGTTAAACTTGGAGAATAGGAATATGGACCCAGGAAAATCTACAGGCTAGTTTCTCTGAACTCTGAAATATACTTCTAACTTTTTCAGACATTAAAAAAATGGTATTTTAAAAATATCATCCTTGCTGGAGTGATGTCATCATTATGGACCAAAGGTTTGTGTCCTCCCCCAAAAATCACATTTGGAAGCCCCAACTCCCAGTGGTTGTATTTAGAGATGGAGCCTCTAAGGAAGTAATTAAAGGTCATGAGAGTGGGGCCCTAATCCAATAGGGTTAGTGTGTCCTTGTAAAAAGAGACACCAGAGAGCTCTCTCTCCATGTACACAAAAAAGAGGTCAAGTGAGCACACAGAGAAAAAGTCAAAGAGAGCTCTCACCAGAAACCAAACTGGCTAGAACCTTGACCTTGAAATTCTTAGCCTCTGGTACTATGAGATACACATTTCTTTTCTTTCTTTTTTTTTAAAGGATTTTATTTATTTATTTGACAGAGAGAGAGAGAGATCACAAGGAGGCAGAGAGGCAGGCAGAGAGAGAAGGGGAAGCAGGCTCCCTGCTGAGCAGAGAGCCTGATGTGGGGCTCGGTCCCAGGACCCTGAGATCATGACCTGAGTCGAAAGCAGAGGCTTTAACCCACTGAGCCACCCAGGGGCCCCATGAGATACACATTTCTGTTGTTTAAGCCACCCAGTCTGAGGTATTTTATTATGGTAAGCCAGAATAATTGGTACTTAATTAAGAATGGATATACATAACACACATTGTGGCAATGGGTACATATGTAGTAAAATATCACAGCTGGATTACATAGCATACCTAATTTATAGATGTTGCCTGGTAAAGCTTGAAATTCAGAATCAGAGAAATAAGGTTCAGAGAGCAGAGAGGAAGTGAGTTACCCAGATCAGTAGTTAGTTGATATCAGAGTACCAGCTTTCCTGCTTCTCTTTGAGTTTTTCCCTACTTTGCCATTTTGTCTCCTTTTCAAGTCTTAAATGCCTTTACAGCTTCCAGATATGACAAAAAGTATATGTGTGTGTGTGTGTATGCACACACACAGACATATATGTATAAAATATGCATGAGAGATAAGAGAAAAGGAAGGGAAGGGACCTTTTATTTTTTATATTTATTTATACATTCATTTATTCATTTATTATTTTTTTTCTTGAGAGAGAGAGAGAGTGCATGAGTGAGTGGGTGGGGGGGAGGGCAGAAGGAAAGGGAGAGACTCTTAAGTAGACTCCAAGCTCAGCACGGAGCCTGATGCAGGGCTCAGCGTCATGACCCTGTGATCAAGACCTGAGCCGAAATCAAGAGTCAGACACTTAACTGATTGAGTCACCCAGGTGCCCCATGGGAAGGTACTTTTTAAAATAAAGTGACTAACAACTGAAATAGTCACAATGACCTAAATGATGCAAATTAATTTACTGTAGAGGGCTTGAAAAATACAATGGTAACTATAATGCTAATTTTTCCTTGAAAAGACTTTCACATCTCTCTCAAGACCACACTCACAGGCCTTAACTTATTAAGTCAAACCCAAAACATTCTGTAATCTAGTATATCAAAACAGAGACAATTAATTGAAAGTACTGTGCTGTTTTTTTTCCCTCCAAATTGTATAATTTATTCAATATATATCATTTACCTCAACCATCAGACTTGCCGTGAGGCACATATACACAGATTACTGGACTATAATCTCACTTTAGGTATTGATGTGGAAAAGTGCTCAATTATCAAAGTAAACTTATTGTACCACACAGTGAATAAAATTATATTCTGATTTATGTACACTATAAGAAAAGAGATTAATGGCTTCTACTCGATTTGAAATTAAACATGAAATACAAAGCTGGCACCTAATTTTGTAACTGACAAGTGAGAATTATGAAAACTTATGCTGTCCAGGAAATACCTTTTGGATAAGAGGGAGAGAAGGAAAAATCATTGGAAGAAGAGAGATAAAAACAGGCACCTTGACCATTACTGAAATTCAAGAGGACTAGAAACATAGTAGCTTTTTTAATTTAGTAAAAGACATTGGTACGGGTTTAACACATACTTACCAAATCATGGCAAAGACTATGATAGGTGCTTTTAAATTGATACCTATGTGGGAAGGACACATTCGGAGAGTAAATTATGTACAAGAAGCATTTTAGATATAGAAGACTATCAAACTCTCCAAAAGTTCTGCTCATCAGGGAACTTCTCCAGCCAGGCCTCATGACTTTTCTCCAGGATCTTTTAAAAATGTATTCTATGAACTTTGAGTCTTAGCCACATTTTCGATAATCTCTACATGTGAACCACATATGATACAAAAAAGTGTTTTTGACAGTAACTCACGGGACTGTGTATAATCATCTGTTGTTAGACTAAGTAAGTTATTATGAAAATATGTGCTAACCTCCCCCAATAACAACTATTTTAGTAAGCAAAACAAAGGGTAAAATAGACAGTGCCTTAGGTCTAGAAAAGTTTGACCCAGTTGGCTGAGTCTACAATGTTGAAACACATATGAACGGAAACAATGCTAAAATTGGATATACACGCAGTGTTCGGAAAGTTAATCCATGTAAATAATTTGGCACTGGCATCAATATTTTCCTTATTCCTTTGCTGCATTTAAATTTGATGTGGGGGGGCGCCTGGGTGGCTCAGTCGTTAAGCGTCTGCCTTCGGCCCAGGTCAGATCCCAGAGTCCTGGGATCGAGCCCCGCATCGGGCTCCCTGCTCTGCGGGAAGCCTGCTTCTCCCGCTACCATTCCCTCTGCTTGTGTTCCCTCTCTCGCTGTGTTTCTCTCTGTCAAATAAATAAAAAAAAAAATCTTAAAAAAAAAAATAAATAAATTTGATGTGGGCCAGGAATCGTGAAATATGGATATTTCTCTTTGCCATTGCGAATGACTCGCTACGATAAAAAGGCAAATAAATGTACCTGTGAGTCAACCTGAGTTTCGTGTGGGAGTTGATCGGCACGCCCACATCAACTGAAAACAACAACCGAAGTGCCAGCCTTCTACCTGAAACTTACCTCTCAGCCAGAGTCTGTTGTTCATTGATTCCAACATTAAAAAGTACTGGATACACATGGAGCAACTGTCCCTCTTTAATCTGCAAAGGCAGTGCCTCAAACATCCGCGTGGGAAGCTTCACCTCCACCACGTAATGTTCCCTGAGGACAGCGGAGGACAAGAGAAGAAGCATTGCTTATTTCATTCATTGTTAAAGAATGAATTGGAAAGAAACAGAAGAGTTGGAATATAAAGCTGATTTAGGTTGGGGGCTGCGATCTGCTTATTTTCTGTATTAATTCATTTGGCAATCATTTCGTTCAGTTCACTATTAAAATACTTGGCATAAAGAACTATTTACAGTTTTAAAAAATTTTCT
>CM053604.1:101154895-101223306 GCA_028646535.1 Procyon lotor
TATCCCTTTGGGCTCCAATTTTTTCTCATTCCTGCTTTTTAAAAAAAATTCTTTTCCTTTGTTTCCTCAAAATAAATGTCTTTACATGGAATTATACAATTTACTTCTTTCTTAACATCTTGTCTATTCTGCTCTATTTCCAGATTGAATTCTCTTCTTCTTAATTATTAGTGTTTATCCATCTCCCAGCATTGTCACGGGGTACTGGGGGTGGGGGAGGGGAGGGACAAGGTGGGAGAGAGAGAATGGGGGGAGGCACCAAGCAGAAACTATATGCTTTTTATGACTCAGCTTCAGACACCATGGTATATCATTTTCATAGTCTATGAGCTGGAATAGTCAAAGTCCCTACTTACAGATTCAAGGGCAAGTAAGAGGCCGCATCTTCAATGGCAGACATGTTAGTCTCATGAAAAAAAAAAGAGGGATAATTTTGGAGGGGAGGGGGTGGGGGTTGGGCGTGAGGAGGGCATGTATTACATGGAGCACTGGGTGTGGTGCATGAACAATTAATCCTGTAACACTGAAAAAATAAAATAAACATATTTGGGGGGAAAAAAAGAGGGATAAGACACATACATATCAGTGTGTCCAAAATACAATCTGTTATGAACTCTGAATAAAAGAATGGCAAATACATAATACTGTAGTCGATATTTAATTAAGAGGATTAATAATACTCTCAAAAATGTAAGTAACTAATTAAAGCTCTTTTATTTTCCTAATAACTAAAAGGACTATAGTGGTTGAGAGCTTCAGATTTCAAGTCAGACAGACTTGGGTTAAGGTTCAAATAAATCACCTGACATGTAAAGTGGAAATAATAATACCTATAATACTATACTTTACATGGTACTATTCCATGTGGTTGTTACCACACAGTAAGGACTTGTAACTATTATCATAAATAATAGCTGCAATATTTTTTAGTAAAGAATATTTGAAAAATGCAAAATTAAACAGAAAAGCAAATTAGTCACTCATAATTGTACCATTCGGCAAAAATGAAACTCATTTTAAAATAACCTTGACAAAATAAGAGTCCTATTTTTTTAAAAACTTTTATTTATTTATTTGACAGAGAGAAAGATCACAAGTAGGCAGAGAGGCAGGGGAGAGGGAGGAGCAGTCTCCCTGCTGAGCAGAGAGCCAGACATGGGGCTCGATCCCAGGACCCTAAGATCATGACTTGAGCCAAAGGCAGAGGCTTAACCCACTGAGCCACCCAGGTGCCCCAAGAGTCCTATTTTTGAAGAAGGATGCAACTCAATAGGAAAATAGTGAAAAGAAACAAAAATCCTGTTCTGCATCATTTTATGATACTTAGCAAGTGGGTGTGTACAGCTGTGTCGGGCAGACGTAGAGTGGGGGAGGCAGGAGTCACATACCCTCGGTGACAGGGTAGAATGAAGCTCCTGAGGGAGCCAGGAGAAGTCTCACCATGAAGGTGGTATGTAAGGTAGGCCAGAGTGGGAGTGGGTTACAGATCACTGGAAAGCAATGAAAAAAGGTCTAAGAGCTGGTGGTAACAGCGGCACACACACCCGGGGACAGGCTGAGGGATCCATTCGGTGGGCCCCGGGCACATGGCCTGATCAGGGGTTCCTTCAGGGGAGGTAATAAATGAGGAGTAACTATTAGGTCAGATGATGAGCATGAATGCCAACTTAAAGAATTTAAACCATTATCCTTATAGGTAGTGGGAAGTTCCAGAAGTTTCTAAGGGATGGGTTATGACTTAAACTATTGGCTTTTAGATAAGTTAATGTGAAACAAGGAGTCTAAAATCAGGGAGCTAAAATGTAAAATATCAGATGACAGAACCTAATAAGGAAAAGTTTTTAAAATAGAAGAGTAGGGGTGGCTGGGTGGCTCAGTGGGTTAAAGTCTCTGCCTTTGGCTCAGGTCATGATCCCAGCATCCTGGGATCAAGCCCTGCATCCGTCTCTCTGCTCAGCAGGAAGCCTGCTTCCTCTTCTCTCTCTGCTGCCTGCCTCTCTGTCTACTTGTGATCTCTCTCTCTCTATGTCAAATAAATAAATAAAATCTTTTAAAAAAATTAAAAAATTTAAAAAAATAAAATAGAAGAGTGAGGTATTAATATGGTATGCAAAAACTAAGTATAAATATTGTAGAAAGATCTCGAGACCCTGTAGATACATGCTATATCTGGACTACAACTGTAAAACTAACATGATGTTGAGAGAAATCGAAAAGGAATATGACAGAAAAGGGTCAGTACATGCTATATAATGAGAACTTGCTGCAGTAGTTTCATCCATCGAGTGTTAAACTTTAGATACAGGAATAGTATAAGTAAATAAAAAAGGCAAAAGTAGAAGTGTTGTTGTTGTTGTTGTTGCCCTTTTTAAAAAGAGCCAAAGTAATGAGTGATATCAGAGTCAAAAAATAAGTCCAGTCATGACAATGACCCTGAGGTATTGTAAGAGAGCTAGGGAGGACAGTGCAATAGAAAGTGGGCTTAATTATGAAAACAAGATGTATTTCCCTTGGAAGTAATAAAACTTCTCCCAACACATACCTTCCATCCTCTCTCTCTCTCTCAACCCAATTCCATGAAAATTCTCAAGAAGAAGTGCCTTTTAAATTCATATTCCTCGAAGGCCCCCTCAAGACATTTCTAAACCCACAACTCTGTGATCCTCTGTTCTGTCCCATCCAGTAAGGTTCCTGTCTTAGCACATGGTTTCTGCCTGTGGTATGTGGCACTGAAAAGAAAGAGTACTCCCTGGAAGTCAACTGGAACATATGAACCAGTGATCAGAAATTAATGGTGTGACAGATGTTAGGGGCTCATCACTCATTCCATATTTGACTGACTTCTAACTTTTTAATTTTTTAATTTTTTTGACTCTTTTTTAAATCATTAAGCAAAATCACTCAGATAGGGAAGTGTTGTTGAGGCCTAGAGGACTAGGTGTACTTTCCAAAAGAGACAGTTGGTTGAAAACTTGAGTTGTCTCATTCCTGACCTAGGTGTTACTTCACTCTGCATATTCTCTATTCTCCATGTACTTTGGAAAGTTATTTATTTCAGTCTCCCCAAAGCATATCAGACCACACATACATTCGGTTATGGACTGAATGTTTATGTTCCTCCAAAATTCCCTTGTTGAAACATAACCCTCAAAGGGATGGTATTTGGAGGTGGATCTTTGGGAGGTCATAGGGATGGAGCTCCCATGAATGGGATTAGTGCCTTTATAAGAGGCCAGGAGGCTAGCTCACTCTTTTTCTACCATGTGAAGACACAATGTAAAGTCGCCTATCTGCAATTGGGAAGAGGGTCCTCAGTGGAACCCAACCACGCTGACAACCTGATCTCAGACTTCCAACCTCCAGAACTGTGGAAATACATTCCTGTGGTTTATAAGCCATCCCGTCTATGGTACTCTGTTGTGCTTTGGCAGCCCAAACTGAATAAAACACATATGCTTTCCAAAAAGAAAAAAAATTATTTTAAACAATTTAACATTTTTAGGATGTGCAATTCTATTTTATTCCTATTTGGGGGCCTGCCTCATGATATGTAAGACTAAAACACAAACACCATAAGGCTGTAGACATCTAAGCTGAAGTCTCTCATGAGACTTGCTTAAGAAAATTTAGACATTTTTCAGAGCCAGAAAAACAGAAGCCAGCCACATAAAGTAAAGATCAAGGAATCATATCTAAAACTGAAGTTGTTCAATGCCCTCCAACAGATGAATGGATAAAGAAGATATGGTGTATATATATACACAATGGAATATTATGCCTCCTCAGAAAGGACGAATATCCAACTTTTGTATCAACATGGACGGGACTGGAAGAGATTATGCAGAGTGAAATAAGTCTCACTTATTGGTCTCACTTACATGCCGAGCAAAAAGAAAAACATGGAGGGCATTGTGAGAAGGAAGGGAAGGGGGAATGGGGAATGGGGGGAAATCAGAGGGGGAGATGAACCATGAGAGACTGTGGACTCTGAGCAGCAAACTGAGGGTTTTGGAGGGGCGGGGGTGGGGAGTTGGGCGAGCCTGGTGGTGGGTATTGAGGAGGGCACGTATTGCATGGAGCACTGGGTATGGGGCATGAACAATTAATCTTGTAATACTGAAAAAAAAATAAAATAAACGTATTGGGGAAAAATAAAAAAGTAAAATAAAACAAAACAAAACTGAAGTTGTTCTATGTGGAGAGCAGAGATTTAGGACGCCCAAGTTGTCTAGTGGACAGGGAAATGCAGACCTGAAAAATGAAATTCTGATCCAGGAGGAGGCCATCGTGGTAATCTCCTAAAGATCAGTGTTAAATCTCACACATAGAGTCCATGCAGCATGCGTGTCCTCAGTTTCTCCTTCTGTGGATCTTTCCCAGCTGTAACTTGTCTACAGTCAAGACTCACAGCTTGAATTTTTGCCAAAGCCCCTGTCCCCAAGGCCTGAAACTATCCGTCTTTCCTCTGTCAGAAGCGAACACCCTGCTGGTTAGTGGAGGAGAAGAAGGAGGCTCCGTCCTTTCGCAGCTTTACTGTTTAATTTCAAGCAACTAGCTGGGGAAATTCTGAACTTAATGAGCCCTTCTTTTGTCCTTGAAGAGTCACAGAATGCAGCTGTCAGGCAGCAAGAGTTGTACAGGAGTCTTATAGATCCTCCATAATTCTTCAGCTGACATCATATTTTATATTATCATTGCCAATGGCCTGACAGCTGAGACTCTATTTCCTATAAATTCCCCAGCAAAGAAGGACCAGATGTGTCTTCTTTATTGGCCACATTTGCTATACATTCTGAGAGGTCTTTGAAGAAAAGCAAATTTTCCTTTTCTCTATGAAAAAGGAAAAGAAGCGCATGGATTAACAGATAGTTACTAGAATTCAGTGACCCAGGAATTACTTCCAAAGTGTCTCTGAGCCCAAAATGGACTTAGAATCTATGAATCTGGTTCAGAATAGTGTAAGGAATTCCTGGCACACCTGCCCAGGTAGAAACAGCTCTGTACAGAGGAGAGGTCTAAGCCTCAGGACATGTGATAAAGCCTTTATTCTGTCAGACCTATAAATGTCCCAGCCAGGACTTTCCAGTCAGAATAAACATTTTACTGAAATAGAATGCTACAGAATATTTGCAGCATTAGTTTTATAAGACCATGCTTACGATAATTGGATTTGGCCTAACAACAATTGGTTATATATTGAGCCAATAAAGTGACATGTTTTTATTTCGAAACCTGAGTTTTTTCAATAAGCTTTTACCTGTACGTAGGAGGGTAACAATAATAATGTACTATGTCTTTGTCATAAAATATTTAAGCATATCCAGCATGACTTGATGGCCAGCTTGAGGCTGCTGAATTACTTATGCTACAAGCTTCTGCACCCACTTTAGAGTGAAGCCCAAATCGATTTGTTGTCAACCTGCTGATTATCATCTTGATATCAGCAGTGCAGCTGGTATGATGAAGACCAGGTCAGCACAGGAGAACCTCTCAAAACAAATTTGCATATCGATCCCCTCTCTCCCTATCTCCTTTTGACCACACTGGGGGCTTGCTGTGATCTAGGGATACTTGGGAGTATATGTCTTTTCAAAGAGAGAAAACCTCAAATCTTTCACAAATTTGTTTTCAAGATGAATTTCACTGTTAAAGCTCGTCCACAGTAGAAATGCTTCTTAAAGAGGAAATAAAATATTTGTCAATAAATTGTTTCCCCCACATACAGCTTACAAGAGGTAAGCTGTATGACAATGTATTTATGACAGAGATACTATTTAAAAACTGTGTAAGCATCATTTTCTATTTGTGCAAATTACTACAAAAAATTCTAGGATGCTTACTGTGTGTGATGCTACTAAAAACTCTGTAAATGACTTGTTACCACCTGCCTGAATTCCACCTATAATTCTTCTCTGTTCCTTTCCTTCTTGTTTTACTTTTTCTTTTCCACAAATGCCCAGTTCAGTTGGGCTGATTACTAAGAAAACCCTAGAAGGCATTACCCTGATGACTGATTTCTATCTTCAGCAACTGAAAAATATGAAGAACAACATAGTACAATTCCAAGTAAGGTCATATTTAATGGCATTTGTGGAATTGGTGCTCATTTCCAAAGAGGTTGACCTGGAAGGAAGAAGCGTGTGAATTTTTCATTCAGAATTTTCTTTTATACCTCTAATAATTCCCCTGCATCTCTTCTTCCCTCAAAAATAACTCCAAAATATTATTAGCTAGGGGTTTCTTTTGTATTCAATTTCTCAAGTAAATGAGTCATGCTGTTCTCCAGGACATCTTTTAGTAATGAGCTTCTTTATTTGGGCTGAAGCAATGATGACCTCGAGTCCTGACAAGCAGCAAAAATAATTGCTTGGAACCCAAACAGTACATTTGTATGTGAATAAGCCAAGTGCGCATTGAGATATATACCTATTTTTTCTTTCCTTGTATATCCCCTTCCTGTCCACACCAATATTTACCATCAGGTTGTATTTTTTCCATAATTATGCTATACCCAGGCTTAAAAATTCTTGGAGCAGTATTTCCAATGCAGCACTATGCTAATCAGCAAGATGTATACTTCCCAAAACTAAAAAAAAAAAAAATTTAAATGCTTCATAGTTATTGAGTTCAGAGTTTTAATATTTGCCAACTTTAAAAATATATGTATATTTGCCATAGGAATGGGTTGAGTTTTAAAGTGTATGTCACATGAATTTGATTTTGTAACTCATTCCTGATTTACGGAACTTATTAAACACAATGACGTTTTGAGAATAGTGGCAGGTAAAATTGCTTAATGATTCTTGCATAACTAAACTCTGACCCATGCATGCATGGCCTTTGGTAAATTTTCCTTAGAATAGAGGCGAGCCAGTATGCCTAACAACAGACAGGCATGGGTGCAGAAAAATGCGGACTAAAAATACTCTGCATTTGTATGGCACATCAAAATTTAAAATTACATAATTTTTCATGATTATACCTGCCCCATATTGCACCTGCCTGCAAGGGTTGCAAGGATTAAATGAAACAAACTAGGTAAATTCTTGTCACATACATAGGTCACAATAAATGGAAAGTCTTGTTTCTGTCTCAGATTTCATTTTCTTCTGCAGATGACAAACATTTTCATTCTACCTGTTCTCATAAATCTGTTATGTCTTCTCTTCAGGTTAACACTGAAATCAAATAATAGCCACAGACTTGCATTCACCTTGGATTTTCTTTCTGAAAGCCATTGAGTACTTTATTGTGCATGAATTCCTCAGACTCCATCTTACCTATACTGATTTCTCTCAGTTTTACTGATTCTAAACTTCACTAGGATCAATTAGAAATAATATTACATTGACTTTTCACAAACTTTTTCAAATAAATTTTTAATTTGTATTTAAAAATCCAGCTTTTAAAGCTTATGTTTTCTCCCCTAGTTACTTTCCTCTGACCTCAACTGTCCTTTTCTTCCCATTATGTCCCAATTGCAAAGTTAAAACTCTAATTCCTTTTAAAAGAGTTGTTACAAGACGTAAGACTGAAGGAAAAATAAGAGTCATTGCTTCAAAGAGATGAAGATCCTCTCTTCTCAGCAAGATGGGAGTATATCCACATAGGGCAAAGAACCACAAACATAGTATTAATCTGGAGCCATGCACAAACTATTTTTTAAAGTTGGGTTGTAAATAATTTGCTTTAGAGAGAAATAAAATGTTACACCACGTGGTCAACAGAGCAGATTATTCTTTTACCTTTGCCCCATTAAATGGTTGCTTGATCTTCAGCAACAAGCTGAAGATTTGTAAAATGTTATTCATAAAATGTTATTTTGATAACATTTTCAGTGGCCTAATAATATCTACCCTCTGAAAAAAGAAAATGTTGTTGAGCTTTCATAATATAATGAGTACTGGTAGTTGCTCACCCAGAAATTATTTCCCACACCCCCCTTCTTCCTTGCTCACAGAATCCCAATTTCATTCCCGTCTTGCTCATTAAACCCTGATTGTTACCAGGTATCAAACCATCTATCAACATCAAGGGCGGTGGCCCCATCTCCAGATCCAGCCCCACTACTAGACCTGGGAGTGAATCACTATTTGTCCAGTACCCTTTGCCCCTGATTGCTTTCTGCTGAGATATGTGGGACATGTTCAGAAGAATGAAATAGGGTAGGATGTCTGACGAGAAGATTCTAAAAACAGATAAAGAAGAAGAAAGGGCTCCTCTTCTGCTCTTGGATGCTGTTATGTCTCAGCACCCATCTTGAGGCCATGAAAGACGTCGGCCTGAAAGGAAGGCTGGGGAGGGCAGAGTCGAAAGACAAAAGTAAAGTATGATTTTGAGGACATTCTAATACTGCCAAATTAACTAACCTTGGGACTATCCTACCTCTAGAGTTCTTGCTATATAAGATATTGAAACCCCTCATTACTTAAGATATCTTAGGTTAGGGATCCTGATACTTGCAGCCAAGATAAGCCTAACCAAGCTATGGTGGTGTCATTTTATGAGATGCTTGCAAGGGCCACAAGTTGTCCATCACTTAAGTGCTCGGCTGGGGGGTTCTGACATTATATTATAGCATTCTGAGACCCACTGTCTATTGGCTTCCAATGCTACAGGTATGCGCTATGATAACTTAGAAAGGAAAGGTGATTCAAAGCATTAAGCAAAATAATAATTATGTCAAAGATGAAAAAAGTGAGAGCAATACATAATACTCACCAGAGAAGAGTAGTGATAAATAAAGGACAGATCTGAATCTATAATTTTCTTTATATTTATCATCCTGGAATGCCTACCCAAAATGAATGAATCCTTAAAGGTTATCTGAATAAGGTATGTGAGATTGAAAATGACATGGGTAGAATAAAATGATGATCCAGAATGGCCAAGATGAGATATAATAGGAATAAACATAAAACCTTAGATCTAGGTCCTAGAAGAGGCAGTGTATAAATTTAGGAAAGAGAGAGAAAGAAAGAAGAGAAAGAAAAAAAGAAGGAAGGAAGAAAGGGAGGGAGGGAGGGAGGGAGGGAGGGAGGGAGGGAGGGAGGGAGGAAGGAAGGAAGGAAGGAAGGAAGGAAGGAAGGAAGGAAGGAAGGAAGGAAGGAAGGAAGGAAGGAAAAATCTCCAGTGGTTTTGTTTCAAAATTCAGCACATAAAAATAATGTTATGTGGCTACCCAAAAATATTATGCGATCTTCCTGCCTTCACTTAGTGAAGGATCTTAAGTACCACTTAGGTATTAAAATTATCTATGTCTTTTTAAAAATGCAAATATCTGGGCTCAACTCCAGACCTGGTGACTCAGAATATTTTGGAGGCAGACCCAGCTTCATGCATTTTGTAAAATTCCATAGGCTTTAGCCGATAACTGATCTAGACCCTAGATCAAGCAAGATCTGCTGAATTCATCTCTAGGCCTCATCAGTGGGACTTTAGTTAGTTCTGGGAATTATATTTTCAAAAATGGCTTTTAAAAGTTGGAATGAACACAAAAAAAGCCAACCAAGAGAGTAAAGAGTTTCATAATTATGTCATACGGTAAGCAGATGAAAGACCCAGGGATATTAGATCTAGAAGTGAAAGTATAATGGAACTCATGAAAGAAAACTGTATACACATGTTGGATAGTTAAGATTTGACATGTGGAAGGGGTGCTACTGCTCGATAGCTCTGGAAGAGGATTAAAGAACTAATGCATGGAGTTAGAAAGCTGCTGATTTTAGATCTATGTAAAGAAAACTTCTCAAGCCATTAAATGTTAAGCAATGGAAAGGACTGCTTTGAAAAATAGCAATTTTCTCATAATCACAAGTTCCCCCAAGAAGTCAGATGACTGGTATTCTGAAATGCAGTCAGGAAAGCTGTAATGGGGATACTAGCCCCCAATAGGGAGTAGACCCCAACACCTCTGAGGTTACCTTTGATTCTGAGATTCTGTGATACCCGGAGCAAATATATCACATAATGATCACAGAAACACAGCTCAGAAAGCAAACTTGGAATTTACCCATTAAAGGTTCTTCACTCAACAGATGATTGTCGACCCTCAGTGAACAACTACTATATGTCAGACATTTTATGCAACATTATCCCTAATTCTTACAGCAATCCAGAAAGATCATGATGTTAGTCTTATGTTATAGATAAAAAAACAATTTTTTGTAAAAATCTCTAGCTTACCTTAAGCCATTACAATGGAAGAGATAGGATTTAAAACCAAGTCTTGCCAAGGGCTCTCTTTCCTTTTTTTTTTTTTTTTAAATTAACAACCCCCAATGACTTCTCAAGGTCAACAAATGAATCTGGTTTGGATTGAAGAACTTCATTGATCTTTCACCAACCTACATTTTCACCCTCATTTTCCATGATTAACCTCAATTCACTTTATAATCCAATTAAATTATTAAATTAAATTAAATTACTTGCTTCCTTCTAACTCCAAAGTCTCCTGACTCCAAGCCTTATATTTAAGCTCTTTCTAGATGTCCATCAATAGGTGAATGGATAAAGAAGACGTGGTATAGGGGCGCCTGGGTGGCTCAGTGGTTGAGGCCTCTGCCTTCGGCTCAGGTCATGATCTCAGAGTCCTGGGATCGAGCCCCACATCGGGCTCTCTGCTCAGCGGGGAGCCTGCTTCCCCCTCTCTCTCTGCCTGCCTCTCTGCCTACTTGTGATCTCTCTCTCTCTGTCAAATAAATAAATAAAATCTTTAAAAAAAAAAAAAAAGACGTGGTATATATATATACAATGGAATACTATGTAGCCATCAAAAAACCCCAAAATCTTGCCATTTGCAACGATGTGGATGGAAGTAGAGGGTAATGCTAAGCAAAATAAGTCAGTCAGAGAAAGATAATTATCATATGATCTCACAGTATGAAGAATGTGAGAAATAAGACAGAAGATCATAGGGGAAGGGAGGGAAAAATGAAACAAGATGAAACAAGAGAGGGAAACAAACCTCAAGAGACTCTTAATCTCAGGAAACACACTGAGGGTTGCTGGAGGGGAGGAGGGAGGGAGAGATGCGGTGGCTGGGGGATGGACACTGGGGAGGGTATGTGCTACGGTGAGTGCTGTGCATTGTGTAAGACTGATGAATTACAGACCTGTACCCCTGAACTAGATAATATATGTTAATTTTAAAAATTTTAAAAACTCAAAAAAAAAGGCAGCTCTTCCCTCTAACACCATTTCTTCTACTTTCTACATCACTCTAAACTCAAATTCTATTCAAAGACAAGTTCATATACCTCATCCTCAAGTCTCCTCCTTAGCAACTCAAAATCAGTTTTCTATCCTGAAAATCCCTACCACATTCTATACTAGTTCTCTCGCAGTATTAACACTCTGTTTTGCATTTATCATGTTTATGTGTGTGAGTCACATTATAACAATTTTCTATTGTGTCTAGTTTCTCCTACTAATTTCTAAAATCCACCCCCCACCAAATTCCCTCCACTCTAAATGTACCACCATGCACATAGTGGATAGTCAATACCTCCTGATTAAATAAATAAATGAGAAAAAACCTTGAGCCATAAAGAATTTAAGTGATTTTCCCAGGATCACAAAAGTAATTTGTATTTCTACCAGAACTTGAGCCTACATCTTATATAAAGCATTGCTAATAATAATATTATTATTTAATTATACCATGAAGCAATTCTGCTACATTCCTATATAATTAGAAATAAGAAAAGAACATATGATTAAGCTCTTAAAGGGGCAGGAGAAAAAAGACAAAATTTTTTAGCAGAAGTCCTCTGATTTTCTTTGACAAAAGTAAAAAACAAAACAGAAAATTTGTTTGCTGCCATACTTCTGAATGATATGTCACCTTAAATCATTAAAGCCAAGCCTTAAGTACTTCAAACCAAGATCTGTCAGTGCAGTCACTAAATATACAACTGCTAACGTTCACAAATATCCAGAAACCTACAGTTCTAATTAAGTAGATAGTATCATGGAATTGAGAACATAGTCTCGGAACAAATAAATCTGGAAAATGCTGTTCTTATGCTATCATATTAAGAAATGGTAATAAATCATTTTAACAGCTTCTCTGCCATGTCACGTGTGGAAAAGACAAAGAAACTGTCTTTCAACTCACAAAAGAGATATATAGAGAAGAATGCAAAATCAGAGAATTTAGTAGAAAAACATAGCAAAATAAATAATTATAAAAGGTTATTGTTTCATGTAAACTGGAAATTTACATGAATAACCAGCAATATACTTGGTTAATGTCAACATTTATAAAAGCTTTCACAGCCAATTCTAGAGAGGAAATCAACTATGCTGAAGAGCCAAGATACCCTTAAAGAACAATAAATTATGCTGAAAATACTTTCACTGACTGAATCCAAAAACACAGGGTAATCATATTATAAAAAAGCCCAATATACAATAACTGCTAATTATAAAAAACTAAAAGTGAATTCCATCATTTTAAATACTCAAACTGTTCTCGTAATAAATTCGGTGTAAAAACCACTGAAAATAAGTTTTCGAAGGAGAGTGTTTCCTGAACAAACTGTTCTCTTTTTTTGCTTTTGGTCAAGCATTGCTGTTATATCTGGGAATGTCATTATTAATTACTATTCTCCCCTCTCAATTCCTCTTCTCTGCCTAAATTACGTTCATTCTTTAAGTTTCAGATGACAAGTTCTTTGAGCATTCTTGCCTGAACATCCCTCCCAAAGCTGGATTCAGGGTCCCCCCAAAATGTGCACTAGGCCTCTAATATAGCACAAAGCACACTGTATTATCATTTCTTTTTTTTTTTTTTTAAGATTTTATTTATTTGAGGCGCTTGGGTGGCTCAGTCGTTAAGCCTCTGCCTTCGGCTCAGGTCATGATCCCAGGGTTCTGGGATCGAGCCCCGCATCAGGCTCCCTGCTCGGCGGGAAGCCTGCTTCTCCCGCTACCATTCCTTCTGCTTGTGTTCCCTCTCTCACTGTGTTTCTCTCTGTCAAATAAATAAAAAATCTTAAAAAAAAAAAAAGACTTTATTTATTTGACAGAGAGAGATCACAAGTAGGCAGAGAGGCAGGCAGAGAAAGAGGGGGAAGCAGGCTCCCTGCTGTGGTGCCCCTGGGTGCCCCTGTATTATCATTTCTTATTTATTTGTATTCCCCCATCTTGTGTGTGCATATGTGCACGCATGTGTGCGCGCGCACACATACACACACACTCACACACACACATATTCATATACACACATAGCTTCTTCTGGACCAGGACATGGCATCTACTATCTTTCTAAGAATATAGTACAAACCTAATATATTTCTCATTAATGAATACACTGTCATAAAATAAGCAATTTTTTGCTATTGGCTTAAAAACATCCACATCTCGAATATTTTTTAATTGTATTCTACAATATTTTCCATTTTATATACTGGCCATGGTGGCAGGAGTTCTCAGTTCTGTGAGTTAGAAAACTGGCCGAAGCTTTATATATGGGTCCCTTTTGACATTTTTGCATATTGACTTCCTACTCTGAAAACAAAGAAAATGTATAATATTGTTTAACTTATTTAATCATTTCTATAAAAGCCTTTCTATATAGAGCACCAAAATAGCATGTAGATAAGATTGATAAATGTGTCTAGTTCAACATTCATATGTTCAGGTTACTGGGTCATTATTTTTCAATTAATTTTGTATCTTTTTGAGAAGTGTTCACAGAGGATCTCACCGTAATCTCTGTTGTGAGAGATTTTTTAAAGCCTATTCCATACTAGGAAAATTACTTGAAAGTCACTGTCAAGCTAACCAAACCCACATGATATTGATTATTTCTGTTTTTCACACATTGACAGAGATAGAAAGATTGCCCAGCCCTTTTCATCAGATATTAAGTGAATCATGTGATGGATACCCTGTGACAATGGAACATTGGAGCAGCTCTGACTTTTTGTCCATTCACATATGAATCAGTCACACAGGAACAGTCAAGACATGTTAACACAGTTTTAGCCAAAGGTGGAACATAAACCATTTCAAAATCTTTCAGAACACAAGGCCAACTGCGTAGACATGAAAGCTGGCCAGATTCATCATGCAAGCCAAAAAAGACCATTCTGATCTTCTACATCCCACATAAAACCCTGACACAACTGAATTTAAAACAAAAGTGTGTTACATAACTCAAGTCCATGGCTTAGGAGTTAATTACCTTAACTGTCTCAGGCAGAGAGAGCTATCTACAATGGTATCCCAAGTACACACATGCACGCCCATACATTTTTCATTTGTCTGTTCTGATGCACCCTACACTTCTGTGTTGTTGCCCTACTCCTCACTCTGCATTCCCCTGGCATTCTGGAAAACTTTTGGAGCTGGTAGGGCTCATGGAAACACTGTAGTCAATATTTCAGTGGAGCAAAAGAAATCCATGAACAGGCTCACTTTGGTTCACCAGCTGCATTTCACCTCCACACATCCCCCAAAAACACATACGCACAGTTTGTCAAAGTTCAGAAGAGGTGGAGAAGGTAGATCACTTAGGAGCTTAAATTCTCATTGTAATTCTGGGAGCCACCATAATCCTGGAAGGTGTCAAGCATTAAAAATAGCTGCCCTGAGGTAACTCCTCTGGTTAAAACTGGTTTGTGCCATATTGTCAGTAGTAAAACAATCCTACAGAAGCACTTTGCAGCAAGCCAGCCCAAATTTTTCCATGAATTTCCCTGCTTGGTGAGCCTAGACCTAAACCACTGCTAAATACTGTACCATTCTAAGAGACAAAAAGAACAACTATATTTTCTTCAATCATTGTAGTAGAATACAATGTATATTGGGGGCCTGGAGAGGGGGCAGATATGATACATTTGAAGATACTGTGTTAAGTCAAAGGATGAATATCAGGACAAGAATGACATCTTAGCCTCTAGCCATGTCATCTTAGAGAAGCCACTTAAAGTCTCTAAGTATACATTTCTACCTGAGTGTCATTACATTCTTACTTGAACCTTACATACTGTGAATATTGGTCAGAAGTTTATAACTAAATATATTCAATCAAGATCTTTCTCCACATATGTGAACTTGTCAACACTAATGAAAGGCTTTTGTAATTTTGTAAAATTCAGCACATTTACTTATGAAATAAAAATCATAGATTTAAGAGAAATACTACCTCAATATTATTAATTGATTTCCTCCTTGTTTGGCTTTAATCCTCAGTCACAAGATGTAACACCCAAGAAACAAACAGAACTCATTATATAAATACTTAAGATAGTGCCCTTGCAGACACAGGATGGAAACTTCACCAGAGAAACTGACGCATGATTGAAAAGGGAAACAAACTTGAGGATCACAACACCAAATTTTAAGTAAGAATTCCGAAACCATGAATATATTTAGTTTGGATTTGCTGCTTTTCTAAAGGAAGAATAAAAATATCACGGGGCACCTGGGTGGCTCAGTTGGTTAAGCAGCTGCCTTCGGCCCAGGTCATGATCCTGGAGTCCCGGGATCGAGTCCCACATCGGGCTCCCAGCTCCACGGGGAGTCTGCTTCTCTCTGACCTTCGCTCCTCTCATCCTCTCACTTTCTCTCTCTCAAATAAATAAATAAAATCTTTAAAAAAAAAAAATATCACAAGGAAATAGGAAACTACTAACAACAAATCAAAGTACTAGATATACTACCAGAGTAAAAGTGATGTCAGAGCCAATGTTAACCAAGGTTCATATTTCTCTGCAACTAAGACATTTTTCAAGATAATAACATAAACTTGGCTTGGTAAAAAAGGAATTTTAAATTTAAAAAATCAACAAAAGAGCAATGTAGTCCAGATAGATGAAATTATTACAAAAAGAAAACTCTGTAGGAAATAATGATTATTCATTGACAGATTCCTAAAAGCTCTAACATGCTATTTAAAATTCTTTGAGCGGATCCACTTTTAAGACATTTTATTTCAAGTTCAAAAAGTTATGACAAAATGCTAATTTTATTACTCAATTTATGACAGTGTAAATTTTTCTTTCCTAAAAAAAGTTTTATCACGTTCTCAAGATATTTTCTATCTCCCTTTTTAATGTGTCAGACAAAATTACACATGTGTATACAATAAACAGTATGGAATTTACATTCAAAATATAAGCTGCATTTAATCTGTACTAAGTAAAAACTTACAAATAAACCAAAACATCAATAAAAGCTCTTTTCTGACTAAAATCATTGTGTTCATTTCTTGACCCTTTTAAGATGGTTATTGAAAAAGTATAGGAATGAATACATACATCAAACAAATACTGAAACCCTCAAAGGTCATTTCTTGCTTTATATAGTAATGAAAAATTCAAGGCAACTGTCAGAAAATAGCTGGCACAGCACCATACTGAGCTGACATCAAAGAAGTTGTTGATGTTATAGTTCCTTTCCAACAAAAAAAATAACTTCGTTGGGGCTCTGATGATACTGGGACCCCACCCCGTGAACATAACCATCTTATTTTGACAAGAACAAAGAGGAACCAGCTCTTCCCCCTGTAGCATATTAGAAACCAGAGAGCCATTATTCCTCAAGAGATGTTCTTGAAAGTTAGCCTAGATATGAGAAGGATTCTCTATTAAGCAACACCCAAAGAATCAGTACTCACCCTCTCTATTCCTACCCATCCACCTCCCACTATCAGTGATAATCAAAACCTACTCTGAGAACAAATGATCCTTCCGAAAACTTCAGAGACTGGAGACCTGCACATATACACACCATAGCATGGATGCTGAAGCAAGAGCATGAAGGAACCTCTTGACTATGAGGCTAAGAAGGCTAAAAAGGCCATAACTCTTTAAAGAAGGGAATGTATGTGAGTTCGATAAAATAGAGTAAGTTATCTACTGTGGAAACAGGCAAATAATCAAGTGTTTGAAAATAGTGAAAAATATTTGGTGCAATGCTCTCAGAAATATTCTACAAGTCTGTAATGGATAAATAGGAGCGTTAGCCACACTGAGGACATAGCTGAGAGGAGAGAGCATGATACTGCACAGATCTCAGCCCAAACATTTTCATGGCTTTCTGCAACAAAGCTTGGTTACCTGATAGTGGAGAAGATAGACAATTGGGTGACTGAGCATTAGAGATTATCAAGGCAATGGAAATGTTGAAATGACTAATCATAGGTTCAGAGGGATAAGCAAGGCAAATGAAATATGTAAGGTGCTTATGAGCCAAGGTGATATAAGATGGAGAGGCTAAAATAAAGGATTAGGGGCACCTGGGTGGTGCAGTCAAGTAATATTCTGACTCTTGGCTTTGGCTCAGGTCTGATCTCAGTGTCATGGGATGGAGCCCCATGTAAGGCTCTACACTCAGTGCAGAGCCTGCCTGGGTTTCTCTCTCCCACTCCTGTTGCCCCTCCCCTGTCCTCTAAAATAAATAAATCTTAAAAAAAAAAAAAACTGGATATTTAATGCTGTAAAATATAACACAAGAGCCATGGTCACTTGAATATGTTCTGAGCCCTAAGATATACTGAGTGGGATATTGCACCAAAACACTCTCTCCAAACACAGCACAGAAAATCAGACTGGACTGATCACTTTGTACTTGGAAGAAGAGTTCCTACACAGCATCAGTAGACAAATGGATAGTGATCTCATAGTTGGAACTGATCAATCTCCTTACCCTCTTTTTATCAGTTACCTGAGAAGCCACTTTGGCTCAAAACAAAATTAACAAAATAGAATTAGGGTTGCTGTATTTTTTAGATTCAGAAAAGTGTACAGGATTTTCCTTGTTAATATCATCATAATTCCTATCATTCCTAAGAGAAAGATTAACTAATCCAGTACAACAGCATTTCTATTACTTTATTGCATTATTTTTCACATCATCATTATCTCTCTTTTATAAGCTAGTATTTCAACTAATAAAATGTATACAGAAAACTGTCTGCAAGAGGTACTAATTTCATGAAACAAATACAATATAAATCAAAGCTACC
The DNA here is from genome assembly GCA_028646535.1 of Procyon lotor. Taxonomy (NCBI): domain Eukaryota; kingdom Metazoa; phylum Chordata; class Mammalia; order Carnivora; family Procyonidae; genus Procyon; species Procyon lotor. The sequence goes on from CM053604.1 coordinate 101,172,873, forward strand.
ATTCCTTTCCAGCTAACAAGGTGCTCTATTTTTTTTTCAATAAATACATTCGTTCTTTGAGGTTGATCTGTTGATTTTTTTTCCAGCCCATTAGATTCTCACTTAATGAGATTTTTCTCTTTAAAGAAAATAGAGATATTGAATCAGTATAGCTTCCTGTAGAAAAGCATGGAGCAGTCTAATATTTGCATAAATGTCCTAATTACAGACATGGAATCAGTGATAGAAATATGTAAGAATACTTATCCATTTAATCAATCATGTTCCTAATACTTTTCAATTTATTTATATTGTACAGCAAACATTTGTAGAGCATAGCCACCAGTCAATTACATATTCCACTACCATGGCTTAAAAAGATATTCAAACATAGAACAGTAACACAATAAGACACAAGTAAAATATAAATGTTTGCTCCTTCTCAGTAATATCTATTTAAAAATCACCTGGATTCTTATTGAATAATTCATTCACGGTGAGTCTTCGTTGGCAAAATGCATAAAATTTTCTTGTAGGAAAATCTTAAGTAGAATGAATTCAATGAGTGCTTCTTTACCAAAGACCAAAGACCATGGGAGGATAGAGTTGGAATGGAATGTAAAGATCAGGCCCGTGGGTTCTTAAACCCAGAAGGTCCACAGATAATGCCATCCCCTGAAATTATACCAACACTTGTGCATATACTTGTGTATGTGCTTTTGGGGCGGGGGAGAGTCAGCAGGGATGATATACAGAGATTTCAACAGATTCCTACGTGATTGCATGACTCTAAAAGAAAGTAAGACTATCCACTTTATCTTTTTTCTATATACTAGATTCATTCTCTACATTCTACACATGTACAATAAACTCTTTATTCTTATTCCACACCTTAGGAAATTGAGACTTAGATTGGAGAATAGAGTCATCCAAGGTCATAGAACTAGTTAGTGGTTCAGGTGACACATATCTCCTAGATTATGATATAAATGGCCATTCCTTTTTCCATAGCACCACTATTTAGAGGCTTCCACTGTGAAATCTTAAAAACTGACCTTCTAAAAATGGGAAATTACAACACTGTAATGTCTCCTCTGTCATTCTTCTACACTATTCTTCTTCTAGAAAAAAAAATACCAACACTTTGGAACTTAATATTAGGAATTTGTTCAGAGAGGAGGAAAGATCAAAGAAGCAATATACTTTGGTATTCTAAATCTAGGAAAAGAATATGAACTTTAATCTGCCAACTATAAGTTTGAAACACAGTTAGAGTAGATGACTTATATCATCCACTTTGAGACCTCTACATCCGCTATAGTCTTTGTTCACCACGGAGTGGTAGTTGAGAAAATGGACTCTGAAGCTAGACTGAGTTCCAATCTAGTCCTCCTTACTTTCATCTCCAGGACCTTAGGCAAGATATTTAGCCTTTCTGTGCCTCTCTTTCTGATATGATGGGGATAGCAGAAGCACTTACCCGGATTTGGGTTTCTTCAAGTAGAACCTGATAAGATCTGTGCGTGAGTAGCTTACTTGGGAAATGCCTCTGGAAGGAGTGAGGAACAACAGGTGAGACAGAGTTCTCCAGGACTAAATCATCAAAGCTGCTTCTCTATGCAACAAAAGCTTCATTCAGCTGGACCCTCTGTGAGCACACAGAATGCCTCTGAGAATTTTTGACCCAAGACAGGAGAGGCTAGAGCATTTACCCAGCAGCTCTTGTGCACCTATGGCTGGGGGTTGCCCTGAGAATGTTAAATCTCCTTCACTTTGTGGTAGTCTCACAAACAGATCTAGTGACTTCATGCAGTTTTGGAGAAAACCTGAGACAAAAAACAGATTGGCATGTAGTTTGTTTGAGGTGAGACACTCAACACCAGTCTGAGCTCACACAAAACGATCTGTCACAGCAATGACTGAGTTCATAGTTGAGTCAAAGGACAATAAGGACAGGGTACTGAAAGTATTGGCTATATTATTTACCTCAAAAAATTGTTGTAAGAATTCAATAAAATAATTCATTTTTTAAAGACTTAATTTATTTGAGAGAGAGAGAGCATGAGTTGGGGAAGGGGCAAAGGGAGATGGAGAGGGAGAGGCAGACTCCCCACTGAGCAGGCTTGATGGATGCAAGGCTCAATTCCAGGACCCTGGGATCATGACCTGAGCTGAAGGAGATGCTTAACCAACTGAGCCACCCAGGTGTCCCACAATAAAGTAAAAGTGGTTAGAATCAACCTGGCATATTATAAGGGATCGATTCATGTTAGCTGTGATTTTTATTCCTCTAATATTTATTGAGCACCTACCAGATGCCAGGTATGTTGTTCCAAGTGATACAAAAGTATCACTTGGAATAATAATATAATAATAAACAGACTATTATTTAGAATAGTAGTATATAGAAACAGACTACTATATATTATTATACTACTATACTATACTACTATTACTATACTACTATTATTATATTACTACTATATATATATATTACTATATACTAATAGTAGTATATAGAAACAGACTACTATATATTATTATAATAAAAATAATAATAATATATAATTAACAGACTCTTCTCTCTAGTGCTTCACAGTCTACTGGAGACAGCAGGCAAAGTATCAAGCATTTGTCAACCAAAGCAATAAACTTTATGATAAAGGCATATCTTAAGTCTAATTGCTACAGAAAGTAGGGAGAAAGACACTCTTCCCAGAGATCATAGCAACCAAAAAGTTTTCACAGGAGATGTTACGTCTGTACATTCTAAACAGTAAGTAGGAATGGCCTCAGGAGGGGAAGCATTTCAAGTAGTGGAAGCAGCATCCACAGAAGCATGTCACAGGGGAAGAAAGAACTTGGAACCCTTAAAGAACAGATTTCCCTGGGTGAATATCAGGAAACAAATCTGTATCATGAAGAGTCAAAGCATAATCATCAAGAAAAAGGGTAGCTTCCTTAGTTTGGAATAATTCTGTAGGGAAAGGAAAAAGGGAAGGATTCACGTTTTAGGAAGTTGTTAGAAATACAGCGGATGGATTGGTGTGGAAAATCCAAGAAGGAATCAGGAAGGAAGGGAGGCTTGTAATGGCCTGAGGTAAATGTGCTGAAGACCAAAATAATCTAGAAGTGAGGCTAAGAGGTAGAATTTATGTTTTGGTGAATGGATATATATGGAAGTTGAGAAAGAATAATTTTTATAAGATGACATCAGCGTTCTGGTTTAAGTAACTGTTTGTTTAGCAATGTTCAACCAAGATAGGAAATCAAGAAAAGACTAATGTCTCAGAGAAAGGAAGAAAACAATAATGAGTTCATTTTGCATATGCTCACTTTGAGGGATCTACCAAGCTCAAGCTGCCCACAGCTGCTGTGCTTTTCTCCATTGTAAACATTGTGAGAAAGACAAAGAGAGGTTCCCACCATACTCTGAAGGTCACTTTGAAGTACTTCTCTGGGCCCCAAACTGAAACCAGACCTTAATAAGTAAGCCTGTAATATTTTAGTACACTAAAACTAAGCTATATACAACCGAGTTTAAAATTCCATTAATTTATTATGTCATCACTAGAGTAGATGTTAGGTGCATAATGGGTGTTTTGGAATATGATATGGATGAATGTTGTATCTGAAATCCCACCACAGATGATTTACTACCCTCCTAAAGATACTGTTCTCTCTAGGAATTTGTATTTTAAATGTACAAATACCTTTGGATACACAGATTGAGATGTTATTACTCATTGACAAATCTGTTTTTCCTCATTAATCTAGTTGGAAGAAAGACACTAAGGGAATGGGAAATTTGATGTGAGGGCAGAGGAATGGGGTCATGTGAAGCTCAGAGATGGAGAACAGGAGGGAAAGAGATTCTAATCTTTCTTTAGAATCAGAAGTCATTATCAAGGGGCCCAGAACCCTTCTGGAGGGAAGGTGGACTTGGGCTGGGCGTGTGATTCAAAAGAAATGGGAACTGTGGACTCTGAGCAACAAACTGAAGGTTCTGGAGGGGAGGGGTTGGGTGGTTGGAGGAGCCTGGTGGTGGGTATTGAGGAGGGCACGTATTGCATGGAGCACTGGGTGTGGTGCATGAACAATTAATCTTGTAGCACTGAAAAAATAAAATAAACATGTTTGGGGAAAAAACAAAAGAAATGGGAAATAATTAAGGACAACTTCATTATTTTAGCTCTTTTTGCTTAATTTTCAAGTGTTCGGCATGAGGTGTGCCGTGTGAGGCAACTACATTGGAAACACTGAAAACAGACTGAGTTATGCTTGCAGAATACTGATAACAGTTTGCTTGTATGTTTATTTGTTTGTTTTACAAAATCAGATCATTTTTTGGTCATGAGAGTTTCCCAATGAACATGAAACATCCCCTTGGTTGGGTGTAAAGCCAGTGACCTAGGTCAATGTTCAGTTTAAAACATTAAGTTAGACAATGTAAAATTTTATAATAATATTTCAATGTTCAGTTTAAAACATTAAGTTAGACAATGTAAAATTTTATAATAAAGAAAAGTCTTTATTTAATCATGTTAATATAAGTAAAAGGGCTGTAATTTGTGAGAAGACCTAAGCCAGTCTCTCAGCTTATAGAGCAAATGAACTTTTCTGACAGATCATTTTTTCAATGAATTAATAGCATTGGTTTTCCTGCCTAATAAACTGGTACTATGAGCATCAAATCTTCATCTCCTCTATTAAGTGAAACTATTCCCACTGCCCTCCTACCACATTCTTTCATTAGGCAAGTACCTTAGGTCAGAGTTTCTTTTACCAATTACAGGCCTCATCAATTCCCCAATCTCAGTTTTAAAAGGCTCTAATAGGAATTTAAGTTTCCTCTAACTAACAAGCAATTCCATTACAAAAGGAATGAGAGAGGAAAGAGTGATTACAGAATTAAAGAGAAAACACTTGTGCTCATCTATTCAGGACTACTCTGTGCCAAGTTCTCCGAGAAACATGGTATCTAAGGGACTCACAGTCAAGCACAAGAGCTGTGAGGTGTATTGACAGCTCCCAGACAGGGCAAAAATCTTCAACCAAAGAACCAACTATCTAGAGAAGTACGATGAACTGCTGATGAAATGGCATTAGTCTGTCTGTAGTCAATAAATACATATTAGGGCAGACACTGTTTTAGATTCTAGAGATCACACTCTAGTTGGGAAGTGGGGGAACAAATGCATTCTGCACCAAGGAAGGGCTGGGAAGAAGATGAAATGTCGGTAGAGGACGGCTGAGGGTGCTTTTAGCTAAGGTTGTCAGGGTAAGCCTCTTTGAGGACATGGAGGACATGATCTTGCAAAGCTCTGAGCTGAAACTAGAGCAAAAACAAAATTTCTAGGCAGGAACAAACAAGCTTCCCACATCTGAGGGAAGGAAGGGAGCCCATGTCACTGCAGCACAGTGAACAAAGGGGAGAGAGAAAGAAAAAAAGTCAAAGGTTATTCAAGATTCAGATTGTGCGCACCTTTGGATGATATAGTTGGGAATTTTATGGTGACTAACATAACACAATAAAATTAAAAACAAAATGAAACAAAAAAGCCAAACAAAAATAGATAAATAAATGGCAGTTAGTCAGGTGACTGGCTCAGCACAAGCAAAAAAAAAAATCCCTTTTATGTTTTTTATGTCATAATTTATATTTTTATATTGCATATTCATTAAAAATTATAGTTACAAAAACTAATTAATTTTTAAAATAAATTTACATTTGATTTTAAGTAAAAACAATTGGGGGACTTTAAAATGGGAATGCCACGGTCTGATGTATGCCATATAGAGTTTTCTTGGCAACTGTGTGGAGAACTAGCTTTAGGGGAGCAATAATGGAGGTTGGAAGGTTGATTAGGAGATTGTGACTATAGTTTAGGTAAGATGATGGTGGCATTAATCCAAGGGAGAGTTGAAGGTGGCTTAGACCAGGGCTATAGATACGGAGACAGTGAAAATGCATAAGATTCAATATATATTTTGGTAATGAACTGGCAAGATTTATTAATTTATTAGTGAATTTGATATGGACTATGAAAGAAAGGAAATCAAGGCTTACTCACTGTTATGGAGATAAGGAAGGCTTAGTGAGGAAAACAAGCAAGAGTTTTCTGGCCATGTTAAGTTTGAGATTTTAATTAGAAAGCCAACTGAAGATAAGTAGGTAATTGAATATATAAGTACAAGAGAGGTAAAGGGCAGGTCCAGGCTGGGGATATAAATTTATGAGCCAATTGAGAGTAGATGCTTCTGAAACTATCTTAACAAGACCCCGGAGATGTATCATTCAGCTCACAGTAATGAGGCACCTGCATGTGTAAAGGAGATACTAGTCCTTGTGCTGGGATAAACAGGATGGCGTCTTTAAGGAGCTTATGACATAGTATATGCACATGTGTGTCTCTGGGGTGAGCGTAAGACATAAATAAAATACATAGCAGAAGGAAATAGCTGTAAGAGAGACCAAAGCAAAGTGGAGTGGAATATGGTGAAAGATGTGATTAATTCCAACTGAACAATCTGTTTCTCAGAGGCTATGACATTTCAGATGACCCTAAAATAATGTGTGGATGTAAGTGGTGGATGAACAGGGAAAGGGTTGAAGGTCCAGTGAGGGGCAATAGCAGGGAGTGCAAAAGCAAATACAAAACACCATCGTGGAGCAGGAAGGAATGAACAAATAAACACCACATAGTCCCCAACAGTAAAGGAGGTTAGGGTCTATGTAAGGAGACCTACATATACACAAATAATAAAAGTGGTTATCCAAAGGGGTCAGAGACGAGTGTGAATGAAGTATGAAAGCAAATCAATACTAAGAAAGCTGATGCCTTAAAGACCTATGCTAGCAGTACGATTGCTCTTGAGCTCTGAATCCAGGACATGGATACTCTTAGAAACTGATGCTGGAGAGTAAAAATCAGAGGCCTCCTGCTCTAAAGACAAGAAAGAGATGGGCCAGGGTCACTTGGATGGCTCGGTTGGTTAAGATTCCGACTCTTGATTTCAGCTAAGGTCATGATCTCATGGTCATGAGATCAAGCTCTGTATCAGGCTCTATACTCAGCGTGGAGTCTGCTTGAGTTTTTCTTTCTCCCTCTGCCTCTGCTCATCCTCTCTCTCTCTCAAAATAAATAAATTAAATCTTTTAAAAAGAGAGAGAGAGGGAGAGAGAGACAGAGAGATAGGCAAGAGATAGTAGACTGTTATGCCTGCAAATTCTCAATAAAAAATAGGCCTGTGCTATCTCTTGCACTTTGTCAACACCATAGCATTAATTTGATTATAATTAATATCAGGAAAGAAATTAGAACACTAGTGTGATATTAGAGTAGACATAAAATCCAAAGGTCAGGGTCTTCTACTAAAAAATCACCTTATTTACATTTCCTATTGCATGAAAACCATTGCCAAGGAATATAAAGCCTACAAATGACAGATGATCTACTTACCATGTACTTATATTTCAAGGTGACAGAACTCTCTAACTGAATTCAAACTGACTATTAAAAATCACATGAGGGGTGCCTGGGTGGCTCACTCAGTTGGGCAACTAAATCTGGATTTTGGTTCAAGTCATGATATAGGGGATTGTGGGATCAAGTCCCAAGATACATCCTTAGGCTCTGCCCTCAGCAGGGAGTCTGCTTCTCTCCTTCTGCCTCTGTCCTTCCCCCCACTCTTTCCTTCTCTCTAATAAAAAAATAAATTTAAAAAATCACATGAGCTGCACACATTCACACAAATGTACATATGCACTTATGACTCTCCCTGTATTAGATATACTGAGAAATTTCTTGATCTGAGATCTATCGGCTGAATTATTTTTCACAGAAAGGGCTAAAATTTGCCTGAACTTCGATGCATATACTTGTCAGAGACCAGACATGATAGAAGATACTGCAATCTTATATTCATTTCTGTATTCCTAAAGTTCTATAGCTTTTAGAGCATGAATCACAAAGTAGAGATTTGTGAAGAGAAAATGGATGAGCATAGAAACATGTAAGCAAGATGATACTCATTTGCCAGTAGTAGTAGCAGAAAGAGTGGTGACCAAAATTTCTGCTGGTGCTGTTTTCCCAGAAGAAAATGAATTGATCTGGATTTCCAGCAGGTGAGAGCCATCTGGTCCCATGGATAACGGTAGTGCATGCCTGCCCTCCAAAAGTGATTCCTAGTCACTGAGTGGGCCTCGAGCATCATTACACGAGGTAGTACTTAAAACTGAATGATAATACCCAGTATAAAACCACGGTGGGGTTTTGTTTCATGTCTTCATTTTGTTTTCTTAAACTTTTCCTTAGTATTCCTTTTAAGAGAAAAGAAGGCTGCATATTCATAAATATAGTCTCAAAGGCTTTTCTTAAAGCCATTCCTCACAGTGCTCAATAATTATTCTCCCTTCCAATCGAGAGCGTGTAACTGTAAGATGATCAGAGAAAAACTTGCCATCTGGACGTTGTAAGAAAATAACTAGTTTCTGAGGCCTGCCTGCAGCCACCTGAACTAATGTAATCATAGTGGAGTTAGAGAACACACATGCCATCACTGCGTCTGAGATGAAGACACCTTCCGGCTCATTCTCATCCAACTATCCTTTGTGACATTCCTTTAGCCTCTGCTTGAAGATCAGTAAGAAGTGTTCTATCCCCCTCCAAAGACATATCAGTCACATTTGGACAGCTCTAACCATTATAAAATTGCGTTTTTCAATCTAAGTTGATATCTGCTTCCTTTTTCTGTTCGGCCTCTGGAAACTACACAAAGCACAATCCCTTTATATTCAGCAGTGAAATATATGAAGGCAAGATTATAAACACTCTAATTATAACTACTTCATAAGCATTTATTCAATTAACTATTCTATTTTTAATCAACCATTCCATCTATAACCTGGTTGCCAAATAACTCATTAGGTCTTCTGTACTTTCGGTTTATCTTTTTTTAAAAATGAAGTCTTTATCTTAAAATTATTTTAGACTTACAGAAAAATTGCAAAGATAGAGGGGTTTCCATATACCATGTGTTCTCAATTTCCTCTATTATTAATATCTTACATTAGGATGGGACATTTGTCACAATTAATGAAACTATATTGATATATTGTTGTTAACTAAAATCCATGCTTTATTCAGGATTTCCTTAGTTTTTACCTAATATCTAGGATCCAATTTAGATATACCATTACATTAGGCTTCTCTTGACTGTGATGGCTTCTTAGGCTTTCCTTGTTTTTATGACCTTGATAAATTTGAGAACTACTGGTCAAGTGTTTTGCAGAATGTCCTTCAATCAGAATTGTTTGATGTTTTTCTCATGATTGGAGTGGGGTTATGGGCTTAAGGAAAGAGACAAGAGACATAGAGTGACATTGTCAACACATCACATCAAAAGTACATACTGTGAACATGACATTACTATTGATGCTGACCTTGATCACCTGGTAAGGTGGTGTCTGTCAGGTTTCTCCACTGTAGAGTTACTCTCCCCCTACTCCCTTTCCTATACTGTATTTTTTTTAGAAGAATGTCACTATGCAGGACACATATTTAAAGAGTGAGTAATTCAGCTTCCTCTCCTTGAGGGTAGAATATCAACATGCATTATTTGGAAATCATTTACATGAGATATTTGTCTTTGTTCTCTATTTCTTTATTTATTAAATCATTTACCTATACCTCTATGGACCCATGGATGTTTATCTTGTACTGTGGGTTATAACACAGTATTGCTTTATTTATTTTGTTCCTGGAATGTTCCAGCTTTGGTTACTGGGGGCTCTTTCAGTTGGCTTTGTATTTCTTTGAAATACTTACATCGTTGGGGGGGGTGGGGGATTTGTCTGTTTGATTTTGTTTATTCAATTATCTGTTAAAGTACTTCCTTACTTTTAGGTACTATAAGGTTCTGTTGGCTTATCTTATATATTTTCTGCTGCATGTAAAATCAACCATTTCTCCTAAATTATCTGTTTTTTGGGGGGAAGGGTTGATAGTTTATTTGTTTTTATTATTGGAGGTAATATTAGAACCAAGAGTTGAGAGTTAGGTGTGCTTATTGCTATTGGAATGAGATTGCTTCTAGGTTCTTTCAGCTCACGGGGTAAAAAAATATATGCGTATATATTTACCCATGTTATATGCATACCTAAAATATTTCTGTGTGTAACTATCTGTATCTATATTAAGCTAAACATGAATTCATATTGGTAGTTCTAACTCTAATCCATTATCGTGATTCATTTTAGCCTCCTCCCTTACTTATCTGTAAATTTCCGCTCCAACATTGAGAAATCTGGCTCCCATGCCAGATGCATCATGCATTTACTTAGCTATTCAATTCCAGTCCCCTTGTATAGCAGTGTCAGAAGTGTTAACCTATCTCCAGGTGAGAAACAACATTATACGGTGCTTATGCATGTTTCGTTTGGTTTTAGTCTTACGGACTTAACTCATTTCCAATGATCACAACCTTTTATTCTTCTCGCCCCATTCAGTGAATTGTTTCAGCCTTACGTAAGACAGTTAAATTATTTTGTTAAATTCTGCATTCTATCCTAGAAACATCCCCAACGTACAAATGATTTTTTAAATTTGCATGCATTAAGTTCTACTCAAGTAAAGTTCTATGGGTTTTGACAGTGCCGAGTGTCATGTACCCACCATTATAATTTAATACAGAATTGTTTAACCATCCTGAAGTACCTCCCATGTTTCACTTATTGAGTCCTCTTCTGCTTCCCCTGAACACTTGACAACCACTGATATTTTTACCATCCCTATGGTTTCTCCTTTCCAGAATGCCATATAATTGGAATCGTGCATTATGTAGTGTTTTTAGGCTGGCTGCTTTCACTTAGCTATATGCATTTAAGATTCCACCATGGTTTTTTGTGGCTTACCAGCTCATTTGTCTTATTATCACTTGATACTGTATTTTTCTTATTGATAAATAATATCCCATTATATAGATGTGCTACAGTTTATTTATTCATTTTCCTAACCAAGGACATCTTGGTTGCTTTCAGTGCTTTGGTGATTATGAATAAAACTACTACAAACATTCATGTGCAGGTTTCTGTGAAGACATAAGTATTTTACTCAATTGGGTAAATACCCAGGAGTACAATTACTAGATCATATGCCAAGATTATGTTTTGTTTTATAAGAAACTACTAACCTGCCATCTGATATGGCTGCATTATTTTGCATTTCCACCAGAAATGTCCTGTCCTGTTCGTTTTGCTCTGCATCCTCACCAGCAATTGGTATTATCAGTTTTGGAGGTTTTAGCCATTCTAACACCTTTTATAATGGTGTGTCATTGTTCTAACTCAAAACTCTCTAATGACAAATGATGTTGGGAATCTTTGCATATCCTTATGTACCATCTGTATGTTTTCTTTAGTGAGATGTCAGTTTAGATCATTTGCCCATTTAAAAAATCAGATTCTTTAAATTTTAAGAATTCTTTATATTTTGGGGGCGCCTGGGTGGCTCAGTCGTTCAGCGTCTGCCTTCGGCTCAGGTCATGATCCCAGGGTCCTGGGATCGAGCCCCGCATCGGGCTCCCTGATCGGCAGGAAGCCTGCTTCTCCCGCTACCATTCCCTCTGCTTGTGTTCCCTCTCTCGCTGTGTTTCTTGCTGTCAAATAAATAAAATCTTTAAAAAAAAAAAAAAGAATTCTTTATATTTTTTATAAAGAAGTCCTTTATCATATATATGTTTTGAAAATATTTTCTCCCCACCTGTGATTAGCTTTTCATTCTAACAATGTCTTCTTCAGAACAGAAGTTTTTAATTTTATTAAGTCCAATCCATCTTTTTTATTTTATGGATCATGCCTTTGGCATTGTATTTAAAAGTCACCACCAAATCCCGGGTCACCTAGATACTCTCCTATGTTTCCTTCTAAAAGCTTTGTAGTTTTATGTAGTTTTACATTTTTGCAATTACCTCCATTATCCACTATGATTTAATTTTTGTGAAAGATGTAAGCTCTGTGTTTCGATTCATTTTCTTGTACATGATTGTCTAATTGTTCCAGCACTATTGCTTGAGGATTATCCTTCTTCCATTGAATTTCCACGGTTGATCAGTTGACTATATTTGTGTCAGTCTATTTCTGGGTGCTATTTCTATTTCATTAATTTATGTGTCTATTCTTTCACAAATCCCACGCTCTATTGATTATTATTGCTCTACAATGAGTCTTGAAATCTTCTTGTGTAAGTCCATCAACTTCGTTCTTCTTTAGTATGGTATGACTATTTTAGTTGTCCTGTCTTTCCACATAAACTTTAATCAGTATCTACAAAATATATTGGCAGGATTTTGGTTGGAAATGCACCGAGTGTATAGATCAAATAGGAAACAGTCCACACCTAACAACTAAGTTTTCCAATTCCTCAGCACAGAATATCTCTGTATTTGTTTAGATATTCTTTGATTTCATCAGAGTTTTACGGTTTTCCTCATATAGATTCTATATGTATTTTTTATTTAAATTCGGTTAGCCAACATATAGTACATCATTAGTTTTTGATGTACCGTTCAATGATTCATTAGTTGCATATAACACACACTGCTCCTCACACCTATATGCATTTTATTAGATTTATACCTAAATATTTCATTTTTAGTCCTTTTGTAAATGGCATTTTTTAAATTTCAAATTCAAATCCTTAATTACTGGTATGTAAGAAAACAATGGACTATTGTATATTAGCCTTGTCTTGCAAACTTGCTATGCTTGGTTATTTCTTCTGGATTTTTTTTTTTTTTTTGGTCAATTCTTTGGGATTTCTACATGGACAATCATGTCATCTGCAAACAAATGCTTGCCAATCTGTATAACTTTCATGTCCTTTTATTGTGTTAGTACATTAGCTAGTACTTCCAGTATTCTATTCTATTCACTTACCACTGAATAGAAGTGGTAAGAGTGGACATCCTTGCCTTGTCCAAATCTCAGAAGTATACAGTTTCTCAACATTAAGTATGATGATTTAAAAAAAAAAAAGTATGGGGGTGCCCTGGGTGGTTCATTTGATTGGGCATCTGACTCTTAGTTTCAGCTCAGGTCATGATCTCAGGGTCATGGGATAGAGCCTCATGTCCAGCTCAGTCCTCAGTACAGAGTCTGCTTGAGATTCTTTCCTCCTCCTTCTCCCTCCCTTTTGCTTCTCATCCTGTTTACAGGCACACATTCTCTCTCTCTCACTTTCTAAAATCAATAAATACATAAATATATAAAAATACATAAAAAAATAACTGGGGTGCCTGGGTGGCTCAGTGGGTTAAAGCCTCTGCCTTCAGCTCAGGTCATGATCTCAGGGTCCTGGGATTGAGCCCCATATCGGGCTCTCTGCTCAGAAGGGAGCCTGCTTCCCCCTCTCTCTCTGCCTGCCTCTCTGCCCTCTTGAGATCTCTCTCTCTGTCAAATAAATAAATAAAATCTTAAAAAAAAATAACATCCTTTAAAAAGTATGATATTTACTATAGGTTTTTATGTAGATGTTCTCTTTCAAGTTGAGGAAGTTCCCTTCCTTTTATAATTAGGTAAGAGTTTTTATAATTGACTATTAGATTTTTGTCAAATATTTTTTTTGCATTAATTGATATGACCATGTAATTTTTACTTTTTAGCCTACTGATATGGTGGCTCTTTGTCTTTAAAAATGATACCTCTAGTCCTTCCATATACAGTAGAGTTGAATATTACCACCTTTGTTTCTACTAATATAAATAAAATATGTATTAATTTTTTAATTTGATTGGAAATTTGTGCTTATATCAGCAAAAGCCCCAAATTTATATTCTTTCATGATTTTTTCTTAATTTAGATATCTCTACTGATTATTTTTATCCCTGCACATATGATGTTTTTTTTTATTTTTTTAAAGATTTTATTTATTTATTTTACAGAGAGAGAGATCACAAGTAGGCAGAGAGGCAGGCAGAGAGAGAGGGGGAAGCAGGCTCCCCACTGAGCAGAGAGCCCGATGCGGGGCTCGATCCCAGGACCCTGAGATCGTGACCTGAGCCGAAGGCAGAGGCTTTAACCCACTGAGGCACCCAGGCGCCCCTGACGTTATGCTTATTATTAAATTTCATAATAAATTCATCCAACAAGTGTTTATTGAATGCTTTCCATATGCCTTTCTATTCTAGATGCTAAGGATTGAGCGCTGAGCAAACAGGTAACATCCTTGCTCTTATGGAGCTTTCCTTCTGGTAGAGGTGACAAAGCATAAATAATTCAATAACTGCATACAACAGATCCTAATATGTACAGTGGAAAAATAGGGAAAGGTCTGCAAATATATTGGGATGTTAGAGGTTGGGGTGCCAGTTCATTAAGTATACTCAAGAAGAACTTTCCCCATTTAATATGATACTTGAAGGATGAGAATTTAGTTTGAGATTTTTTCTTTGAATCCTGCCATCCAGCATATATTATCATTCACAGCTTTGCATTATTAAAAAAAAAATCAACAAGACAAGGTCAAGAGCAGTGTTTTGTGATTGTATTAGCTTTGAACTGTGTCAACTCAGTGAAGTGGGAATTACATTTCCCAGAATTCCTTTCCCTCCTGGTTCTGAGTTAAGATTGGCCACAAGAGAAATAGAGGTGAGATAGGAAGACAAAAGTAAGGCAGCAGTCATCTTTAAGTTTGGAAGGTTGGCGTTGGGCCAGGTGCTCTTGCAGCTCCTACAGATTGATTATGAATCTGCTGGCTGACCTCATTGGCAAGCAGCAGCTGCCAGGGCCACATCCTGCAGCTTCTTCTCCTGTCCACGCTTCTCCCACTCCCAGGCCAGGAGCATGTTTGGCCCTCAGCTTCTCCTGCCAGATACCTCCATGATCAGAATTGGAAATTTGGAAGCTGAGGCAGGATCCAGACCACCCTCTTCACACGTTTTTATTTGTCCTTATTCTCCTCAATTTCACATCAATTTTTTTCTTTCTAAGTTCCTGCAGTGCTGACTTCAGGTTCAGCAAAAGCAGCAGCTTACACAGAATTTGAGCCAGTTCTCAATTGTATAAAGTCAAATCTCAATAACCAATGCCTTAGTTCACATCATTCCTAGGAGTTTCACTTCTATAACTGAATCCTGATCAATACAGGGACCCACTATCAACTCCTTTCCTCAAATGATTTATGATTCAACTTAGAGGAGACAATCATTCAATGAACCATCATTCCTTTGGCTATACTATCACCTGTATCATATTTCTGCATATGGTCTCTAAGGATATAAGGATATCCTTAGGAAATTTATCAATACCAATCTAAAATCAAAACTGTCACACCTATAGCTTTCCCTAGGCCTCTAACTCTTCAAAACACAGTATTTAAAAAAAATAAAGTTAATTTGGCATGATTCCTGGTGATCACCATTTCTAGGAGCTGACAAATTACCTGTTTAATAATTCCTTCCAGAATTTTGTAGGAAATTGCTGTCAGACTCACGACCCAGTAATTTTCAGAATTCATCTTTTTCTTTCTTTGAAAAAAATGGCACCTCTCTGCTTCCCTGTGATTCTTCAGAGATTACTAGTAGTGTTTCTCTAATCATAGCTATAAATTTTTTCTATATCCCAAGGATATAATTTGTCTGACCCTGGAGACTTGTATTAATTTAAAGCAGTTTGACATGCTCTTACTATTTTTTGTCAAGACTGTTACCAGCTGTGGGCTAAGGTCTATTACCCACTTGCTCTGGCCAAGGAAAAAAAACAAGTAAGTTGCAGCCCACAGAAGAAGCAATGCTAAGCAGTGCTGTTCAGTATGTGGTATATTGTGGTATATATATATGATATATACCAAACGCTAATGTGCATATAAATTACTTAGGACTTCGCTAAAATGCAGGGTTTTCTTTAGCAAGTGTAGATGGAGCCTGAGATTCTGCATTCAAACAAGCTCTCAGAGGTGGCAATCTTGTTGATTTTCAAGTAGTGAGGATACAGTGAGATGTAGAGGGACATTTACTGGAAAGCTAATAAGGCTCTAAGGCCCGTCACTTGCACTGACTCTCTGGAGCACTGGAAGTTGCCGGGAGCTATAAAATATTCTAGGTGAACGGGACGAAACCTGGTTGCAACTAGGAAGCATCTCTATACAAGGATTTCTGGTAAAGTACTTAGAGATCTCAGAAGAAGAGACTGAATCTTCAAGTTTTGAGTAATTTATTGTGATTTCTTGTCTCATTCTAAATATTCAATTTGTAAGTTAATCTTGTGAATTATTATTTTGCATTCTCTTACTAAATGTAGGATCCCCCAAAATATATAAATTTTAGACCCTACAAGACCTAGATCCATCCCAGCGAGGACTATGTAATCCAGAACTACACACAGCTGGTATTAAATACCAGCTCTGCCAGTTACTAGTGAGGAAGTGCAGACACAGACTCTGGCCTGGATTCAAGAATGATCATGAAGAATGATGAACTCAGTTCAAACTTGCTTTTAATCTGATTTGTAGAAAAGCAACAAGAAATGCAAAAAATATGGAAGATATAAGTACAGAGGGGTAGTGAGTAGCCACATTGCTTTCCTTCTATCTCATGAATATATGTCCAAACCCTGGTGGTTTTGGCAACTTGTATGAAGGGAGAGGCCCACCTAGCTAGAGTGTTCAACAACGGCAGATTTGTTTTATATGTGCTGGACAGACCCTACGGTGATCCCCAGTACTCCTCATTCCTATTGTTAAGGCCTTTGTGTAAACTCCTCTCCACATGACTAGCTTCTAATCAACAGAATATAGCAAAGGTAACAGAATGTCACTCTTGTGATTACATCAGAGCACCCTGGAATAAAAGACTGACTCTCCCACTAGCCTTGAAGAAGTCGTCATGTGTGAACATGTGCAAACATCGTATGGATAGAGTCACATGTCAGGGAACTGCAGGTGGCCTCTAGGAGGCCTAGTCAAGTCTATTCTCTAGGACTTAAATCCTGCAATCCCAAGGACTAAATTCTGACAACAACCCCATGAGCTCCAGAAAAGAAGGCAGCCTGGCCGTCACTTTGATTGCATGCTGGTAGCAATCTGAGTAGAGTACCCAGTTAAGCCATGCCCAGACTCTTGACCCACAGAAACTGTAGCATAATAAATTACGGTCTGATTTAAGCCACTGAGTTTGCAGTAGTTTGTTACACAGCAATAGAAAAATTGAAAAATTAAAGCATAAAACCACATTGGCACCCAGCAAGCTCTTACACTATTTTATCAGGCAATGATTCTTCTGAGGGAGGCACATCCCCCAAGCCTAATATCTGGGTTCCAGAACACAAAGTTCTTATGCGAACCTTGGAACTACCTCTTCTTCTCGTAGTGTGCCTTTCAGGGCTTGGGAATTTTCTGTGTACATCTTTAGAGAACTCTATGGAAGACCTTGGTGTAGTTTACCAGAAAGACTAGCTATGTAATTTATAAGGCCCAGAGGAAAATGAAAATATAGAGCCTCTTATTCAAAAGCTTTTAAGAACTTCTGGATGGTGAAAGCAGAACATGAAACCAAGCATGTGCTCATCAGAGCAACTACTTGTGATGTTGGATCTTCTGCCCTATTAGACATGCCTCAAGCAGATTATTTAAACCGAGTCTCAATGTATGTCTCTGTAGAAATCGGCATCCAGTAACTGGCAACACATAACACTGTGAAATGGGTGTTTTGAAGCTCCTGGTCTAGCATAGGTACTCAACAAATGCTTGCTTTTTTATCTTCTTTTCTGTCTGCTTATTATTGAACCATCAACCTCAAGCACACACATCCTTCCTTATTCTTTTTTTTTTCTCCTAACACAGATAATATGGCAACTTCAGTCATCCAAAGACAACTGGTGACAGAGAATGCCAAAAGATGATGATTTTTTTCTTTGAGACTTGTTATTTTCAGATCTTTATTCAGAACTTTAAAAATTGGCAAGTTTTTTTTTTTTTAACTGGCACGTTATGTAGAGATTTACAGCACAAATTCAGAAGGAGCCCAAGGCCTTCCAATAGATCTCTGTCATCTTACTACCTACTCTTAAAAGCTGGTAGTTAGAGAGCTTTCCCCCACCCATTACTTCTGAGCATTGCGGCATACTCTCATCAGTATTAGTGACACGACAGCAGAGAACTTCAACGGGGTAAGTGTTGGGAGCTGGAAGGAGGAGCTATAAGAACTAAGACAAGTGGGTAGATTGAAAAAGGTGATTCTTACAAGGTAAGCATACAAAATTCATCAACACTACTTTGTTGGCAATCATCATTTTAGAAAGACTTCCATAGTAGGCCTTCTAGGGATAGAAAGGGTAATGTTTACTTCCTGCGTAATTTCTTCTCTGAGTCTATAGCTTTTTATAAATTGCTACTCCCTAACCTCTCCATCATGTAAATTTGTGCACAGGCAACATATGACTTTTAATACTGGGGAAGAAAGCAATTGATACTGGAAAAAATGGTTGGATGCCTGGGGTCTAAATTCAGAGCATTTATACTTGTCCTCACACATAAGAGTCAGAACCAATGTAGCTTCTAGAGAATAAATGGAATTATCAACTTATTTCCTTTCATGCAAACATGAAAGGCAGCTTTCTCTGAGCATGAGTAGAGTTAATATAACTCTGATTTTTTTTTAAATTTTATTTATTTATTTGAGAGAGAGATAGAGAGGAGAAGGTCAGAGGGAGAAGCAGACTCCCCACAGAGCTGGGAGCCCGATATGGGACTCGATCCCGGGACTCCGGGATCATGACCTGAGCTGAAGGCAGTTGCTTAACCAACTGAGCCACCCAGGCGCCCCTACAACTCTGTTTTTTAGTGACCTATCATTAGAGCCCATTCTAACTTAGTCACTAACAGAATCACAGGCAAATGTCCCTGGCATCCTAAAATGAAATTCAGAATTATTTTTCTGAGATAATTCTATAATTTTTTTTTGAGAGAGAGCACAAGCAGAGGGAGGGGCAGAGGGAGAGGAAGAAAAAGAATCTTAAGCAGGCTCCATACTGAGTGTGAGGCTTGATCTCATTACCCTGAGATATGACCTGAGCCAAACTCAAGAGTCAGACACAACCAACTGAGCCACCCAGGCACTCCCTAGATCACTTTAATAAATAGCTGTTATAAGCAATGAAATCATTAAAATTATAGCTTTATCATAATTTTAATTATTAATTTATTTAAATAGTTATTACATAATTAGCATTATTAAAATGATAGGTTTATTGTAATGGGTTGAATGGTGTTTTGTGGGAAAATCTAAATATTGGTAACAATGTTTTAATTATATAAGATCTCAAGGAAGTCATTTATGAAAAAATTTTTAAAATACAAACACCATATAATTTGGGATCTGCATGGATCTATAAACCATCAATGGTACAGACCAGGGGAGATTATAAAAGAAAGACAATGACACATTAGTAGTATATGTTTACTATCCTATCAAAATTTTTCTCTCTATTCTTTCTACAAATCTGGGACTCCCAGCTTTTATTATTATGATTAATTATTCCATACCAGTACAGTACACTAAAGTCAATACTAGTACGGTACCCCTCCTCTATTTTTGCTATATTCCATGTTCACAGAAAAAAAAAGTAGTAATTGAAACCATGAGAGGTTGGTCTGCGTTCCATCTAAGAGATCAGGAGACTGTATTTGGCTTTTATAAAACAGAAAAGTAGACTTTGACCATGAGGAGATAAAAATAAATAAAGAGAGAAAAAGAATGAAAGAAGAAAAGCAGGAAGAATGAAAAAGAAGCTGGAAGGTCATTAAAACTGCATGGTGAGTGGCACCGGGGTGGCTCAGTGGGTTAAAGCCTCTGCCTTTGGCTCAGCTCATGATCTCAGGGTCCTGGGATTGAGCCCCACATTGGGCATTGGGCTCTCCGCTCAGCAGGGAGCCTGCTTCTCTCTCTCTCTCTCTCTCTCTGCCTGCCTCTCTGCCTATTTGTGATCTCTCTCTCCCTGTCAAATAAATAAATAAATAAAATCTTAAAAAAAAAAAAAACTGCATGGTAATATAGGGTCAGAGTGGCAAGAGCTCAAAATGGAGTAACAAAGACAGTAGACACGGGGCGTTGATCCGAAAACTAAGGTGGCAGCAGGTATGGGAAGAGATATCTGCAACTCATGGTGCTCTTTAGAGAAATGAGCTTATATTTATTAAACAAATATCATTACTTTTACATTCACAGTAAAAAAAGAAAGAAGAGGGCAATTCCTGGCACCTCAATGACAGCTCAAATAAATTCAGGTTTAATTCGGAGAGAATTACATCTTTTCTTTAAAGTGAACATTATTTTCACAGTTTATTAATGTCAATCCCATAAAGCTAAGTATCTGCCTTTCAACATATGATAAAATCAAGTAGATTTTATCTATTTCTCTATTTCTCATCTCTGACCTTCAACAAAATTCCAGAAAAGCAGTACTGAGGGTTCCAACTAAGGTTGAATATTAGAGAAAACTGAGAGAGGGGGATAGATTGGAAGGGCCATGCAGGGATAGTATAAACAGGACATACTCAAAATGCAAAATGGTCTGAGAAGTAGGACAGGAAAGCAAAGTTATATTTGACCTGATACATGCTTAGGACACATACATTTAGGACTAAGGAATTTAGGCACTAATAAATTCCAGGAAAACAACTTTCAATTTAACCGAAAATTCAATTCTGTCTAGACTGAATCTGATCTTAATGTACTTCTCATAAAAGTGTCAGAAGCTACATGATTGTTTCTTTTTCAGTTGTGAATATAAAATTAATGAAAGTGCCTGTGAGCTCATTTATCTCAAGACCTTAGAGGCTTCAGAAAAATCAATCTCATAATACTCACTAAATTTGTGAACTAAGAGATATTGAAACAATGCACCATATCATTGCTGTGGCTCTTTACATACATCTGAGATAATCTCAATATGGCAGATTTTCAATAAGACAGTGGTAGAGTTGGGTATTGGCATAAGAGTAGTTGTTAAGAAAGCAGAAGTGGGGGCGCCTGGGTGGCTCAGTCATTAAGCATCTGCTTCGACTCAGGTCATGATCCCAGGGTGCTGGGATCAAGCCTGCTTCTCCTTCTCCCACTCCCCCTGCTTATGTTCCCTCTCTTGCTGTGTCTCTCTCTCAGTCAGATAAATACAGAAAATATTAAAAAAGAATTTTAGGGGCGCCTGGGTGGCTCGGTCGTTGGGCGTCTGCCTACGGCCCAGGTCAGATCCCAGGGGCCTGGGATCGAGCCCCGCATCAGGCTCTCTGCTCGGCAGGAAGCCTGCTTCTCCCGCTACCAATCCCTCTGCTTGTGTTCCCTCTCTCGCTGTGTTTCTCTCTGTCAAATAAATAAAATCTTTAAAAAAAATAAAAAATAAAAAAAATAAAATAAAAAAGAATTTTAAAAAAAAGAAAGAAAGCAGAAGTGGAGTGAGATTGTTCACACAGATTTATCCTATAGGGATGACTAGGTGAGCACTTCTTTCTCCAAATCACAAAGAAAACTGAATTCTGTCTGTCCTGCCCAAGTTTGCCTCTGCTGATGAGTCATCTTGCTGTTGCTCCTACTCCCATGGGTGGGACTTGACTCCTCCCCACCTCTGTCCAGCTGTGAACAGGTTCTAACTCTGTGTAGATATGAACAGGAGGGAACAGCTTTTGATCATTATATGAAGAAACCTCATCACAGCCAGTGTTGTTCCATATGGAATAGATCATCTGATAAAGAGATGATTTTCCTGCCACCAGAAACACACGCACCATTCATGGGCAGAGATAAGACACAAATAAAAAGTGAATATTTGTGGTTGGATTAGATGAATATTTCTTATTCACGATTTAATGAAATTTGAAAAGTATTTTAAAAATCACAGATGAAAAATCAGATTGGAGGGAAGATTTTGCAATGGAGAAAAGAATCTACAGATTCAGTAAGAATGAATCTTTATAAATTAAGATACACGTTTTCATTTAAGGTATGTAAACTTGACGTTACAATATTAAACATATTGAATGTAACAGCAAAAATAAAAGAAAACTTCATGAAAATGCTCTTTCCATGAGAAAACAAGCATTAACAATAAGAATTTAATTACTGTTGGGACACTTGGGTGGCTCAGTCGGCCGTGTCTGCCTTCGGCTCAGATCATCATCCCAGCACCCTGGGATCAAGTCCCATGTTGGGCTCTGAGCTTGGTGGGCAGCCTACTTCTCCCTCTTTCTGCTGGTCTTCCTGCTTATGCTCTCTCTCTGTCGTTGTCTCTAACAAATGAATAAAATTAAAAAAAATAAAAAGAATTTAATTGCTGTCCTTAAAAAATTACTACAGAAAGGCTACTGCTTTACTTGCTAGTCAGCGGTTCAACGGGAATGACTTATGCCCTCTTTTTGTCTTGCTAATTTAGAGAAACCTGATTTTAAAATAAGTTGGATAAAAATTGAATTTAAATAAAAATAAATAAATAATAAAAATAAAAATGAAATAAAATAAGGTGGAGATCTTCCCTATATCTTCCCTATTAGTAATATTTATGTTAGAGGGAGGACTGAAGCACCACGCATAGACAGTTTTTATTAACCAGGCTTCCTTTCCTCTCTTCTCAGTGTTTAGTTTTCCCAGTTTCATTTTTATGCATCCCTTGTGAAAGATTAATTTTTTTAAACACCACATTTTGCTACATTGGGATTATGATAAACAGAAATTTAGACCCTCTGTGTACTCTGCAAAACATTAAAATGATAGAAAATATGCATTAAAGGAATAGAAGATATAATAACACTTCATGTAGCGTATTACCCACTTGCTCCAAACCCCCCTCACTTTTTTCTTACCAGTTACTGAGGTGGGCTCAGCACCGAAAGTATGAGGGTCTGGGTGGGAAACAGTCAATATAGAGCAGGTTGAGAGGAACGGCAGAATGCCTGAAAGCAGGAAATATGCCTCATTGGACTTGTTTTATAAGAAGAGATTTTAAGACTTTTAAGGTTAAGAAAAATGCCAGAGACTTTTGGTTTCAGATCCTGTAGGTAAACAGCTTAGAAGACACGATTCCCATGTTTACAGCAAGAAAAAAGCTGACCAAACTAAAAATCAACAACTATTCTTAGACCAATCAAAGAACCGAGGTTGCAGGGTAAACCACCACCCCTGTGAAGACGGGCAAAGTACAGAGAATCACAGCCAAGAACAGCTTACCTAGAGCAAAAGCTGTTGAAGCCATAAATGCTAAAAATACCTTAAGTGCATATCACTAAAGGAAAGATGCCATCCTGAAGAGGTTGCAAGCTATATGATTCCAATTATATGATATTCTGGAAATGACAAAAATACAGAAATGTTAAAAAAAAAATTAGTGGTTGCCAGAGGTTTAGAATGGGATAGGCAGGGATGAGTAGGTGAGATACATAGGGTAATTAAATTAGTATGCAAGCTACTATAACGGTGGATTTATGACATTATGCATTTTTCAAGCCCATGTAACACAACACAAAGAGCAAAACCTAACGTATACAATTTTTTTAAATAAATAATTTGGGAGATCAGAGGATTCAAGGAAGTAAGATAGTCAGTGACAAGCGACCCTCAGTGTATTACAAATGTATGAAACAAATTCACTGAATGTGGCTGGGAGACATTACGGGGACCTAAGTGACTTTGGTAACAAATGTAAGACTTTTGTAAGACTAAAAACAAAAGAAAGTCCATGTAAACACTGGATTCTAGTTGATAAAGTTATTTCTCATAGGGATATAAGTTAACAATTCTGAAAGAGTATACATGTAAACTGGAACTGAGCAACTAAACTAATGGTTGGTAGATAGTTGGAGCTGAGTTTCTCCTATTAGAGTGAATGTTTACAGATAAGCAAGAGGAGGAGACTAGAATGATTCATATGGTAGTGGTTACAGTTGGAGTCATCAGTAAGAAATCATGCTTAGCTTAATACAGATAAATATGCATATATAGAGACATGTGTGTGTACACAGGTTAATATACATACATATTTCTTTGCTATGTCAACAGAGTCTTAATGAAACAAATCTATGCGTACTCATATCTTAGTTTCTAATACCATTCTCCAATAAAAAGAACTTGAGATCCTTGAAGAAGTGGCTGATTCTAGGACTGAGGCAAGAAATACATAAGATCAACCTGGATCATCATGTAGGGCCAAAAAGTACAAAAACAAACCTAAGAAACCCCAGACTGACAGGCATATACTAAAAGGGCATTAGGAACCAAATGTAAGAATTCATTTTGGCCAAAGCTAGAACAATTTAAGCAATAAATAAAGTTGTATTACATTATAATCCAAAATATAAAATAAATATCAATGAGTCCATAGAGATATAAATAAATGACTGTAAAGAAATTAATACATCAGGGATAAGAGACATAGCCCAAATAATTTACATAGATACCCTGCCCTAAAGGAGGTAAAACATAATGCTGCACTTCTCAAGTGTGGACTGAGGACACTGACTTCTTTCCAAGGGAATGGTATGAAAAAGGGGAGGGGTTTCTAGGTGGCTCAGTCAGTTAAGCATCCAACTCTTAATTTAAGGTCAGGCCATGATCTCAGGGTCATGAGATTGAGTCCATGACTCGATGGGCTCCATACTGGATGTGGAGCCTATTTAAGATTCTCTCTCCCTCTCCCTTTTCCCCTTCCCTCACTCCTTCTCTCTCACCATCTCCCTCTCTCTAAAAAAGGGGGATGGGAGAAGTTATACAGTGAAGAAATCTACTTCAGACAGGTGATCAAGGTCAACATCAATAGTGAAAAATAATGTCATTAGTATGTATCCTCAATATGATATGGTAAAAATGGCACTTGGGGCACCTGGGTGGCTCAGTCAATTGAGTGTCCAACTCTCAATCTCAGCCCAGGTCATGATCTTAGCATCATGGGATTAAGCCCCATAAATGGGTTCCATGCTCAGCAGGGAGTCTACTTAAAGATTCTCTCCTCTCCCTCCGTCCACCACCCCACATGTGCCCCTCCCTCTCTCTCTCAAATAAGTGGATAAATCTTTTAAAAAAATGGCAGTTTAATTCTGTTATCCTCCTTCCCCTAAAAAAAGCATAACTCCTATCTAATCATGAAAGCACATCAGACAAATGCAGATTGAAAGACAATCTACAAAATACCTAATGAGACTCTTCAAAACTGTCAAGTTCATCAAAGACAAGAAAAGGGAGAAACTGTCATGATCAAGAGGACTCTAAAGAGATATGCCAACTAAATATAATGTGGTATCCTGGACAGGATCTTAAAAAAGAAGAAGAAACATTAGATAAAAACAAGGATATATGATTAAAATATGAGCTTCAGTTAATACATTGATACAGTATTACTGATACAGTAATGATACATTGAATGTTAACAAACATTCAAGGAGATGTTTGAGGAATGATAGAGGAACTGTATCAATTGATACATTGATACAGTAATGTATCAATATCACTTCATTAATTATACCAAAGTGCCACACCAACATAAAATATTAATTATAGAGGAAATTGTGTGTAGGAGTATATAGGAATTCTCTGTACTGTTTACTCCATTTTGATGTAACTCTAAAACAGTTCAAAAATAAAATCTATTAAAATTAAATGCCAGGATCAGGATGACTAGAAATTCCATATTCTGGGTTCCATTCCTATCCATGTTACAAACTTATTTTATGACATTAAACAATCAGCTGTTTTGTTTTATACAACAGTAGTTGGGAATTATAATAGTTACTGATGAATCTGTATCCAAACTCTGCTTTGGGTAAAACACTAGGTTTGTGCTTGAAAGATAAAATATCCTATAACAGATAGTGACTCCTCACTAAAAAAATCTACTGTCAAGATGAGAGGGAGAAAAGACATACACATAAGAAGGCAAATAGTAATATAAAACACAGTAACAACCAAGTCAATATAAGTGCTACGTAAGTTCAGAAAGATTGAGCAATCAGAAAATGTGTCATAGCCAAACTAGTACAAGATTCAGAAAGCTACAAGGAGGAGAGGGCAAAGATGGGATGAGCACAGAGAATAAAGCCGTTCAGACAGAGTGGAGGAAAGCCCTGGGAATCAGATAGATGCATATGGACCACTTCTGACGATGGAAGGTCTTAAACTCAGCTTAAGAAATATGGGCATTGTCCTCACTGGCAATGTCCCCCAAAATGCTGATCCATGGGGCAAAAAGCATAATAATTATGATATGCTAGCCAATAAGTTCTTGGTAAATGTAAAGCATATATTATAACTTTAATGACATATCTTTATTCTATGAAACTCAATATGTCTCTCAAATATAATCTCACTGAAGTTTTTAAAATCCTTGAAAGTAGTAAAAGAATGAGATAAAAATGCCTATATAAGAGAATAAAAAATGGAGTTTGTAAGATAGATCTGAGACTAAAATTTGAATTTCTAGGGTGTTACACAAGAGAGATTTTTCTCTTGTTTCTGCTGCATCTCCTTGAATGTTTGTTAAAAATGCTAGAGGAACTGAAAAAGTCCTAATAGATATATTTTCATAACTAGTGGGCCTCTAAGGGGAAAAGAAATGCAAACTGAGGCAGAAAACTGATGTAACTAATTTGATTGAATAATAAACTACCCTGTTATTTGAATTTTTTAAAAGACTGAGCCACCTTGGTGCCTCTTGAATATTTTATTTACATAAAAATCTATTTCTATGTGGTACAAAATAGAATATTGTTTCAGATTGAAATCTTTTTTTCTCCTCATATTACAAATAAACCAGGTTCAGGGGTTGCCCTATAATCTTTCTCTTTCCTTCCTTCCTTCCTTCCTTCCTTCCTTCCTTCCTTCCTTCCTTCCTTCCTTCCTCCCTCCCTCCCTCCCTCCCTCCCTTCCTTCCTTTCTTCTTCCTTTCATTCTTTCTTTCCTTCCTTTTTTCTTCTGCTTAATTCTAGTTAATATACAGTGTAATATTGATTCAACACTTCCATACATCATCTGGTATTCATGACAACAAGTGTACTCCTTACATCATCTATTTAACCCATCCCCCAACCTACCTCTCCTGTAACCATCAGTTTGTTCTCCACAGTTAAGAGCTTATTTCTTGGTTTGCCTCTCTCTCTCTCTTTTTTCCCCTCTTTGTTTATTTTGTTTATTAAATTCCCCATTTGAGTGAAATCATATGGTATTTGTCTTTCTCTGACTCACTTATTTCACTTAGCATAATATCATAGCTCTATTCATGGCATTGCAAATGGTAAGATTCCATTCATTTTTATGGCTGAGTAATATGTGTAAATACACACACACACACGCACACACACACACTTGTGATATGTATATATACATATCACATCTTCTTTATCCATCATCAGTTGGTGGACATTTGAGCTGTTTCCATAATTTGGCTATTATAGATAACATTGCTATAAATATTGGGGTGTATGTATCCCTTTGGATTAGCATTTTGTATTCTTTGGGTAAGTGCCTAGTAGTGCAATTGCTAGATCACATGGTAGTTTTCCTTTTTCTTTTCTTTTTCTTTTAAGATTTTATTTATTTATTTGACAGAGACACAGTGAGAAAGGGAACTACAAGTAGAGCAGAGGGAGAGGGAGAAGCAGCCTTTCCACTGAGCAGGGAGCCCAATGCAGGGCTCAATCCCAGGACCCTGGGATCATGACCTGAGCCAAAGGCAGATGCTTAACAACTCAGCCACCCAGGTGCCCCAAGTTTTCCTTTTTCTTTTAAAGGCTTGGAAGGGAAAAGTACATCAGCATGGGCATACTACTTGATAAGCACCACACTTCACCCCAGTTCCCTAACACCCAATACTAATAGCATTGCAAACTTTTAGAAACCTACCAACATTTCAGAATGTTCTACACTAAAGAATAATTATGATAATACCTAACATTTGTATAAACTCATTGTTTACCAAGTGTTTTCACACATATTATTAACTTTTGACTTTGGACTTCACAGCAGGAGAAAACATATTATGATTTTATAGAAAGGAAATAGATAACTGGAATATTTACATGATCTGTCCAAGGTCAAATGCCTAAGAAAGTGCCTGACTTACTAGTTTTATTTTGAAAGCATCAATAACTTTACCTCAGAAATTTATTGCTGTATGAAGAAAGATTTTTAAATTCTGCTATTCTACAAAGGTTCTTCTTTCATTTCATCCGATTTCAACAATTCAGCAAATACCATTTTCTATGGGGAATTCACTAGCAGAAGAAAATGGCTTCATACTAGGAGATTATAATAGCAACAACTAAAATGGGTTTCTGCCTATGGCATTGGCATGCTGCCCACTCAGACTCCAGGATGAATTTCACCACAGGTATGTAGGGGGCAGTTAGTAGGGGCCAGATAGGTTTGGAAGGAGTGATGTAGAAGCTCAGGATCAAGGTCTCCAGTGGACCTATACCATACCCTTCCAGCAACATGGATCTTAACTTCTTGATAAGTAAGCTCTAATTCAATTACTAGTTCGATATCTTACCCATATCTTCCTACAGAGGAATTCCCTACTAACTTGGCTCTCTGTACTATAACCTCAAGGACCAAAATGGCCTCCTTTTTTGCCTTCTCTCCCAGTTATAATTATTTCCAGAGCCATAACCATTCCCTGAAGTCTGGACTCTGAGACTGAGACTCTTCTACTTATCCACCCACTGACTACTACTAAACCAGCCTCCATCGATATGATCCTCCCAAACACTGATTTTCCACCCAGATATTCTCACATTGCCTTAACACTGCCTTATCACTGCTCATCAGCCCATTTCAACAATTTTAGCACCCGGTATGGTTAACAGTAAACTCCAAAATAAACTTCAAATGGCAGGAACCGAGAGATAATTGTTTAAAAGTTGATTTTGAGTTTTTTTTACTTCTGAAACAAATATTCCTATAATGTTTCATAGTTAATTCCACTGGGTATATCTGTATATGTGTAATTTTTAAATTTTATTATTTTGTAAGAAAATTTCCCTCCAACTATCAAAACAATACATGCATATTAGGGAACTTGGTTTGGGGTGGGAGACAGAAAAATACCAAGACTCTCATGAATCAATTCATTTCTAAATGAATATTAATAATATGGATTGCACTGCAATACTTTGTCTTGTTAATTTCACTTAGTATTTTATCATGAACATTTTGCCTAACATTAAAAATACCTTTAGGGGCACCTGGGTGGCTCAGTGGGTTAAAGCCTCTGCCTTCGGCTCGGGTCATGATCTCAGGGTCCTGGAATCGAGCTCGGTATTGGGCTCTCTGCTCAGCAGGGAGCCTGCTTCCCCCTCTCTCTCTGCCTACCTCTCTGCCTATCTGTGATCTTTCTCTCCCTGTCAAATAAATAAATAAAATCTTAAAAAAAAAAGACTAGAAAAAAAAAAAGACTAGAAAAAATACCTTTAAAATGTTTTTGTTTCTATCATATGAAAGCATGATCATTTATTTAATCACTTCCCCAAGGTCTTTTTCTTTTACCTTATGAAGCTGCTTTAAGCTGAGGTCAAGCAGGGACACTGCTTAAGAAATCAGAAGCACTCCCATGGACTCAGAAAAAGTGACAGAGTTCTTGGCCATATTCTCATTGTCATTAGAATGGAAAATGTCATGAGAGGCATCCTAAATGAAAAAATCACTCCACATCTAAGCACAGCAGTCTTTCCAAGCCACATAGCATAAGCAGAAGAAGGATGCTTTCCACATCATTAGTAAAGACTTGATGTGACACAGTACCAACTTAATTCAGACAAGGCTCTGACTTTCAAAACTGAAAATGAAGTGTCCAAGACATTCTCAGAAACACAAGATAAAAAATTAACAAGGGTAATCTCAAATTGGATTGATCACGCAAGTTTTCTCTATACCCTAACCTTAACTCTATGTCCCCATGACCAGAGAGATATCTGCGACCAAACCAAAATACTGACACAATACTGATCTAACTTTTTTACTGTCCCAAGATGCCACGTGAAATAAAGAATGAATGCAACAGTGCTATAGAACCAGGAATGGGTCAATAACACATGTTCATTTGCTTCAACACAAAGATTAAAAAACATGAAACACACACATGGAGTGTTTTTCTTCTAGTAACAGCTCATTAGAAATGGAGCTCCCTGAAGAAAATAAGTTATCCTTTGCAACACAAAGAATTAATCAGGAACAAATCTGCTAAAAATCCACCAGACTCTAAATTAATGAAAGTCTGAGACTGACTTGACCATTTTTGTATTCCCAGGACCAGCCCACTGTCTGGACCAGCACTGACCTACAGTAGAAACTCAGTAAATATTAAATTAAACAAAGAAACAGAACTGTAAGCAGGGCACATATTTCAATGCAACTACATTGCATTGAAATGCTCTACATTTTTTGCTCTACATTAACAGAGCAAAAACAAATTAAGGGCAAAATAAAGTAAATGATGCATTTGTTGCAGCAGTTAGGTTCAAGCTCTGCAAGTTAAAAAAATGCATTGGTAAGAATTTCTTCAGAGATCTCAAAGTCCTAGAATGACAATAATGCCAAGCACTCTTATCAACTGTCATAGAAAACCGTAATTCAAAAGTCAAAGAGAAAATACAAAATAAATAAATAAGGTACAGTGCTAAACACAATGTATTTGTTACTAGCATTAATAAAAAAACATTGTAGCAAGGTGGCTGAAAACAAAATCAATATACAAAAATCAACTGCATTTCTAAACACTAGCAAAAAGGAGCTATAAAATGAAATAAAGACACTACATTAAAATAGCATAAAAACACAAAGTAGGAATAAATTTAACAAAATATAAGCAATACCTTATAATACTTTATACTAATATATTAATAACAAGTATATTAATACTAAATATTATATTAATATTAACAAGTATATTAATACTAAATACTTTAATGAAAGTATTTAAAGCTTCATTTAAAATACTAAAGAAAACCAAATGGAAAAGAAATTAAAGAAGACTGCTATGCAAAATTCATGACTCTCAACAGGTACAAAAAAAAATCATTTGTTTAAATTCAACAACCCATACAAAGAAAATAAACCAAACATGCCAAAGAAAATAGAAATAATTAAACATTTCCTAAATTTCATAACATGCTTAATGGCTACATACTAAAGCAAATACCATATTTAACAAAGAAATTTTTGACAGAGCCTTTAAACTCAGAAACAAGACAGATAACTGTTTTCATGATTATTTAATATAAAAAGATATAAGAAATAGAAAGAAGCAAAACTGTCATGTCATTATGATCATCTACATGGGAAAGCATTAGAATCAACAGGAAAAAAAACTTTGAATTAATAAAAAGTTTAGCAAGGTCCAAATACAGGTTAACTTACAAAATTCACCCCACTGGGTGTGGTACATGAACAATTAATCCTGTGACACTGAAAAAATAAAATGAACTTATTTGGGGAAAAAAAACTTACAAAACTCAGAAACATTCCTAAATCACAAATAACCAGCTAGAAAACTTCATTTAAAAAATGATACCATTCATTTTAGTGAACAAATTAAAACTACTAAGAAATTAACTTGGCAAAAATTACAAAAAAACCTACAGAGAGCTAATTTTTAAACCTACTTAAAAGATATTCATAGACTTGAATAAATGCATAATGTATTTATGAATGGAGCAAATTATACTATAAGTACTCCCAAAATCAATATTCTCCAAATTAATCTATAAATTCAACACAAGGCTAATCAAATTCCAGCTGTATATTTTTAAAAAGTGAATAAACTTATTTCATGGTGTGTGTGTGTGTGTGTGTGTGTGTGTGTGTGTGTGTATCCCTGAACAGATACACCAAGTTAGAAAATAAAAGGACTCTCTCACTACCACATTTTAATACATAACAAGGCCACAATAATAACAACTATAGGCAATTATGAAAAAAAATTAAATAATGGAACAAAAAGTTCCTCCTGATAGATCTGAAAATAGAGCTTAGCAGTAAGGAAAAGACAGATTGTATAAAGCTGCTGTTAGGAAATCCAGCTCATTATATGATGAAAATTAATATTATTTATCATTCCTATATTATGCACAAAGGTTTGAAGACCTTAATATGAAATAGAAAAATATGAAGCTAAAAATATGAGAATATTACAAACATGAGAATATTTTTTATGAATTTAAGTGGATGAGGATTTCTTTTTTTTTTTAAAGATTTTATTTATTTATTTGAGGGGGGCAGGAAGCAGGGAGAGAGGGGGAAGCAGGATCCCCACTGAGCAGAGAGCCCAATGTGTAGCTGGATTCTAGGACCCTGAGATCATGATCTGAGCCGAAGGTAGAGGCTTTAACCCACTGAGCCACCCAGGTGCCTCTGGATGAGGATTTCTTAAATAAAACACCAAACTCAAACAATTAAGTGAAAATTGATGTATTTAACATTAAAGGCTTCTGTTCGTTTAATGATGTAACTGAGAAAATTAATACACTAATATCAAATAGAGAAAAATAATCAATATCTAGTATGAAAAGAATATAGGATATAAAAAATTTCTGCAAAAATAGACAACCAACCAGAAATCACACGAAGATGCAGATAAGAACTTCACACAAAGAGAAACCTCGGGGCGCCTGGGTGGCTCAGCTGGTTGAACGACTGCCTTCAGCTTAGGTCATGATCTTGGAGGCTCGGGATCAAGTCCCGCATTGGGCTCCCTGTGCAGCAGGGGGTGGCAGGGGTGTCTGCTCCTCCCTCTGACCTTCCCCCTCTCGTGCTTACTCTCTCTCATTCTCTCCCAAATAAATAAAATCTTTAAAAAAAAAAAAAAAGAGAAACCTGAATGGTTAACAAATATATGAAGGTAAGCTCATACTTAATAATTAGAACAGGGGAGCCTGGGTGGCTTAGTAGGTTAAAGCTTCTGCCTTTGCCTTGAGTCGTGACCTCAGGGTCCTGGGATTGAGCCCTGCATTGGGCTCTCTACGCAGTGGGGCTCTCTGCCTACTTGTGATCTCTCCCTCTCTCTCTCTGTGTCAAATAAATAAATAAATAAAATCTTAAAAAAAAAAAAAAAAGACCAAAATCAAAGCAGGCAATCAATTGGTGGTGGTGAGAAGGATTGGAATCAGGGGATGAATAGAAAAAATGAAAAATTAAAACTAAATGAAAAAATACCATGTTCTGGTTGGTTGTATTTTGGTTTTTTTAAATTAAAGATTTTATTTATTTATTTGACAGAGAGAGATCACAAGCAGGCAGAGAGGCAGGCAGAGAGAGAGGGGGAAGCAGACTCCCCACTGAGCAGAGAGCCCGATGCGGGGCTCGATCCCAGGACCTGGTTGGTTGTATATCATACATATATCAGTTCTATCCAACTAGATCCACAGAAGAAATGCAATTACAAGTAATGAATCAATGAGTTGGTTTTGGTGGTATTGATTCCATCTATCTATCTAACCATCCATCCATTCATCTATCTCCTTATTACAAACTTGTTCTAAAATGTCTTTATGGAAGAGAAAGAAATCAAGAATAGCCAAGACACTCCTAAGGAATATCAAAACAAAATAGGAGGATGTGTCTTACCAGATACGAAGACTTACTATGTTTAGGCTATAAATAAAGTATTAAGTGTATTAAGCTATAGTTTAAGATGGTATAGACTGGGGAGAGACAAATAGTACAGGAGCACTATAAAAGATCCAAAATCAAAGATATATGGAGGCTTGATTTATTACAGACTTGAATTGAAAGTTCATAGAAAAAGGAGGAATTTTTCAATAAAAGAAGCTGAGACAAAATGGGAAAAATAATATAACATTAGACTTGTACTGATAACATAGACAAAAGTAATTCTGTGTGTATTAAATATAAAAGGCAAAACATAAAAATTTAAGAAGATAGGATAGATTATCTTTAATACCCTAAGGCAAGGAACAATTCTTAAGTTAAATATAAAAAGCCCAGATCAAAAAGGAAAATGTTGATATGCCTAGATTGTATTAAAAGTAAGAACTTCTGCCCATCAAAAGATATCATAAAAAGAAAGTGAAAATTCAAGACACAAACTGGGAGATATTTGTAATGTTTAAAATATTATCATAAAAAAATAGAAAGCTCACCTAGAAGTCAATCACAAGTGACAAACAAGCTAATGAGAGAAAATGGCAGCACTTAACAAAAGCAGCAATAAAAATGGCTAAAATAACTTTTAAGATGTAATTTGGAAAACAATTTGGCATTAGGTAGTAGGATATAAGTATGTGCATATAATTTATGTATATATTTAAGATATAGATAGATATGTATATAGATAGATACATAGATATGAATGTTTCCCAAAATACTCATTTAATGTTCCTTGTATTGGCAAAAAATAATACAAGAGGACAATGGATATATAAATAAAATCTGGTATGTTCATTCTGTGGAACACTATGCAGCAATAAAACTTAATGAATGACAAGTGCATGCAACCACACAGATGAATTTTATGAATACAATGTTGAATGAAAAAGCAAGCTATAGAAGAACACATAATTTCATTTATAAGACTTCAAATACATGAAAAACATAATAATATAGGCTTAGGGATAGAAACATACATGGTAAAACTATGAAGAAAAAGCAAAATCCAGTTAGTATCTACCTCTTAGGAGCATAAACAGGGTTACAATGATATAATCACCCAAGGAACCTTAAAGATAATGGTCCTCTTAATCTGAAGTGGTAGGTATGCAAGAGATTGGTGTTCTTTCATTCTCTATAACATTATGCATACTAATAAATCGTTTTTGTTTTTATGCAATAGGTTTTGCAAAGCAAAACATACAAAAGAGTGCTGTCTGAAGTTCCTCTTAATGTCCTTGGGCTGATAAATTTTCATTTTTTAAACCTGTGCTCCCAGTTTAAAAAAAATTAATATTTATAATAGCGTATCTTAAAATAGTATACTGCATATAGTAGGTGCTTAATAATTGTTAACTATCAGTATTATTATCATCAACATCATCATATCTGTTTATCATATCTGTTATTACCCATGTAACTATCAATGGCCAAAACCATCTACGGCCTCTCTGCTTACCTAATGCTTTAATGCTTTCTATAACCAACAAAAATGAATTAAGTTGATGAATTATGCTTTACTCAACCACCTTTTTAATCATATATATCCTGTTGTTTTTACTACAAATCTTCTTTCTAAAACTTTCATAGTGGCTACCTCCTTTTGTATGCCCCTTATATGTTTCACCTCATTTCAATCATTATTTTCAATTTAATACTACTATAATGCTTCCACATTCATTCTATTTTTATATCCACTCCTCCCGAAGTCAGGCCCCTCACCTTTTAATTTGGTTTCAATATTCACATACAATGAATATGAGCATCTTGAACTTCATGTCGTTTTAATACCCTGCAGCATAAAGAGAATATCCTAAATGCTTCCAAAGTGACAAACATAAAAACAAAGTTCAAGAAAAGTAAATGACAATATGTCATTTATCATAATTAAATGCTAGAAAATAAATTCAAAGCAATGCCTTCAGAGTTCAAGGAACAAATTTTGAATCCAGATTATCTACTTTCAAATGTGAGGTAAAATAAATATATTTTCATATATACACAAAATTCCATTATTTTTTATTACATCCACCTCTTAGAGGAAATCACTTGAGGATGGATCATCAAAACAATACTGTTGTCAATCAAGAAAGACAAAGATATAAGAAATAACAGTGGACATAAATCAGAGCATAGTGAAAGAAAATCTTAACAGCTATGTAGCAAGCCTAGAAAGCAACTAGTTTCAATTAGAAGAGTTAAACACTGGGCCACCTGTAGAAAATTTCAAAGGAGATGAAATAGATTCCAATCAATGTAAAAAAATATTAAGTCAAAGAGATTAGCACTGATTACATCAAAAAAGTTCTTCACTATTACCAAAGGGAGGGAAGAAGAAGAGAGAGGAACGGAGACATCTGGGGGAATAAAAACTGTACAAGAAATCTATTTGTTACAAATATAAGGCAACCAAAATATGGCATGATTTTGAGCAGTTAACAGAGCATAAGAAAACAACAGTATTCATTTAATCTTGATGCTAGATTGAGTCAAGCAATAGGACAGGTAGGGGTAGCTGGGCCCACAAAGAAGGAAAAGCAATCTTACCATAGAACAGACATGGAATGAAAGTATGAAAAAATTGATTATGGTTTCAGAACAGAATGTAAATGCAATCTAGCAGATATAGCTAAAAGAGGTTGGAAGACAGAGTTAAAACAAGTGTGGAGAGGAAGGGAAGCGCTGACACCTTCCCAGTGCACAGTGAGGAACAAGGAGAGCCCATCTAAAGGCTAGGACACAGGAGTGGAGATTTGAGTATATTATCAAAAGTTATTCAGATGCATCATTACATCTATTGTATGCAATTGTATGTTATCAATTGTTATTGATAATTATCAATTGTTATTGATAAAAATCAATTATAAATATATCAAAGTTATTCAGATGCATAATTGAAGGACTTTTCTAAATTAGGTAACCATTCTAAATTGAAAAGGAGGGGGGATTTGTGTGGAGGACATTATATAAATGAGATGATCTGCCATGTTTTACAGTGAGAAGTAGAAATTATGTCTAAAGTTGATAAATCTTGATAAAGTTGATCAAGTTGATAACTTGAAATAGTAACTTGAAATAACTTAAAATAGTATTTAAGCATGTATTTAAAATTGTATCATTAACTAATAGAAGAACCTCAATCAGATATGGTGTATTTCTTCAAGCTTCTATTACATTTGTATGGACAGTAACTTCCTTGCCTTCATGCCATAACTATCCAAATTTCATAATCATTTTATTTCTTTTTTTTCATAATCATTTTAGTATAAATGCAACATTTCACATACATACATACACATATACTTCTTAGACAAAAATCATATTTACATTCATATGTTTTATATCATAATTTCCCCCATCCCAAAAAAGAACTACACTTTTTCACTGGCTTATGGGAATTTAAGGCAACTGAGTACATTGCGCTCATCCCTGGTATTTTCTTTGCAATTAAGCTTTAGTTTAAGCACCCTACCTCTTTTTATTTATTCATTTATTTATTTTGTTAGTTAACATATGGTGCAATATTGGTTTTTGGAATAGAATTCAGTGATTCTTCACTTACATACAACACCCAGTACTCATCACAAGTGCCCTCCTTAATACCCACCACTCATCTAGCCCATCCCCGCCCACTTCCTTCCATCAACCCTCAGTTTATTCTCTATCTTTAAGAGTCTCTTATGGTTTTTTTCCTCTCTTTTTCTTTTCTTCCCATGTTTGTCTCTTTTCTTTCTTAAAAAGAAGGTGTGTGTGTGTGTGTGTGTGTGTGTGTGTGTGTGTATGAATTGTATATATAAGAATATTATTCATCCATAAAAAAGGAATCTTGCCATTTGCAACAACATGGATGGACCTAGACCAAATTATTCTAAGTAAAATAAGTCAGTCAGAAAAAGACAAAAATGGTTTAAATGGTTAAAGTGAGATGAGGACTGTGAGACTGGCTGGTTCTTTTCTTGATAAGCCCCTTGGTACTACTGGACTTTACCCGTGTACACATAATACACTGGTCATTTAAAATAAAAAGAGGAACACCTGAGTGGCTCAGTGGGTTAAAGTCTCTACCTTCAGCTCAAGTCATGATGTCAGGGTCCTGGGATCAAGCCCTGCACTGGACTCCCTACTTGGTGGGGAGCCTGCTTCCCCCTCTCTCTCTGCCTGCCTCTCTGCCTACTTGTGATCTCTCTCTCTCTCTCTGTGTCAAATAAATAAATAAATAAATAAATAATCTTTAAATAAAATAAAAAATAATGAGTGACTTAAAAAACCCCAAGAGATTCTAAGACTGGGACTAATGCCTAATGAAATGTCATCATATAACATAAATTTTCAGATTCAACCTCTATAAAATGCTTTACAACCAACATTGCTTACAAACTAAATCTCTTAATTCTCTTTTCCTCATATATATTTAGGGATCACCTTCTACCCATTTCTATCTGAAACTCATTAGTCCCAATATATTTTAAGTAGTCCCAATATATTTTAAATAACTATTCGCCTTTTTTGCTGATTTTAAATTATACATATAAAAAGGCATACATATCGTGGAAAAATTGGACAATTCTGAAATATATATAGATCAAACAACCATAATCCACCCTTCAGAAACTAACTCGTACACCTGAAACTAATGTACTGTATGTTAACTAACCAGAATTTAACTAAAACTTAAAAAAAAAAAAAAACTTTAAATAGAAAAAACATAATGGAAGCAACCACTTTGGGTGGGATTTTTTGGTGTGTGTTTTTTTTTTTACTTTCAGTATTTTATTTATTTATTTAAGAGAGAGCATGAGAGAGGAATGGTCAGAGGGAGGAGAAGACTCTCCCGCTGAGCGGGGATCCCAGGATTCTGGGATCATGACCTGAGCTGAAGGCAGATGCTCAACCAACTGAGTCACCCAGGTGCTTCATGGAAGCAACCACTTTTGATACTTATCTTCAATTACCTTCCTTGTTTAACATAACTAAAATCATAACATGACTAATATTTTACATTCTACTTACAGAAATTCATATATAAAATTGTCCATGCTATCAAAAGGACTACTTAAATGTAATTTTTGAGATAAATGTTGACAGATTATAAAAATAGTACATATCAAATATAGAAAAGTCAGAAAATAGAGAAAAGCACAGAAAATAACAAGCCTTTAAAAGTCTTTAAAATTCTATAGTCTAGGGGCGCCTGGGTGGCTCAATGGATTGAAGCCTCCGCCTTCGGCTCAGGTAATGATCTCGGGGTCCTAGGATTGAGCCCCATATCAGGCTCTCTGTTCAATAAATAAATAATAATAAATAATAATAATAAATTAATAAATAAAAATAAATAAATAAAATTCTATAGAGATATTCAATTTTAACATTTTCTTATTTCTTATATCTCTTCCCATATTTGCTTCCCATATTTGCTCTGTATATAGTGTGTTTTAATAATTGATCTATTATATATGGAAGTTTGTTTCCTGCTTTTTTAAAACTAAACATTATAATAAAAACTATTCCCCTTGTATAACAACTTCCTCATAAATATTTTTACATTTTACTTATCAAATTTTAATTAATTCTTGTCCCATTATTAAATGCTGTTAAATTCTCATCCTACTATTAAATATTCTTGTTCTTCTGCTTTTTTTAATTGTTCAAATTGCACATAATGACAGAATGAACATATTTGTGCATAAAATCTTTGCCTCTTTTGGATTATTTTCATTGCTTAAGTTTCTAGAAGTAGAAACTGTCTCTAAAAGAAGTACAATAAATTTAGACTGTATAAAGATCATTCTGAGTACAATAATTGAAAAAGCATGTAATTTAGATGAAGGTGAAGTGATTCTTTGACTTATGTAAGAGGTTGCTGCATAATTAAAAATCAAAAGGTGTAGTGTGAGTTCTTTCAAATGCTTTTAAAAAGCAGTAAGAAAATATGATGCCTTTTAGGTTGAAGGTACACACAGAAACCTTAGAAATAACAATCTCCTTTCTCCCAAAAGTGAGTAATAATTTACACCAGGCAAACAAACAACTGCTGGTTTCATTCCTTTTACAGCCAATGTATCTCTATGGAAGCAGTAGAGAAGGTAAAGATTCTCAGTCAACTTTAAAGTACCAGTGCTTATTTACAAGGCTGTTAAAAGGGTTGCTTTAACAATCACACTTCCTCTCTGATCCTAATAATTCCTGCATGGCACCAAATTAAAGGAATGATGATCTAATGGAAAGTGGATCACTAGAAATTACAGAATCATTTTCTCAAGAAATATTCAATAACTGACATTTATATGCAGATCTCTAAAAGGAAAGGAAGAGATCCAATGACTTTGATAGATCTCTTAATCTCTTAGTGTTTTAATTTCTAAAGGCAAAATACTAATTAACCTTATCATAATAGGTGGATTATAATCCTGAAAATACCATAGGATGTTAGTAGTATGATGATTTTTTTGTTTAGGGACTTGTATTAATTACGTAGGTGTTAAATATTGGGGGCCTCTTAACATGCAAATGAAAACCACAATGAGATATCCCTTCATCCTTGTCAGAATGGCTAAAACGAAAAATGCAACAAACAAGAAATACTGGCAAGGATGTGGAGAAAGAGGAACCCTCGTGCACCATTGGTGGGTATGCAAACTAGTGCAACCACTATAGAAAATAGTATGGAGGTTCCTCAAAAAATTAAAATTGGAGTATCATATCATCCAGTAATTCCACTACTGATATTTATCCAAAGAATACAAAAATACTAATTTGGAAAAATATGCCCAGCCCTGTTTATTGCAGCATTTATACAATAGCAAGATATGGAAGCAATACATGTGTCCATTCATGGATGAATGGATAAAGAAGTTGTGGTACTTTAGATACAATGGAATATTACTCAGCCATAAAAAAAGAATGAAATCTTGCCACTTGAAACCATATGCATTGATCTTGAGAGTAAATACTAAGTAAAATAAGTCAGGCAGAGAAAGACAAATAGCATATGATTTCACACATATGTGTAATTTAAGAAACCAAACAAAGAAAAATGAGACTAGTAAAAAAAATCAGACCCTTAAATATAGAGAGCAAACTGGTGGTTACCAGAGGGGAGATGGATAGGAGGAAGGGAGAAATAGGTGAAGGGGTTTAAGAGTACACTTATCATGATGAGCACTGTGTAATGTATATAATTGTTGAATCATTATATTGTACACCTGAAACTAATATAACACTGTATGTTAATATACCAGAATTGAATAAAACAAATAAATTATTTTTTTTAATGTTGAGGGCCTCTTTTGGTATATCCTTCTTGGTATTATGCTTGTGATTTCTTGAAGCCCATAAATGATTAAAGGTGTTACATGGCACAAGATGATGAAGAAAGACAGCAAACTGTTACACACTGTAAGTTACAAAGGGGGTGTTTGAGGGCCCAGAGTTTGTAAAGCAAGTCATTTTGAGAATCCAAAAGATCCATATGGCCAGAAAATAAATTTAATGAGAAATGTGGTGGAAGAAAAACAGTCCAAACATAAAGAGGAGAGGTTGAGGGGCGCCTGGATGGCTCAGTCAGTCAAGCACTTGCCTTTGACTCAGTTCATGATCCCACGGTCCTGAGATCAAGCCCAACATCAGGGTCCCTACTCAGTGGGGAGTCTGCTTCTGCATCTCCCTCTGCTGCCCCTGCCCCACATTTGTGTGCTCACTTTCACTCTTCCTTGCAAATAAATAAATAAATAAAATCTTTTAAAAAAAGATGGAGAGGTTGACCAGAAACAGATCACAAAGGGTTTTATACACAAGGTTAAAGTAGTAAAACATCATTGAGTAGTAAAACGCATTTAAAAATGAGACGTTATGATAAGGCATAAAGAACATTCCACCTGGGGGCGCCTGGGTAGCCCAGTGGGTTAAAGCCTCTGCCCTCGGCTCAAGTCATGATCTCAGTGTCCTGGGATCAAACCCTGCATCGGGCTCTCTGCTCAGCGGGGAGCCTGCTTCCCACTCTCTCTGCCTGCCTCTCTGCCTACTTGTCATTGCTCTCTCTCAAATAAATAAATAAAATCTTAAAAAAAAGAAGAAGAAGAAGAAGAACATTCCACCTAGATAACAAAGAAATAACTGGGAGAAAAAAGAAGTTGTTGCAGCAGCCTAGGCAAGAGACAATAGCCAAAGTTAAGAAACAAGAACTGAGATGGTGTTGTGGGCTAAACTGTGCTCCCCAAATGCAGATGTGGAAGGCTTAACCCTCCAGTTCCTCAGCATGTGACTACATTTGGAGATAGAGCCTTATAAAGAGATGATTAAGTTAAAACAAGGCTGTTATATAGGTCCTAATCTAATCTGACTGGTGTTCTTAAAAGAAGAGGAACTATATACACACAGAGAGACACAAAGGATGTGTGCGCACAGAGGAAAGATCACAGAAAGACATGCAAGAAGGCAGCAGTCTGCAAGCCACAGAAAGAGGCCTTAACTCTGATATACCTTGATATCGGGTGTCAAGCCTCCAAAACGATGAGAAAATTTCTGGTTTATAAGCCACTCAATCTATGCTATTTTACTATGTTGTATGGCAAATGAATAGAGATGGCATAAGTGGTGAATGGATCTCAGAGATATTTAGAAATCAAAATTATCAAATTCAGTGACTAGACTTAAGTTTAAATGAAGTGGCAGGAACCATGGTGACTGGATAGTGGAGCCATTTCCTGAGGCAGGGAGGAGCGTGATGGACTGAAGATCACAAGTGCAGTTTGGAGCTGTTGAGTTCTTTGTAATTATAAGACATCCGAGTGAACATCTAATTATGGATTAAACAAGTAGACAGATATATGGATCTGGAACTCAGGGAGCGAGTTTGGAGAAAATGGGCCTGCACTCATCAACATACACATTAATGAAGACCCTGTTGGAGATAGGAGAACCATTGCTTGTACTTGGGGACTTTTCAGATATGAGATTATAGAAATGAAAAATTCACAGATGGTTCTATCCTCCCCTGGCAAAATCACTAAGTGTTGGCTCTTCGGTATTGAGGCAGACACTTGAATGCCTACCCAGAACACATTCCCCTTTTCTTCTTTTTAACAGGAGCTTATTTTGGACCAGGTTTCGGGCAATAATGTGCCAAGCCCCAGGGAATGAATCATGATTGGTACATGGAAATCA
This sequence comes from Procyon lotor, assembly GCA_028646535.1. Classification (NCBI taxonomy): domain Eukaryota; kingdom Metazoa; phylum Chordata; class Mammalia; order Carnivora; family Procyonidae; genus Procyon; species Procyon lotor. Next base: position 101,215,641 of record CM053604.1, read on the forward strand.
CTGTAATCTCCCTTCCCTTTGCCAGAGAATGTTTAGTAGGCACTTGACTTATTCGTTTCCAGTGGCAACATATCTGAAAATTTTTTCTTGATAAAAAAAAGGGGGAAATGTGCAAAGATATTTCCCTCTTTCTTCTTGAATTTGAGGACTATTGAGAAGATGGCATATTTGATATAGCATTAGCTATGTTGTGAGAATGAGGGAAAGTCAACAAAATTGAAGAGAAGCCTCCCTGGGGGTCTGGACCTGTGTAGTTGCTGAAACAATCCTGGAATCACACTCCACTTCACTTGTCTTGGGGGATAAATAATCTCCCACTGTTCATTCCACTTTCAGTTAAGAATCTTGTTTTGTGAAGCCAAAAGCACTCCCGTAGGTACCAGGATTTCCCTCAAATAGCTCACCTACTAAATGATATGAAAAGTATCTCTTTTACTCCCAGTTTCCTTGAGATATAACTAACATATGACATCGTTTAAGTTTAGGTTGGACAACATGATGATTTGACACAAGTATGTATTGCAAAACATTACCACAATCAGGTTAATTAATACTTCCATCATCTCATATACTTGTACATTTTTCTGGTGATAACATTTAGGATCTACTCCTAGTAATTTTTACATACACAAAATGGTATTGTTAACTATAGTCACCATGCTGTACATTAGATTCCCAGAACTTATTCATCTTATAACTAAAAGTGTGTACACTTTGACTAACATCTCCCCATTTCCCACACTCCTGGGCCCTGGCAACCACCATTCTACTGTTTCTGAGTTTGACTTTTTTAGATTCCACACATAAGTGAGATCATACAGCATTTTTCTTTCTGTGCCTGGCTTATTTTATTTAGCATAATGCCTCCAGGTTCATCCATGCTGTCACAAAAGGCAGGATTCCCTTCTTTCTATGGCTGTATAATATTCCATTGTGTTCATTATATGTATGTGTACACACACACACACACATCCCACATGGATACTTTAGTTGTTTCCATGTTTTAGCTATTGGAAATAATGTTGCATTGAACATAAGGATGTAGATATTTCTTTGAGATAGTGATTTCATTTTATGGAAGGTATCTTGAAAGTGCCGGCTAAGATGTCAACTTGTTCAGCTTGTTAAAGCGAAGAGTCTCCAGATTTTAGTCTGAGGGTTCCTATTTCCTCTTTCAGTTTCTAGTTAGAAAATAGTAATGATTTAAAAGATAGCATTGGCCACCTCCTCTGTGTGAAAAATAGTAAAATTGAATAGTTAGTAGGATGTAAGATAGAAAACATCAAGAACCAGTTCTTTAAAATATTTTATACAATACCAAATCTTTAAATGGGTTTCACAACAGCCATCAATTACTTATGACATACTGTGATTTCAAGTATACATTTCTTTAATAATCAGATAGTAAATGCTCAACAAATACTTTTGATTGAATTTGATGTGAGAATCACTGAAAATTAAGAGCAGAATCATTTTGTTTCCTTGTATAAGAAAAAACTCACAAAGATGTTTCTTCACATTTTATCATAAAAGAAATTTCTTAAAAACCCAACAATACCTACCACTTTACTTTTTTTACTACACAGAACCTTACAAAGTGACTTCTCTTTGGTGATCTAAAGCAGGAATAGAGATAAGAACTATGTCTCTGATCTCCCAGGGGAATTCCAGGAAAACTTTTTTTAAAAAAGGATAACGCCAATTCTCTTTAAGCATTGAAAAAATGTAGAAAAATGAAGGAAAACTCTCAAAATTATTTTTACGAAGTGAGCAAAACCTGATATTGACCTTGAGGATATATACACTATTCAAAACACACACAAACACAAACTCCAGACCAATTTCACTTTTGACTATCACTGTAAAAATCCTAAAGAAAATATTAGCAAACAAAATCCATCAATACTTTGAACAGTTGTGGATCATGACTAAATATGGTTTAGTCTTAAGATCATTCAAGATGAGAAAAGACATTAATACTATTTAGATGTATTGATGTCAGATCATGTCACTTCTCTTTCCCAAAATATCTGAAGACTTCCCATTTCACTCAGAGGAAGAGCCAAAAATTCTTACACTGACCTAAAAGGTCTATATAATCTGACAACTATTGTCCCTGTCTCTTATTCTCTCTTCAGTCACATGGCTCCCCCCACAATGAGCAGTGCTGCTCCTCAAAATCCAGGAATGTTCCTGCCCTAATGTCTTTGCACTCTTCATTCACAAACTTCCACCGAATATCTGTGAGGTTAAATCTCTCATCCTCTAAAATATTTTGCTTGAATGTCACCTTCCCTATGAAGCTTATTTTGCTTTAAACTTGAAACTGTCCTACCCCTACCCATGGCACTTCTGATCTCTGGTCCTGCTCTGTGTTTTCTTTTTTGAATAGCACTTGCTACAGCACTTCTGTATCATCTTCTAGAACTGAGTCAGTGTATTTATATATCATCATTTTCTGTCTCTCTCTCTCTCTCTCCAGCCATTACATAAGTTTTTTGTCTGTTTCATTCACCATGATAATCCATGTGTCTACAATAGTACCTGGCACATAGTTAGCAAATAATTTTCTTAACATAGATGACTGAATAATTAATATAGCTAAAGAAAAGTCACGTGATGTTCTCCATAGCCAGTAAAAAGCCATTTGATAAGGAGGAGGAGCAAGATGGCAGAGGAGTAGAAGATTTAAATTTCATCTGGTCCCAGGAATTCAGCTAGTTATCAAACCATTCTGAACAACTACAAACTCAACAGATCTAAGAGAAGAAGAGTAGCAATTCTAGGAACAGAAAAGCAACCACTTACTGGAAGGTAAGACGTGTGGAGAAGTGAATCCAAGGTGATCTACGGAAAGATAGAATGCAGGGGAAGGAGCCAGCTACCAGCAAGTGGTAGAGCAGCAGAGCACAAAATCAGAACTTTTAGAAGTCTGCTCCAGGGAGGGACATCACTGCAGAGGTTAAGCAGGGGGTGGAGCCTTCGTGGAGACAGTGTGGTCTCAGAACCCACGGGGGCACAAAAAGACTAGGGGTGTCTGAGGTGGCAGAGCTCCAGGTATCAGAGCGGGGAAGCCAGCTGCAGAGACGGAGCTGAAGAGTAAGCTCTTACCTTGGGGTTACCCTACCGTGATTCGAGGCACAGTCGGGCTACTGCTTTTCAGGCAGGGACCCCACAAGTGGCAGATCCGGGGAGACTCACCTTCCTCCTCCAGGAGAAGTGGCGAGGGAACGTGCTCCAGGAATCTGCTGGGTTTGGAGACTCTAAACAGGGCATGCTCCAGAGAGAAATGCTAGGTCACAAGCCAGGTGAGCATGGATCGCCGCCGGAGACCAGGAAGGCAGGAGTGATTGACAGCTTGTCTCTGAGGGCTCACTGAGTAGTGGGGCCCTGAGTTCTCAGCTTCTACCGCGCCTAAGATTGGGAGGCCACCATTTTCATTCCTGTCCTCCCAAGCTGTAAGGAAAATGTTCAGGGAACAAAAGCTACCAAAGCCAACTTGAGCAAATTACTTAACCCGGCCCCTTGCAAGGGCGGTGCAATTCCGCCACAGGCAAAGACTTTTTAACAATCGGGGCAACAGGCCCCTCTCCCAGGAAATCAGCAAGAACATCCAGCCAAGACTAAGTTTACTGATCAACAAGAACTACAAAAGAGCAGTGCTAAGGAAAGACAGCACATAGAATTCATGGCCTTTTTCCTATGATTGTTTAGACTTTCAAAGTTACATTTTTAAAATTTCCATTATTTTTTCTTTTTCTATTTTTTTTAATATTTCCTCTTTCCTATTTTAACCTATTTTAACTATTTTATCTTACCACTACCTCTTTAAAAAATTTTTTAATTTTAACTTTTATAGTCATATTCTATTCCTTCATTGTATTTAACCTTATTTTTTGTGTACATATAAGTATTTCTTTCTTTAAAATTTTGGGATACATTTTCTTCTAACAGACCAATATATACCCTCAATCTAGCATATGGCTTTGTTCTAGTCTCCAGTCTGATCACATTCTCTCCCTTTTTGTTTTTTTCTTTTTTCAACCAATTTCTTATCTTATAAATTCCTTTTTAAAATATTTTTAACTTTCATCTTTACAGTCATATTCTATCCCTTCATCATGTTTAATCCATATATATACGTGTATATATACACGTATATATATGGATATATATATATATATATATATATATGGTTTTTTTTTCTTTCTTTAAACTTAAGGAGGCAGTTTCTTCTAATGGACCAAAATACACCGAGAATCAAGTGTGTGGCTCTGTTCTATTCACCAGGCTAATCATATTTTTTTTTTCTTTCTTCTCCCCCTGGTTTCAGGTCTCTTCTGATTTAGTTAGTATATATTTTTCTGGGGTCATTGTTATCCTTTTAGCATTTTCTTCTCTTATTCATCTATTCTTCTTTGGACAAAATGCCAAGGCAGGAAAACTCACCTCAAAATAAAAGAACAAGAATCAGGACCAATTGCTAGGGACCTAATCAATATGGATAGTAGTAAGATGTCAGAACTAGAGTTCAGAATGATGATTATAAAGTTCAGAATGATGATTATAAAGCTGGGATTGAAAAAAGCATACAAGATACTAGAGAACCCCTTTCTGGAAAAATAAAATCCCTTTCAGGAGAAATAAAAGAACTAAAATATAGCCAAGTTGAAATCAAAAAAGCTATTAATGAGGTGCAATTAAAAAATGGAGGCTCTTACTGTTAGGATAAATGAGGCAGAAGAGAGACTTAGTGATATAGAATACCAAATCATGGAGAATAAAGAAGCTGAGAAAAAGACATAAACAACTACTGGATCATGAGGGGAGAATTTGAGATATAAGTGATACCATAAGATGAAACAATTATTAGAATAATTGGGATCCCAGAAGAAGAGAGATTAGGAAAGAAGGTATATTGGAGCAAATTATAGCAGAGAACTTCCCTAATTTGGGGAGGGAAACAAGCATCAACATCCAGGAGGCACAGAGAACTCCCCTCAAAATCAATAAAAATTGTTCAACACTCTGTCATCTGATAGTAAAACTTAAAAGTCTCAGAGACCCAAATTAATAAAAAGGACCTAAATTAATAAAATCACAAATGAAAGAGGAGAGACCACAACCAACACTAAAGAAATACAATTATAAGAACATATTATGAGCAACTATACATCAGCTAATTTGATAATCTGGAAGAAATGGATACATTCCTAGAGACATGTAAACCACCAAAACCGAACCAGGAAGAAATAGAAAACCTGAACAGACCTATAACTAGTAAGGAGATTGAATCAGTACTCAAAATCTCCCAACAAAAAAGAGCCCAGGGCCAGATGGCTTCCCAGGGGAATTCTACCAAACATTTAAAGAAGAATTGATACCTATTCTCTTGAAACTGTTCCAAAAAATAGAAATTGAAGGAAAACTTTCAAGCTCATTGTATAAGGCCAGCATTACCTTGATTCCAAAACCAGACAAAGACCCCATCAAAATGGAAATTACAGACCAATATCATTGAGGAACACAGATGCAAACATTCTCACCAAAATACTAGCCAATAGGATCCAACAGTACATGAAAAGGATTATTCACCATGACCAAGTGGGATTTACTCCTGGGCTGTAAGGTTGGTTCAACATCCGCAAATCAATCAATGTGATACATTAGATTAATAAAAGAAAAAACAAGAACCATATGATACTCTCAATAGATGCTGAAAAGCATTTGACAAAGTACAGCATCCTTTCTTGATCAAAACTCTTTACAATGTAGGCATAGAGATTACATACCTCAATATCATCAAACCCATCTATGAAAAATCCACAGCAAATATCATTCTCAATGGGGAAACACTGAGAGCTTTTCCCCTAAGGTCAGGAACATGGCAGGGATGTCCACTTTTATCACTGCTATTCAACAAAGTACTAGATGTCCTGGCCTCAGCAATCAGACAACAAAAAGAAATAAAAGGCATCTAAATTGGCCAAGAAGAAGTCAAACTCTCACTATTTGCAGATGATGTGATACTTTATGTGGAAAACCCAAAAGACTCCACTCCAAAACTGCTAGAACTCATACAGGAATTCAGTAAAGTGTCAGGATATAAAATAAATGCACAGAAATCAGTTGCATTTCTATACACCAATAAGACAGAAGAAGAGAAGAAAGAGAAACTAAGGAGTTGATCCCATTTACAGTTGCACCATAAGATACCTAGGTATAAATCTAACCAAAGAGGCAAAGAATCTGTACTCCGAAAACTATAGAGTACTCATGATATAATTTAAGGAAGACACAAAGAAATGGAAAAACATTCCTTGCTCATGGATTGGGAGAACAAATATTGTGAAAATGTCTATGCTATCTAGAGCAATCTGCACATTTAATGTGATCCCTATCAAAATACCATCAGCTTCTTTCAATGAAATGGAAAAAAAAATCCTAAAATTTATATGGAACCAGAAAAGATCCTAAATAGCCAGAGGAATGTTAAAAAAGAAAGCCAAAGTTGGCAGCATCTCAATTCCAGAGTTCAAGCTCTGTGACAAAGCTGTAATCAAGACAGTATATACTGGCACAAAACAGACACATAGATCAATAGAACAGAATAGAGAGCCCAGAAATGGACCCTCAACTCTATGGTCAACTAATCTTTGACAAAGCAGAAAAGAATGTCCAATGGAAAAAAGTCTCTTCAACAAATGGTTTTGGAAAAATTGGATAGCCACATGCAGAAGAATGAAACTGGACCATTTCCTTACACCACACACAAAAATACTCAAAATGGATGAAAGGCCTCACATGAGACAGAAATCCATCAAAATACTAGAGGAGAACACAGGTAGCAACCCCTTCGACTTCAGCCACACCAACTTCTTCCTAGAAACATCACCAAAGGTAAGGTAAACAAAGGCAAAAATGAACTATTGGGACTTCATCAAGATCAAAAGCTTTTGCACAGCAAATGAAATAGTAAACAAAACCAAAAGACAACCAACAGAATGGGAGAAGATATTTGCAAATGACATATCAGATAAAGGGCTAGTATCCAAAATATATAAAGAACTTATCGAACTCAACACCCAAAGAACAAATCATCCAATCAAGAAATGGATCACTGGGTATGGGGCATAATCAATGAATCTTGGAACACTGAAAAAATAAAATTAAATTTAAAAAAATTAACCTATTTCACTACAGCAACATTAAAAAAAAAAAGAAAAAGAAGTGGACAGAAGACATAAGCATACATTTCTGCAAAGAAGATATCCAAATGGTCAACAGACACATGAAAAAGTGCTTGACATCACTCAGCATCAGGGAAATACAAATCAAAACCACAGTGAAATACCACCTCACACCAGTGAATGACTAAAATTAACCAGTCAGGAAATAACAGGTTTTGGTGAGGATGTGGAAAAAAGGGAACCCTCCTACACTGTTGGTGGGAACGCAAGCTGGAGCAGCCATTCTGGAAAACAGTAGGGAGGTTCCTCAAAAAGTTGAAAATAGAATTATACTATGCTCCAGCAATTGCACTTCAGGGTATTTACCCTAAAGATACAAATGTAGTGATCCGAAGGGGCATGTGCACCAGAATGTTTATAGCAGCAATGTCCACAATAGCCAAACTATGGAAAGAGCCTAGATTTGGTGTATGTGT
>CM053604.1:101230843-101256837 GCA_028646535.1 Procyon lotor
AAGAGTTCACAGTTTGAATATACCACTTCATTTTTAAATACCCAGTGTCCTAAAGGACTGCATCCAGGGCTCTCCTGCCTTACCACATGCCCTGGGGGAAATGTGCTGAGATGCGTTTGATCGACTTCTTTCAAACCAACTTGGACCCCACTGATGGCACAACATAGGGTCCGGTTAACATTCAAGTCACTCTCTAAGCAACAGAGAAAAAAACTAAGCACACAAAGTGGGAAGTCTTAAAATGGCAACTAGAAAATTCAAAGTGAGTCTTAGAAAATTATGAAACCGGAATTCTAAATGAAGACTCTTACCCACTTCATCTAAATCTACAGCTACCTACCAATCTGGGTGAAACACCCAGCATAATTTTTAAGCCACAAATTCTATCTGCATTCCTCCTCCCTCTAGCAAGTAAGTCATACAGAAAAGGTATTTCTGAAGGCCTTAAAATTGGTGAAAATAAAATGCAAAGGAAAATAGAGCAGGAGGCTGTGTTGATAGCCTGTCCAGATCCCCCCTCAGCAGGGAATTACCACTGCCTCCTCCCCGCCCCGCCCCAAACACTCACACACACACACACACACACACACACAGCCAATGACAGGCCGCCATCCTTGAGTGACAAGGTGCGGTGTGGTTTATGGTGCTATTTATGCTTCCATTGTCCCTCCTTTCACCCCCAAGCCAAGGCTAAAATGCCCCTGAATCACATCCTCGCTCTGTCTTCTCCCTTCCCTGGCCTTCATCACCTCTTCCTTACAGCCCTCTTCCCAAAGAGCATCCCCTTAATTAGTCATGGCACCTGAATCCCCATCTCAGGCTTTGCTTCTGAAAACCCAGAATAAAACAGTATATATCCAGGTTAGGCTATTGACTTAAAATCCAAAATTAGAAAGGCTTAAGTTAGATTAAATTGAAATAAATCCTACCTCATTTTGAGTCTACTTGAATTTAACAGATTCTAAGTTCACAGAACTACAAAGTTACTGTGTGCAGAGGAAGAACTTTTTCTACTTCCGTTGACAGGTTCATTGCCCATTCATGCCATGACAGTACTGGGGAGGAAAATGGGCATCCTCCATTCAAACGAACAGCTGCAATGCACGGTACCACTTTTTGTTTTGTTCCTTTTCTGCATAGAGTTGGTTAGTTTGCTTTTATTTGTGTATTTGTTTTTAATCTTTTAATATAGAAAACTTGATTCTTTTTTTTTTTTTAAGATTTATTTATTTATTTGACAGAGAGAGATCACAAGTAGGCAGAGAGGCAGACGGGGGGGGGGGGGGGGGAAGCAGGCTCCCCGCAGAGCAGAGAGCCCAATGTGGGGCTAGATCCCAGGACCCTGAGATCATGACCTGAGCCGAAGGCAGAGGCTTTAACCCACTGAGACACCCAGGTGCCCCTAGAAAACTTGATTTTGAAGCTTAAAGAAATCATTTATTTAGCCAACTCAGAGTTCCTTTTTTCTAATTTAAATTGTTTATTGTCTGAAGTTGTTCTTGTGTATTTGATGGATTTTAAGAGGACTCTATCTCATGGTTTCCATTATAACTTTATATTGGTTATAGTCAGTTAAGAATTTAATCTGTCTCCTGCACTTTATTAGCAAACTGAGTTATCCTCACAATATGCAGGCTTGCTTCTGTCTGGTCAGTTATTTCTCTTAGGAATTAAAATGCCTCTTGAGAACTCGGTCAATTGCTTTTTTATTTTTAGTTTACATTTTTAGTAATAACATTATAAAAAACTTCAATGGAGATATAGTATTTATTACATTCTCTTGGGCCTAAATTCTCTTGAGGCATTTATATATATTTGATTTATATACTACTTTCTCAGAGAACAGTTAGATTTATATTTCAGTCAGTGTTCTATTTTCACACATTATGTTAGGAACACACACAGCCTTAATTAAAATGACACCACAAGGTGGCTATACCTTTTTTGGGAGACAATGTTCTTTCTTTGGTGCTTAGACTAATCCAAATTAATAATAAGCTGGATAAAAATACACATCTCCTACATTATACTATTGGTTTATCTGATTCACATTAATATACTATTATTATAATTTCTTTTTCAAGTTGCCACCAGCTATGTACTCTTATTTAACGTATTTTTAATTTTGTAGTTTACTCTGTGAATTTCCATTTCTAATTCTATATGCAAATATTTTCCTATATATTCAACAATCTTATTTAAAAACAGACAAAATGATGCATTTTCATTTTTCTCCACTTCTTAGGTATAAAATGGAAATATTAACAAAAATTAATTCATAGAATTGTAAAGAAGACACACTTGGCATGTAGTGAGCACTTGCTAAATGCTAACTTGACTGACAAGGACACAGGTGTTATTGGCTCCGTGGTACGGTGTTTAGGTCTGGACGCACAGCATAAATGTGTCACTGGGACATCAAAGTACATCTAAAGAAGTAAAGGCATCCGGAAGTCTTATCACCAAATGACTGACTAAAGGAACTAGCATGTTCTGTGCAGGGAAGATTAGATTTTGCTCTGAGTGTCCATACAAGCCAGGATGAAACCCAAAGAAGACAGAGGCTATAGGAAGACAGCCTTTGTTCCTTTATATGGAAAAATGTACGCCTGCCACAGAAAGTCATGAGTCCCTGTTACAGGAGACAAAGCAAAAGCTGAATGACTGCCTTTCAGAGATATTGTAAAAGAGATTTCCTCAACTGGGTGGGAAGTTTGACCAAAAGATTTCAAGATTCCTAACAACTGTTACAATTCATCCCAATTTCTATAATGGAAAAACAAGAAAAACTAAAGCTCGCTGCATGTTTACTATGTAGCACTGTGAAAGGCACTTTAAGTGCATCATCTTACTGAATCATCCGTCCTTCGGGAGGTAAGTACTAAGACAATCACTCCCATTTTATAAAAAGGGAAATAATGGCTTTGATTCTAGGTCTTGGGAGACCCAGCAGCCCTTAACCATTAGACTGTATAGCTTCCAAGGACATGATCTATTTGACTTGGGTCCCCTCGGTAATACCAGTGGAGCCAAACTTCCCATCCTCTTTTCTACATAGTCTTCTAACCTGGTTCTATTATTTGGAATTGCTTTCATTTCGGTCAAAATATGCAAGGTCATGCTATATGAACAAAAACTCCTAAGTCTTGCTGTCTTCTACAAAGCTTTCTCTCTCATTCACTACACATGTTGGTGACCTATTCCACATTTCCTGATATTGGACTGGGGTGTATGGAGCAGCCCCTATCCCAAAAGATGTCGGTGGCCATAGCAAAGGAAAAAAGAAAGATCTGAAGTGGGCTGCACTGGCAGTTAGATGCTCAGGTAAAGAAGACACAAATTTAATTATTGCTCACAAGTCACTGATCGGAACAAGTCATTTGGCCACCCAAACACCCAGGACCAGATAGGCTGATAAATGGATAAAAAAGGATGTGGTGTGTGTGTTTATATGATAGAATATTTCTCGGCCATAAAAAAGAGTGAAATCTTGCCATTTGCAATGACATGGATGGACTAGAGTATGATGCTAAGTGAAATCAAGTCAATGAGAAAAAGACAAATACCATATGATTTCACTCATGTGGAATTTAAGAAACAAAACAAACTAACAAAGGGAGAAAAAAAAAGAGAGAGAGGCAAACCAAGAAACAGACTCTTAACTATAGAGAACACACTCTATAGTTGGTGTGTTACCAGTGTGTTGGTGTGTTACCAGTGTGTTACCTCTGATGGTTCCCAGAGGGGAAGTGAGTGGGGGGAGGGGTTAAATAGGTGATGGGGATTCAGGAGGGCACCTGCTGTGATGAGCACTGGGTGACGTATGGAAGTGTGGCATCACTGTATTGTACACCTGAAACTAATACTATTCCTGTTAAGTAACTGGAATTTAAATTAAAACTTAAAAAAAAAACCCGCATGGCCAGGAAGTGCAATCTTGTGATAGCTCAGAAGGCAGAAAGAAGTATTTGGGAACAGAGAACCACATTTTCACTACAAAGTTTTTAAGCATTCTTTCATTCAAAAGCTGCTGATATCTCACAGCTTCTCAAAATATTTTTCTTAAGTAACGAATGAGAGAGGCAAACTTTCTGTGCTGGCACAATATGGTCATGGTACTGTCTCTGCTTCCTTTTTTCAGTATCTATACCTCTTCTGAAAATGCAGTGTTTCTTCCAACTTGAATAAAAAATAATTAAGATGTAAAATACTACAAGGGTATGTTTATCCACACGGAAAACAACCCACTGAAGTAGAGATAATGACACAATATTAATATGCAGCCTTTTTAGAAACAGAGACTGAATTTCTCTCATTCTCAATAATTTGAAATTATGAAGATATATATTTTTATTAACGTGCTTCATTGTTGGGGCACCTGGGTGGTTCAGTCATTTAAGCATCTAACTCTGGCTCAGGTCATGATCTCAGGGTCCTGGGATCAAGCCCTATGTCAGGCTCTCTGCTCAGCAGGAAGTCTGCTTCTCCCTCTCTCTCTGCCTGCAGCTCCCCTTGCTTGTGCTCTCTCTCTCTGTCAAATAAACAAAATCTTTTTTAAAAAGTTTTTTATTGTTTATAGATATAAGTCACTAAATACACTTAGTGCCTGTCCCTAACTATTTTCTCTTTCAAATGACCTCTACATTTAACACTCATTCACATGAGACTCAGTGGACTTTTGGTTGTTCCAGTTGGAATGATAGCAGTTTGGGTCTAGAGCTGTGGCCCTGCTCTGGAAGTTCCAGTGAGAAAGCAAAGGCTGCATGCAGGAGCTGTCAGTCCTCTGGGATCTTTCCCTAAACCCTTTCCTTCCACTAAACCCTCTTGGCTTTCAGACACAAAGAGCAATTAGTTGGTAAATGTTGTCTTAAATCCACTCAATTAAGTAAGTGATTACTTTGAAATTTAGAATTAACCATACTCCAAAGCTACAGGTTTTCTGGTATGAATCACTCCTTCCAAAGACAATGTCCAAAAGTTTTCTCTCTGTAATATCAGAAGAGTAGATTTCTTTGGTTATGAGCTGTCATAGCAATCTCAATTGTAACTCATTTCCCCCAGTTCTTTATTCAGATACAGAATTTCAATGTCTCTCTCTCAAAAAGAGAGTTCGATCACCTCAACATTATCCCACTTTATACAAATGATTTTTTAAGTAGAGGATCCTTTCTTCGTTAAAGGAAAGACATTAGGAACTAAAAAATTATATCTTAATTTTAATGATATAAATTAGAAATAATTCAAAATGAAAATCACTGCCTTTGGATTTGAAAATAACATTTTTTGACAAAATGTTGAGGATTTTTTTAAAAAGTCATTTGCATTTTAGCACCAGAAAAATTAAAGCTAAGAGATATACTGGAGGGGAAAAATGAGGGCAATTTTGTGTACTACGACCTTGGAATTGTGTGCTAATCTCTTTGATGAGCTAAAGTACATGTCAAACTTGTCTAGTAGCTGTGCTTCTCTTGATATATTTTAAGGGCAAGTTATTTGCATTTTGTGAATATGATAGGTTATTTTCCTTCTTTTCACTTCTAGAAAATTTAGTACTTTTTCAGGGGGGATATAGTTACTAGATTACATCAACAGGAGTATTGATAATCTAACATTTCATTTTCTGCTAGTAGAGATGCCAAAAAAAGGTCCCATTCACTTGTTTTAGATCCTTGATCACAAGTTTGATTATTTTCACTAAATGTATTACATAAACTTAAAATTTTACTGTAACTTTATCTGGCTGGCTTTAATTTACCAGCAAATTGCTTGTTTTTTGTTCAACTGTTCATCCAATCAATGTATGAATAAAAAGTGCCTATTATGTGCAAAGCACAGCGCTGTTGGGAACCTTACAAGAGAACCCCTGACCTCAAGAAATCTATAATGTATAATCTAGTAGAGGTATTAAAAGTTGGCATGTAAACAAATAAGCATGATACAAAGAAGCATGTAAAAAATGTTAGAAGCACAAGTGCTTTGGTGCACAGATCCTGGAGATCACTTTCAGCCAAGGAACTTGAGGACAGCTCCATAGAAGGGTAGCCTAGGACCTGGACCAGACCTTAAAGTTCGGGTAGAATTTTAAGAGACAGAATTGAGAAAGTAGAGCACTCTGAAAGGAGAAAACATAAACTAGCAGAGACTGTGTTTGAGAAAAACCAAGTAGTCTTGTTTGGTTATAGCATAGGACACAGTGAAGAAGTAGGAAATAAAATGCAAACTGTAGATTCTTAGAGCCATATAACACTCAAGCTAGAAGGGATCTCAGTGAACACTTGGCCAACTCTCTTATTTTTACAGTAGTAGAAAATAAAAGCCCCTTTTTACATGTTCGATTTTTCATGTACCCTTGACTCTAGATACTTCTTTTTAATTTGATTATGTTGCCCATTTTCCATTGATAGGCTCAAATGTCACTTCAATGCAATTAGTTTGAGAGAGGGTTAACAAATTTATCTGGGAAATACACATACATGAGAAGCAATGACCACATCTTCCTTTTTCCAGAAGATCTAACAGCCAAAATTTGAGGATGGCAAATCTTTTCCCTAAGCCTTAGTTTATTTGGTTACACAGAGGAATGAGGCTAACAAGCCCCTAAATTATATAAAGCAAGTTCTTCATCTGAATGTTCAGGACAATGCTACAAAAGAACTAACACCATTATTTCCAGTATTTTATTTGAGAAGTTGCCGTCCTTTAGTATCGCTCAGAAAGACATTGCCTGCTGTCCCCAAATCCCCAAGTCCCAGTAGACACTGCCCTGTCCCCTTTTACATCCTCTGAATACTAAACTGTTTTCTTTTTTTTTTTTTTTAAAGATTTTATTTATTTATTTATTTATTTGCCAGAGAGAGAGAGAGAGAGGGAGAGATCAGAAGCAGGCAGAGAGGCAGGCAGAGAGAGGGAGGGAAGCAGGCTCCCTGCCGAGCAGAGAGCCCGATGCGGAGCTCGATCCCAGGACCCTGAGATCATGACCTGAGCTGAAGGCAGAGGCTTTAACCCACTGAGCCACCCAGGTGCCCCACTAAACTGTTTTCTTAAACTCAAATACAAACAAGCAAAACAAACAGAAAACTTTTCCCCCTCATCTCTTGAAATGGCACAACGCTCATCCTCCTGCACAGGTCTGCCTCTCTGATGGTTGCACTGCAGTGTCCTCATCTATAATAATGTTCTTTTCAACTGTTGTTTCTCCTTGGAATCTCACAGCCAGCTCATCCTGTGTTTCTATTCACTTTGACAGGAGCTCTCTCCACTATGGTCTTCACAAACTCAACTCTCCAGCTTCTGATACATGGGAGAAATGAATAACCCAGCAAGCTCTCTCCAATAGCCAAAATAAAGCACAATGACCATTTTCATTTTTAAAAGCTCTTGAAAGCTTGTCATTGTTGTTGAAATAGCTTTTTCTTTGCAGCTACTGAAGTCTACAGCAGCATCTCTTTTTACACAGGTCTGTTGGTACCTTTCCGTAATATCTACTGCTCCCAAAGTCATCTCCCCCACAACTGTTTTCAGGGCTTACCGTAGAACACAAATCGGTTCTCATCTTACTGCTTCTAATAGTCACTTGCTTTCAAGGTCAGTCACCTCTTGTTTAGAAAAGCCAGAAATCCTTTATTTTGAGGGTCAGTCTTTGGTTTGCCTCTGCACAGCAGTAGCTCATTCTCCATCCTGTTCCTGGCAGAAACATTCTCATACACATGAGCCAGTTCCAAGTTGTTAGCATAAGAGCTGTGCGATAATCGATACGGATTTCACCCTAGTCCTCTACCCCTGTGCACTTAAAGTGCTTTCCTATATACTCAGGTGTTGCAAGCTCTGAATACTAGCAAAAGTTAATCTCCTTTAATCTGTTCTACTTGAAGCTAAGTCTTCAAGCCCAATCATCCAATTTAGTAAAGCACAAACTAATAGGTCTTCATAACAACTGGGACAAAAGGCCAATGATAATTTGTTACTATTCACTAGGAGAAAAGCAATAACATCCCCCTCAGCAGGCAGAAAAATCCACTGCAACTGTTTAGAATTCTACATGTCTATATATATTACCAACGCATGTATTTTTAAGGGAGGGGTAAAAATATTTAACATTGCCTGCAGCATGAAGGAGAGACAAATCCAGAAGCGAAGTTTTATTTCCTGAAGATAAGGGCAAACTTCAAGAAACAAAAGCTTAATGAAAGTATTTATCCATTATAGGATTGCCGCTGTCCACTTTTGCCTAGAATACAGCAAACTAATCATTCTCCATTTGAACATATTAACTCCACTTATTTTTTGAAACAAATATGAACTAGACACTTACTAGGTACTAAAGATTATGTTAAACATTAGGGAGATATTGATGAAAATTAGCAACACAATCCTGACCCAAAAAGAGATTATAATTGATGGTGAATTAAAGTAACAATTAATTTATAAATGTAAGATGATACAGGAACAGAGAATTGGAAAACTCTGAAGTACCTCAAGTTTAAAGGACAGGCAAGGAAATGACCTTGAGGAAGATGACAAGGTAAGACAAGAAGTGAAAAAATGAAACTGGTCATCTCCTTTCACAGCAAAGTCCTAGATTTCAGATAAATTTCAATAATATATACATTGCTGGGTCCATAAAAAATTAAAGAAAATTTCTCAGTGGAAAATTTAAATGAATAAGAAAACCAAGAAAGGCTAGGACAAATAATACCAGAAAACTAGACCTTCAATCCCCCAAGGTAAAGCAGAACAGAAATCAGACAGGCCTTGGCCCTGTGTCCCAGGGAGACAATGACCCTGCCCCCTATCCCCCCCCACAGAACTGCAATCCTCAAAAGTTAAGTACTGTCTGTAAAAGACAAACTGTAAAACTTCCACTCATTAACAAAGAGAAGAGATTCTCCCTCATACCTCTGAGCAGAAAATATAAAACAATGGTCTTTTCTGAAAAATGGTATCTATAGTTATTCTTTCAGAGTCTGAATTTTAAATGACATTGTTCATACAGAGAAGGTTGTGGAGGTCCATGGTATCTGGCAGAAATGAATGCAAATCTTCTTTGGTCCCTTACGAATCACATAGATTAACTTTAGTCAAAATGTGCTCACATTTAAAAATGAACATAAACTCAAGAAAACAAGCCATTGTGACAAGAGTCAGTAGGAACACAAAAAATTATAGAACTTCAAGACTTAAGACATTAGACCTGACAGATATAAGTATGCATGAAATGCCTAAAGAAATAAAAGATGAGATTTAAATTTGAGAAAGGAACAAGAATGAGAAAAAATGATGGAAACAAATGTGAAGAGAAAAAAAGAAAACTAAATACAATGGACTAAATATCTTGCGTTAAGCCTTCCGGATCCCCTCTTTCCACCCTTTTCTGCCATGTTCTCTCCCTCTGTATTTACTGGACCTGGACCTGTATCTATTATCATATGAATCACATCATGATCCCAGTCTTCTGATTGGGTTTGGCCAGTGCTAAGCACAAGAAGAGCAGAGGAAGGAAGGGGACCAAGTCTAGGCATTTATAACCTTGGCTCTTCTGTGAGAGATCCCCACAACTGACTGTGCCTCTTGACAGAAGCAGTGACTCCTGCTCCTTTCTTCCAGTTTCCAACAGCCTCTCTCTCTCTCTGACAGCTCTGTCACTGTTATTTCTGAGTTTTTGCACTCTTCCTTGCGGTTCCCCTTTACCCTAACCAGAAAGAAAAGATAGATCACTACAAAGAAATTGCAATCGGACTGACAGAAAATTCTTAATAGTAACAACAGAAGCCAGAAAACTGTGGAACAATATGTTAAGGTGCTGAGAGAAAAACTATAAACTTAGAACTGTTTAACACTATTATTCAATAGCAGACCCCAAATGAAAGCAGCTTAAGATAAACAGAAAACCAAGAGCAATGTCTGGTAATAGATGCATTATAATAAATATACTTAGAAAATAAAAGCCATAGAAAAATAATTGTTAGAACAAGAGACCTCAGTAAAGTAGCTGAATATAAGAGCAACTTTTATATACCATCAGCAAACAGTTAAAAATGTGATTTTTAAAAAAGATACCGTTTCAGATAACTACAATAAAAATAAGGTACCTAAAAATAAAATGGACACAGGATGTAGATGACTTTTATAGAGCAAATGTTTAAACTGTATTGAAAGACACTAATAAAGAGAGAGCTACATTAAGATCAGGGATACAAAATTATAATCAACTTTGTACGAGGTCAGGTTTACCCACGTTGACCTAAGAATTCAGTGTAATTCCAGTCAAAGAGCGATTTAGTTAGAAGAGAGGGACACAAGTATGGTTGATTATTTTTTCCTGTAATATACTCATTTTATATATATATGATAAAAATATTTTATATTCAAAAGTTAAAGGAGAATCGATGTCAAGAAAAATGAAGGAAGAATTTTTTAAAGGAAGAGTCAACATGATCCGATATTACCAAGTGGCCAACTGAGGAGATAAAGACAGAGGGATATTTCCATGTGTTATTTACATTGTGTTACATGGGATGTAACACAGTGTTTCTTAGTGACCCTTGCAAAAGCGGTTTCACTGGAGCTGTGAGGGTAGAAATCAGACTTCAATGAAATGGGAAAGTATAGAAACCCGTAGAAGAGAACAATGAGGGTTGCTGAAGTGTATTATGCAGTAAAGAGTGTGTTTTACTTTTTTGAACATGTGAAAATCTTGCATGTATTCACTGCTCGTTGGAAGGAAGCAAACAAGTGAAGATACGAGAGATAAAGAATGATGGCCATGTAGAGATCCCTGAGATTCCAAAAGAAGATAAGTTGTGTGCAAAGGTGTGGGGCTTAGCTTGTCCATCCAGGAAGGAGTAGAAGATGGTGACAAGATGTAAGAGTGGAGTCGATTGGTGGGGGAGGGGGTTATTAAAAATAAAGCTTGTATTGGCTTCTACTTCTACTAGAAATTAGTGGTAAGAGAGCCTAGGGGTACATCCTCCCCTAAGAACATTTTCCAGTGCCTAACTTTGATGCTGGTAACTCTAGCAGAAAATGCCAATGGATGAGCAGGAGAATCTCATACCTACACATAGATATTAATTCCACCAGATCTAGGTCACAAATTGCATGGTGGTTCCACGTAGCAGAGTCCTCATGTCTTGGCCAAGGATTTGGCTTCACATTAGTGATTCTATTTGACTCTACAAAAGTTGTTAGGAAAACAAGATATGAGGAGAAAATAAAGCAGTAAGACTGCAGCTCGGAGTGCTATTGAGCAAAGGAAATGTGAGTTGTCTGCTTTTGCATGTTAAAACATTTATCTCCCCACGGGGGAGCAGCTCCAGCAATTTCTCTGCAAATGTCTTCTACAAGGATTCACAAGGGTGAAGAAAGACTTCTCACTATCCATTAATTTAAAGAACATGGTTCATACAGATCCCCTTGTGCTTTCAATGAATTATGATCACGCTGAAAACACCAATTCCTCTAGTGTTTTTCTAAAAGCATTTTTCCTCTTGCTGAGATTAAGCTTCTATGTTGGGTGATCTGCAAATGAACCTCTCCATAGAGACCAGCAAACGAATCTGCAATGGTCATGCAATGTTAGCTCAACAACACTGTCTTCATTAAGAAATAGAACACTTTCCATAGAATGAGATTTAATGCATGCTTATCTTAATGAAGAGTTGTCCCCGGAGGTGCGCTCATTTTCTTCAAATATATTGTTCTTACAGTATAAATAAAGTCCCACCGGTACTCTGTATTGTAAGTAGCCATGACACAAATAAACCTTAGCAATGCTGGCACCATACAGTGTAAACAAATCCTTCCTAAATATAAAATATATTTTGTGCTCAAGATATACCTTCTAAGACAGCAGGAGGGAAAAACAATCCAGCCTGTACAGTGGTTTTTCAGTTAGCTGCCAACTTCTATAGATGGCTGTAACTGGTGCATTTTACAGAGGCTAACATTTATTTCTACTTACGCGCAATGTTCTTAATAGAAAATCCAGTGACAAGTAAAATTTTTAAGTGTGCCCAATGCATATAAAATGACCTTGTAAGTGAAGCACATGGATTCTCTAGCTCTCATGAAAAACACAGCAGATGTTTCCTTCCACCTATGATGTTTTTCAGGCCACAGAAAAGATTTTTGCTAGAACGGTCAAAGTGCCTGATTAAAGATTTCCAATTGCTGGGCAATTTTATGCTCATAATTATCATGGAGTCTCCAGATATTATATATATTTATATTCAACGGATTGATCCAACCAGAGCTAAATAACCATTTTCCCAACTTAAAGAAGAAACAAATGGCAAAGGAAAATATCCTCCAGATCTCTACATTGTTTTTAGCCAGGCTTCCTCTTGGATGGGAACCATCTCCTTCACCCTCCATGACCACAACAGGAAGAGCACACCTTGCCTCTGGCACCATGGTCGCAAGCCACCCTCATGGAGGCAATCACTTTCTTTTCTTATCAGTAGAAGCTCAAGTGAAGAACCTCCAACATAGAACTGTCAAGAAGAATATAGGGCTTCCTCTTACTTCCACTGCTGATATTCAGAGAGTCAGATTGCAAGAGTGGGGTCCCTAAGGTATTGGTTCAGACTCTTGGATCTACCACTTCCTAAATATGTAACCAGAGCATGTTATATTTCCTGTGTCTTAATTTTCTCACCTCTAAAATGAAAGTAACAATAGTGCCTACCTCATACAGTTGATGAGAGTAAAAGAGCTAATGTGAGGAAAGCACTCTTATTGTTCAATAAATGCTAGCTAATGTTATTTTCAGGAGAATAGAGCATATATGTGAGTTACCAGGAGGATTTCTTTTTCCAATTTACCTCAACCTTTTATGCTGATTCTCATTGATAAGAAAGGTGTGGTTAAAAAACAAAACAAAAAACAAAAGCTCTACAAATTACTCAGAAAGACAGAAGTTCTATGTAGAGTTTGTAATTGTTTGCCATTTTCCACCTGCTGAAATGTAATAAATATTTCAATGGGCATATTTATACAGGCTTTGATGCAACAAATATCCTGAAGAAGGTTAAACCATATTCACGTCAATGTCCTTAGTAAGTGCCAAACACAAATGTTTATTCCCTTCTTGTCTCCCTCACATTGTCCCTCACCAATTCTTATAAATGCACATGCATAAAGGAGCATACATATGTGTGCATGTGTGCACTTGTGCATATGCACACACATGCATGCCAACTTTTCAAAGATCAGATTCTTCCTGGTATAGCAAGAGCTTTACTAATAGATTAAAGTTCTTCTAGAAAGTACCATTTTTAGATCAGTTATTTTATTATACCATTTCCTGTTCTTTTCAAACTCTAACACCTTTAACAGCATGGTGATTTTTCTCAGGTAGAATAAGCCCCATTCTGCTGATTATTCATTTACCCAAAAAACATTATTGAGGCCTGTCACAAGCCATGCATTTTATTGGGTATTAGGGCCAAAAGAGTCTCTATCCTTGAGAAATTAGTAATCTAGAGGAAGAAGCCATATAAACAACAAAGACACAAAATAAAAATACCAAATGAACAAAAATCAAATAAAGAGAAATTAAAAAATAAATTTAAAAAATTGCATGATGAAGTTGATGTAACTGCACAAATATTGTATATACCAGGCTTTGTGTATTTGTGTTAAGCAAATTAACCTCCTTGTTTTCATTGATTGACCCTGTTGATATGATTAATAAGATCAATAACCATATTTTTAAAATGTGAACTTACAGAATGCATCCATCTTAATAGCATATTATTTTCATTTCACTTTATATATTAGGATTTCATTTAAAATTCTACTGTCAAAAGTTTAGAAAATACTGTCAGATAACTCTAATATTTCAATTCCCTGTTCATTCATATAATAAAAATATTAATCATAGTAATAAAAGAGCTTGAAGACTTACCATGTTCTGACATGGTACACTCTACACTCCTTATTATATTTAATTCTCATAACATTTTCACAAGTGGGTGTTAATGAACCAGTTTATAGATAAGGAGATTATGGCTCGAAATTCATCAGAGTGGACTCTGAATTGTTTTTGAAAACATTTCTCAGCTATGCCCACAGATAATTCCTTAGCCTTCCTTCATTTGGCAGGAGAACTTAACTACATATTTGGATAAGAATCTGTACTAGGTTCTTAGTTTTCACAAAATACTGTCAAGTCTATTATTCTATTTTAACTCATTTTAAGCTTTAAGTAACATAGAGTATAGTCAAATCGAAACACTACCAGAAAACATAACATTGAAGTATATGTTACTTTTACTAGAGCTTTCTTTTATGTGATAGTATACATAAAGTATAGCTTGAGGACTATGTAATCCATTTGGGTTTTGTTTTTATTTTTGTTTTTCTTTTCTAGTTTAGAAGATACAAAAAATGCCTACAAAGGTCCACCAATTTCAGTCCTGAAATTCCTCAGTCCCAAACAAATGAAAATGTTGGTCATCCTACAATGAAGCACAGAAATAGTCAAACTAAAGATCTTTCAAGATGCCTTCTTGAACTAAAGCTGTATTTTTCAGTGAATTTTTATCATTTTTTATTATAATTAGTGTTTCTGTGCTGGAAACAGGTTACAATTTCTTTGCTGTATACTGTCTGCACTAGTCTATTTTTTCCCTCACATATTCTTTCTTACCATCATACTACCCAAGAGATTTTGACAGGGAAATTTCAACAAGTGGTAGAAAAAGTCTCTTGAGGCTTTGAGAGGATTTTCATCACTGCTAGTGCAGTGTTGCTTCAAGCATTCAACTAAACAGGAATATATAAATCTAGGCATGGAAATTATAAAATCTTAACAGAAGCAAATGATAAGCTCTTGTCTTGTTGTCATTTATTGTTGAGCTCAGTTATCTAGCCTGTGAAATGAAAAGTGGATGTTCCTAGTGGATGGTGAGCTCTTGCAATTTTAGGCAGGGAAATGGACACGGTTCCCAACACCTCACCTAATACCTGTAGCTTGTACATAACTTACATGCACAATTCCACCACACAGAACTGTCCTTGAATATAATAAAGCTGGAATCGGAAGTATAGATGAGCAGGCCTGGAGACACCCCCCACCTCGTACACATAATACTTCTCCTACTTATCTATCTGTAGCTTGCTGAGACACAGTGCCAGCAGAAGTAGGGTCCATTAGCCTGAGATAAATAAGTCTTCCCTTCAGAAAAAAACCTGGAGGACTCAAGTTAGTAAAAGCAAGACTTTATCTTCTGCATGAGTCCAGTAACAAATTGTTTAACATATGATGATCAATGGGAGATAGCTGGAGTATATAGCTATGTAGCACTTAAGAAATTCATGAACATATTGTGTCTATGAAAATACTTCCAGATTTCCCTTCTAAAAATCTGTATAACTGGAGTATAGACACAGATGAATAAGCTACAGCTTCTGGCTAGTTATCCAACCCTGCCACACCATCATAATGGGACAAAACTGATGATCTTAGAGGTAATTATGTTGGGTTTGAAAACTGGAAACCAAGTACCAAACTGAGAAATGTTTGCTGCTTTGTATGTTATTGATATACAAAGTAATACATATTTTTGGACAATTTTATGACATCTCATTAGTAAGCTGTTGAAGGAGTTGCACTATTATTCATATTGATGTTTTAAATATTTATACTAAAGGTATCTTCTTGAGATAATTTAAATAACATGATCTAACCTAAATATATGTTTAAAACAAGGCTGTAGTCCAGTAATGGGGAAGAGAAGTTTTCAGGCCTCCTGGGTCCCTCCTTCCAGGGACAAAGAAATGCCATTAGGCCAAACATATAACTACGAATGAGCAAAGCTAATGTGGGCCCATGGTGCATAGAACAGGCTGTATTATTCTTCAGTCAGTCTAAAGAGTGAAACATGAGAAAGGAAAGTATTTTGGCAAAATAATTGATGTCTAGCATAAGCCCTTACATATAGCATGAAAAATTCCCCAAATCAAATCTTTATTGAGAGACACACCAGGTTCCTGGATAAGAAGACTAAATCTTGTAAACTTGTCAATTATCCTCAATTTCATTTATATACTCAATGAAATTTCAATTAAAACCCTAAAACTATTTTGAGGACAGCTTACTAAATTATTCTAAATGAGTGTGGAAGAAACATCAGTGAAAATCTTAAAAGCTACACATAGACACAGAAAAAAAATCAAAAGAAGAAGGTACCAATTTTATCAGACATTAAGCAAATAAAAACATTTAAACCTATGTGATATTACTAAAAGAATTGATGGAAAACTAAACTAAGTACACCAAAACCAGAAACTCACTATGAAGGAGTGTGTATGCTTACCTCTACAATAAGACAATTTATGATATGATGTGATAGAATCACAAGTAAATGGAGAATGAGTGGATTATTCATAAACTGCTGCTGGAACATGTTTAACTATTTTTAGGAGATAAATCAACTTAAGTCTTATCTCACACCATATACACCATCACAATGTTGAGTGAACTCAAGAGAAAAGTCATTGAAGAACTGGATGTAAATTCTTTTAAGGGAAGAATGATGCAGGGAAATTTTAATCTGTTTTATGAATGAGAAAGTATTGTCTAAGCAAAACAAGCAACAGCAGAAATATGACATTCAACTTCACTAGACACATGTTTTCAACTTCTAATGTTATATAAATATAAACAGTATAGATGGTATAAATGACAAAGAAACAGTGCCCCTAATTCATAAAGGATACTAAAAATGATGAAAACCAAGGTCCCAATACACAAACTGGCTGAAGGTAGGAATTCATATCAAAAAATAAAGTATAGGGGCACCTGGGTGGCTCAGTCGTTAAGCGGCTGCCTTCGGCCCAGGTCAGATCCCAGGGTCCTGGAATCGAGCCCCGCATCAGGCTCCCTGCTCTGCAGGAAGCCTGCTTCTCCCGCTACCACTCCCTCTGCTTGTGTTCCCTCTCTCGCTGTGTTTCTCTCTGTCAAATAAATAAAATCTTAAAAAAAAAATAAAGTATAAATGAAAGTAAGCATTTCAAAATTGTTCAGCCTAACCTAATCAAATAATAGTACAAAAAGAAGGTAATACTTTAAAGCCTAGATTTAAAATAAAATCAGCCACAGGACAGGACCTAATTCTACCACCTCCTAGTTGCCTGACCTTGGGTAAGTTACTTGACCTCTTGAAAAATTAGTTTTCTACTTTAAAATGGGATGATAATATTGTTCTCCTTTTACAGTTGTTGTAAAGATTAAAGAAGATAATATAAAGGTCTTGCATGATGAAAGGCCTGTGAGAGATGATCAGTAAGTTGCGAGTATTGATGATGACATTGGTGGTGTTGTTAACAATCATCTTCATCTTTCCTAATAACAAGATTTAAAAGAAAGTAATATCCTTCAGTGCTGGTGAGGATGGAGATATGCCTTATGGACTTTCAGGGAGAATGGAAATGAGTGCAGTCTTTCTGGAGAGCAATTTGGCAATATGTATTAAGAAGTTTTTAAAAAGCTCAAACCCTTTATCCAGTATATTACTTCTAGAAATCACTCCTAAGAAAACAGTGAAAAATAAACACAAAAAAATATATATATATACACAAAGAATACCAGAAAATGAGGTTATACAGGAAATATTCATCACTGTGTAATAACAGCAAAAGAGGGAGTTGGGCAATAATGTAAAAGTCTAAGAGAATAAACAAATGATAATGATCTATAGGCCTAAATAATAGACAGCAATTAAAAAATGATACAAAAATTGTGTATAGGCATGGAAGAAGTGATTTTTTCTTTTGTATTCATTGCAGTAAACCAGAACAAAGCCTAGCACAGTACCTGACACATAGTACCTGGCACGTTACTCAGTCAAATTCTAAACTGAATTGAACAACGAAATTCTAAGTGGAAAAAAAATCAGAACACTCATTTCACACACACGTACATACACACACACACCCCTTGCACATAGGTTAATCTCCCACTTTTGTAAAAGAGTCGCAGGAAATCCTAGAAAGAAATATGGTGAAATGTTAACAATACTGTCTTCGGGTGATTTTTTTTCTGACTCTTAAGACTTGTCTCTACTTGCCAAATTTTTTTCAATGGAGATTTATTACATTTATAATCAAAGGGGAAAACGAGTAGGAAAAAAAAGGAAAGAAGGAATCCCAGAAATCAGCTAGAAGCCAACTGGCTCAATTATTTCTCATTACACTATTCTAAGTATGTACCATTCTTCACTCCCACCTAAATATAAAATGAGAAATGAAAATATGAATAGCATGAATAAATTGGGAGGCAGCCTTAAAACATAGACCAGGAAAGAAAACATTACAGTAAATTTGAAAAATAAAGTCAAAATATCATGTGTCTAATATTAAGAAAAGTATACAGGGGCTTTATTCCCCCATATAATTTATACATAACAAAGAATATAGCGTAGCACATAAGCCCTTTCAATACAAATTACTTATTTTCTCTACAATGGAATTATATTTTCTCTTAGACACATAATGTCTCAAAGATTTCCACAGTGATTATCATCAGTTTTTTGAAATCTGAGAGAATTTTATTTATTTAAAATTTTAACTCTCTACAAAATCTAATAGGTATATTTTAGAATATCCATGATATTGTCAAAGGAGAGGAGCAATTTCTCAGATTCCCATATTCTGAAATCCACTCACCGGGGATAATTAGCCCTCGAAAGTGAAGTGCCATGTTACCTGGGGCACAAAACCACCCAGAGGTATAGCCTCTCAGTCACTGGCTAAGCTCATTCACTGAATGGTCAGTTTCCAGGACTGGGTGATTTAAATTCATTTTAGCAAAACTACAGATTACTATATGTCAAGTACCTTTAAGATGAATGGTAAAATCTTGACTCATGCAAACTGAATTCTTGCATGCCAAGGGTCTGCTCTACGTCTGCCTCTTTAGAAGTAAAATGTTATATAAGAGAATTGTAGTGATAAGGTGTGCATACAGCCAACATTTTTCTTAATCCAAAAGCCCAATGTAGTCACAGGTTTATCAAGTATGTACTAACCACCTAACATGTTTAAGGAACATTGCCATATACTTCTGGTGATTAAAAATATATTTGAGATAGAACCTTGGAATTCATTCCCTAATTATATAAAGTCTGACATATTTTCCAGAAACAAAGAAAAGAGCTTAGTTTACCTAATGCCAAGATTTCAGACTTTTTAAGTGAAATATGTAATGTTTTAACTGCTATAATTAGTTTTTAAATTGCCCTTTGTACAATACCTATTCTTTGTAAATACTTCACAAAGGTATTTCCTTTGATATAATTTCTAGGATTTGGTTTCAAAAACTCGAAGGAGGGGAAAAGTGAGTGGGACTGTGGATGACACAAAAATAGCTATGATCTGACAATTGTTAAAGTTGGCTGGAGGTTACTTGTGAGTTTGTTGTATTATTCTATGTTTTACTGCGTTTGAAATTTTATGTGGTAAATTTTTTTTTGAAGTAAAATTTTTTTAAAAGAAGCATATTTCTTAATTATGTCGATTTACGTTGATTAACTTTTCCCTTGGTCTCCATTCCCACAACAGCCATATCCCGTAAACATGGCTGAACCGCCTACCAAATTGATCCTGAGGAAGTTCCAACCAGGTGGCTAAACAATGCATTGGTCCCATTCTGGAGTACCGATGATGGAATAAATTGACTAACTCTGACAAGACCCATAATTTAATCATTTAGCCAAAGACAGAGATGTATACATCTAGATTAACCAAGAAAAATGGTGTAGATGAACTTCAGCTATCCTAATAAGCAGTAAATTGTAGTGCTACATAACTAATTCAATTTGGTCATTGTGGTGGTCAGACCATCACTATTACAGAGGATATTAGGGGATCTGTTGAAGCATCAGTAAGACAAACTGCACTTTTTTTTTTTTTTGCGTTGTTCCCAATAGTAATGAGATAGAGAAAAAATTAACAATCATAGCCTTCAACCCCCTAGGAAAAAATGTTTTTGTTCAGCCTGTGTAGTGAGAGGATTAGAATTAAAATACAGTTAATATGATATCTTTTTTAGAATGGCCATATGGTTTCTTTCCTATCATGTTCACTTAGTTTTCCCTTTCTTTTTCTCTTACTCCATCATAAGCAGAATTCTGGCATATTTAATTGAATTAATTCCTGACAATCCCTCATGTAAGCAGACCCTACATAAAAACAGAGTATGTTAAATATTACAATCAAATCTTTAAAGTCTTACAAACAATAGATCTTCCAAATATACTGCTAAAGATTTAGCTGCCAGTTGATTTCAATTTCATTAACACACTCAAAATATAAAGAAATTCTGTTTAAAGGAAAGCTTTAATAATGACTATATTGCAATTAAAACGAAACAAGTCTACTAAGCATTGCACACTGCCACCTAGTGTTAAATATCTTTTTAGCTCCAAATGCACAATGGATGTCTTCAGGAAAGTGGAAATGTTCTATTTTAAAGCAAATTTATCCACATAGATAGATTTGAAACATATTTATTTATAAT
Source organism: Procyon lotor (assembly GCA_028646535.1). Taxonomy (NCBI): domain Eukaryota; kingdom Metazoa; phylum Chordata; class Mammalia; order Carnivora; family Procyonidae; genus Procyon; species Procyon lotor. The sequence continues at coordinate 101,251,365 of CM053604.1, forward strand.
TAATTCAATATAAGAAAGCTATTAAAAATAAATGAAAAAAATAAATAAATGAAATTACACATACCATAAAATCAGCCCTGTCTTATAAATTCATATAAGAAAGATCTGATTGGATTAGTAAATATAAAAAGCTACAGATTTTGTTAATGAAGAAATGAATGTTTGGGGGTTTTTTAAGTTATTTTTTAATACTGTTCATCCAGTATGCAACATATTCTATTATGCATGTGATGTATGCTGATGATCTAAGTGGAATATGTGCTTAGCTGGCAAAGTTGACATAGGAAGATGTTTGAAAAGGCATCATAGGATGTTAAAAAATCACTAATGATACTCACAAGCTTTCTTAAGGACATAGCTATCATCTCACTTCATCTACAGGTTATAATTTCAATTTCAGATGCCACTGGTTCTTAGTTCTACTTTATTTTCCCAAAGGTGAATAATTTTTTGTGTTTCAATTGTGCTAATCGCTATGGGTCATCTCTCATGTTCTGACTAGAAAAATAAATCCCCACGAAAATTAAATGAGATCATTTGAAAGACTAAAGAAAGGATTGCTATAGGTGACTTTACTGTAGTTAGGTAGTATATTTTATTTGTTTCATTATATTCCGCAATGGTAGTCCCCAGTTTGGTCTACTTAACACACATAACTACCTATTTTAAGAACCAAAGTGAAAAGTGAAAGACTCGTATTTCTGTCAATGAAGTTTTTCACAGTGAAAAATAATCAGAGGGTTTCTTTAAACTATTTTACTTAACTTTTTCAAAATCACACTCCTTTTTGAGAAACATAAAAATCTCAGGTTCTCCTTCTAAAGTACTTAAAATTTATAAATAAAAGATACATGGAAGTTTTTAAGAATTCTATTTTTAGTTTGATCTCAGAAGATACTTTTCAATGTTGTCATTACTCCAATAATTCAACACCAGCATGAGTATCAAGGTTGCGTGTATATCTTATAAACATTTCTTTTCAAGATTTTATTTTATTTTATTTGACAGAGGAGAGAGATCACAAGTAGGCAGAGAGGCAGGCAGAGAGAGAGAGGGGAAGCAGGCTCCCTGCTGAGCAGAGAGCCCAATGCAGGGGCTCCATCCCAGGACCCTGAGATCATGACCTGAGCTGAAGGCAGAGGCTTTAACCCACTGAGCCACCCAGGTGCCCCAAACATTTCTGTCCTTGGAAATGTGGACATTAGAGAATGCCATTCAGTGATTTCAACATTAGGCCTGCTGCACTGTTTCATTTTAATAACCAGAAGGTCACATACAAATAGATGATGATAGACAAATGGATGAAAAGAAACACAGAAGGAAGAAAGAAGAGAAAAAGCGAGGAAAAGAAAGAGAGAAGGAGAAAGAATTTTTCCTTTAAGGGAAGTGTTAACTCTATCTCCTTGAAATCACTAATTTAGATAATTCTCAAAGGAATCTTTGATCAAAGCCACATGATCTAGAAAACTTCTCAAGATTTCCTTTAATCAGCTTAACCAAATGACTACTGCCAAGTCTATTTCACTTAGTTCTATTAAGGCTACTTTGAGGCTCTTAGTGCTATTTTGAGGCCTTCCCCACATAATCAAGACACCTAGTTGATATGTCTGCCCAAGGCAGAAGAAAGATTTACTCAAAATATCGCAATTTGAGAAACTCAGTTCAGAAAATATGATTTAAGAACACGTATTATATTGAAATCTAATTCTTCACACTATGTTGGGATTACATTTATCATGATATCTCAATGTTCAGTAAAATTACAATCAAGTAAAAGGTCTAAAGTTGTAACTCCTAGATATTCCATTGGCCTTATGGTATGTGGTCTATAACAAGATAATTCCAGGAAATAAGATAGTGGTTACAACTATGCCTAATATAAGAAAAACCACCGGAGTTGCAGATATATACACAACATAATTTATTATATATTATATCATGTTATATCATAGTTATATTACTATAAATCTTCATAAACATTTTTAAAATTCTCCTGTTAATCTACAAGGTAGTGAAAACATATAAAGTGAAGGAACTAACAAGTCTTGATTCAAGTGACAGGTATGCCTGAGGCTCTGAAGATTCCTTAGAATTTTCTCACATATCTTAGTGTGTTTTCTAGATCCATACTGCATGTAAAGTTTTGGAAAACAAAGGCTATGTGTATTGGCACACAGACACAAAAAATGCGATTGTAACATCATCATTTGGATGCATCTAAAAATAAATGTTTAAGCTGAAATTATTTACCTAATAGCCTCATTTCTTAAGCCTGAATATGAAAGTATGTATATTTATAATTGTGTCCTAAGGAGGTCTATAATCAAGAATTTTTAACTCAACATAATAAAAGGAGGAATAAAATGGCCTATGAAGCAAATTCCCGAGGGCTTTAGAAAGATACATGTTTAAAAATTAGAGAATACAGAAGAGAAAGACACAGCTTTGAACTGAATGTTAACATTTAACTTGAGATTATTTAAAACAGCACATTTCTATTAGAATCCCCATGATTATGAAGACAAGAACTTATTCCAGAAAGATTACAAAAATTATGATATTGGTATGTCTAATATTAGTACTAGCTAGGATTGCACACTGAAATAAGAAAATGTAATAGATATTCAGTAAGCATTTCCCTAATTATGATTTCATAATTTTTTTAACTTTGTATTCTCAGATGTCAGATACTTATCTGGAAACAGAAATCCGCTTGGTTGCTAAGAGATATGAGATCAGGTTTGCATTTTTTTCTACATCTTTAGGAGAATTGCTCTTTTGGGTTTTACCTCAAAGTAGTAAAAGTTAACTCTGTTACCCATGTGGGGACTTACATTACCTGCACTAAAAGAAACTCCCAAGTTCTCAAAAAAGAAATGAATTACTCTCAACTTGCACAATTTAAAACAAATATCTGGGGTTTTTTTTCCAAGCTTAATGAGTTTCCATTTCATGCAACTAAAATATAATACATTGTTTTATAAATTTAACTGATGAGTTTGAGTCTTTTCACAAAAATCTTATGATAAATGAAGTCATTCAGTCAATTGGCATTCCCAAAGTAAAGCTCAAATCCAAAATTTTAAGTATTTTCTGCCTATAACTTTGACCATGTGCTTCTTTGAACAACTAGAGGGAGAAGACTAAACTTGGTCTATCTGGGTTTTCTTATGCTTTATGGAAAGATCAAAAGCAAAACACAGTTATAAATATGTGCATTCTAACTGGTCATTAACTTATCACAAATAAATATTGATTTGCCTAATCAAAGAGAATATTCTTCCAAAATAAGATCCATAATTCAATCAGCACATACCTTTCTTAATGACACTGAACATTTAGACTCTCTTCACATGTAAATTTCATAACCTTTCAAGGACAATCTTCTAAATCACATTTTAAAGAAATATGCTGAAAAAGCATTCCATTACAGTAACATTTTGCATACTATAAATGTAAGAGGTTTAATTTTTAACACCCATATACTTATCACAAAGCCATTGATCATTTATTCTATCAATGTTTTATTGGAGCATATGGCAAAGGAACACAAGATAATACTGCGTTTCTCTGTCTACTAAGTGAGACAATGCCCACTTTTTACTCAACTGCTTGCACACCTTCAGCCAGCTGCACTGTTGGTGATTCTTGGTACCTCATCTGCTGCTTTAGCAGTAAGTCAGATTACTACTGTCTCTGGTCCAGGACCCACCAAGAAAATTCCTGTTACAAGCAAGGTAATGTAATGTAGTTTTACACCTATGAAAGGGCTATCTAGTGCTCATCTTGAGGAGAAAAAGACGAATTTATCCTGTCTTCTGGGCTTTTACTTATTTTATAAACTTACACCTTTATAAACAAGTTCTGTCACACTGAGAGGAAGGAGATATGCAAAATGTAACACCTGGAATCATAAAATGTAATGACCTCAAATAACACATCTCAGAAAGAGGGGGGCTACCTGGTTCCAGAAAAGGGGGGGGGGAGAGGCAAAGGAGAGAATCAGCACCATTAAAACAGGAGTAACAGAAAACCCTCCCGGGTTTTTCCAGTAAGTTTTGTACAGCAGCAGCAACAACCTAATCGATATGCACATCCTCACCCTCATCAAACCTCCTGTCCCCAAACAGAAACTGCGGGTCCCTCTTCACTGTGTCCTCAGGGGCAGAAACCACACACCCCCCCCAAAGGAAGGAGATTTTAGAGACGCAGGGAGAGGCAAAAACAGGTATGTGTAGCTCCAGGATCCTCATCTTCCTCCCAGCTACAAGCCTGAAAGTCCACTCAGGAACCAGCCCTGGCTCCTAGGCACCCTTCCGCCTGGGCCCGGAGGGGCGCGAGAGGTTGCGGTGCCTGCAGCGCAGTTTTCGGACTCGGACTCCGGACAATGACCCCACCACCATCACCCTCCTTCCGCGTGCCTTCACCCGGGCCCTCGCTTTCTAACCCCTTTCAGGGAGACCTTGTTGGGGTAGCACAAGGGATGCTCCTCAGCCAAGACGAGACGTGCCGGAATGAGTTGCTGGGGATAAGGTGGGGGTGGTCACGGAGAGGGGCTCCTTAGGAAAACCCAGGACATGGGGCAACTGAAACCTCAGTACCAGTCACCCTCGCTCCCACCCCCAGCCCACCCCTTGCCTTCGAGCCGACTTCTCCTGCGGCCGGCGGCGGCAGCTTGGCGCGGCTGGGATGGGGATGAGAGAGAACCCCGGGGCCACCGCGGCCTCCCTAAAGGGACTGCGCAGGTGGCCGCAGCCCTGGAAGGGCGGCGAGGCCAGAGCTCAGAGTTACCCCGGGCCCAGAGAGTGTGAGTGCGAGAGAGAGGGTGAACCCGCGCGCTCTCCGGGCCGAGGGGCGCTCGGCGGCAGGGCAAGCGCGGCGACAGGGGTACCCGGGCCACCGAAGAGAGACCGCTCACCCACCCGTCGGCGACAGGGCTGGAGGGGCTATCCGGGCCGGGAGAGTGGGAAACTTAATGCAAAAACAGACAGCTCCCCCCGCCAGGACGTGTCTCCGCGCTCTCAGACCCGCTCCAACGCCTCCCGAATCACCTACCATCACCCACACCGCCCTGCAAAATTCCCCACCGAGCCCTCGGATCCCGGGCGGGTAATTACCTCTCCCGGAGGCGGCGTGGGGGGCGGCAGCAGCAGCAGACACTTTTAGCCTGACTTTCCTGCGCTCGCTTGTGAGCGTGTGCGCGCCGAGCAGGAGCTGTAACCTGCTATTTATAGACCGGAGCCTCAGCACCCGGGGCTGAGAACCCGGAGGAAGCGAGCAGGCGGCGGCGGCGGCGGCGGCGCAGGGCTCGGGCCGCGGCTCCCCGAGGCTCCCGCGGCTCCCTCAGGCGCCCGGCTCCGGCCGCGCTCCGCTCTCGCTCCCCGCCCTCCCGCCCGCCCCGCCGCGCGCGCCCGGGAGAAGTTGTCACCAGCGCGGCCGCCTCTCCGGCTGCTCACACGCCCCCTGGCACAAT
>CM053604.1:101263896-101294026 GCA_028646535.1 Procyon lotor
ATGAGGCTCCCCACTGGGCATGGAGTCTCCTTAAGATTCTCTTTCTAGGGGCGCATGGGTGGCTCAGTTGTTAAGCGTCTGCCTTCGGCCCAAGTCGTGATCCCAGAGTCCTGGGATCGAGCCCCACATCGGGCTCTCTGCTCGGCAGGAAGCCTACTTCTCCCGCTACCGTTCCCTCTGCTTGTGTTCCCTCTCTCACTGTGTTTCTCTCTGTCAAATAAATAAAATCTTAAAAAAAAAAAAAAAAAAGATTCTCTTTCTCCATCTAGCCCATCCCACTCTGCTCATTCTCGCTCGCGCAGTCTCTCTCTCTCAAACATAAATAACTAAAAAGAAATGTTGACGTATATACAGGCAGACTATTGACTTGATAAATCAGGGTACATTGTTAAAAAAATTAATCCTGGAAATTGCTTGTATGCAACACACTAACTGATAATGTCATATAATTCAGCCAGCTGTGCAACTATCTAATGGTGTGCCAATAACATCCAATTACTAATTTAAAATTAAAAGCTTTAGTTAATCAGTGGATTTTTTTGTTAATAAACAAATACTTTATGTAATGTTTTCACCAAACTGAAAGCATTAGCATGATGTAGCATTTATTAGGTTGAACATAGTCATTTCGAGTATGAGCTTGGTTATAACTTAAATTTGAAGATTCATGTGATAATACTACAGTTGTAGTTTTTACTTGTAAGTCACAGGTTGTTAAGTCAATCAATAGATGTTAATTAAGCATCAATAGTGTGCAATAATGCTATAGGCACTTGGGGGAAAACAAATTAAGTATAAAGTATGGATCCTCCAAAAGCCATATCATCTAATTCAAGTGAATGGTAAGAACTCATAAAATAAAAGATATTGGAAGATACGGAATCTCCCAGATGGAGGTGGTTGTGAGATACACATTAAACATGTCAAAAATATTCAGGGAGAAGTTACATGAAGGTTGGAGAAGATGAAAAAAATCATCCCTTCCTTCTTTCATTCATTCATTAGCTCATTTATTAATTCTTTCATCTATTACCTGATGAGTACTGGGACCTGAGAATAAGAAGATTAATTAATAATAGTCATTTCCCTCATAGAGCCCACTGTTAAGCAGAGAAAATAGAATGAACCATTCTTTGAGACGATGAGACTTGAAAGGGTGAGAATTTGGATTGACGTAAGATGAGAGAAGGCATTCTAAGCATCAAAAACAGTATGCGTCAAGATAGAAATATTAGTTCCTCCAAGGTTTCCTTCATATCTTTGATGTTTAGCACGGAGCAAGCTTGTAGCAGATGCCCAGAAAGTATATGTTGAGCTAATTAATAGCATGTTTCCAGGACAGCAAGGAGACTGACTTGGGGAAGTTTTCATTTTGAAGATTAATGAGAAATAAGGAGAATTATGTAGGTTGACGCAACTGCAGAGGTGCCTCTGGGCTGAGGGAAGAATGGATACTTGCTGCAGTGATGGATAAGGCGGACGTGCCCTCATGTGTAGACCTGATCATGTGATAACTGATTGTATGCGTCTGGCCAAGAGCCAAACCAGGAGAATGGAGAACATGGAGAAGTCTACAAGAGAAGCAGTAGCTGACTAACTGAATCCACATGTAGGACCAGGGACTGAATTTCAGGGTGAGGCCAGCAATGTGTTTATCAGGAAACAAAGGTCAGAGATTTTTTACATGAGTAATTAGGTGAAGTTAAGCAGGAGGATCAATAGGAAGCAAAGGTTGGGGAATCTCCCTTAATTCTGATGGATATCACATGTCTGGCTATTTTCAGTGCACACGATGTGTATGTCTATATGCATGTGTGCAGGTGTGTGTGTGTGGCTACTAACCGTGGGCCATACGTGTGCCACAGAGTATTTTAAGTGCAACTCCTTTCACCCCACAGTCTGGCAAAGGAAGGATTTAGAGAGGAGAGCCAGCAAGCTATTGAAAAAGTGAAGGTATTGAGGAATGAGGCCAGTCAAGTAGCACTTGCTCTCAGTCAAATCAAGGATAAACTGAAGCTTCTCTATGAAGGTGCGATTGCCTATATTAAATCTTTGGTCCGTTCTAATCAAAGTCCTCAAAAATTGGTAATGACAAGTGGGAAATTATGCATAGAGATATAGGTACAACAAAGCTACTTTGGACCCTCATTTCAACTCTCAGTCTTCACACTCTTGCTGATCAAAAATTGCCCCAGAAAAATTGATCACCTGAGCATTGCTGAACTTTTTTTTAATTTTTATTTTTTAAGTTAGGTACTGATCCAAAGGAGTCAGGATTTTTTCTGATGGCAATAATATCATAGATGTGTGGCATGCAGAATAAGCACCATGCCCTCATGGCTCACTTTGCAAGGTGCAAAGTCCCCCTGACTACTCACTGGCATGTCCATTAAATTTGTTCATCTATGGCCATGGGCTTGGCCTGCACCTTAGCTTACGTCCTAACCCAGAAATAAATAAGGACCAAAATCAGCACCTGATTTGGAATGGAATAAATATTGCTACTAGTTCCTTGTTGACCTTGTGCCCTCACTGCTGAGAAATAGTTTATAGCCCTTCGCCTTCAAGAAAATGGATTGTCTAAAGGCTCCATTAAGGTCAAGGACACCAGCTAGCCTCCACTTAATAAAGGAGTGTAACCCACAAATTTGCCATTACTTACTTCAGCCCGAGACACAGCAGGATAATGGCTGCTATTTCTGGGGGAAGAAAAGGCCCAGCAATCTGTTTCTCTGATAGGTTGTTATTTTTGGTTTTGGTTTTGGTTTTGGTTTTGGTTTTGGTTTTGACTTATTTTGTTTTGAAAATTTGCAAGTGGCCGAGGAGCTAAGCAGGATCTAGGGTAGTATCCCTGACCTGAAAAGGGGAAGGATGCAAGTACCAAGTACATGTACACCACATTTTATGCTTCCATTGTCTTCGCCCCACTGATCAGCCTTTTCTCTTTGTGAGAACAGTCTGAAACATATTGTGTGATCTTAGTGGGGAAGAAAATGGAGTAGGCCCCAGCCATACTAGCAATCTAAGCAAAAAGAAGCTTCTACATGGATTGTCCTCATGAGTGAATATTATGAGAATTAGAATGCATTTTTGACGGTCATTTTCCTTTGTGTGGATGCTTTCACAGAGATTTTATGGAAAGTGGTTTGTTTAGGAGAGAAATAGATATTCAAGGTTTCCTTTCAAGAATATTGCCTACCCATTTTTAGCATCCTAATTTCAAAATAATGATTTTACTAAGAATAATTAACAATTATCCCCTAGAAATTGAATTATCTTCCCTCCCTATAGCTCCTTCCTTGTTTTATATCCCAGCCACATGAATAGATCTGGGGTTTTGATGCAGATGCTGTCCTCTGTTTATGTTAGTCACGTATGTCCTTTGACCCAACCTCATTGACCTTTTAGCTAAGTGATTGTTCCATCCTTGATTGTATGATCCTCTTGATTTCAAACATAAGGGCACAATGTGACCAGATTATCCTTTTCAGAGTCATCTCTTAGTGATTTGCCATTGGACTTATTTTCAAGTCTCAGATAACTGACATGAATCCTTGCTCATGTGAGGTGACACAAACCTCTTCCTGATCCTTCCTGTGGCTCCTTCCCCTGACCTTCCTCTGTCTAGCCTGTCCCCAGAGTTCTAGTAATCTCATAAAGAAGAATTCCTACTGTGTGCCACAATTCTGTGGGAAATCCTAGGGGAAGAATCAAGTCTCTGAAACCAAGCAGAATTTTTAATTTAGTTGTACCCATTTTAATGTGGAATGTTATTCAACATCTCTTAACCTGAGGCCTCCTCACCTCTAAAGACTGAATCCATAATGTTGATCTTATGTGGTGGTTTTGAAGGTAGATGGGCTAATTTCATATACCAGTATGAAAATAAATAACAGCTCTCAATCTGCCTCTGAGTTGGAGTCATCTCTCTTCTCCTCTTTCCTTTATTCCTTCTCTTTCTTTGACTTTTCTCCAGGCCCTGTGCAATGTAGTGGAGACACAGGCCTCAATCAGCTCATAGACTAGTATGAGAGACAGAAATGCAAATCAGTGACTTTAATGTACTTCGTAGATGCCCTAAAGGAAAAAGAAAAGAAGCAGTAACTAGCAAAACTCAGCATTCTTTCCCCACCAGCCAGGCATGATCACCTCTCCAAAACATAAAGACCAGCTAGAGTCTGGTTGGGGTCTCCTGTTGAGTGTGTCTTCAATAAAAAAAAAATTTGATTATGTATGCATCTTCTATGAGTCTTGCATAAGAAACTACTCAATTTCTCACCCCCATCCTCCCAGCTTGTGTGTCCTCTAAGTATTTAATGACTTAAATGTTCTTATACTATTTGCCACCTAACTTCTTACCATATGGTTGTTGGTCTCATCCAATGAACATACTTCACTCTGCATCTCATGTCAATATAGGTCCCTCTACTGGACAAAAAGATTACTTTTTCTGTGAGTATAATTCTATAGCCCAAGCCCAAGGTATCTATAAAGGAAGAACAATATATAGGGTTAAAATGTAAAATTATCCTTTTACATATTCTTATATTCTGGCTCTTGGGTATGTAATTAAGAGAAATTGGTTAACCCCTTCTATTACTTTATTAAGACAGGCAGCATACAATATTACTTGATTTTTATTTTTTTTTTTTAAAGATTTTATTTATTTGACAGAGAGAAACACAGCGAGAGAGGGAATACAAGCAGAGGGAATGGTGGCGGGAGAAGCAGGCTTCCTGCTGAGCAGGGAGCCTGATGCGGGGCTCGATCCCAGGACCTGGGAGCATGACCTGAGCCGAAGGCAGATGCTTAACAACTGAGCCACCCAGGGGCCCCAATATTACTTGATTTTTAATAAAAATATAAGATTCCTCTCAACATGGACAACAAGAAGAGAGTTGAAAATTTATCTCATGTACAAAGCTTATCTGGAAAATTAAGAATAATCCTCTACCCATTTTTTCCCCTCAATAACAGTGTTTATTCCCAGTGTTAGCTGAAGAGTTGTGTCATTTTTCCATTCAACAACTTTAAAGATGTAATTGCTGGTAGAAATTAAGCCACATTCAGAATAGGGGCCAGTAAGTTTGTTTTTGTGGTCTGAATGTAAACCCCTCACCAAATCCTAATATGAGTGATGTCAGGACCTCAGTTTGCTTACCTTTCCCCACATTTCATCCCAGAAGAAGTGAGCTTCCTTAGGTGTCCTGCGTCATAGCTGAGAGGTGCCTCCACCTAATTTTCTCAGACAACAGGCAGGGCATGAAGCAATTTATGGATGTGATTGGTGTCTTAGTTTCCCGTAGAGGAGAAGTACTTGTAATCTTTTGGTAGAAGAAATCTGCCTTTAGAGGAAAAATTTTTATGATTATTTATGATTAATGGCATACTTCACACTCTGGATTATAAGGTGATAAAAAGCAAGTTTGATTCATTTAGGAAAGCCAGCAAGAATAGGACACGATTTTGCCAATTATATTAATTTTCCAGGCACTTTCATAGAAACTATGTTATTTGGCTCCCACGGAAGTATGGTGAGGTCAGTAGGGCATTCTAAACTGTAGATGAACCAACTGTTGCTCCCCAGAAATGAGGCAGTTTTCTCAATGTAGCATGTCATATTGGTGGGCCCTGAGCTTAACTTTTTACATTGTTAATGTTCTACTGTTTCCCCCTCCACTATAGTATGTGTATTTATACACTCCCATATCTGTTAGTTACATTACTCAACTAATTTAGTCTTTATAAGACAATCATCCAATAATCTAAACTCAACTGTAGTTCTTTCTTCCTAGATTTGTCCTACCCAAAATTAATTTCTATGTTTATAAACTAGTAAAATTAACTTGGATAAAAATGTGCATTTGGGTAAAAATGTATAAACTACTAAGGAAGTACTATAATTGAGTATTATCTTTGCATTAAGTACTACCCCAAATACCTCTGAAATAGCTCCATTACAGAGAAAGATGAAAGAAAAACCATAAATCCCCCTGGTTCTTATGTGGTATGTGAGATGCACCTATTATGTGTATTAGAGTCCTTCAGAGAAACAGAACTAATAAGATATACATTATTTATTATAAGGAATTGTCTCACATAATTTTGGAGACCAAGAAATCCCATGATCTGCCATCTGCAAGATCTGTCATCTGTAGGCAGAAGACCCAGGAAAGCTGGTGGTGTAATTCAGTCTGAGTCTAAGGGCTTTAGAACCAGTGGAGCCAGTGATGTACATTCCAGTCCAAGCCTGAAAGCCCGAGAACCAGGAGTATTGAGGGCAGAAGATCAACGTCCTGATTCAGTCAATCAGGCAAGAAGGATCGCATCTTGACTGCCTCCACATCTTTGTTCTATCAGGCCTTCAGTGGACTGCATGATGCCCAACCACATTGAGGAGGACAAACTATGAGTCCACTAATTCAAATGTTAATTTCATCCAGAAGCACTCTTACAGATACACCCGTAAATAATGTTTAGCCAAATTTTCTGGACATCTTGTGATCCAGTCAAGTCGATATATAAAATTAGCCATCACCCTTGGGGAGTCAGTGACTTCATCTAAATAGTATGGAGAGAAGAGCAAAAAGGAAAGCTAGGGATGAGAGGCTCCTATAATGATAACTATATTTAAATTTTTTATTAAGAAATAACAACTTTTGGGGCACCTAAGTGGCTCAGTGGACTAAAGCCTCTGCCTTCGGCTCATGATCTCAGGGTCCTGGGATTGAGCCCCACATCGGGCTCTCTGCTCAGCAGGGAGCCTGCTTCCTCTCTCTCTGCCTGCCTCTCTGCCTACTTGTGATCTCTCTCTCTGCCAAATAAATAAATAAAATCTTTAAAAAAAATAACTTTTATGCATCAAAGAATTAAGTATTGTGAAGTGCCCTAAACAAAAATGGATGCTAATCAGAATTGGTAAAGTTGGGTGACAAAGAGGCCCCCTAGTGGTAGAGGCTGCTTCCTAAGAAATAAGTCAGCCACAGTGACATTAATGGCCGTAGCACGCAATATTGAATGGAAGTTCGCAGATTTAGAGTGGTCAGAAGCACCCGAAGAGTTTGTCAAAATTCAGTTAAGAGTGCCTTCTTTGGAGTGGTTCTGGTTGACTTGGTAGGAGCCAACAATCTGTATTTTAATTCTCTGGGTCATTCTGTTAAAGGTGATATGAAGACCACATTTCAAGAACTCTTGTTACCTAGAGCAGTCAAATCCATAGAGATAGAAAGTACAATGATGATTGCCAGCAACAAGGGAGAGGGGAGTGGGGAGTTCGTTTTGAAAGGGTAAAAGTTTAATTTGGGGAAGATGAAAAATTCTAGAAATGGTTGTATAACAATGTGAAGGTACTTAATGCCCCAGAACTGTACACTTCAAAATGGTTAAATGGTAAACGATGTTATGTATGTTATCACAATAAAAAGGAAAAACAAGAAGTTTGAATGCAAATTATAGCTATTCTTTAAAAAGTGTGTCTCTGCTTTCCTACTAAGTGTTGATAAGGAAAACAGCTATATCCAGTTTAAAATATCATAGGTTGTGTTCCATTATGGGTTAATACTGTACAGTATTTCTTCACTGCTTTATGACTTAGAAAAAATAATGAGCTAAATAAAAAATTTATAGCCCTTAAATTTTTGCTTTATTAAGAGGAAACAGATTTCTTCTTATATATTCCTAATCTATTAGTATTAGAATTAATACTAATAATGGGAGTTTTAGAATTAATCACTGAGTCTGCGTTCTTATGAACGCTTCTCTAAATACCTCTACCTGCTTCTCTAAAATAGATTCGTCGGATGTTGCCTTATCTTGTTTTTGCAATAAAAATGTGTAGTGATACTTATGCTCTTTTCAGGATAGGGTGTGGGCCAACGTGGGGAAGAGCCTGAACTGCATTATTGCCATGGTGGATAAACTCATCGAGAGAGACGGTGGTGAAGGCGGTGGCAGCAGCAGCAAAGATGGAGAAAAAGACCCTTCTCTAGTGGACCCCATCCGAACTCATCCAAGGGGTAAGGAGTCATGTTTTCCCAATCACTGACTGAGTAAACAAAATGAGAAAGTCATGACAAAATGAGAAAGAAAAAGAAGAGTCAATAGTGCCTTTGATGAAAGTGCTGATAGCACGCTTTTCTACTGCTCTGGCTTGGATGATAGAAGGCTATTTATCAAATTGCATCTCAGTTGTGTTTTCAGAACTGCTTGCAATGCTCATTTTGTTTTCTTTTGCTACCTAAAAAACCTTCTTGAAAGAACAGTGTTTTCTTTTAAAGACTCTGACATAGTCTAATCTACTTTGACACATTCGTCCAAATTTTTATTAGGAAGCAAAACAAGCATCTGCTCTTAAAATTTCTAGAAACTTCTAGGGATGTCGGGACACAGTATCTCATGATGGTTCCTGAAAAGAATGCAGTATGATAAAATGCTTTTTGCATCGGTCTGGGGAATACTTGTGTGAATTATCTCAGAAACATTAAGAAGGTTTCGTTCTGTATAAGAAGAATATGTTTGTGCATATTAGTAAGTCTCGGTTTTCATGGGTACATGTATACACACACATAGTTACATATGCATGTAGGTGTGTATGTGTGTGTGTAGATAGACACTCAGATATACAGATACTTTCAAAAGGATGGCTTATTACAAGCTTGACCAGAAAAGATGATAATCAAATTTTAACTATGGTTGTGTCCCTATAAATGGCTTTTTCGTCATTTTTTTTTTGTTAATTTGATTAATTTTGATGACAAAAACCCAAACAAATATCTCCATTTCTTTACAGTGACAAGAACTGCTCTTAAAGTTGTCCCAGCCCTTTTGGTATCTTAAGTATTTGGAGAGAATAAGCAGTGCCACCCTACTCTCTTCTTCTGAAATTTCCATTTCCTTTTACTTAAAGAAAATGAGTCAGAAGGAAATCGGGACTCTTATAAAATTAAATTTATGTTTTCCCAATTTGTTTTCCTGATTTTTCATTACTCACATTTTTACCAGAAGTTTAATTATGTGAAACATCAATCTTTCATTACTTGATTAACAGTAGAACTATTTCTAAATCATGTTTGTACACTATGGCTTTCTAAAGTTTTCTTACTGTAAATGGTCCTCATCTTCTATGATACATTCACATGGGAAAGTTTATACTAATATTCATTATGATTATACCTACTTGGTTTAACTATATATGGGAATCTTCTTTTTTTAATAATATCAGTTTTATTAGTTAATGGATCTAATGTCAGATTCTATGTCAGCCCCATAACTTTTACATGAATCAAAGTGAAAGCTTGTCATAACTTATGTCATAAAGAAGTGGTATACTTCAATTTTCTTTAATTGAACATTTATTGACTATTAACTATAAGCCAGACACTGTGCTGAGCTCTGGAAAATGAGGTAAGGAGGCAAAATCCATGTTGGTGGCTTGTTCTGTCCATTGATGGGTTTTCAAGGCATAACACTTTTTTTAGCAGAAATAAAATGGTGGGGGGGGGGCGCCTGGGTGGCTCAGCAGGTTGAAACCTCTACCTTCTGCTGGGGTCATGGTTTCGGGGTCCTGGGATCAAGCCCCGCATCGGGCTCTCTGCTCAGCAGGGAGCCTGCTTCCCCCTCTCTTTCTGCCTGCCTCTCTGCCTACTTATGATCTCTCTGTCTCCATCAGATAAAAAAAAAAAGAAAAGAAATAAAATGAGGGGTACTGAATTTTGCCACATTTGTTTTGATGTTTCCCCAAACTTCTCATTGATAAGAATTCCAGAATATTTGAAATTATATATTTTACCTATACCTTATATTTTATCAGAAGGTTGTATCTATGGAATCAAAATTACATTTTAAAATGTAAAAATATTCCATTGGATACAAATATTTATTTGGTAAGATTAGATTAATCACTTTAATTTGAATGTGAGGCATTGTTTGAATATAGCCTAAAACCAGATAGAAGCTATTTCGAATGTAGAATTCCCAACTAAATGGGCTTTGTGGATGGTTAAAGTCAAATTACAGCATAATGCCTTCGAAGTGATTTTTATTTTCAATTTATGATCCGTATTTATTTCAACAATTCTTTTTTATGTGATAAACATTTTCAGAAGATAAAACACTTTAAAAGTATAAAAATATACACTTTAATAATGGTTTAATATCATATTGTCAAATAATTTCAAAGTTAAAGCTTTTATTAACATTTTACATATTAGGCAGTTGTGTATAGAGCGCATGTTTTGGAGAGGAAATTGGTACATAAAAGAAGATGCTTAAAATATACAAATAGATGGGGGCACCTGGGTGGCTCAGTGGGTTAAACCCTCTGTCTTCGGCTCAGGTCATGATCTCAGGGTCCTGGGAATGAGCCCCACATTGGGCTCTCTGCTCAGTGGGGAGCCTGCTTCCCCCTCTCTCTCTGCCTGCCTCTCTGCCTACTTGTGGTATCTATCTCTCTCTGTCAAATAAATAAAATCTTAAAAAAAAAAAAATTTAAAAAAATATATACAAATAGATGTTTTACAGATGAATCTGTGCTCAAGTATACTTGAAATAGATTATGGATGCTACTGCATAGTTGGAGTGGGATTGATTAGCTTAATCAATTATTTAATAATAATTTACTTTCATGTGATAATAATTACATATTATCACATACAATATTAATAAAATGTTTATTATAGTTGTTTTAATCTTCTTCTTAAAGTTAGGAAAAAAGCATTTTCAGTTTCTATCCTGACTTTTGTCACATAAAACAATGCAGTAGAGAAATTAATAGTGGTTTTTTGTGCTGACACAAAGCAAATGAATAACCAAAAGTCATATATTTACCTACACTATCTCTCAAACTATTTCAGATGAAGATATTTGAGATACACATTCACTAATCATATTGTACCCTAGTTTACCTGTAGTTTTAAATTTTATTAGAAAAAATAAGAATTTAGAAAATTTGCAAGGAAAAACAAATAGGATTATATATGATTTTTATTTTTTTATTTCAATCAGACCTAAACATTTTTAACATACCCGATGTTTACACACACACACACACACACACACACACACACACTTTAACCAAACTGAGTACACACTGTAAATATAGATGTACTTCTTGATATCCTGCGTATCACTATATAATGGATATTTCCTGAGATGCATTTTCTGGAAATGATTTTTATAATGACTGTAAACTAATTCGTCAAAAGAGAAACCACTGTTTTAGAAATGTAATTATTATAATTTCACCGCAGTTAACACATAACACATCTTTGACTGTTGAAGTCTTCTACATCTCCGATGTTTTCCCCTAAGTTAGATGGTGAGAAGCGGTATTAGTTTATAAGGGCGAGTCATCCCTTCTCTCCCATGTATGCGTTTTTACGATTATCTACTTATATCAGTGTGGATACATCAGATGTATTCATCATACATGAATATGTATGTTATTCTTTAGTTTATAATCTAAGAGTATTATTATAATATTTATTTGAGGCTTACACTGCTCTGGAGTTAGCCATTAGGAGCTCTTTCACGTTGGTTTCAGTGGCCTTCTAACAGGTTGCCTGTTAGGCGAGTTATTTCCGTGTTTTCTTTCTTACTTACTCCCTTACTTTTTTTTTACTCACTCCCCTTTCCTCTGGCACCGTGAGGTTCAGCTGTTATTTCCCCTGCCCAGCCCTAGGTTAAGCCACTTTCCAAGGAACTCTGGTTTCTTCTATTAGAGACTAACACATAGAAACCAACTAATGGGTAGGAACATTTTGATGGTTCTTTTTAGCAATAGGTATTCTCCCCAGCAGTATCTACAAGCATCCTTTTAACCACAGTCTTTGCAGCCTTAAATATTTTCACTGATTTGATGCCACTTTGGGTAAGAAAATCATATTGTAATCTATAATTTATTGTAATTTTATTTGTGTTTTTTGTAATTTATCTAGTTATTAGTGAAGTTTGACATTATAAAACTTAATACTGTATTTCAAAATGTTATTTTTTATAATAAAATCCATTTCTTCAGTAGCCCCAGTTTTATCCCCAGCTCAGAGCTGGGATGGAAAACCATTTCTTCTTTTCTTTTTGTGATTAATAAACGAATTGATTCCGTGAGTGAGCCATCCAGAATTTATACAAATGTATGATGCTATAAATACTGCTATAGATTTATTACCACATCATTTATGAATGATTCTTTCTCTCATGTTATATCCAGTTTTATTTTGTTTCTTGCTGTATTAAGTTCTTCAATTCTTTTTTCTAAAGAGAAAGAGAGCAAGAGTGCAATTGGGGGAGGTGGGGGAGAAGGAGAGAGAGAGAGAATCTTAAGCAGAATCTCTGCCCAGCAGGAGCCCTCCATGGAGCTCCATCTCACAACATGGAGATCATGACCTGAGCCTAAATTAAGAGTCAGGCATTTAACTCACTAAGACACCCAGGCACCCCATGTTCTGCAAATATTTTTAATCAATTTCTGGAATTTTTATTCTGTTCATATGGTTTTGACTATTATGTTTTATATTGGGATATATTTTGAAATCTTATAGGGCAAGTCAACCCTATGACAGTTTTTCTTTCTTCATTACCATCTTTTATTTTACATTTTATATATATATATATATATATATATACCTTTTTCCATTTTTTAATGTTTATAACCTGCAGATATTTTTTAAGGTACACATTTTTCTTTTGCAGTGCATTTATTTAATAACGTTTTAAATCTGTAGTTTTGAAAGTTTTTTGTTTGTTTTAGATCCAGGACTTTACAAAATATCTTCATAAATCTCTTTTCAGGATTAATATAAATAGTCTGATAGAAGTAAAACATTCTCTGCTGTTCTGAACACAGATAGTGGAATGCTTTTTCAAAGCTACATGGCTTATATATATTTATATCTTTTCTTAATGAACAAGATTTTTTTTTACTTCCCTATACTTAAACATACTTAAAAGCATCTATTATATTCATGGGACCACATGCCTCCAATTTCATAACAAATTGAAGACTCAAGATAAAAATCAGTGAATGTTAGAATCTTAGATTTTAATGTGCTCTTAAACATTATGTAATTAAACCTCCTAAATTGTGTTAAGAAGCTTACCTATAGTATCCCTGCCAGTTTCACCTAGCCTGTGATACACATCTCCACTGATACAAAACCATTTTTTATTTTCTAGAATGGCATACTCCAGATGTTGATCTAAATATGTTTCCTTTAATTTTACCCACTGGCCCAGATCTAATTCTGTGCAACAAACAGAACAAATCTACTTTCCTTTTTCCACATTATAGTCTAACAAATCTGAAAGCAACATCATGTTCTTTTTGCCATTTTTTGGTCATTTTTCAAAGGAACAGCATCAAACACAGAGTAACAGAGGGGGACCACTTTCCTACTTTTAGAATCTATATTTCTATTAATGATATCTAAGTTCACACTGGCTGTTTTGACAGCTATGTTTTTTACTACCAACTTCATTGATATCCATAAATCTTGCTCAATTTGACTTATCCTTCAGGCCTTCAAGATTCAAATAATATTTAAGTACCACTATGTGCTAGACATTGTGAAGAACTAGGGACACAAGGAGATTAAGACATGATCTATCTCAGTTCTACTGAAGTGATTGATGGTAAGCCCATGACTGCAGTATACTATACTATACTACATTTCTGAGTACACTCAAATAAATGCCTATTTCTTTCATCCATCATATCTACTATCTGGCTCAGGTTTATTTTATTTGCATTTTACAAACATTTTCTGTTTATTCACACAAGTAATCGATAAAAATGATGAGAAAACAGAAATAAATACAGATCCTTGAGGCACATCACTAATATATATATGTATATATGCACTGAAATACCCTTGTTGATCAGAACTCTTTGGGGATGTGTGTGCAAGGAGCAATACATTCACCCATTCATGATATCGCATGCCCGAATTTCTCTTTCACAAGGTTACCATGAAATGCCCTGTGAAAGGCCAAATACTCGTTGTCTTTGAATACTTTTTTCTAATCTTCCCAGCTACAAGTCTTGTCAAAAAGGAGATGAAATTCCTCTGATGTAACTTTTCTCAATGAACCCATGCTGGTTTCATGTCATTATGGCTTCCTTATAGAAGGGAGTTATGCAGATCACAGAATTTGGTGACTTACCACTGGTTAGAGTTTCATGCTCACTGATACTCATGTCCTTTTCTGCTTCCTAATTTTCTTTTAGCTTACAAATTACACTTAATATCTCTTAGTGGAACCTGAGAATTCACATACACCTTTTACTTTATCTCTGGTTGCCTCCTGTTAATATAATTGTTTGGTAACTACCAAGAATTTGCCAGTAATTTATCACAAATTGTCAACGATTTCCTATGCCATAGATGAGTCATCTGAAAAAAGTACTCCAACTTCCAAATAGAGACAAATCGAAGGTTTTAGCAAATCATTTTTTTAAATCAAATCTCTTTCTTATGTTTTATTTTAGGTTGGCCAGAGTATTTACCTGCCTAAATAAATTTGAAATAATTAAGGATTAATTAACGAACACAGTTACACATAAAATGGTTCATGGCATTAACTTTAAGGAAGACACACACTAAATTTGTGTTAGTTAGAAGACAAAGAAGAAGATCCTTTCATTCATTCAATAGGTATTTGTTGAGCATCTACCCTGCGCCAGGCATTGTATCCAGGAACACATGCTGTCATCACCCTGCCCTTGTGGTCTGTGGGTGAGCAAGTTGTATTTGAAAGAAGATATTCAGAGATTTTCCAAAGACAGAATATACAAGATAAAGGACTTAGAAGAGGGAGTCTACATTTGAGAGTCATCACCTGATAGATATAGATGAAACTGAATAAACGAGAACAGGAAGAATAAGACAAAATTAGCAAAATCCATACTACAGAGTCTTGGGTCATAGAAATTGCCTTCAGCTGAGGAGTAGGAAGAACTAAAGGGTACAAACCAAATGCAGCTTGGATATCAAACAAAGGGATCAAGAGAGAAAATAATCACATTGCTTAGTTAAACCTTTTTGCATTCACATTTTGTGACAAGCGTTTGCTAAGCCCTTGCTAAGCCTTGCCATTCTTGTCTCCCTCCTTACAGCAAGCTTGTTGGGGAGGTTCTGTTTTAGCCCCATTTTATAAATGAAGAAGTTAAGCAATACGTCTAAGACTACAGGACTGGTAGGTACGTGAGCAAGGATTCAAATGCAGGCAAAGTGATTCCTGATTGAATTTGTCAAGAAGAACGTAGGTCCGCAGAGCAGCTGTTGGTGAGATATGCTTAGATATTAAGAGCAGTTTTGCATATGGATTTTCTTGCCTTTATGTTTAGATATTAGTCACATCTAACACTTCACTTGTTTGCTAAGTTTTCTGCTGATCTTCCAAAGCCCTAAATGCCCAGACCCCCCCACCTGCCTCTTCATGCTGCTTTGTCATTTTCTTCCATTTCATTCCACCTCATTCTTCGTGATCTAGTCACAGTGGACTCTTTTGAGACCTCACTTTGTACTTTCCACTGCTAGGCCCTTCAGAAGTTTGCCCATCTCTGACTTCCACAGGCTCAAACTTCATGTCCTCTGGGGCACCTTCTCTGCTCCCCAGTCCAACGCTATTTTTCTGAGCGTGGAACTAGTGCAAGTGCACAGGGTCTCTCACACAGCAAGGCCCTCTGCTCAGGGTTTAATGCTTGGTAATCACCGTCTTGCATTCTTAAAAGTTGTATCTTTGTGTTTTAAATAAAGTCCAATAGGGCGATGGAGGCTGTGCCTGGAACTTTAAGATGCGACTCACCTATGGTTCTGCCTCCCAGGTTCTCCAGGGCCTCCCCAACTTCCCCATCCCTGTCCCAGCCCAGTGATGTCTTTCTGTCCCCTTCCTCACCTACCAAAGGGCCTGGGTGCAGGGGTGAAATACTCAGGGTCAGGCTGGGTACTTTGAGACTCTGCATACATGCATCACTGAGCCTAAGGGAGTATGATATGAAAGTGTAAATAGAATTTCACCATGACAGTTTGAGAGGTAACCACTGAGGAAGAAAGGAAGAAAGTTGTTTACTCCTTTTGAACAATAGTCTCTCACATTTTAACTTTTCATTGAATTCTGCAAATTACGTAGTCGTGCTTTTTATAAGGGTTTCAAGTACAAAGCAGCATACAGGGTAACATGAATGAGTCAAGTGAATTGGACAAACACTGGAACAATGCACAGCCCTCCAAAGAAAAGGGCCACCACTCTAGTTCTAGCCTATCTTTCCTACAAAGGAAACTGAAACCAAAATTGCTATATCTTCTGATTTTTCAAGTGAATGTGAATTTTTATATGAACCATCCAAATTCTCAAAAGGTCAATAATTGATTTTTTTAATTGTCAAAATACGAGGAAGGCCAAGTAAAATATCTCTGAGGGCCAATAAGGCTGTCCCATGGGCCACTAGTTTGCAGCCTCTGAATCTCTGATTTATTGTAAATGCTGTTTTAAATATTATCTCCTCTGCTAGACTTGGCTCTGTGAGAAAATATGCCAAGTATTGGTGATCTGCTCTTGAATCTCCAGAACCTGACATAATTCTTGGCAAGTAATAGAGGCCAATATTATGAAATAAAAGCCCAACATTATGAAAAAAAGCGCTTGATCTATAACTGCTACCTGACAAGAAATGTTTAGGTAGGTATTTTTTATATTATTGAATATTTTCAACATAGTGAATATTTATGCATACATACATGAAAATCATTATATTATTAAAACTTCATACTCAACGTTAGACAATTATTTCAGTGGTTTTATAATATGAACCATGTCTTTCATTTGCAAAGTGCAAAGATGCAAACACAAAGCATCATTTTCATCAAAGGGCTTAAGTATTAATATTCCTGAATGTCATGAATTTCTACACATAAAGGTTTAGAATTACATTGGGAAAGAAACATCAATGAATCAGGCTTTGAAAAACTCATAGGCTAAAAGGTAAAAAAAAATTTAAAAGTCACTTACAAGTTAAAAAAAAAAAAAACCCAGTAAAAAAAATAATCAAATGACACCACAGATATTTTTATTATAAACTTAGAATTTCAACAATAGTTGTAGATTTTGTAATTTTCAAATATCCTATCAGAAAATTAATGCTTCCCTTAAAAATTGTGCAATGAATTTGATGTAACAAAGCAACACTTGCCTCAGAGCCAAGATTCTTGGCAAGTCCTCAATTTATTTATTTGGTTACACAACTTTCGACAGATCACTTACGTTCTCTAGACCTTACATTATTGGTAAAATAAATATCATCTAAAAATTTTGGAGATTTCTGGGGCGCCTGGGTGGCTCAATGGGTTAAAGCCTCTGCCTTCGGCTCAGGTCATGATCTCAGGGTTCTGGGATCGAGCCCCGCATCGGGCTCTCTGCTCAGCAGCGAATCTGCTTCCCCCTCTCTCTGCCTGCCTCTCTGCCTGCTTGTGATCTCTCTCCTCTTTGTCAAATAAATAAATAAAATCTTTAAAAAAAAATTTTGGAGATTTCTTCCAGTTTTACTGCTTTATGATAATAAAGATACCACATTATTTTAAGTGATTTTTTTTCTTTCAGTCATTCGTATTTTAATTGAGTACCTACTATGTGCCAGGTGCTATTAGACACTGAAGATACAAAAATGAATGAAACAGGCAAAACACCTGCCCTCCTGAGGTTTATATTCTTGTCCCAGAGAAACATTAGTACAAAAAGTTAAGAGAATTTACACAACATATTAATGGTAGCAAATAATGTGAAAAAATATGAAGCAAAGTAAGAGGGTTTTGAAATTGTCAGAGGACAGGAATTGAAATTTAAGGGAAGTGGTCAATGGGTTCATTGAGAAGTTGATATTAGAACAAAGACAAAAGGAGGAAAATATGTGAGCCACATGGACATCTGGGGGAAGAATATATTGAGCACAGAAAACAGCTAGTGCAAAACCTTGAGACAGTAGTGCCCCCGTCATCATCAGTAAACAGCAAACATGCCTGTTTGGTTTGAATAGAGACGGTGAAGAGAAGAGAGTAGAAGATGAATTTATACAGACAGCTTGGAGAAAGGATCATGTAGATGGACTCTGAATTTGACTCTGAGAAAAATAAGAGCAATCAGGGGTTTGGAGCAGAGGATTGACCTCATATGACATAAATTTTAATACCTAGTCCATTATGTTGAGATCAGACTATCGATGGAAAAGGCAGAACCAGGTATAGACTGGTTAGAAAGCTAAGTAATTGTCTAGGTGAGATATGATTGTGGCTTGGACTACCAAGAAGGTGGTGGCCATGGAGATGATGAAAAGTGTGTACCAATGGGCTTTTCTGATGGTTTGGATGAGAGAATGAGAGAAAAGAAGGAGTTAAGAATAATTGAGCATTTCTGGCATGAGCAGCTGGAGGGATGGTGTGGTTGTGTACTGGTTGGTGAAGAATGGGTAGAACAGGGTTTGTAGTGAATAGGAGTTTATTAGGACATGCCAAATTTACATGGTAATATCAGATATGCCCTTAGATATAAGAATCTGGGACTCAAGAGAGAGGTTCAGGTTAAAGACATAAATTTTGAGAAAGAATACTTTTGTCATAATGAGCACTAAGTAATGTATAGAATTATTAAACCACTATACTGTACACCTGAAACTAATATAACACTGTATCATAACTATACTGGAATTAAAATTTAAAAATTAATTAAAAAGTTGCAAATTGTCAACATATAAATAGTACTTAAAACTGTGAGACTGAATAATGTGAACAAAGAGTTGAGTGTTCAGAGCAAAGGGACTTAACGTACAGATTACAACTGGGGATGTTCCCATGTTAACAGGTCAAAAAGAATGATGGAACCAGTAACAGATTTAGAGAAGGAATGGCCGGTAAGGTAGGGGGATACCAGCAGAGTATGATATCCTGACATCCAGGGTGAGATAGTATTCTGGGGGGAGTTTTCAGCATGCCTAATGCTGCTGAAATGTCAAGTGGAATGAGGACTGAGTGACTCTGGATTTATCAGTGTAACAGTCACTGGTGACACTGACGAGAATTCCCTGGGGTGGATAAGAGCTAAACCTAAGTGGAGTGGTTAAGAGGAAGGGAAAGAAAAGGAACTAGAAACACTATCTATAGAGAACTCCTTGGAGGAGTTTCACCATGAAAGGAAGCAGAGAAATAGAGTGGAAGCTATAGAGGGAAAGGGCATATTTGTTTGCTAATGGGAATGATCCAGTAACAAAAGAAATATTGATAGTGTAGGAGGAAGGAGAGAGGGTTGCTTGAGTGTTGCTTCTAAGTAGGTGAGAGGAGATGAGATCTGGTGTACAGAGAGAGGAGCTGGTCTTAGCTGGAGAACAAACAGTTCATCTTCACAAATAGAGAAGGAGGAGCATAAGCAACAATGTCAGTAGATGGGCAGACATTGGGTGACATATAAAAATTACTTATTATTGTAGTAATTTTTTAGGATAGTAGCTAACATTTTGGGGCTGCTTAATATGTGCCAGAAAGTCTTAAAAATATTGCTTGTATTATCTAATTCTTGCAACACTCATAAAAATAATTCTATGTATTTAATGGATGGAGAAGTAGAAAGTTGAAAATACTCGTGCACCATCAAACCCAGTCCAGTGGCAGAGCCTGACTTCCAACCCTGGTGGCCCGAGTTGAGAGTCTGTTCTCCTAACTACTATGCTGTCCTGCTTCTGTTCTTTCCAGGAAAAAGCATCACTAATCTTACTCTGTATAGATAATTTTTGCTGTCATCCTTTTAACAAAATGCTAAGTTTTAGTCGACTCTAATTAGTGATATTATGAGATAATTTTATGAAAATCAATCCTGTAGATATCTCTTAAAGGTTTATTATGGAATTGTACCTTAGGCAGAAATTAAGAATTGCCATGTATTCATAAGTTATGCTTGAAAAATCACTGAACTTTATCATAAATCTGGAAATGCTCACACCCACAGTGAAACCGAGACAGACAGAAAAAAAAAAAAGAGACTCACATTTCCCATGTGGGAACATTGGGGCGTATGATTATTGAATGGAATGGCCTGAGAAATGGTATTGTTTACATTGTATTCGGTCCCTTATCTACTTTCTCAGCACTTAGAAGTTAAATCTATTTACATGAGTCTTTGTTGCATTTCTAGAAGTATTTTTTAAAAATGGGACACTATATTCCACTGAACTTGAAGTTTACCAGAAAGCTCCTATACTCACCTTGCTCACTTCAGGATAGAAGTGCATCTCCTCTTCCCTTTTCTGGATTTCTGTGCTCTAATCAGGCTTCCGTCAACTCAATACCCACTCCTTCTGTCTTCTCAATCTTAGATACTGCATAAAATTTAAATGACAAGAGCTCTCTGATGCAGATGTATTGGTAATTTCAGATCACTCAGTGATCTATGACCTATGCAGCTTATTCTTAAATGCTCTGCATATTTGTAGGCCAGAGTCCTGAGATTACAGGGTTTTTTTAAGACCAAAAGGCAAAATATGCCCAATAGATATGAGTGTGTGACTCCTTCAGGTTCATCATAACCCCCAATTCAAAACTTTTGCACTATGACAAACACAGAGCTTGTTTGATTAATGGATTTAGTTCCTGGAAACTGTCTTAGCAGAATTTACTTAAGGCTTTCAACTTTGTGCTACAAAATGAGAAGTTTAACCAGGATATCAGTTGATGCATTTCCTTTGCCATTTTTCTAAGAGCAAGACTGGAAAGTTTTATGACACTGTGTTCTTAGGCTGGCAGGATTTAAACAAACAAGGTTCCCTTGACACAAGAAAAGGTTGCCTTTGTTCTCATAGCAGCTTGTTTTGAGTTGAGCAGTGCACGCATTTCTAATACGTCTGGAAGATGCCAAGATCAGTCACTTACCTTGGATCATAGTTCAGTGGACACTATGATGATTACATTTTAAGATTCGTGTCTATTCTTTGTGTGAATACCCCTGGGGCCTTAAACTGCTCTGAAGGCACAGGCTGCTCTCTGTGCGACTTTCCTCCAGGATCACCATAAACCCTGCTTCCATTTGCCCTACCAATACCCATTATTTCTAGATTTGATGTTGCCTCTTAGCTTTTGGCTGTCTTCTCACACATAGTCTGTACCTTCTCCTTTCCCTCCGCAGTGCTACTTACCTCTTTCCCTATCCCTGCTATGATGACTGCCCAGTAAGTTTTCTTTTTTTTTCCCTCCCCAGGACTTCAGGCTCAACATGATTTCCACTGTACTCTTGCCTTGTCCAAGTCCTTTAGTCCCTTCCTCTCTTCCAGTCCCCATACAGCACCCTTCCGTCAGTTTATGGCGTCTGTCTATGGGACTTGATATCATCAAACCTTGCACCCTTCCCAGACTGTTCTTAAACAGCTTTGCTTTTTGGGTGTTTGACTACCTGCTGGCCATGCAGCTTCCTGGAACTCCATCCACACAGGACTCCCCTCAAATGTTCAGTCAGCAATATAGCTGTGAATGAATATGATCTTCTCACCAGAGATGAACTCTGTTGCCTCTAAACTCTTATTCCTTCTAAACATGTTTTGTCATGGCCCCAGATTTTTATAGCACTTATCAGACTCCCTTATATGGTAGATATAACTTTACACCTCTTGCTTTCCCTTCTATATCTTAAACCCCTTGGGAGTAGCAGTCATGAGTTAAAAATATTAAGTGTCACCCATAGGGCTCACTTCCAAAAGGTTCTATATCACTGATGAATGACTATGTTTCTCATGATGGCAGTGAAGAAAGGAGGAAAAGTGATAAAAGGAAGACAGGTTAGCATTTATTAAAGTAATATAAATACAGATTGATTTTTTGATTCCTGGACCAGAGCCAAGAGATGGATGATAAAGATGGCCAACGGGTTAGGAAGGTTCAGAGGGCATTCTGAGTGGCTGGGAAGACAGCCATTCAAGGCAGCCAGGCCTCAATGGGTGTTTTTCATTCCCTGATTCTTCATCTAGTACCTTATTAGCCTATATGCTGGAGTATGTCCAGATATTTGGAGGCAGTGGGTAGATGCCCATGATCTATGACCAAAGATGACCACATGTATTACACTCATACAAAGGAGTTTAGCTATGAAGTATGTGGAGAGGAAGCCTGATCATTGACCCCTCTAGGTTAGGCTGTTCAGATTGTAGAATTGTGCCTGGAGGACTGGGCCTTCACTAAGAGGGGCACTGGGTAGTAGTATGTGGGCTGGTGTAGAACATAGGCCCATCAAAGCAACAAGGACTCTGAGCAGGGTTAGCAAAATCTGCCACCACCAGCCCCCAACTGCAAATCCGATGCCCCTTCTGTGGGTCCTGAGATTTGAGCACAGTAGCAAAGCCCTTTTGGCTATGCATTTGGTCTCTGTTCTCACAACCTCGGGGATTTTATCACCCTCCTTAGAGGCCATCCTGTTTGTTTAGCTTCACAGTTGAACATCACCTTCACGGAGGTGAATCCTAAAAGCTGGGTTCATTTTTTCTCTTATCTCTTTGCATAAAGGTTAATGGGCGTGCAATCTTTTAGCTTTTCTTTTCTTCTGTGTCTGAAAAGTTGTGATAACAAAAACAACAATGGCTGTAAGCTTGTGTGAGTTAATTATTTTAAATGAGCAAAGAAGACCAAACACCTGAGAAGAAAATGGCTCAGAAATTGGAAAGAAAGCATTCTGCTCTGTTGCAGTTGGTTGGTATTTGGCTCTTTTATTTTCCTCCTGAGTAACATAAGAGCCATTGAGCTCGGAAGATGTGAACATCCTGTACAGGAAATATATGGTGTATGGAGAGGGTTGGGGGGCACCTGGCAGTGGTTCTTTGAATCCTTCAGTGAGCGTCACTTGAATATGTTATAGAAGCAAGTAAAGGACGGGAAAAGAGGCTCTGCTTGGATGGCTTCCAGCACACTTCACAAAGCTCAGGAAAAGCTCAGCGAAGCTGCATGCATTTTACGTTTTCCTGAGGAAAGACTGCTTTTTGGTCTCAGGGTTAAGGAGTTTCAGCAAGTTTTTATAGTGACAATAAAACATTCTCTTTATATTTCCCTCCGTCACTGAAAGGAGCCCAGAGGCATAGAATCGAGGATGCGGGCACTTAAGTGTCTACTGAGGCAGTTAGCTCCCAGAGAGGTGTTGGTGCAGTGACTATTTGGTGGTGAGACCCTAGACAACTAGCTTCATTGCGTATGCGTGTGTGTGTGTGTGTGTGTGTGTGTGTGTGTGTGTGTGTGTGTGTGTGTTGTATAAAATCTCAGTTGAAATTTGAGGTAATTAAACTCAGAAAAGTGGATGTGTACATTTCAGGACTTCTAATTTTGAACAGGTAGCCCAGAATGAGCACCACTTCATCCCTGCCAGAAAATGGGCTTTATCTTCACAACAAAATAATCACCATGAACATTGTGAAGTAGGGAAAGGCAGAAAGGTGAGGGGAAATGACAATGGTCTTAAGACTGTCAAGAGCTATAGCTTTTCTTCTTTTCCCAAAATTATTTTGAAGAGAAAACTAAAGCATTTGCTGTTCCTTTGTGAGAATGATTTGGAAATACTCATTGAAGCAAAAAGGCCCTTTATGAACTGACTCCAGCCTTTCTTTGGCCTGTCATACACCATTGTGTTAATTTGAGAACCCGAGACTTACAGTGAGTGAATATTAATAGGGACCAGAACCTGTAGTCATTGCAATTTGCATTTGCCAGTGCAGTTTTTTTCTGTGTCTGCTCAACTTAAATTGTTTCTTGGCCAGAAAAAATGCTTTCTCACTTATACTTTTCTATAGGAGGCTTCCTACTATCTTTAATGCATTCTACCTCACTCACAAATTTGTATTTTTCTTGTTTAGAATTAATGTTTTATTATACTGTCATTTGCTTTAAATTTTAGCCACAAAAAATATATATAATTATAGTAGATGGAGACACTGGAATATTGTTGGCATTATGCAAGCCGCTAACAATGCCCCTAAGTTTAAAATATCAGTGTATTTTTTTTTTCCAGGTTTTCAATTTAATTCTATTAAGATTAGAAATCAGACACCTTTTTTTTTAATATATGATTGTAACTTATGAGTAAGAATCAACTGGTTAAATAAGTATGAGGGTAGGTTTAGAAGTGAGTAAGGAAATTATCTTGGTGCTAATGAAAAATGTGCAAAGACAGAACTTCAAGAAAAACCAAGAGCTATATTAAATTTTAGCTGTCACTGAGTGTCTTTCAAGAGAAGTGTGCCCTTAAGTTAATTTTCCACTTTCCAACTAGGAAATGCATATTACACCCTTGACCAAGTTACCAATCACTTGACACAAGAAGGTGCCTAAACAACCCACAAATGCTGTATATAAAGCCCTGTAGATCAGGTACTTGAAAAGAGTAGGGCCAACCTAGCTCTACCTCAGCCTAATAAGGCAGCGCCATCTACTGCTCACAAGCTTTATTTTATGTTGGAGATTCTTGAATAGAAGCTGGTCTCTACAGACCTAAGTACAAAACACAAAACAAAACCATGTTGCCATCTGTTCTCTTCTAATCTGGGTCAATTTATTGAAATATTTGTTTTCCTAATGTATATACGTATGTGTCAATGAATCAATATACGTATATAAACATTCATATTGGAATAATAGAGTGGGAGAGAAATGGGAGATAGAAGAATGTAAATAGGGAAAAAATAGAAATAAGGAATATTCCTCTTAGATGTCTACTGATGTGCCTTTTATTCCAAAGATAAGACTGATGTACCTTCATATGCCCTTTTACGTATACTCACGACGTAAAACTCAATCATTAGCCAATGCTTGTTTAAAATGAACCATTGTTCAGATTTCATTGTAGGCTGCCCACAAGTGAGTCCTTCATTAAATGATTACAGATTTAATAGGCCTTCACTGTATTCCCCTTTGTCTAGTGTTTTTTTATTCCTATCGTAACATGTAATTCTACAATATTTTAAAATAATAACTCATAATGTTCCTAATGTATTTTGCATTATATCACCACATAAGCATTTATATAAAGTATTAACAAGAGCACATCTTTTTATTAAGTTGGGGTCATTAGTTATCTTTCAACCATTTTGGTTTATTTCATTTAGTCTATTACAACACAAGATAAAATAACTAAGTGACAGTACATATGGTACAATAGTGATTATGATGTTTTGTTTTTATCATTCCCTATAACTCTTCCAAGGTCTGAACTGGTTATTGACCATTAACATCATTCATGGTGAAACCTACACTTTTGTGCCGAGAAGATCATATCATTTCAGATCCTGAATTATAATTAATTTCAACATACATTCATTTCTATTAAATTTCATTGTCATACTACTATCAATTTATTTGTATGTTAATGGAATGTCACATAGTCTGGAATTTGGTATTTGACTTTTATCAGGGCCTTGATTTCTAAATAAACTAAAATATAACTTTTTCCATATCATATGCCAACATCATGATTATATAATTGAAACAAGTCAGGTATCTAGACACCCAAAAAACACAGATGGTTTCAGTTTTGTATCCTGATTTGAAGAAAGCCTATTTGAATTATCAAAAATTTGATTTTTTCATCCTTGTCTATCTCTTTAAAAACTTTTGTTATGGGGGTGGCTCAGTTGGTTAAGTGTCCGCCTTAGGCTCAGGTCATATTCCCAGGGTCCTGGGATAGACCCCTGTGTCAGTGGGGAGTCTGCTTCTCCCCATCTCTATCGCTCTCGAATAAATAAAATCTTAAAAATAAGTAAAAATAAATAAAAAACAAAACCTTTTGTTATATTTATTGTAGCTTTACTTATGCAATTAAAACTGATTGAGGGGCACCTGGGTGGCTCAGTCCTTGGGTGCCTGCCTTTGGCTCTGGGCATGATCCTAGGCTCTCCACATCGGGCTCCCTGCTCAGTGGGAAGCCTGCTTCTCCCTCATCTCCTCCCACCCCCCACTTGTGTTCCCTCTTTCGCTGTCTCTCTCTCTGCCAAATAAATAAATAAAATCTTTAAAAAGATAAATAAAATAAAAAATCAGTAAATAAAAATAAAACTGATTGAATATCTCCTATATGTAAGACTCTATGCTAGGCTCAGGTATTAAAACATAAATTCCTGGCTGTCAGTGAGCTCCCTTTCTTGTGGAGCAAATAGTGTGTGGCTAGTTCTAGAACAGTAAGAACAAGGAACTGTGGGCACAAAGGTAAGTAACCCAAACTGCAGCAAATGAGGTGGGAGTGGGGGTGGGTGGGAGCAGAATGGGGAAGTAAATACACATTGTTCAGTTCACCTGGGACTCAAGACTGCAAGTGAGGATGTTCTGAGGGGTGAGACTGGACAAGCAGGCAGAGTTCAGGTAACTCTGAAGGTAACTCAGGTAACTCAGGATGCTGTTTTAGGCTTTTGGACTTTATTCTGAATGCTTTAGTGTTTTTACAATGTTTAAAGTAGGGCATTAAGGGAATGAACGATGGGATAGAATTCAAACAGATTAGAAAATCCCCTCCAGAGACTCCGGGGACACTGCTAAGCAAGGGTTCAAGTAGGGTGTGGCTGGAAGGGGACGGATGGTAACTGATCCAGAGAAGACTGAGAAGCGATGAAGGCGGAGGGCAAGGGCGCGGTGAATGTCTGGTGGGTTCTACAACAGCAGAACTAATTCAACGTCCCGACAAATGTGAAAACCATAGCAGAAGTCCGGGAAAACTGGTTTCCAGCATGGAAAGAGTTTGGCGACGCCACCCACGAGGCCGCAGGCAGTCCCCAGACTGGAGGTGAGCGGGCCAGAGGGGAGTTCTACTGTACATGTGGTAGGTCTGCCCAGCAGAGGGATCCCACGGGAGGCTGACGGCAGACACCTGGAGTTCAAAGGAGAGATTTGGATCAGAGCTCTTCAAATCGAATCGCTGTAAATCCTTGATAATGTACGTACCTTGACTAAGAAGCATAACCCGGTTCCATCCTCCAAGAACTTCATCTGTCCCAACGTTCTCACCCCCCTTCCTCCCTGCAGAGGACTGGTATGAACAGCTGTATCCCCTCATCCTTACCCTGAAGGATTGCATGGGGGAAGTGGTGAACCGAGCCAAGCAGTCCCTGACCTTCGTGCTCCTTCAGGAACTTGCATACAGTTTGCCCCAGTGCTTGATGCTGACGCTCCGGAGGGACATCGTCTTCAGCCAAGCAGTAGGTGCCTCTTGGGAGCCTAGCACGGGGCGGCTAAGGCGTATCCGTGGTGATGGTAGAGGTCTTCCTTTGGTACTTTCATCAACTTTAAAGGGATTCTTTACTTAAAACTTTGGTATCGGCTTTCCTTATCCATAATAAATATGAACTGAACGGAAACAGCTTATGAGATCTTAAAGATTTCTTTCTGCAGAGAGGTGGCCCAGTCTCTGAAACATATGCTCTGTTTCACGGTGCAGAAAGTCAGGGACACCGTGAAGGGGAGAAAAGGCCACCCTTCCATACCTTGTCATCATATTATGCCCCGAGGTCTCCACACAGCGCACCGTGGAAGGAAAGGGGCAGCTGCCTTGCACACAGCGGGGACTGGCAGAAGGGATCCGATTGCAATCTCCCAATTATACGGCTCCCTAATGAATCCCAGGACAGGGGCTCATAATGATCTCTTGTATGTTTTGTTTGTCTATGAAGTAAGTTTTCAGGGCAGTGATGCTTAAAGGCAAGATTTAACAGGACCACTTCCATTGCCTTCAGCCACCCCTATCTCAGGACATCGAGGCTGGTCTCCATCACACTGGCTGCCCTGGGGGCCTTTCTTCTCCCTTCTGCCTCCATATGGACAACTGAGTTTTACAGACCTACGCATGGAGGAAGGGAGGCAGAAGGAAAGGGAATATTGACCATGACCCCCACTAGTCCATGAATGTTTCACATACTTGAAAAAAATTTTAATTAAATTGGTGACACCTCAAAAATCTTAAATATTTTTCAGTCAAAGTTTGCTGACCCTAGTTAATTTCTTCAATGCCTTTTTTTTTTTTTCTTTTTTTTTTTTTTTAGCTTGCTGGATTGGTTTGTGGTTTTATCATCAAATTACACACAAGTTTGCATGACCCTGGCTTCCTACAGCAGCTGCACACAGTGGGATTGATAGTACAATATGAAGGACTGCTAAGTACATATAGTGAGTATTGCTTTAGTACGTGTTGAACTCATATTCTCATTCATAAGGATATTTGATCTATAGATTCTGCAGTTAAACATAAAAATGCGAAATAAACCTCAATGACCTAAGCATTACAGAAGTAATGTAACTTTCAGTTCTTTGCATTCATTGACCTTGTAACTGTATTCTTACCCCCTTTATGTTTTGAAAATGGAATTATAGATTATTTCATGGAGTATGGATAGTGGAGTCTGAGCAGACATCTGGCTTTTTAATATAAAAGGCTCTCTGCCAACATAGTTTCAATGTTAAAGTCCCAACTCTAATGTGTAGAACTGCATGATTTAATACATAGCCTGGTGTGGCTATCGAGCACTTGACATATGTGTAGTCCAAATCAGTATGTACTAAACACGCACACCAGATTTCAAAGACTAGTAAAAATTAGTTTTATATTAAAAATTAATAATTTTACATTGATTTATAACTGAAACAATATTTGGGATATATTGAGTTGGAGTAAAATATATTGTTACTATTAATTTCACCTTTATAAATTTTACTATTTTAAAAATACGGCTACCAGGAATTTAAAATCATTTATGTGTCCTGCATTATATTTCTGTTGGATACTGTGTATCTATCTCTACATCTAGAAATCAAATATCATGTCTGTCAATGGAAAGAGAGCTGCATGATATTCTGTTTCCTAAAGGACTTAAAACTTCTCTGTAGTCTTCCTGCAAAGGTATACATTTTTCTTTCCCTCAAAGGGTACTGACTGCTGGAGTCCACTGAAATGGTTCTTATTTCACTGGTGAAATCCTTCAGCCTCTGAGAAAAAGTGTTTAGAATATATTCACCGCATTCAGAAACTCATTCACTAAAATGCTAGAACAAATCCCAGCAGGGAGATGTAGTACCAAATGACATTTGCTTTAAATAGTGTGTTTGTAGCAATGCTCCTTTTCCCTTGTGTAGGTGATGAAATCGGAATGCTAGAGGACATGGCTGTTGGCATTTCAGATTTGAAGAAAGTCGCATTTAAAATAATTGAAGCCAAATCCAATGATGTTTTGCCAGTTATAACAGGAAGGCGGTAAGTGGTGCCCATTTCCTTGGGAGCAGGCTTTGTTAGATATTTGTCTTAACTCCTGACAAAGGAGCCAAGGAGAATTAAGATTTGGTTTGGAAATTTTTCTTTTTTCCTATTTGGTGGAAATGAATGTAAGTGACATAACAGGGGAAGATCTTGGAAAACTCCTAGAAGGCTCGTGAATGTTTATAAATGTATATGGTAGTGAGGTGAGCATAGTAATGGTCCTCCATGAAATATGAGGAATTCAGGAGAATAGCAGGCATGAGAAGAACATTTTTCTCTTTATTACTGTCTAGGCCAAAGCACTGGGTGTTTTTACTTTTGTTGGAATCATTTGGTTAATAGAGTCGTAATTCTTGAAATGACTTTATCTTAAATTTTGTTAAAAGCAGCAACATTTTAGAAAAGATCTGTTTCTGTGTCAGGGGCATATACCACCATTTTTCTTAATTATTTTTGACAATTTGCTCACAGACTGAAATTTCCGAGAATGATTTTAAATAAATAGCTTCGAAGGTCAGTGAATGATGGGCAAAATATCAGAAATAATTAAGAAAAATGATAGTGGATAGAGTAGATGTCCAACAGAAGAGTTATATCCTATGGTGAATCATTTCAGTCAGAAGTCCACCAAATTGTAACCATTCTGGCATTAGCACCTTTCAATGCTGCGTGAGGATATTTGAAATCAGAAACATCCTTAGATCACAGTGAAACAATATGAATGTGCAAAGAGAAGCCCTTTTCATGCTGGAGAGAAATGGAGAAGAAAATAAGTATAAAAGTTCAAACTGAACTTGCTTTCTTGTCTATAGTAAACATACGATAGTTACTTTAAACTTTGTATGAAAGATACTCAGAGAGGGGCGCCTGGGTGGCTCAGTCGTTAAGCGTCTGCCTT
>CM053604.1:101294526-101351846 GCA_028646535.1 Procyon lotor
AGAGACTGCGCGAGCGAGAATGAGCAGAGTGGGATGGGCTAGATGGAGAAAGAGAATCTTTTTTTTTTTTTTTAAGATTTTATTTATTTGACAGAGAGAAACACAGTGAGAGAGGGAACACAAGCAGAGGGAACGGTAGCAGGAGAAGTAGGCTTCCTGCCGAGCAGAGAGCCCGATGCGGGGCTCGATCCCAGGACTCTGGGATCACGACCTGGGCCGAAGGCAGACGCTTAACGACTGAGCCACCCATGCGCCCCTAGAAAGAGAATCTTAAGGAGACTCCATGCCCAGTGGGGAGCCCCATGTGGGGCTCGATCTCCTGACCCTGAGATCATGACCTGAGTCAAAATCAAGAGTCAAAAGCTTAACAGACTGAGCCACCCAGGTGCACCGCCTCAGCATTTCTTTTAACTATTCATTAAATTATGTAGATCCAAAAATTTCTGTACAAAAATTAATGTCTCATTATTCACATTAGAATGTACTAACATTTAAGAGCCCTTGATTTGAATGTAATCATAAATTTCTAAAGTATGTGTGTATATTCATTCAAGTTTGCATATTCATTATACACAGGCAAATGAAAATATCTGATGTTGAATCAGGCATTGTAAGAGTCAATAATGTATCCAAGGGAGATGACGGTATTCAATATAAAACCACAGGAAAGTCACTATTACACTGATAAAAATAAAATATCTCTGTTAAAAACACTAGTTTGAGTTGGAGGATGAACTGCTGATTCAGCAAATCCATTTATTCATTTATTCCTACATTAACTCTGAAAAATACATTGAACTAGTGTGTATAAAACACTATATTAGGTGCCATAAAACAGGGAACTGAAGGTGAATGTATTAACTTCATGTGGGAAAATCGAGAAATTGTCAGGATTTCATGAATATGCATGCACATAAAGATCTCATTTGGGGTTTCTTTTCTTTAATAGAGCATTTGTGCATTTTAATGGACAGTCATGAACTTTGCTTAATCACCTTTTGTGGACTTTAATATTGGATAAGTATTCAAAGCACATTTCTCCTGAGTGAAATGGACTGGAGAAGTTCAGGAATGTTTCCCATCCATCAAGAAAACAGATGACAGAACACATTTCAGTTGCCACATAGGGAACAACTGGCCTAATACTCCCTGTTTTTATCTGCCCTTTCTGAGGGGGTGAGTGGATGCTTCCAACATCCCCTCCTCATTATAAGATTAACAAAACCAGACAACCCTATTAGGGATGAAAAAAAAAAAAGCTGGGAAAGGGGAAAATAGTCATTTCCAGTCATATTTGCTGGGTAACAAGTGTGTAACTAGGACATTTGTAATCAGCACATGAAAAATCAAATAAAATTAAAATTGCCACCACTGGGTTTCTGGAAGCTTCTGAAGGCCTTAACTCATCATGTTCTATGTTCTTCATCATGTTATTTGGTCATCTCTGATGTTCTCTACCCATCTTGAATTTTACTGCATTCTATGTTTAGAGATATTAGAAGAGGACTTGAATAGTTACCTCTCAGGTTGATTATGACACTGGAAATATGTACTAAGGAGAGAGGGATATAGCTGGGTACTTTTGACTAGAAGAGAAAAACAAAATCCTCAGAAGAATTAATAAATTCTAGTAAGGGAAACGGCACATGACAGTGCGGAGTCACGTTAAGGTTGAATAGTCCATGTTTCAAAATAAGAATGTAAACAAGAATAATTTGAGGGCAAATTTCAGAGTCATTAATTTACTCTACAAAAAAAAAAAAATGAGGGGGCACCTGGGTGGCTCAGTCATTAAGTGTCTGCCTTCGGCCCAGGTCATGATCCCACGGTCCTGGGATCGAGCCCCGCATCGGGCTCCCTGCTCGGCAGAGGGCCTGCTTCTCCCGCTACCATTCCCTCTGCTTGTGTTCCCTCTCTCGCTGTGTTTCTCTCTGTCAATAAATAAAATCTTTTTAAAAAAAAATGAGTACATTTTTAGTGCAGATAGAATGCTAACTGTGGGGATACAACAGTGATCATGGTATGGACTTTGCCCTTTAGTAGCTTATAAAGATCATATATATATATATATATATTACATACATCTCTATAACATCAAATTTGGAAATAAGTGGCCATAATTCAGTGGAAATTTTATTCATTCAGGTAACTAAGCTATAAGGTGTTGCTTTAGAAAAGTTAAATAATAAATTAGTATCTAGTTGTCTATAAGAATTAATTACCTCTAAAAAATGAGATTTATTCCCTTCCTGTTAAGATCAGGTCAATGGTTTCACATAAAATAATTCTAGCCAGTCAGAGGACTAAACAAGATCTCTTTGAATTATTACTTTGCATAGGTACCTCTGCATTATACATAGCCTGAACTATTTTCCCTAGAGATAAGGTCTAAGATGCAGACAGAAGATGGCAAGTGCAGTTGAGAATACAGATCACTTCAGATTGCCTGTGAAGGATCTGGCTGGCTAAATATGTTTTGCCTTCAATAGTTAGTAATATTTTGCAACTATGCATGCTTACAGTTACTAATTATGGCAATATAAATAGTTCTATCAATACTCTTGGGAAGCTTAAGCATTCATATTTGTTCTAGACATCATTAGAGAAAGTTGTAGTACAAAGTGGAAGGTGAGATGTTGGTAAAGAACGTGGTTCTTTATGCCAGAGAGGGGTTTATGTAAATCTCATTCCAAAATGCAATCTTTGGGAATACTGAGTTACAGAGAAACGACAATTTTTTTCAGGTTAAATATGACTTTACTCACAGGATGTCTAACATAAATATTACCATGAATTTATGCTTTTGCTTCTCTAACCTATACAATTATTGCAAATTTATTATAGATTAATGTGGATCATCTATTGCATTTGTGTGTCATGAACACATTTTACCATAAGAACTCATAGCAAATGTTCCCCTAGCTTAAGCATGGAAATAAAACTTAAAATTTGATTTACATTTACAACACAAAGAAGGGAATTAGTTGGGTAGTTTGGATGGTGAAATGTTGCCTGCTATAGAAAAATGGGTTTGGGATATGACTAAGTAATAAGAATAGTTTTCCTACTTCTGCTCTTTGCTGGAATGGATCAGAATATAAAGGATCAGAAGTTTATTTATTTTTTTTTAACAATTTTTGAATGAGGGTAGACAGATTTAGCCCCGAACCCATCAGTATAGTAATGTTGAAGTTAAATCACAGTGTTCTAGAGAATAGTATAATTACTGGAAGCCACAAAAACTGGGTCAACTTAATACTTAAGTTGGATGACATGCTTTCATATTTTGGACAAACTAATCTTGGAATCCCAGCTGCTAGAAGCATCTGTTGTAGAGATAAAGAGAAAGAAAAGCAATATGTCATTTTTACCAGCTAAAAGATGAAGAATGTAATATTAGTTTATTTCATTGCACAGACTGTCATAAAATCCCAACATTCCTTTGGGTTTAATTGTTTACTGACTTTTCAGGAAAATAAATCTTTAAAGCATTCAATCATTTAATAAGTAAAATTCTGCAAATAACAGACACTATTTTTGTCAGTGATCATTTTAGTTTTAATCTCTTCTATATTGACTAGATAATTATTATCCAGATTCATATGTCATCAATTTTGCCAACAAAAGAGGTTGAAAAGAGAACAGCCTCACATTGATTTAGAATTAATATTCTTTCTCTTAAGCTCAAAAAGAAAGGTTTTTATATGAACAGAGTAGTATTCAAGAGTAATTTACAAGTATATATTTATTTTCCAATATTTATTACAAAAAGTTTAAAGACAGTTGTTCAAGTTAAGTGATTGCCAAAACTACAGTCATTACAAGACATCAAATAAAACAATTTTTAAAAATGGAGCTACTGTAATTTTATGTGCAAATCTAAACCAACTTAAATGAGAATACTTTCGTATATCACAGAAATCTAACGAAAGTAACTTAAAACACTGAATTATTTCAGGAAGTTGATTAAACATGTAAGCAGTGCTGAAACTTTCCTAACACCTAATTAACTAAGAAAAGTGGTACACAAAGTTATGGTTCCAATTCATTTAATAGCATTGTCTCTAAAGACATTTTCAATTAGCTACATTTTCTTTGGATTTATTCAACTTTTCGAAGTTAGATAAAGTTTTGAAAATAACATTAAATGGTTATGACTTTGGTAGATTTTTTTCTAAGTAAGGGATTTCTATCTTTTAACCAAGGTACCTTTTTAACAGAAAGTGTTTGCTATAGAAAATCAATTAGAATGTTATATAACAATCAAAGTTAGTTACATTTATACACACAGAGACAAATTATATTAGGAGGAGAGAGAAGCAGCTTTTCTGAGTGGGAAGGATTTTCCTTGTAATTGTGGTAAATTTAGACAAAGTATTCATATACTTTCTAGCAACAGTGGGTTCTGGAGGAAATTCAGAAATTATATGAAAGAAGATAACAAGGGAGATGCAAATCTTTATTATTATCCTACCCTTTTGCCTGTGAAGGAAACCAGAACAGCTGAGAAACTGACAGGACCCTTCCATATCAATTGGAAGAGCAAATCAATCTGACTTTTTCCTAGTGTCAAGACTCTATTATTCAAAAGAATAATAAAGGGTAAACCAACAACCACACAGACTCTTACTGCAACATTGACTGGTCCTACACGAGGACCAGAATTCTTCCTAATTTTTCCAAATGTAGCTAGTAAGGGCCTCTACCCATTTTCTTTGGCCCCAACTTGAAACTTTTACCCCCCTCCTCAGCCTGTTCTTCTTTTTCCCTTTCTCTTTGCACATGATTCTACTTTAAGGATAAAATAAAATAATATCCAAACTACACAAAGAACTCATAGAACTCAATGGAAAAAAACTTAAAAAGTGGCCAGAGGAATGGACTAAACATCTTTTCAAAGAAGACATACAGGGGCGCCTGGGTGGCTCGGTGGGTTAAGCCTCTGCCTTCAGCTCAGGTCATGATCTCAGGGTCGTGTGATCAAGCCCCGCATCAGGCTCTCTGCTTAGCAGAGAGCTTGCTTCCCCCTCTCCCTCTGCTACCCTCTCTGCCTACTTATGATCTCTTTCTCTCTGTCAAATAAATAAATAAAATCTTTAAAAAACAAAAAACAAAGAAGACATACAAATAGCCTACAGACCATGGCAAAATGCTTAACATCACTCATCATTAGGGAAATACAAATCCAAGCTACAATGAGATATCACCTCACTCCTGTTAGAATGGTTATCATCAAAAAGACAAGAGATAACAAATGCTGGTGTGGATATGGGAAAAAGCAAACCCTGTGTACTGTTGTGGGAATGTAAATTGGTAGAGACACTGAAAAACAGTGTGGAGATTCCTCAAATAACTCAAAATAGAAAGGCCGTATGATCCAGCAATTCCACTTTTAAGTACACACATGCCTGCAGGCAATGGAATCATGACCTCAAAGAAGTATCAGCACCCCCACATTCATTGCAGGCTTTTTTTTTATAGTAACCAAGAATGGAGACCAACCTGAGTATCTATTGACGGATGGACAAAGAAAATGTGTATATATGTGGAATACCATTCAGCTATAAAAGAAAGAAATCCTGCCATTTGCAACAACATGGATGGACTCTGAGGGCATTAAGCTCAGTGAACATAAGTCAGATGGGGAAAGACAAATACTATATCAGCTCATTTATATATGGAATCTAAAAACAAACAGACAAAAAACTCAGAGAAACAGAGAACACACTGATGGTTGCTGGAGGTGAGGGTTGGGGGTGGGATAAATAGATAAATAATAAAAGATTATAAGATAATAAGTCATAGGGACATAATATATAGTGCGGTGACTATAGTTCACAATACTGTACTGTATATTTAAAGTTGCGAAGAGAGTAGATGATAAAGGTTCTCATGGAAAAATAATCCAACTATGTGAGGTGATGTATGTTAATTAAATTTATTGGGGTAATGATTTCCCAAATCATTACCACGTATACCTTAAACTAATACAGTGTTATATGTCAGTTGTATTGAGATACAACTGGAAAAATATTTAAAAAAAAACAAAAAAGAAGCCATGCAGCCTCCCCAAAGTGAAGCAGGTCTTTATACTCTCCCTGCAGTATCAGCAGAAAGCCCACTTCTGCCCAGGACTGCTCTCCACCTGTGTGCTAGAATCGTCTCTTCTCTGCGGAGAGAGGACCTCACTCTATAGTCATCACCTATGTGCTTCTCAAATGGTTTCTGGAGTATAAACAAGCTCAATTTTCGCCATCTTTGAAGCAAAACAAATAAACAACTAGTGATATAATCACACACACACACACACACACACACACACACACACACACTCTCTCTCTCTCTCTCTCTCTCTCTCTCTCTTTTTCCTTATATGTCAGCTGCTGTGTGCCTGTCTGAAAGTCATTCTTTTTCTTGAAGGGTTAACTTTTTATTCCCTTTAACATCTTAAGAATTTTACTCCCAGGAGCACCTGGGTGGCTCAGTGGGTTAAGGTCTCTGCCTTCGGCTCAGGTCATGATCCCAGGGTCCTGGGATCGAGCCCCACATCAGGCTCTCTGCTCAGCAGGGAGCCTGCTTCCCCCTCTCTCTCTCTCTGCCTGCCTCTCTGCCTACTTGTGATATCTCTCTCTGTCAGATGAATAAATAAAATCTTTAAAGAAAAAAAAGAACTTTACTTCTGGGAATCCACATGACCACCAGACTCCTTCCAGCTTTATCCTCTGTACAACCTGGAATTGCTCTGTAGTTGTCATTTGTCTTTCTAGAGCCCTGAACAGGCCATGGAGTCCTCCTGTCCCTGGGAGTTCACTCTGTCTCCAGCACGCGGCACAATCAATCAGACAGAGCAGGTGAGCAGGAACACAGAAGGGCTCATCACAAACCTTGTCAGCTCACCCTGCATTTCTCACGACCTTCCTTCTCCTCCCCTCGTGAAAGGGTCTGCACATAAAATCTTGACTGGAAGTCATATGAGCAAGAGCCTATTTTCTACCACCTGGCTCTTTCCAAACCTTGGTCACAATGTTTTGTAACTATTTGCTAGCATGTTTTATCCACCATGAGACTGTGAGTTCTAGAACCTAAGGATCTAGTGTCACTTAACTTCCCCTTTGAAGCACTACAATACAGAAGTTCTCAAAAATGATGGAAAGAAAAGGAAATAAGGAGGGAAGGCGGGAGAGGGAC
Organism: Procyon lotor; assembly: GCA_028646535.1. Taxonomy (NCBI): domain Eukaryota; kingdom Metazoa; phylum Chordata; class Mammalia; order Carnivora; family Procyonidae; genus Procyon; species Procyon lotor. The sequence continues at coordinate 101,301,715 of CM053604.1, forward strand.
ACTTTGGAGCAGCAGGAAAACTGCGAGGTGTGGGGGAGGGTTTACAGGACAGTGAGGTGAATATGGAACTGGAAGGGATTATGTGAAGTGAAATAAGTCAAACAGAGAAAGACAATTATCATACGGTCTCACTTACTTGTGGAACATAAGGAATAGCATGGAGGACATTAGGAGAAATAAGGGAAAAAATGAAGGGGGGAAATCAGAGGGGGAGACACACCATGAGAGACTGCGGACTCCGAGAAACAAACCGAGGGTTTTGGAGGGAAGGGGGTGAGGGGAGGGGTGAGCCCCATGGGGGGTATTAAGGAGAGCAAGGATTGCACAGAGCACTGGGCGTTACATGCAAACAATGAATCATGGAACACTACATCAAAAACTAATGATGGACTGTATGGTGACTAACAGAACATAATAAAATAAAAAATAAATAAAATATACTAAAATACCAAAAAAAGAGAAAAAAATTAAAAAAAGAAAATGATCAAAATAAAAGACACCCAACTTCAAAATTTTCACTTCATTTAACATAAAAATCAAAATTATTTGTCAAAAGGGTAACATTATATGTTTAATTAAATGAAAGACAAGTTATTTTCTCTGTGTACTCAAACTCTTTAAAATTCCCAGTATGCATTTTATGCTAGATCCAGTCTCCTCATTTACCTCGAGGGATAGTATTAATCCCCATAATAAGACTATTTAATGTATGCCTCTTAAAAAAAGACAACGTACAGCAATTATACTAAAGTAATAAAAGGCATTTGCCCAGGCCTTTCCAGGTAATGGGGCGTTATTGCTCAGGTAAGTCATTTATCCCATGACCACCTGAAGAGCTAAACAGAACAGGGGCTGTTACTTTCACTTCACAGTTGAGAAAATTGAACTTCAGAGAGGTTAAGAGGTACATACGCCTTGGAGCTGTGAATAAATTGAAGAAGAAGGTGAAGGTAAAAAGGAGAAATATTAGATTTGCTCTTTTGAAAACGATTCAGTGGGAGAAACGCAGTCTTAATCAGCAGCAACAAATACTTATTCAGCATTTACCTCTTGGAACCCAGCTCTGTCCTTCCTGTGATAGAAATTTTATCAAAAGAAAGAGCAGGCATCACTTCATAGCCCTTCAGACAGCAATTTTTTTGAAAGAGCCAGGCGTTTCAAATAATTTACTCCCTGAATGCTCTTAAATCCTAAGGTGGCAGGAAAAGTAATCATTAACTATTTAACATCTATATGGCTGGAATACTATCTTCTTAGTTAAACTCCAGATACAGCAAAGAGCTTCCTCTCTGGGTGTGAGGTGTGCATAGTTTGGGTATTTCCTGGATAATCAATATGTGTTTATTCAGGAAGAACACTGTTCCCCTTTACCCAGAACCTTCACGTTTCTTATCTTATTCTGTCCAACTAGAGCTCTTATTACCATGCAGGCTTCTTTGTGTGTGTGTGTGTGTGTGCGTGTGTGTGTGTGTGTGTGTGTGTGTGTGCACGCGCATGCATTTTTTTTTTTTTTTTTTTGCCTTTACTAGCTATATTCAGAGGCTTTTGTGTACCCATCCTTTGATCAATTTTAGAGAACCTGGAGCAACATTGTCTTTTAAATAATAGAATCAGGGGGCGCCTGGGTGGCTCAGTGGGTTAAGGCCTCTGCCTTCGGCTCAGGTCATGATCTCAGGGTCCAGGGATCGAGTCCCGCATCGGCCTCTCTGCTCAGCAGGGAGCCTGCTTCTCCCTCTCTCTCTGCCTGCCTCTCTGCCTACTTGTGATCTCTCTCTCTCTCTGCCATATAAATAAATAAAATCTTTAAAAACAAATAATAAAAAATAAATAATAGAATCATGAACAAGAAGGATTTAAGAGATTTCTTTGTCTACTGCCATTTAAATGCTAATACTTCTTGAAGTACATCTAGAACTGAAACACTTGATTGCAACAAGAAAATATTTGCAGCAAGTAGTGGATTATGACTGATTTTTGACTCTAAAAACTTTGTTTCTAAAAAACACAGTTTTAATGGTTTATATTGCCTTGGGAATAAATACAAAAAAGTACTACAGAATCATATAATTGTGGCATCTTTGCTTTTATGACATTTAGGTTATATATATATATATATATATATATACATATATATGTATATATATAAATTTTTATGCTAAATGAATGTGATCAGGAATAAAACTTGCATTTATAATTTGCCCCCAAGGAAAAAAATGTGATGTATTTATTCACAATCTATATTATGGCTACTTTCCAACTTGTTTTGATGAAAAGCAGCGATGTCTCATTTTTCTTGCTTTAGTTTTCAGGCCTAAATCTGAGGAGGCAAGCGAGGTACGTGAGACTTACCCACTCTTCCTCATCATAGTCTGAATGATGTGGTATGGAGTCCTGCCTTCTCATCTGTGGGGGTGGGTCCTGGGGACAGCTCTCCTCTGTGCTGTTCTTAGGAGACGGTGGTTTCTTAAGGACACCTCCTGGTCTGGCAGTGTAGAGGGCTAAAAGAGCACTTCTGACCAGCTGATCCTTGAAGGCATGTACAAAAAGCTCTGTCTGGAAAGAAATCGACAAGGATTAGAAACACCGTGGTAGGCATCCCAGCATAGAGCAATGAAAAGGTCAACAGCAGATTTGTTGGCACATACGTGGTGTGCCTGGTGGAAAAAGTACAGGCAACAGAGAGAGAAAATGATTCATACCAATCAATGAAAAGAGTTGAGTTTTGGGATGCTGCCAAGGCCTTGAGTCCTCCTGTTCTGAAAGCTAATGCTGAGGTTCTGTGGGCACTATAAACACCAGCTGTCTCCTCAGCCCCCTCTCTTTTAGTTCCAAATTCTGTCTTTGAAGATGAATTTCACTAGAGATAATCATTTGAACACCATCTACCTGCTGCACTTTTCAAGTAATTCCAAATGCACCTTAAAAGAAAATGTGATGGGACTGTGTATATTCTATATTTTAAGCAGGAAGAAAGGCTAAAGAAAGGAAGATACATCTTAAAATAGACACAGAAAACTTTTTTGCTTCTTAAGATTTTAACAGTAGAGACGGCACAGGCATCATGGGAAGAATTTCCAATGAAAATATTTGGTTTTTATTCCTTATTATCACCCCTAAACTTTTCTTCCATCCAATGGTTCCAGTAATGCTCAATGTTAATGAGGCTGCTGTGAAACTTGCCATGGTAGATTTTTACAAGATGGTGGTAAATATTTAGTAAGTACTATAGAAATGACAACTTCCCAACAATAAAGAACTTTACAGTAGTACTTGGCAATTTCCTGATGAAATGTTTAATAGCCTCACCCTACTCTACTGGAGAAGGCTGTAATTGGTTTTCTGTATTATACTATGCTTAACATGCATGTGGTCTAACAATCTACTCAGCCAAAGAGTAGAGATTAACTCAAGCATTGATTCATATTGTTAACACATTCACACTTTGTAATCTTTTATGCAGGAATCCTTTAACTCGAAGCATTATTTTGAATAATAGTTGATGCCATCACCATCTAATGAGATACTTAGATATAATGCTGACTGCACCACTGCTGTAACTCAAGGTAATCCTTTATTGATGCATTCTCAATGTGCAGTCAACAGTGCCACGTCTAGGTAATGGTTACAAAATTATCCCGAGAGAAATCCATGTTCTGAGTGTCAACAATTAAAGAAAACCACCTAACCCTCATGCAAAACAACTGCATAATAAGACTATGTTACATCTACACAGTTAAGTCTTTGCAATCAATCACAAAGTTTCAGAGCTGGAAGAGACCTTAAAGTCAGACCTCTTCATTAACCAGGTAATGAAACTAAGAAGCAAGAGTGGTGCCTTGTCCTAAAACAGACTGCTTACTGGTAAATGCAAATGGAACAGAGTCCAAGTTTTCTAACAAATTCAGTAGCTTTTCTTCTTACTCCACACCACTTACCAACCTAGCAACCTACCATCACGTGCATGCTTCTGTCCTTCTCCCCCTTCTTTCTAAACACCAAGCTCCCGAGTGCGATGGATATCTATCCACTCTTACAATTAATCATGTCTGCAATTGCCCATGTAACTATCTTCACTGTTAAACTTTACTGGATGTTTTTAAATACTCTTTTAATCTATTGGTCATGCTGAAAGCACTCTGAAGGTAAGTAGACAAGAAACATTTTTAAAAAAGAATACACAAGAATAAAGGGTTGAAAAATATTTTGGTAATAAATTAGGAAAACAAAAGAAAAAGGCAGCTTATGCTGAAAAGGCACAAAGAGAAGTGTTAATTCATGTTCACAATGAAGTGTTAAAATGAGAATGAAAGTTACCAAAAAAATACTGATGAAAAATTTAGCTAGACAGGACTCAGACAAGGCAGTATAGTTAAAGCAAAATGGGGAAACATGTTGTTTACCTAATTTTCATACAGCATGGGTGGATCCATCAATGTGAATTTAAATATTTTAAAATGCAAATTTACTTCCATTCAGCTTAACTAAACTATTTCTTTATTGATAGTTTCAATAAGTTCTTTTGACTTCTTTTTAGAGCAAAGCAGCTTGCCTTCTTTGAATTCCTGCTACTACAGTAGCTCCAGTCTCCCCTAACAGTCACCTAATTACTATGTAGCTGAATATCTATTCACACCCAGTGAAATCTGCGGTTCTTGTAATCGCCATCATTTTCTTCCCATTGCATGCGCAGAGATTCCATTTCACTTATTCAAATCTCATTTGGGTTGATTCTATCACCAAAGACGTCAATGATAAAACACTATATTCTTGCAGTTTTACAAACCTGAATTTTCTAGGGGGTAGCTGAGTGAACACACAAAATCTTATAGAACCACTTGGTGTCTATATTGAAAAATTGATTTGACTCTTTGGAAACTCCCTGAATCAATAAGGTCCTTTGCATAGGACTGCACTTTGTTAGAAAATTGCTAAATATTCCATGGCTGTAACCATATGACCTGCACTACTTAGTAAATGTAGACTAATGTAGACCCTGATGTTTTATAGTCATAATAAATTAGCTTGAAGAGATTAATGTAATCATTCAATTCCCATACATCTGAATGGTGCTGTTCTTGCAACGGAGGTGATATTAGGGAAGTTAAAATCATAAGAAGGATGTGACTGTGACTCTGAGATGCCCATTGACTCAAAGTATTGAAAACCTTTTTCCTTTTCTGACTCAGCTCACACACATTAAAGGAAAGAAAACGGCTGTCTAAATGTTATTCTAAGGGTAGGAAAAACAATTTATTTAAAAGTTTGATAATATAGTAAAAAAAAAGCATAATCTCTGAACCTAAGGTAGATCATTTCATTTGGTTGATATTAAAAGAGAGAGAAATGTTATCTTAAAAATGAAATGTTTTCTTGCCTTACTGACATTTTTCCAACTCATATTCTCATACAAGTGTTCTTCAAAGTAACATACAGAATGATCTGCAAGTATAAAACCAGTAAAATTACCTCTCCTGGGGATGAATTTCCTAGGTTCCTAAATATTAATGGCACAGGAATAGCTAAGAATATGTTTATTTAAAACCACTCTTTTTAACTAGAGATCTCAACAAATTAAGTAAAGTATCATTCTATTTAGAATCCCCCTTTTCAACTGAAAAAATTCAAAGTGATGCCTAATCCCACCTGCAATACAGAAGTAGCTCATGACATAAATGGTTGATTATTATTATAGCAGTCATGCATATGGCAAAAAAGAATCCCGTTTATTTTTTTTTCCAGACACTACCACTCCCTTTGTTTTGCACCCAACTAGCTTCATTTGTTTCCATCAGCTGTGTTGGTCCCTATTTGATACCATTTGATTTCTTTTTTATTATTGAGGTATAATTGACATACAATATTATCAGTTTCAAGTGTCCATATATGGATTCGACACTTATATATATATTGCAAAATTATCACCACAATAAGTCTGCTTCTTTTTATTTTTTAGACACTTATTCATTTATTTGAGGGGCTGGGGTAGAGAGTTATGAGTAACAGTAGAGATGACATGAATTGACTTCAAATCTACAAATATTGTTGCTCTGAGATTCTCTGAATATGTGCTTGTCTCTGTTGTCTTTTGCTTTCCACCCCCAGACTCTGAGTATATGTTGATCTGATAATGTGTCCATTGCTATCATCTCCAGAGGCAACATGTTACCTAGAGGAGAGATGCCATCTCATCACAAAATGATCTCTACCCATTGTCTGCCCTCAGCCCTCCCCAGCCTAGTATAGAGAACTCTCCATATTTGACTATGGAGTTTCCTCGATAAGTATGAACATACATAATCTCTATTATTTACTGAATATGCTATATGAATGAGTTCCAAAGAAAACAACCAAAGTACTTATTTTATAAACATAACAGTTCAGACTCTAAAAGAAATAAGGAGCCTCTCAACAAAAAAAGGATATTTATGCTCTAACCCACAGTGTGAAAGACCCCAATCTTAAAGACAAAAATGTCTTAGGGGTGCCTGGTTGGCTCAGTCAGTAGAACATGCAATTCTTGATCTTGTGATTGTTAAGTTTGAGCCCCACATTGGGTATAGAGATTGCTTAGAAATAAAATCTTAAAACAACAACAACAAAACCCAAAATATTTTAAGCTACATCTTCCTAATATTAAATTATAATAAAATTTAAGATGTCACTAAAAATATTTATATTTTATGCTAAGTTCATGGATCATATGTTATTTTAAACCATAAATTATTAGCTGTCTTCATAGATTATGCAAAACTCTGTTAACTTAGATAATTCTTTGAAATTCCAGGCATGAATTCTTAAAATAATGCATGGGTTGCAAACTTAATTTAAAAAAGATCTCCCTGACTTCAAGGGCTGACAGATTTATTAGTAGATGCAGTGTGTCTACTTAGTAGAAAAACATAGGGGAAAAAGTTGGACCAACGCTGAATTACAGGAGAAAATAGTGTGTCCCATCCCGCACCCCAATCATTGTAGCAAGTTGTAAATGATGTATGAAATGACAAACCCCTGCCCAATGCACAGGGAGAATATAAATATTGCTCTATAATCACTGCAGTGATGTGCTATTTCCTAAGATTTTCTGCTTAGGTGAACCCAGAAAAACCTCCCATCATCTACAAGTCCAAAAAAGCAATCAACCAAAATGAAATTATATTATTTTACTATATAACAACACTCCTCTTTCCCTCTTTTTTTTAGCTATAACATATTTGTTGACTATTAGACATATTTATTGACTATTAGGATACTGAAGTATTACTGAGAAGTAGGTCTAACAAAAAGATGTTAAAATATTTTTAAAAACGAAATGTCAAAGCACATATATGACACAGGGGATACCAGGAAGATTTTCCATTCCAGAGTCAACCAGACCTGGGTTTGAACCCTGGTTTTGTTTGAATCCTAGGTTTGACTCTAGCTGAATGATTTCACACATCATTTTTTAACTTCTCTGAGCTTCAACCATTTTCCTTTGTGAGTGGAGATATGTACCCACAATTTGAAAATTAAATTTGAAGATTAAATGAAATAATGTAAGTCATAAAGCACAATATTTGGCAAAGTAGGGCATCTGTGAAATGTGGGTCAAATTTTTTCTTTCCTTTTCATGATGATAGTACCAAAAAGAATTTACATTTTGAACTGGAAGCCTTAGGTGGTCATTTTTCACTTTTTAATTACAGGACAATTCAGCCGACCTGTTTGAATAGATATTAGCTAATTTTTAATGAAAAATAGATACTAGTTTTTTCTGAAGGAAAATACATGATAATGTACACTTTAAAATGTTCAATAAGTGCCAGGTATTGATATTATTAATTAACATATATGAATAAAAAAATACACACATATATAATACCCAAGATTTTATGAATCTGTTCTTTAGGGACATGACAAACTACAGTTATTTTATTCTAAGATGATATAATGAGAATTTTTTTTTCTCAGTTTCTTCAAGGTCATATTTATTAGAACTATCTCATAATAAACTTCAAGATGTGCCCAGAATATGAAGGTTAAGGATAAGTGTATTGGAATTGGACTCCAGGACACCTGGTTTTGTATTTAAAATCAAGCTGCAATTTCTCTTTTCTATCTTGGTTCTCTCTGAATCTTTCAGCTACCATAATTAGATATGGAAGTTGATGTTGAATATTTATCCCAGGCCAGAAAATCTTTCCTCATTGCATATACAGGTGCAAGTCATCTTTGAAAAAATTAAGGCTTAGGTCCCACTACATTTCAAACAATAGCTAATATTTTTGGAAAATTTTAAAACCTTCTCCCAGTAGGTAATGTTGTAAAAAGCAAACCAAGGCAGAGGAATTACCGATAAGAATCCACATCAAAGTTGTGTTTTCAAATGAAGTGACATTCCTATTCAAACATATAGCTTCATATGCATAAAAACTAGTTGATCACTAGAGGAAAATAAAGCAATTTTCAAAATCTAATTGAACTCATTTAATAAGACCATGAACCAAAGAAAATGAAAGATGTCAAGAAAAAGAGAAAATATACCTCAGCCAATAATAGGTTTCATTCTCCACTTAAAAAAAATTAATGCTTAGTAAGATTTGAAAAGAGAATGAGGCCTATTCATTTTGATCCTGTGGCAACACTTTGAAGCTTACTTTTTCACCTAGTCTATTTTACATTTCCAGATGCTATGAAAGGCAATGTATGCAGAAAGCAACACCAATGGGGATTTGGGTATTTCATTTTCCCCACTGTAGTGGTGATTTGGATCTTACTTTTTCTGAAAGCATCTTTAAAGAATTCTTCAAGCTGTCTGGAGAATGCTGGCTTGCAGAATTAAGCAGTAGGTCTGCATGGGTTGCTATCAGAGGTTGTAGTTGATTGATGTTGCTGAGAACTTCTTTTGCTTTGGCTGTGTTTTCAGGTGAATAGTAAATAAACTGGTATCCAGTACTGGAACAACAAAGATAAAGACAAGTTACACAAAAAAGCAGAAAGAATTTGCAGCCCTTAGTACCAGATGGCAAATGAGAAACAGGACTCCAAAGAGCATGATTTCCTTTTGAACAGATAAGAACTATTCTAAGAGGTTTTTATGATAGCCTAAGAGTTCTTTCAGTAAAATGACCAAGATGTTTTTTAAGACCAAGGTTTTTTTTTTTCAAAGATTTTAAAAGTGAAACAAATCAAGTTTTGCTCAACTACAAGGAAGATTCTTTATAATTACGTATGTCAAGTACTAGTATTCAAAACAAATTATCCCTAGTTACTAACGAACTTGAAGTCACATTAATATGGAGTGAAAAGTATCAGGTTTTATATTCAGGCTGATTTGAATATAAATTCTGGCTCGCCATCTACTAGCTGGGTGATCTTAGGAGGGCTTCAGTTTTCTCCACAGGAAATTAGGAATAAATATACAAGAATTCTAAGAGGTGGGTAAGATTGGTCATAATTCATGTGAAATTCCTACAGGAGTGCCTAACACAGAGCAAGCATTCAATAAGTACTGCCTATATTTTCTGCCATGATAGACAGGCCAGAGTGAGTAAATTTCAATAGCTGAGAAATGAGGAGAAAATATATTAATGCCAAGTGGGCATAAGGAGAATTTTGTTGGCTAGAACAAGAATATTTATAGCATAAAAATTTCATAGTCTATTTTATCATTACCCATTTTTGTTCCTAGTGGTTTCTCATTTCACTTATAAAAAAATCTAAAATTGATTACTAATTGAAGAATTATTGACTTTTATAATCATCATCTAAGAATTGGTCAAGCATACTACGGGGGTAAGGATTCCATGGAATGAAGGAATCTTTGGATTAGAAAAGACAAAGGAAGCATTTCAGCAGGGAAAGCAATAAACTAGCAAAATACCAGCCAAAGTGAAAGAAGAGGGAAGTTCACTTGGTTGGTGTAGCACTTGCCTACATCCCTTTGCATCCAACTGTCAAAGCATTTTTCACATATCTTGCACTCTGTGTTGAGTATTTATTGAGTATTTTCTCTACACTTACTAGTTAAATTATTAAAATTCCCATAATTCCATTTCTTATTTAGAAATACTAGAATCCAATAAGAAAAATTAACATCTAGGGAGCACTCTCCTCCCCTTTCATTTACACTAATGACTTTTATGGGAAAGTGTCAGGTTCCTCAGTAAGACAACACTTTTCTTGTAAACATATAATGAATATTCCAATTGTTTTATTTATATATTTATTTTTTGCATGATTAAAAGAAAAAGCCTTCGTCCCTTGGACTATTCAGAAGATAGGACAACAAGCTGATGAGGGATACAGGTTTGTGAAGGCTAAGAAACACATCCGTAGTGTGTGACACTTTAGGAGAATTTGCTCTTAATTCTGTACCTACAGACTTTTACATTTCAGAAGTGGGAGCCTGAAAATAAAACACACCTTAACTATTATTGTATGTATTTCAATGCAAATTAAAGCAAATAAACAAAGAACAATGGTGAGGAGGAGAAAGAAAACAGTCATCCCTGACAATTACCTATAACTTTTGCTGGTTCATCTGATCTCACTTGGGAGTGTGCTAAGGCCTCAAACAAAAATCACCACCTGTGGTGTCCCGCTTACTCATCTGTACTCAGACCAGATACAAAGTTCAATCTACCACAGTGGATTAGGAAATCAAACGACTCTGTGTTATTTTTGCAAAGAAAGAGATTACCAAAAGATATTGGTGGGTCAGGGGGATGGGGATGATGTTTGATACCAGCACCTCTAACAGCAGTGAGAGACTCAACTAGAGACCCGACACAGAAAGCAATGAGTGACAGCTGCTTGGTGGGCCTTTTCCACTAATCTGCTCTTGTCATGATTTGCTTTCTGCTGTCCACTTCTGGGTACCTACAGGCCTCCCACAGCTTAGCTCTTAGAAAGCAGAGTTCTGGAGGCCATGTGTGGTCTTCCACCTTTCTCTTCGCATAACTATCCTCTTTGAGATGTCATGTCTGCCCTCTCATGATTCAATCCCATGCATTCTTTTGACTCCTGTCATCACTGCCTTCCTTCTTTACTCATCTCATACTTCCCTGGCAGTTCATCGTTACTTTATTCCTGAATGTTACCTACTTTCATCATCATTATTATGTTTAAAGATTCTATTTATTTGAGAGAGAGCACTCCTCAAGGCATGAGAGTAGGGGAGGAGGGGTGAGGGGGAGGGAGAGGGAGGAGGAAAGAATTCCCAGCAGACTAGAGCACGTAGCCCCACATGGGACTTGATCTCCCTTATCCCAGGACCCTGAGATCATGACCTGAGCAGAAGCCAGGAGTCAGACTCTCAACGGACCGAGCCACCCAGGAATGCCTATTTTCATTATTTTTTTCCTACATACTTCTTACTCTGCAAATTCCTTTAGCTTCTTCTCTCCATTTGAGTCTACTACATACATTTTCAAGATTTCTTACATGTTATTTCTACATGTTCTAATTAATGGTTCAGTGGGCCTCAAATTTTAGCAGGCATATGATTCACTTGGGGATGAGGAGAGGGCCTGGGTGTTTGTTTGAAAAATGCAGATTTCCTGGCAACGCTGAAAGATTCTGCTTCAGTGGGTTGTAGCAGTGTAACAACCAGCTCAGGAAATCCAGCTGATGCAGAGGCACAGCTGAGCAATTTTAGAGACACCTGCTGCCCTTGTTTTGGCTGTGAATCCCCTCTAAACCCTTGATCTTGCTATGCCATGATTCTGATAAAGGTCCTTTTTCTCATTCTAAGTTTTGAGTTCCTTGTTTCTAAGTTATTCTTATTTCCATGATACCCTTTACAAGGCTGGCTTTGTACTCCACCTTAATATCTAGCTCATGTTGCTTTGCTTCTCTTCTCATTACCAGTGCTGCCTCCCCTCACTATTCTCTCCATCTTTTCATCTTTTCCCACCCAACATAATCCCTTTCCTCTTCCTCTCCTTCTCCAGTCGCCATCGTGGGACGCTCCCTTAACTCCTGCCCCTGCTCCTGAGTCAGTCTCCAGTGGAGCTAAGTTACATAGCAAGCATTAGTTCTTCCTAGTAGGTGATTTAACGATGAGCCTCTTACCTAGTGAGGTAGAAAGATTCATTTTCCACAGTAAAAGCCAATGTTGATGTCCAGGATGAAATAGTATGATATGCAAAAAAAAAAAAATATCGCCACCCACAAAATAATTTTAAGTGTGCATAGATTTCCTTTACCTATTCAGTGCCTTACTCTTTAAACATGTCATATATTTTAACAGTTATAGCTTTTTAAATAGAAAGTTATGAGTATAATTTAATTATTGAGATAAAAAGAATATAGCTAAACTCTATTTTATAGTGGTCTGAAATTTAAACTGAATCCAAACACTTGAATTAACTATCAATCAGACAAAACCAGAAGAAAGACAAAGTATTTGCTTGGACAAAAAATATTTTATAAGATGTAAATAACATAGCAAATCATGGATACTGAAAATTGAAATCAATTTCATAATATTTTTCTGTTGATGAAGCAGTGAATTAAAGTGTATATATGTCTATCTGCATATATACGCACTTAAATATATATCTATTTAATTATATATCAGTTTAATTAGAAAATATGCACATCACACACACGCCTGTAACTCACAGGGGTATATGCGTGTTGTTACCAGGGATGTCATATTCTGAAGTTGTAAAGAAAAATAAAGCACATAGTGAAATAACATTCATATTCATAGACTCTAATTGCTAACCAAAATGCAACTAAAATAATGGCTGTATGTTCTTGTGTGTTCATTCCACCTCACTTGCTTTTTGCTGGTCCTCCTTATCTCCCCATCCTCTAGTGTTGGCCCCCTCGAAAGCTCACTCCCCGGGGCACTTCTTTTTTTTAGTCTCCATGCCCTTCTTAAGTAATTCCATTTAATCTTCTGGCTTAAACACTTGAGTTGTGATGATTCCCAAATCCACATCTCTAGCCTAGATTTCTTCCTGAACTCTAATCAAAAACAAAAGCTCTCTTGTCGGAGTGCCTGGGTGGCTCAGTGGGTTAAAGCCTCTGCCTTCGGCTCAGGTCATGGTCACAGGGTCCTGGGATTGAGCCCCTCATTGGGTTCCCTGCTCGGCAGGGAGTCTGCTTCCCCCCCTCCCCCCCGCCTCCCTCTATGCCTACTTGTGGTCTCTTTCTCTGTGTCAAATAAACAAATAAAATCTTTAAAAAAAACCAAAAACCCAAAGCTCTCTTCTTCACAGCTCCCATTTATCATGTCCCAAACTGAGCTCCCTATGTGCTCTTCATCCTCAACAACCAGCTCCTTCTATACACTTTCCCATCTCAGTTTATGGCAAGTCCGTTTGATGTGGTGTATGTCTCTTTTCTTCCTCTTTTACCTTTGTCCACTTTTTTCCCATAGAAAATTCTGCCTTTTCCTTCAAAACACAAGCAGATTTCAATGATTATTTCCACACTCGCTGCCAACAAGCCTGGTGCAAGTCACCATCATCTTCTACCCTACAAACTGGTCTTCTCATCTCTGTTTCTTACTCTAAGACATTGAAATCCTTGACTTATACTTAGGTTTGAAGGAGGCAGAGGGCAGGCGAGGAGAGAGAAGTAAAGCAACTCTTCCTTAGATCGATGCCCACTCCCAGATCCTGGGACTTGCTCTGCTCGTTACCTGCACCCCCACACCAACGCTACCTCCACCCCTTAACCCATTTGCCCAACCAAGCCATTACTTTGGTAAGTAGAGTCATGGAAGGACATAGATTAGAAATGAAGATGAGACAAGGATGGAAAAGGGAAGGAAAAGATCAGGGAGGAGGCAGAGGCAGAAGAGGATCAGGGTTGAGGAATACAGAAAAAAATGATAAAGAATAATGTGCCTCTGCTTCTGTAGCAGAACTAAATCTCCAGAGAAAAACCCAAGGACTATTTCCACTTATTTTTTCCCAACTCAAGCACTACTTGTGAAAAAATGATCTCTTGAATCCAGAGGGAGGGATAGACATTCTCTCAGTTCTAACTGAGAAGAAAACTATGTGGATAATAAATGAAAATTTACACCTTAGTGCACTTGAATATACCCTTTTGGCTTCACAGGGTTTAACAACGTGCTTCATGAAATTGTAGAAGGTAAAAACATACCTTTCTGCTTTCCCACATGCATCTTTTCTATATTTTCCTAGAAGTATGGCTTAGAGAAAAGAACTAAGAGGAAAACGGTATTTGTTTTGTTTACCTGGTATGGATTTCACTTACATAATTAAATTAGTCATATGATCGAAGCTTAATGTTTATCTTTGAATCAACTCTTTTTAAAAAAACACTGGTTTCATAGAAATTTTAGAATCAATGTTTTAAATAATAAACTTGATTCTCCCATTTATTAGCATTGTGACAGGTGATGCTAATTAAGAGGGAAAAAAGTCCTAAAATTCATTTCACTCAACGTACCCTCAAGGAAATATGCCTATTATCATGATTACAGTGGCTTCTACTATCCCATTTTTCAGTTTGAAGGTTTTTTTTAAGATTTTATTTATTTATTCAACAGAGAGATAGAGAGCACAAGTAGGCAGAGTGGCAGACAGAGGGAGAGGTTAGAAGCAGGCTCTTGGCTGAGCAGGGAGCAGGATGCTCGGGCTTCAGGATGCTGGGATCATAACCTGAGCTGAAGGCAGACGCTTAACAACTGGGCCACCCAGGCGCCCCTTCAGTTTGAAGTTCTTTTTTTTTTTTAAGATTTTATTTATTTATTTGACAGAGAGAGAGAGAGAGATCACACGTAGGCAGAGAGGCAGGCAGAGAGAGAGGGGGAAGCAGGATCCCTGCTGAGCAGAGAGCCCGATGTGGGGCTCGATCCCAGGACCCTGAAATCATAACCTGAGCCGAAGGCAGAGGCTTTAACCCACTGAGCCACCCAGGCACCCCCAGTTTAAGTTCTTATCTGCAATTTCTTAACCATTAAAACCTCTTTTCTATATACAATCTTTCCTTAGCCTTATTTTTGCCCTATTAAGAATTTTCAGGCACTTTTATATGACCTTTAAATAAAGTCCCATGTGATTTCACTTCCTTCCATGGCCTACTCCCATTTATTCCTGAAATCACTTGTCCTGATTCCTTTGCTAGCTTTCAAGGGTCTGGTCACTTCCTATTTCTGCCTAGTATGGCGTCTGGTATTTTCATGCTCACTCCTCTGCAAAGGTGTCATGGAGTAATACCCAAATCATGTCCCCTGATTCCCTCTCATCCCCAAAATTTTTCAACTCCATCCTGGATGTTACCTATTCACATGCCTAATATAGAGTAAGATTAAGTACAAGAATAGAAACCATTCCCAAATACAATGTCAAAGTAAAAGTTCCCTTGACTGTAAATGATCACGAGGGGTCTTTTTGGGGTAATGAAAATGTCCTAAACATTGGAATGTAATGATGACTGAAAACTCTATAAATTTACTAAAAAAGTCACTGAATCATAGGCTTTAAATAGGTCAGTCCCAGGGTATGCAAATTACAGTACATAAGCAGAGAATTGAATGGTGGTTGCCAGGGAAGTGAGGACAGGAAGATAGGGAGACCTTAGTCAAAGGGTACAAAGTTTTGGTGACACAAGATGTGTAAGTCCTGGAAATCTAATGTACACTGCTATGACTAAAGTTAACAATACTGTATTGGATATTTGAAATGTGCTAAGAAGATAGATCTTAAGTGTTCTCGCTACGAAAAAAAAGAAGACAAAGATGAAGATGAAGATAAAGAAGATAATAAAATAATAACCATTTAAGATGATGGGTAGATTAAATAATTTGTGGTGATAATTTCAAAAATATAATACATAGCAATTATATGTTATATGTACATATATGTTTTATATATATAATTTTTATTTGTCAATTGCACCTTAATAAAGGTGACCAAAAGTAAGCTAATGTTTCCAAAATATGATATCATAGTATTGGTGATTATAAGTCTAGGATAAGAATTCAGGAAAGCAGAAAGTATATTTAAGAGCCATTTCATTTTTTCCCCATTAAACCTAAGGATATTTTAATGAGAGGGTTCAAGTAGAGCAAATTTATACTGTGGAATTTATATCAGTAATCCAAATCTCTTTCTCTCTTTCTCTCCTTTTAATAGCCAATAATCAATGAGTCTATACTACAGGACTAGCATTATGCTAAATGCTTTGTAGAGATTATTTTATTTAATCTTGACAAAACTTTGAGGAACAAATACTATTTCATCCTACAGATATGGAACTTGAAACTTGGGTAGGTTAAGTAACTTCTCCTGGATCAAACAACTAGTATGGATGATAAAACCAAAGTTTATCCCCAGGTCTTCATTATCACACAGTTTGAACTCTTGATTATGTTTTACTATCTCATGAACATGATTTGGCCTACTTTAAATTTGGAAAAATTATAATACAATAACTAAACCAGGAAACATCTTTTATTTAGTAACATAATGGTAGGTACAGCCTATAAATATTAAAATAAAAAATCATTGAAGACATCCTTATCTTCTAATTAAAACAAAGCTCATTAGAGAAGATGTACGAGTCTATCTTATGATACAGATTAGACTAAAGAAAGAATCTGAAAATCACTTCCTAGTAAATTGCTTTCAGCAAATATTTAATGACTGCTACTGGGTGAATGCATTGAGGAAAGCGAAAGGCCAGAGGTCTTTCTGGTGGATGAGTGTGATGATGTCTGTCCTCTAGATGCCATAAGCCAGGACTAGTAGCAGATAGGAAGAGTAGGGAATACAAAACATTTTTTAACCTCAGTCATCTTCTCACAAGGCCTTGCAAATTTAAATATCCTTTGAGTAGCCATAGTTTCAGAGCTTCTTACTAACCCTCAGTACTATGACCCTTACATTCTTGTGAAGTCAGACACTCATTTACAAGCAATGCCACACAGCTTCTAACTTTCTATACATGATGTACTTGGAGATTTTTTTTTCATGTCACCTAGTTTTCCATATTTGCTGGAAGGAGAAGTAGAAAAAGGGTTTTACAAAGACATTTCTCTTATTGTATAACAAAATAAAAAGGATGAGAGGGCGCCTGGGTGGCTCAGTCGACTAAGGGTCTGCCTTCCGCTCAGGTGATCATCCCAGCATCCCGGGATCAAGTCCCACATCAGGCTCCCTGCTCAGTGGGGAGTCTGCTTCTCCCTCTATCCAAACATCCCTTCCCCCTTGTGATCTGTCTTAAGCTCTTTCTCTCTCTCTCTCAAATAAATAAAATCTTTAAAAAAAAAAAGGAAGAGAGAAAACAAATGCATCCTAAAAGAACTAGAGCCCTTCTGCATCTATCTGTACCACTCGACATAAACTTACTATCCTTTCCAAAATATTCACCTGTGTTTAGATTGACATCTGTGTATATATACTTTCATGTTTTCTTGAACGTACATTTTTTTATATACATCTCTACATACCTCATAATCCACACACTTATTGAATTGACTACATAGTGCTCTACTCTAGTGATACAAAGCATGCTTATTCATTCATTCAAGATGTTTTAAATATTTTACTATTATGAATAGAATCTATGATCATCTTTGAAAAGTCTACTTTTTCTTTTTATTATTTTGATTCCTACATGGTTTTCCAGAGGTGTATTGGAGGGCTATCTAGAGAGAACCAATGTCTAAAAATATTTTTACTGACTACTTTACAAAACAGTTTTAGGCAGATTAAAATAGTGTTAATCACCACATCAATTAATGTATTTTTTGTAATTATACAGTGAAGTGATTACTTAATATTCTCATTAAAGCCCATAAAGAGTTGAATGGACCAACTTTTTTTTTCCCTTAAATTTCTATCTGGTGGGCAGCAAAATCAGTTCTGGAAAGGTTATCTCTAACTTACATTATTAGTTAGAGCTAACATTGTTCATTTATTAAGAGCCTATATTTTGTGTTGAATATCTACTGATTGCATGAGGGCGAATAAGTACGGAGACAAGGACAGTGAATGGTGTCACCATACACATGTGTGCTGCACAGAAACTTGGGACTCTTTCTTGATATCTCCAGGTTTTTACCTCCCACTCCAAGCAAACACACAAAATCCAAACAATTGCCAAGCCCTCCCAAATATCTCTGTAACTAGTCTCTTTTTTTTTTGTATCTGTGCTGACACCACCGGAGGCTAAGCCTCCTCTGATAGAGTCATTGAAATAACTTATTAACACAGACCTCATGACAGGGGAGAAGACACTGAATTGTTCAGGTGAAGTCCCATCTAACAAAGATTTTGCAAGAACAGTTTTTTTTCTCATGCTACTCAAGCCAGTTGTGTGATTCTTCCATGACATGGATCCCATACATATCTTTTTCTTTTCTTTTTTCTTTTCTTTCCCCTTTCCTTTACTTTCCTTTCTTTTCCTTTCTTTCCTTTCCTTTCTTTTCTTTTGTTTTCAAGTTAGTACTTTTACTATTTTAAAGCTCTGGAAAACACAGTGTTTTTTATTTTCTGGGAATTTACTTGTAGATGATTTTCTTCTCTATTGTTTGCTGTCTTTGAGACCAATGGATATTAAATATCTAAGTTAATATAGAGATTTAAAAATATGCTGGAAATTGCTCAGCATTTAACCTAAGTATAAGAGTTCTTCTTGGGATTAAATGCATACTAGTTGAAATGACATTACAGTGTCATGATTTAAATTTTTTTTTTTTCAGTTTATAATGAATGAGAAACACAACTCTTGATTTACAAAAAGTAAGTCCTCAAACCATATTATCTTTTCATATTTAGTTTTTTAAGAAAGGCTTCTTCATGTAATTTGCTTATTAGATTTCACATAATATCTTGTAAGTCCTAATCTTCCTGCTGATTACTTTTTCTTCCCAGATAAAAGCAGAAGTCATATTTTAATAGTTGTGAAATTAAAACTTGTAAAAAATGTAATTGTAAAAGTCAAATTATCCAAATTATCTTCCTGAAAGATAGTGATGATATGTTTCATAAATCTTTCCTTAAAATCTCAAGATTTTAACCACTCTTTCTAATAATCTAATGATTTCAAAAGAAATGAGCCACATCAATAGTGCAAACAAGAAGGGCATCTGGGTGGCTCGGTGGGTTGAAGCCTCTGCCCTTGGCTCAGGTCATGATCTCAGGGTCCTGGGATTGAGCCCCGCATCAGGCTCTCTGCTCAGCAGGGAGCCTGCTTTCCCCCACCCCACTCTCTGCCTGCCTCTCTGCCTACTTGCGATCTCTCTCTGTGTGTCAAATAAATAAATAAAATATTAAAAAAAATTAACGCAAACAAGGAAATGGAAGGGTAAAAAGTTCAATGGCTTTCTGAAATCCTCAAATTAGGACTGATGATATGTTTTATCATTTTAGACACTTTTCTCTTCACCAAATTTATTATCACTAGAAATTCTAGGTCGTTTAACAAACTTATTTTCATTTACAATTAAAGTCATTTCTTTAAAGGAAAGATTTAATTTTTAAGAATTCTGCAACTGTCATACTACATACAGTGTTTTTTGCCTACACTTCAGATCACACTTGGCTTCACAAGCTTTTTGGTTGTTGATTGGAAAAATGTCACCAACTGAAAGGTTAAATTCACTATTGCATTACTAATATTGAATCAGATTTTCCGCTAGGCTAATTTTACAAAATGTATCATCTATCTCCTTTCAGAACACATAAAAGTATATTTTCCCTTCCTAGCGAGGTGCAAGCAAACACTAACATTCTAATACTTGAAAAAAATGGCTGCTTTTAAAGCTTATGAGACCTTTTCTACAAATACTCCTCTATTTCTGTTTCCCAACTCCACAAATATTTCCTATGTTTCTGTTACCTATTATCTGTGTTACAGTCACACTGATCTTTTCAGGCAAAGGGGAGATAGTCCTGTGACAGGTAATCCTTTTACTTCTTTTATTCATTCCCTCCACAAACACTTAGAAGTTAGCTCCTGAGGATACTGTGGTAAACCAGATGTACTCGGTCCATTTCCTCATGGTACACATAGTCCAGAGGGGAGACAGACAATTAGGGATGATGTATACGGAAGGCTTAAAGCCGCAGTCTAGCCAATGGGTCAAAGAAGGCTTTCAGACAGCCCTGAAACTGAGGAAATTCAGTCTGATTCATATGGAGGATGGGGTAAAAGATGAAAATGGAGAAGAAAGAGGGACCAGATGACACATGAATATACTATGCACCTTGAACTTTATACTTCAGGCAAGAGGTATCTAAAAAAATGTTCAACATTATGAAATCAGAAAATTGTATTTGCCTATTGGAACTATTACTCCATCCAAAGTGAGTAAAACAGATTGGATGAGAGCCAGTCTGGAAAGAGACAGAGGGATTAAGAGATTTGACAGTAGAATATTTAAAAGATGATGATTCCATGGGTTAGAACTGTCCTAACCCATAATTTATTATTGAAATGAATGACTTCCTGAGAAATAAGAAGTAGAACTGAAAGAACTGATTTTATTTTATTGGAAGTGGAAGCAAGGGAAGAAAAGCAGTCAATGATTTCTAGATTCTAAATTGAACATCTGGGTGAACGGTGGTGAGTTTTATCAAGAAAAGAGATTCTCGAGAGATGGTGTCAGAAGCCCAGAGCTTGAGAATATGTGGGCAATTAGGCATTTTATGCACATTGATCCAACTTTTTTGGAGGGAAACATGGTAGTATCTCTAAAATTTAACCATCTCAACTAAGAAATTCCACTTTTAGGAGTTTATTAAAAAAGAAATGCTCACAGAGTTTAGGGACATAAGAATAAGGGTGTATCCTGTGAACATGGGTAGTTTTAACAGAAAATTAGAAATAATCTAAATGATCATCAATGCTGTACCGGTTAGATAATTATGCTACATTCAATCGATAAAATGCTACATCACTTTTAGAAAAAAATGAGATCTACATGTATTGAAATGAGGCACTGCCAAAACATTTTGCTGAGTGAAAGTATACTTGATTACATATTTTACATAAATAATATCTAATATCTGTTAGGCCCTCATTAAGTGCCAGACACTGTTATAAAACGTTTGGTGTGTATGCGGTCATCAAATCTTCAGAACAACCCTATGAGGTAAGCAGTATTTCCACACTACAAATGAGGAAACTAAGTTATAGAAAGTTGAGGCAATTTGACTAAGGTCACAAAGCTACTATGTGCCTAAGCCATGATTCCATCCATTTAGGGAGTGGAGTCTATGCATTGTCTGAAATGAAAGTTTCTGCCTTAACCCAGAATGGGGCCAGAAAAAATTAAACTTAGTTATGGAACATTCAAGAACATCACATTTCCACGAGCCTTGAGTTTGTGGACCAGGTCATAGCCATTGAAAATTCAAATGGTTGGAAGCCTAGAGGGAATTACACAGGGAAATACATATAGCTGTTCTCACTGGTTTATTCCAGGGAGAGATAACGGAAGAGGT
Source organism: Procyon lotor (assembly GCA_028646535.1). Lineage (NCBI taxonomy): Eukaryota > Metazoa > Chordata > Mammalia > Carnivora > Procyonidae > Procyon > Procyon lotor. Next base: position 101,323,134 of record CM053604.1, read on the forward strand.
AGGCTTTTCTTTTAAATGCTTTATATTCTTTAAATTTGTGTATTACAAGCAAATTTTATTTTTGTATAGTTAAAAAAAGAATAAAGAAGGAGAAAAACTATATTACAAATTCATTTAGGCTCATATGCAACTGAGAAAAATCCTTCCCTTCCCTTGTATCACAAGTAGTTCAATGCCTTGCAAGCCTAATCATGTCGTTTGTACAGTAAGTCGAAGTCTCAACATGACTATTTATTTAAACGCAGTTTATTCTCTTGCTATTCCAAACTATACCTATATAAGAGATAAAAACCCACTTCCTTTTGAAGATGTGATGTCGTGTATATAGGGAGCTAGCTACATGCAGGGAACTGCACATGGAGAAGAAAAACCTGGGCCACAGTTTTGGCAGCCCTAGCTTTGTATTCGCTCAAAGATGAACTGAGCTGAGAGCTAAGAGTTGCTGAGTAAGACTAAATCATAGGTGGGAGAAATATACCCCCAAGGAATCAAATGATAATCTACACAAAGAATGAAATTGCTATCTCCTTGAAAGTCACGTATGGCCAGGTGTTGTTTCAAAAGAAAAGAGGAATGGATAGGACTTTTATTAATACCTACTCTTTATTTCCAGAGGGCCTGTGTGATATAAAGTGGGTTTTTTTGTGTGGTATAAAGTATTTTTTTCAAAAGGAAAGAAAATGTATTTGGAAGTGAATAGGACATGAATTTTAGTTAGAACCTAAAAGTAAATATTTTAAAATAGACTAACTTTGGTGTATTGGTCATGACTTCCAAAGAACCACAAACACATAGGTTTTTTTTTCAATGTAGAGAATTCAATTGATAAACTTTGAAAAATTAACCATTTTAAGCCATTCTGAACTTTTAAGTTTATAAAAGAAAAAAATAAAGCTGTAAATTATACGTGTAAAAACAAACTAGATGAGACCACACCTGTATGCCACCAGTAACTGTCTTCTTCAGGAGGGAGATTACCGGTAATTTTAATCTTTATTCGGACTTTTCTACATTTCCAATAAACATACACATAAAACTGAAATAGTTCAATTTTAAAAATGGGCAGAAGACACGAATAGACATTTCTAGAACCGAAAAGAATATACAGATAGCTAACAGACACATGAAAAGATGCTCTGTATCACTCATCATCAGGGAAATGCAAATCAAAACCACAATGAGCTATCACCTCACACCTGTTCAAATGGCTAAAATTGAAAATACAAGAAATGAGAAGTGTTGGTGAGGATCCAGAGATAAAGGAACCCTCTTGCACTCTTGGTAGGAACACAAACTAGTATAGTCGCTGTGGAAAACAGTATGGAGGTTCCTCAAAAAATTAACAGTAGAACTACCCTATGATCCAGTAATCACACTACTGGGTACTTACCCCAAAACAAATACTAATTTGAAAGGATATGTTTATTTGAAACATATCTAATTCTAATAGCTAATAACTAATTCCAAACCCTTATGTTTATTATGACATTATTTTTAACAGCCAAATTATAGAAGCAGTCCAAGTATCCTTGATAGATGAATAAATAAAGAAGTTGGAGGGATGCCTGGGTGGCTCAGTGGGTTAAGCCTCTGCCTTTGGCTCAAGTCATGATCTCAGGGTTCTGGGATCGAGCCCTGCATTAGGCTCTCTGATCAGCAGGCAGCCTGCTTCCCCCTCTCTCTCTGCCTCCTTCTCTGCCTACTTGTGATCTCTCTCTCCATCAAATAAATAAATAAAATCTTAAAAAAAATGAAGAAGTTGGAGTGCCCGGGTGGCTCAGTTGGTTGACTACTTCAGCTTGGGTCATGATCCTGGGGTTCTGGGATAGAGCCTTGCACTGGGTTCCCTATTTGGTGGAGCCTGTTTCTCTCTCTCCCTCAGCCTGCTGCTCTCCCTGCTTGTGCTCTCTCTCTGACAAATAAGTAAAATCTTAAAAAAAAAAAAAAAAAGTGGTATATTTATACAATGGAATATTATTCAGCCATATAAAAAAGAATGAAATCTTGCCATTTCCAATGACATGGATAATAGAAAGTACAGAAAGTATAGAAAGACAAATACCTATGATTTTGCTCATATGTGGAATTTAAGAAACAAAACAAATGAGCAAAGGAAAAAAAGAGCAAGAGACAAACCAAGAAATAGACTCTCTATTACAGAGAACAAACTGATGGTTACCAGGGAAGAGGTGGGTGGGGGGATGGGTTAAATAGAGGATGGGGATTAAGGAGTGCATTTGCCATGATGAGCACAGGGTAATGTATGGAAGTATTGATTCACTATATCGTACACTTGAAACTAATATTACACTGTATATGTTAACCATACTGGAATTAAAATTAAAAAAAGAAAATTATTAATAGGAAATATTTTTAAATATACATTATTGAAAGATCAAATATTTCTTTTCTCTTTTTCTTTTTTTTAAAGATTTTATTTATTTATTTGACAGAGAGATCGCAAGTAGGCAGAGAGGCAGGCATAGAGAGAGAGGGAATCACCCACTGAGCAGAGAGCCCAATGCAGGGCTCGATCCCAGGACCCCGAGACCATGACCTGAGCCGAAGGCAGAGGCTTTAACCCACTGAGCCACCCAGGCGCCCCAAGATCAAAATATTTCTAATGAAAAGATGTATGGCATCTTCTATTGGTGCACAGAAAATACTAAACAGAATTGCGATCTCAGACTAAACTGCTCTGCTTAGTAAACAGCAAGACAAATTTCTGAGACAAATCCAGAGATCAAGCTAGAGAGAGAGAAAGAACTTCAGTAGGAAAAAAAAAAAAGAAAGAAAAATTCGTTCTCCAAATCAAATCATGGATGCAGGCTTATTGCGTTCACTGAATATATTTGAATCACTCATTCTCTTTCATTAAAAAAATGAGAATCTTAGTCTTAAGTATGAAAATGAAGGGTTTAAAACAAAAATTTTTGTAACTGCCTAGTTACTGGAGAGAGTACAAAAAGGGATAAGTTGGAAAACTAAGAGTTTTGCTTAGACATCTCAGCTCTATAGTACTAACTAAAAATGTTAATTTATGTTTTGCTCCCCAAATTAAGCAGGTTGGTGATTCTATCAGAAGTATATATATATCAAAAAAAAAAAAGAAGTATATATATATCAAAGGTAGTGGTACAAAGTGTCACATCCAGTTCCCATTTCTGGCTTATTGAATGCCTGCCAAATTGTAGGCTACACAGAGCTTCCTTCCCTAATGCAATAGTTTTCCTTTTACCCAAGAAGTCTTCCATTTATAATAGAGAATGAGAAAACATCTACCTGTATTTCTCCTTAGAACAGGAAAATTTACCTCAGAGTTTTTGTCATATGACTACATAACCATTGATCTCATAAGGTAAGACTGGTTTGTTTAACCCTTTGTATTAATATTCTACTTTCCATCAGAAAATTTCCCCAAATTCTAAATCAGACTTAGGTTGTGCCAGGCTCAAGGCGAGCCTACAATATTCCTGTTGGTAAAATTTTAGTACATTTTCCTTATGACTTTTCCAAGTGATCTTTTTCTTTCTTTCTTTCCTTCTTTCCTTCTTTCTTTCCTTCTTTCTTTCTTTCCTTCTTTCTTTCCTTCCTTCCTTCCTTCCTTCCTTCCTTCCTTCCTTCCTTCCTTCCTTCCTTCCTTCCTTCCTTCCTTCCTTCCTTCTTCTTCTTCTTTTCTTTCTTTCTTTCTTTCTTTCTTTCTTTCTTTCTTTCTTTCTTTCTTTCTTTCTTTCTCTCTCTCTCTCTCTCTCTCTCTCTCTCTCTCTCTCTCTTTCTTTCTTTCTTTCTTTCTTTTTGATCTTTTTCTTTTTCATTTTTCCATTTGAAATTGTGGGGTAGTAAATGTTGACTGTGTTCCTACCTGGAACAGATAGGGGAGGGGTGGGAACCAAGGCATGTCCACAAGCATGTACTATTAGGTCATTTGTAAGTAGTTAGTTCTGAGTTAACTCCAATTGAATAGGCAGATCACAGGGAATTAATAGTTTCAAACGAGGGTTGACATTGCCCTTCACTGGCACTTTTTCTTCTTTATAAAGGCTCTCAGTTTTCATGAGGTGTTTTTCCATCTTAAGGAAGGGGTTATGCTTTCAGGCCATGATCCTACTTAGTCAAAGTTCTGTCTTTGACTAACTTTGTCTTTGAAATTCCTGCTGAAATCACAAATGATCAGGGCAGGCAAAATATGTGATGTTGTGGCAATTTCCCCCCATCTTTTAAGCAGTAACAGAAGTAAAGAATTGATCATATTTTGAGGGAGGAAGCCACAAGCTTTAAAGAGCTTCCAGGTAAATCACTGATTCCAGGAATGTTTGATGTAACATTATTTGATGTCTGATGTGACAACATCCTAATTTTGGTCTTTTAGAAAAATACATGTGCAATTAGGTTTTTATCTCAGAAAAATCTCATGTCTACAGCATGAAAACCCTTAAAATACATTCGATTTTATTTGTTCACGTGTTACTTGGGCCCACATTTTCTCAGATCAAAATTATTAAAGTTTTACTCCCATCTTTGGTTCTGTTTTGTAACTATTAATGAGTTTGGGATTCTTTAAACACAAATTTCCAGTAAGCAAATTGTAATATTTTTCTTCCTTATATCAACAAATATTACTTTGTATAATTTTTTTCTTCCTGATACATCTCAATTGAGAGTCTATATTGAACATTTCATCTGTGTCACTATTCTTGTTTCTATTCTCCACATTCTTCCTGTCTTTCCCAGCACTATTTACTCCCATCTATCTTTCGCTACACAATATTCTTACCTGGGAAGCTTTTAAAGATTTTATTTATTTGACAGAGAGAAACACAGCGAGAGAGGGAACACAAGCAGAGGGAATGGTAGCGGGAGAAGCAGGCTTCCTGCCGAGGAGAGAGCCCGATGCGGGGCTCGATTCCAGGCCCCTGGGATCTGACCTGGGTCAAAGGCAGATGCTTAACGACTGAGCCACCCAGGCGCCCCAACCTGGGAAGCTTTTAAAACATACCCATACCTGGGCTCTACTCCCATGACTTTCACTTAATTTGTCTGGGGTGATATCTTGGCATAGATAAAAATGTCTAAAGCTCCAGAGGTAATTCTAATATGCAGTCAAGGCTGAGAAGCCCTACTTTATGTAATACTGATTGTATTATATTATTATTATTTGTGAAACTTGGTCTCCCACTGGTGTTTTCAGCACTTTAAATCAGAGACCGTATCAGATTCATATGTGAATTCCAATGCCTGCTGAATTTGAACTTGTATACCAAATACGCTGTGGGGGTACTCCAAAAGATCCAACTTTCAAGAGGATATCTCTTCATCAAGGAAATCACAACTTGTTACAAAAGTATCACACAAGAACAAACCTAATACATCATAACTCTAATAAGGTTATCAGGGGAGTAAAAATAAAATATTAGGAATAGAGAGTCAAATCAACTTGGGAAATCAGGAAGACATAATGGAGAGGGTAGAGTCTTAAGACGGATGATGTGAGGAATTTTGAATAGGATTTTGTGTATGGTTTTGACAGAAAGAAACAGAAAATAGTGGGAAGATGAAAACAGAAGAATTTCTTATAGAAGTGAACTGAGTAAGGAAAGTAGAAGAGGTGGAAAAGTGTGAGGTCCGTTAAGGAAACAGTTTATATAGCATTTAAGAAGCAACTACAGGAGAAACTGGTGATTGATCAAAGTAGAAAGTTGGTGGAGTGCGATCACAGATGCTTTGAATGCGCAGTGGATGACTGTGGACTCCCTGAAGGTTTCTGAACAGAGTAATACACTCAGACATCTGTACTTTAAAAAGATCACTCTTCTTAATTATCTTGTAACTTTTAAAATGCATTTTTATGTGATTTAAATTACATTATATGAACACTATAAGTGAGGCTTGCAAAAAAATAGTGAGGTTTGCTTTTTCTTAAAAGATTTTATTCATTTATTTATTTGAAAGAGAGAGAGAGAGAGAGAGAGAGAGAACATGATCGGGGGAGGGGAAGGAGAAGAGGGAGAGGGAGAAGCAGATTCCACGTTGAGTGTGAGCCCAACATGGGGCTCGATCCCAAGACCCTGAGATCATGACCTGAGCTGAAACCAAGAGTTAGATATTTAGCCAGTTTAGCTACCGAGGCGCCTCTATAACCAAGGCTTTTTTATACTAAAACCCTTTTCATTATGCAATCAATGGATTCATCAAAAAACAGATCCCTGAGGAACAGACACATAAATTATGTGTGTTCTCAGACAACAATATTTCATTAGCATAGCTGAGATGAAAATAAATGAAGATAGTATAACTTCCTTAGAAAATAATACTAATTGTATTATTTTATATTTCTATGTAAAATAGAAAATAAATGAAGTACTAAAACAGCTATGGTCATTTCCCTAAAAAATTGGCCTAAAATATTTGTCTATCTTCTGGGGAAGTAGCAAAAGAAAAGAGCTGAAGAAAAGTCCTTCACTTAATGTGCTTTTCTGTACTGCCAAATGTAAATAAGTGTGTTAGTCTAAGTTACTCATTTCATATAGTCATATTTACTTCTGTTATTGCTTTTGACTGACAAATGCAATATTTGTTGTTGAAAGAGCCTACAGAAAAATAATTTGCATAGATGATGTCACTTTATGCTGGAAGTCTTTGTTAACATCACCTCTTAACTTGATAGACTGGCTGAAACTGCTCATTGTGTATTGCCTCAGCAAGCCATATTTATCCTATATCACTGCCCTATGGAATACTTTTGAGACCCACACCACACTGTTTTTTTAATTAACAAACTTCATTTTGGGGCGCCTGGGTGGCTCAGTGGGTTAAAGCCTCTGCCTTCGGCTCAGGTCATGGTCTCGGGGTCCTGGGATCCATCCCCGTATCGGGCTCTCTGCTCAGCAGGGAGCCTGCTTCCCCCTCTCTCTCTGCCTGCCTCTCTGCCTGCTTGTGATCTCTTTCTCTCTGTCAAATAAGTAAATAAAATTTTTAAAAACAACAACAACAACAACAAAATTTCATTGCATTTTATCAATAAAATCTTTAGTAAAACAATGGGATAATAACATATATGAAAAACCTAAAGCAAATCAATGTTTATAAGCATTGAATGCTCTTTTTTCTTTTATTTTAAATTTGATCCTAAAAGTGGTGTGTATGTGTGTGTGTGAGAGAGAGAGAGATTATGTGTACATAAACATCCCAGTGAGAGGTGAAGAATAGTAAAAATTCAGATATTCACGGAGATATTTAAAACTCAAAAGATATTATTCAGAACCGAACCATACAACTCAACATTTTCTTTAATAGTAGCATACAGTAATATTTTAGGATTTTTAGAAGTTACACGGTTAGGTTTCATGTATCATCACATGTCAACTCTTTATATGCTCAACTAGATTCTATGTGCCCTGTGGACAGTTTTCAGTCTTTTAACTGTGTTATAAACTCTAACATTTGACTGAGGAAAACAAATAGATTAGATGAATTCTCAAGATTAGAGACTTCTAGTTCCAGGCTAGATGGAGTAAATACAATCTATTTTACTTCTCTCATTACAAAAAACACTCCAGACAAAACCTGTAAGTCATTTATCAGAAGAATCTAAAAGGTGAAAAAAAATGAAGGCAGATTGACTAGAGGCCTCGGGACTTGAGGAATAACATGACAGTGAGTTCCATAGTTGTTTTTTTTGTTTTGTTTTGTTTTTTCTTCCTTGTCTCATCTATCCCTGTGAAGCAAAATGCCAGGTAAAAATGGCATTCAAGAAATGCCAAACAAGTTAAAGCCATTGCCTTCAGCTCAGGTCATGATCTCAGGGTCCTGGGATCGAGCCCCACATTGGGCTCTCTGCTCAACAGGGAGCCTTCTTCCTCCTCTCCCTCTGCCTGCCTCCCTGCCTACTTGTGATCTCTGTCTGTCAAATAAATAAATAAAAATCTTAAAAAAAAAAAAGAAATGCCAAACAAGTAGTAAAGGGTGGCCAAGCAGAAGAGAAAACTTTTACTCATACTCGTCTATCCTACAGGTGATATCAGAAAAATGGCAGGTTGCTCCCTCACTCAAATAATGGTACAGCAAGGGGTCAGTAAGAAAAGCCCCTCCCTGGTAGAGTCCATGGACAGAAACCTGTATTCCACTCCCATTTCCATTTCAGCAAAGAGATGACTTCCAGCCTCCATGAATTAAATAGGAGCTCCTCTCCCCTCAGAGACCCTCGTTCTAATTCTTATTTCTACTCCCTGCTCAAATAATAAGGCAACAGAATAACTTTTTGCAGCATAAGGTTTTGGGGGAGGGTGTGACTATTAAGGGATTACCTGAGGGAGTTCCTTGGTAGTAATGGAATAGTCCTTTATGATTATTTTGATGATAGTTACTCCAATCTACACCCATGATGAAATTTTATAGAACTCTATATCCCCTCAACCAACCAAACACAAAAATGAAACTTGGAGTAATCTAAATAAGGACTATATCTAAGTTAATAGTATTGTACCAAAGTCAATTTCTTTCTTTCTCTTTCCTTCCCTTCACTTACCGTTCCTTCCCTTCCCTTCCCTCCCCTTTCTTGACTTCTTTCCTTCTTTTCTCCCTTCCTTCCTTCTTTTCTTCCATGCTTGTGTTTTTTTTTTTTTTTTTTTTTTTTAGTGAGAGAGAAAGAGAGCAGCACGTGAGTGGGAGAGGGGTGAGCAGCAGAGAGAGAGAGAGAATCTTAAGTAGACTTCATGTCCAGTGTGGAATGCAATGCAGGGCTCATCTTACAGCCCTGAGATCATGACCTCAGCTGAAATCAAGAGTCAGAAGCTTATCAGACCTGAGCCTACCAGGCAACCCCTAAAGTCAATTTCTTTAAAACAAGAAAAAATATATAGATATATTATTACTTTATATATTAATATAATAGTATATTACTTATTCAATTCTTTAAAGTTTGTTGTTGTTGTTGTTGTTTTTAAGAGAGCAGGAGGAGGGGCATAGGGAGAGGGAGAGGGAGAGAGAGAGAATCTCAAGCAGACTCCTCTCTGAGCACGAAGCCTAAGGCAGAGCTCCATCTCAGGACCCTGAGATCATGACCTGAGGTGAAATCAAGAGTTCAACCAACTGAGCCACCCAGGCGCCCCAATTTGAATGCTTTCAAATTTTTGAATGATTTCTTCCTGAATATCTGGACACTGAATAACAAATGTGCAATGTGATAAAACTTTTTTAAAAATTCTGGTTTTGGGGCATCTAGGTGGCTCAGTGAGTTAAAGCCTCTGCCTTCGGCTCAGGTCATGATCTCAGGGTCCTGGGATCAAGCCCCGCATCGGGCTCTTTGCTCAGCAGGGAGCCTGCTTCCCCCTCTCTCTCTGCCTACTTGTGATCTCTCTCTCCGTGTCAAATAAATAAATAAAATCTTTAAAAAAAAATTCTGGTTTTACCACCCAGATTTTCTAATACTGGAAATCTAACACTGAAAATTTTCTAATATTCTAAACCAACTATGATTAGCAATAACTATTTTTCCTTAAGTTTCAAAATTTGGGACCGTAATCCAAGAAGAGTAATGACTTGAAAAGAAAGTTTAAAAAAGGAAACTTTTTTAAAATTAAAAAAGGAAACTTGAAAAAAGGAAATTTACCCTTCTCATCTTAATAACACTCTTATGGTTTACATAAATATAGGCATACTACAGGATAAGCTCAGTACATGGGGGTCAGTACCTGGGGAATAAGTTACTGATGCAATATTTTAAAGTAACTGAACACACAAAAAATTGAGGAAGTAAAATAAAATTATAAATGACAGTGATAATACTTTGGTTTTTGTGTTATGCCTTGTCCCTAAGGAATACAAGATTGCTCTTTTAATCTCACCATTTAACAGAGTTCTATGTTAATGTCTCTTTTTCAAATGACACTCTTAAATGATAGGCAGTTACGTGCCTGGCCATAGGCCCCAGTGGAAATCACTCATACGGTCAGAGTCATAAATTAGGACTCATGTTCTCCATCAAGTGTCTTGGGCTTCCCAGTTAAAGTAGACTGTTTTCAACTAAATCTCCACATGAATACCATTCCATTGAAAGAGCCATAGTTGATACTACAATATGTCTATTTTTGGTAGCATGGTTTCCAGAAGATTTTTCCACCAGCATAGTGCTACTCCATAAGCAACACACTCAAGCATTTCATTTATTCTAATTTCATTTCAGTTCAAGTATTTTTTTGGACATTTGACAACTTTAAATTACTTAATGGGTTGGAGATGTCAAGAACTACTCATTGCGATGGACCAAGCTTCTTCATCCTAACCTTATAAACATACTTCCCCAAAAGGAAGATAATATCATTAATGCATCTGTCATCACTTACTTTCTTCTTTCCATTTCAAATCTATGGAGTAGTTTCCGAAGACCACCATTCTTAAACCCCTGGAAATGGGCAGCTGGGGCTCCCACAGTGATGACATCGTAGAGAGCATCTGGAACAGGAATAGACAAGGAGATGAACACTTTGCAAACATTTGTCTCCAGCATGCTATCTGCATTAAAGCACACACACTGTGGGAAGTTTGAGAAGTTATTCTGTTTAATTTTGCAGGAATAACTATAAACTCTCATCTCAAGGGGGCAAGAGGAACTAATCAATCTTTCTAAAAGCCACCTGTGCACCTAAACAAGTTATAATATTTCTTTGATTTATGACTACATCTTAATTATATGCTACTGTGTGGAACAGTATGTTCCCTCATTTTTCTATATACTTACTGAGATAACATGTTAATTGGTCTTTTGTGTATTTTACTTTATTGAGTTTTGCATCATTTAATTTGCAATCATATTGAAATTCAACAAAAATGAACAATCTTTACAGAGAAAATTTACAGAGAAAAGGACGAAAATATTAATTCATCTTGGCTCAAGGGCAGAACAGTACTAGCACATTTTTTAAAAAAACCTATACAGAGTAGTTTCCTATCTGTGTGTACTAAATCTTACACAGTTCTGAATGCATGCTTTTGCAATTTTCTCAGATGACATAGAATACACAAAATGTCTCTAAGTTTATTTTCCACCAAGACACTTTGCTTTTTTTTAATAAAAAATCCATACATTTAAATTGAAACTCAATCCTTTGATCTTGAAAGCCATCAGGTTTGATACATATTAAGTTTATTGCTTCAAAACACAGCATCATTTTTACCTTCTGATGAAAAGTATCCTTGTAAGAAGGAAGACAGAGTGAACATCTCTTGTTAAACTACATTTTATTTGAGAAACCTAATTTCATAGTAGATCCTTTTCAAATTGATTTTGGTATTGACACTGGTTGTTTTTCAGTTCTCATTTACAGGGAAAACATAAATTATTTTATTAGCTTCAGGTAAACGCCATAACTTCTTTATACTGGTTTTCAATCCAAGTATTTTTATAATAAAAGATGTCTTCAACTGAAAGACTTCAGCAGCACTGAGAGAACTCAAGGTCACACAAACAAAACAAAACAAACAAAACAATACAATACAGAAAACTAACAAAAAAAACCCCAGAATGTAACCCAAATTAACCTATCAAAAGGCAATTACTGAACAGTCACTCAATAGATTGTTAGAGCGGTAATCTCTTGCCCTTTTAAAAAGTCACTAATAAACTAGAAGTTAGCTTTTCTTAATATAGCAGAATATTAGACTTGCATGAAATTTAAAGACTTCTTCATCCAGGAGAGTTTAACGTAGGGTTATGAAAAGGGTTTCGGGGAAGTCTATAAGTATAGGCAAATGGTATAAATATCTCTGTTCTACTTCATGGAAAAGGGTCACAGCTTTCTCAAATGGTCATGAGAGCACCCAAAAGTTCCCAATACAAAATTCCAGTCCTCCTTCATTTATCCAATGAGAGCACTGAGAACCTTGAGAAATGACCTTTTTTGTCTGAAGTCCCAAAGAGCTTATATCCAGTATCTTCTGACTTCTAATCAAGGGATGGAGAGCCAGGGGTTTAAGTTAGTGAGCGGAACCTGAGTCCCTCGCTCCAGATCTCAACTGTGCTACTTGCAAGCTGTGCAGCATCAGGAAAGTTACATGACCTCTCTATGTCCGTCTCTATCTCCTCAGGTAGATAATGAAGTTGAAAGTAGTTAAAAGTGATGAGCATTCATTATCACCTGCAATTGTTTTCCCTGTAAGAAGTAATCTTACCAATGAAGCAAGGAAAGATGATACTTTAAGTTTTGCTTATTTACTATGAAAATACACTTTTCAGTCTGAAAAGGAAAGTAATACTGAGGTTTAGTCTCAAAGGAATCAGTTCCTGTGTTAATTTAAAGTAAATGCAAAAAGAAACATCACCTTGATGGTGCCATGAAATACACTGCATTTCTGCTAAAACCTGGGTGACTAACAATACCAACAATATATATAAGTGACTAAAAACTATATAAATGTCCCATTAAACCCCAACTAAATGCATTCCTAACTGATTGTTTTTAATTGCCTGTAAACTCTCACTGAATCAAAAAAATTTGTGGCCTCTCCAACACTACCTAGCAAGAGGGGAATAATGAGGGAAGGGGAAATCTGAGTAGAAAGAGAGATTTATATACACTATCCAGAAAAAAAACATATTGGAATCTGAAATATATATTTATCTCCATGGGATGAGGAAGAATACATATCCATTCATGAACCAAATTCTATAAAAGAACAAAGAGAATTTATGATTATTCACATGTAGAAGAATGAAATTAGAATCTTGTCCTATAGCATGCACAAAAATCAACTCAAAACGGATTAAAGACTTAGACATAAGACCTATAAGTGTAAAACTCCTAGAAAAAATATAGAGGAAAAGTTTTATGATAATTGGTCTTCATAGTGATTTCATAGATATGACACTAAAAGCATAAGCAACAAAAACAAGCAGGACTACATCAAACTAAAAAGCTTCTGTAGGTAAGGAAACAATAGACTAAAAAGGCAACATATAGAAAAGGCAAACCATGTATCTGATGAGAAGTTAATCTCCAAAATATATAACAAACTCCTATAACTCCATAGTAAAATAATTAATAACCTGACTAAGAAATGGGCTAAAGGCTTGAATAGACAGATATTTTGCCAAAGAAGACATATAAATGGCCAACAAGTATCTGCAAAAATGTTAAAGGTTATTATTAATCATCAGGAAAATGCAAATCAAAACTATAATGAGATACCATCTCACAGCTGTAAACATGGCTACTATCAAAAACCAAAAGACAGTGAGTGTTAGCCGTGAAATGGACAAACTGGAATTCTTGCACAGCGTAGAACTATCACGCTTCAGCAATCCCAGTTCTGGGTATTTAGACAAAGGAACTGAAATCAGGATCTCAGGGAGGTATGAGTACCTCTATGTTCACGTATGCACTATTCATTATAGCAAGATGTGGAAACAACCTAAATGTCCATCAGTGGGTGAATGGATAAAGAAAATGTGCTGTACATGTATAATAGGATACTATTCAGCTTTAAAAAAGAAGGAACTTCTGTAATTTGTGACAATATGGACAATCCTTGAGGGTATTAAGTGAAATAAGCCACAGAAAGACAAATGATGCATGATTCTACTTGTATGAGGTAACCAGACTAAATTGCTGTCAATGTTTCTATACAATTTGAATTCAGTTTTATTTTTTATCTTTATTTTTTAAATTTGAATTAAGTTTTCATATGCTGTCTAAAACAGGAAGAAATACAGAATTCCTTTAAAAATGTCTCACTACATCAAAAAAAAAAACAAAAAAACAAGCCTAGTAGCTCTGTGAGATGAATATATAAATTAGCTTAGCTATAGTAATCATTCACTATGTATATATATAGCAAAATATCATGTTATATATTTGAAAATATATGTAATTTTTATTAAAATACAAAAATATATTTATTTATTATTTAAATACTTTTGAAAATTTTTATTTTTGAGATAATTTTGGATTTCTAGAGTCATTGCAAAATTAGAACAGCATTCTAATACCCTTCACTCATGCTCCCTATGTTAATACCTTATACAGTCATAGATTATCAAAACTAAGAAATTAATCTTCTAACTTCTTTCTCTGACACTGAGAAAGTAGACTCTCCCTATTTGTATATTTACGTATTTGGTTAACCATACTATACAAATAAAATAGTTTCAGAATTGTTAACTCATACCTCTGTAAGAAATAAATATGCTAACAAAAGTACAGTGTTTGTATTCTTTTTTTAAATTTAGCCTTTTAATACCTTACAATATCCAATGTTTTCTTAGATCAGATCCTTTATTTCCTATTGTTTTCATTAAATTATCATTTTTATAATTTTATTTACCATTTCTTATCATTTTAAACAATATACTAAAAAGTAGTCAACTATAAAGCAGATTGGGAATATGAAATTCTAAGGAAAACTTATAAGTAATTAGTAGCACAACAATCAGGATTTGAAAAAAATAAGAAAGGAAAGGGAGCCAGCTTCCTAATATAGTTATATGTTCTTAAGTGTGAAGTTACCAGGAACTAAAACATAGAAGAGCTTCCCAAACATTCTTTACTTTTGAAGTTCATAGAATACATATCAACCGGCAAGTGAAAAGGAGTATTGCTGTGTTTCAGCACAGCTAGCAGAACTGAATACTTTATTTATATTCCAGAAGCCTTTTCTCCCATATCCCCACCTCACAAGCCAACCTTGATATTCCATTAGTATCAAGAGGCTTTCTCTGTAGAGACAATAAGAGGGTTTATGTCTGGATGTTGAAAGAGCAAATAAGGTCTGTCTTGACCCTCTCACTTTTCTTTGTTACCTTTTGATTCGATCTACCTTGATTAGAATCACTCCACAAAAAGGTGGGATCTTTAAGTACGTATTTTGTAGAGGCTCAAAGAATTTAGGCTTATATAATCTTTACCTACATACATTTGAGATCTTCAAAAAGCTGCTTTGAAGTGTTAATTTTTAAACATTGATAACTGTGATACTGTGATTTATAATGTTAAAAAAGAAAACCAGAAGCTCAAAATAGTCACTTACGTCAAAGGACCCACATCAGCAAACCAAGGCTTAATACCTAACCTAAATGCAGTTTCAGCCTCCCAGGAATGTAACCTTTAACCAGTCAACATAGAATTTCTTAGTCAGCTAGGAAATGTACTAAAAGATCCTTTCCATTACCCTTAGAAGGATGACTTTGCCTAAAATAATGGATTCCTTTGCCAATAATTTCCATTTTCCCCACTTCCTACATTCAAAAATCATTCCCTTTCTGCAGCTCTATAGAGTTCTCGTTTATTTGTTAGGTAGGATACTGCCTGATTCATGAATCATTCAATAAAGCCAATTTGAACTTTTAAATTACTCAGTGGAATTTTTGTTGCTTAACAAGGATGGGAAATAAATACATTTGGTCTTCATTCCCTTTTCTGGCAAGGTGGTCCTAAAACCCTTGGAATTTCCTAAGTGTTGAGAGCTTTAAAGATGTCTTTTCTTATGCTAATGAAATGACTTTTGGACCTCCCCAAAGGCTGAGCCTGGTTGCCAGGGAACCCAACCAAATGATCAGAAAGTCAGAATTTTCTATCCCTCCTCTCTACCCAGACACCTGGGAGAGAAAAAGAGTTGGAGATTGAATTCACTTCCCAATGGCCAATTATTTAATCAATCCTGCCTATGTAATAAAATCTCAAACAACCAAACCAAACCAAACCAAAAGGACTTGGTTTGGGAGCTTCTGTGTTTAACATGTGGAGGTGCTGGGAAGAGAGGTTTTTAGAGACCATGGAAGTTCTGTGTACTTTCCCCATGCCTGGCCCTGTGCATCTCTTCCACCTGCCTGTTCCTGAGTTATATCTTTTATAATAAACCAGTGTTCTAGAATAAAATGTTTTTCTGACTTCGGTGAATAGTTCTAGTAAATCAATTGAACCCAAGGAGGGGGCAACATTTGATTTATAGCCAGATGGTCAAAAGTACAGGTAACAACCTGAGCTTTTGATTGGCATCTGAAGTGGGGGGCAGTCTTGTGGACAGAGCCCTTAGCCCATGGAATCTGATGCTATCTCCAGGTAGATAATGTCAGAATTGAGTTGAAACTTAAGACACTCAGTTGGCATCCATGGAGTGTTGGAAAATGGATGGCTTGGGGAAACCCCTTTTTCCACATTGGAATGGTCCCACAATCATTAATAACCAAAGAGTGGCTCTGAAGGAAACAATTAGAAAGTAGCTACTGAATGTTATTCCCAGACTTTACATGAAGTTAAGCCAGAGAAAATAGTTGCGCTGTTCAGCTATGGGTTTCTTTTGTTTATCACATGATTTAAAATAAGAACATAAACTGTGTAGAGCTATATGATCTTAAGTTTGAAGTCAGTTCTGATACACCTTAATCACTAAAATTTTTAAATACCGCACTCACTGGAAATCACAAAATCATGACTCTTGGAAGTCTTAGTATTTTGCAAATGGTATTTGATAATTATCGTTTATAAATATAACAGTATTGGAACTGCTAGGTTTATCTCTTTGGTCCCTTCATCCTGAATGCCACTTTCAATTATTACAAAAATAGACGGATCTAGGTACAGCATGGGGTTCATTTCCTGGTATCTTAGTTAAGTTAGCTAGAACATAGATAGAAGAATGGTATACCAAGTTCAGTCTTGGCTAGAGCAGTTGTACTTTTCAAATTTAGTTAGAACGAACTGAAATTTATTGTATTCTCTAAGAGTGAGCATATACAAAACATATAACACCAATAATCAATAAAAAATAAAATTCTAAAAGAACAATCTGATCAGTAATATTTGTCTCATTTTAAAATTTTCCTTATTTTATCCTGCTGTTTAAATTATATATCTTTATGATATTCAGCCTTTAACTGTATAGAATAAAAGCTTTCAGATTTTTGGTACTAAGAAACAACTATAAAAATCTAGATGGACATTTATTTTACAGAAAATGTAAGCAAAAAAAAAAATCAGAGGTCCTTTTTTCTTTCTTAATAGAATCCGTTTGTCTTCCTTTTTTGATAGTTTATATCTCAAAAATTATCCTAGGCTTTGTGAAAATGGCATCATACACAGCATAATGGGGAAGTGGAATTCAAGTCGTTGAATCTCATCAAGCTAAAGATACTAGGTTGGTTTGAAATTTAATAATAGGGCTGCCTCGTAGCCTTTAAAAAGCCACTTAATAATAGATATGAGATAAGTCATCTATTTTTTCCCCCGAAGATCTTTTTAAAATTCCTACAACTATAAAAATAGTGCTAATGAAAAAAAAAATGTAGACATGTTGATCTCATTTCAAGGAACAATTTAAAGCATAATCCCGGACTTCAAAATGGTTCACAAAATGAATTTGCCATGAATCACGAAACAATAAGGAATTTCACGGGAAATCTACTTCAAAATAGTCCAAATAATTTGCCAACATCATGAAATATATCTAAAAGTAATTATACTTCATTGATGAGGTGATACACCCGAACTGAAGATACAGAATTCAGGAAGTTCTAAACAGCTCCTCATTTGCTCCTTCCCTCAGCGTGGAGATTAGAAAAACTAAGAGGCAGAAGGGTTAGCTGACTCATCCATACTTACACAGTAAATTCTGGCTTATGTTGCACCTGATTCCAACTATTGCTTTATGATACACTATAGAAGGTTTTTTTCTTTCTTTTCTTTCTTTCTTTCCTCTTTCTTTCTCTGTCTCTGTCTCTCTCTCTTTGCTATATATTATAATATGCTATTATATATCTAGAATATAAAATAAAATAACTTAAACAGAATATTATAAGAATCCATATTTTATAATATTCATAACTGACTTCCTATGAAAATAAAACTTGAGGTGGAAATTTTGTTCTTAAATGCAGGGTTTTGTCTTTGTTATTGTCACTGCTGTCTAAGATCTCTATTGGGATTGTATTTGTTGCATTTAATTTAAGTAATGAACAGGGGTGAAAAATTAATGGGTCTGGGGCACCTGACATTAGACGGAGGTTATTTCGCTTGTCAGTATGAGACATGATAACATTAGTTCTGCTCAGTTACTTGTTTCTAGAGCTAGGCATTAGCCTTGTATTTGGTGACTCTGCCTCATATTGTTTGCAAAGCTGCTTCTCCAAATATAGCAGACATATTAATCAAATGCGGATTGATGTAATTTACTAATGGTAAGAATGAAAATAAATCTAGACTCCGTCCAAATAACTCACCAGTGAAATACTAAGGCTTGGCCAATCTTACTTGCATCATTACCTTGCAAAATGTTGTCTGTAATTTCAGCTAAACAGTCAAATCAGTAAACATGGATCTTAAATAAATTTAACTGCAATTCATTTAATGTGCTGAATACATGTTATATAAGTAGAAATTTGATTGACTGCCATCTACAGCTTTTAACCATTTTATTTTGCAAATAAGAAAACCAATGCTCAGAAAAGTTATTAACTTGGTCAATGTCTAAGAAGTGGCAGGACTCCAAAATTCAGTCAAATTTTCAATTTGTATTAAAACATATAGTTGGTGATCTAGTCTATAAGCACTTACTTTATCTGAATTCCAATCTCAAATAATAAATTTTAAACTTATTATAAAATCATAAATATTTTTAAAGCATGTAAGCTTAATATTCAATATTACATATATGATATATACCACATAAATAATGAATATAAAATTATATATATATAATATACACATACATATACATATTTTTATATATGTAACTTAAATGAGTAACCTTTGGGAAAAATCAGTATGCAGCAGAATTCAGTCCCTTTGCATTAAATCTTGTCCATTAAGATGGTCTTTTCCCACATTTTCTCCTTTAGGTCTTCAAAAAGAAGACTTTCTGAAAACTGCTGTGTCAAAAATCCTCTAGCTTAAGAGTTGTACCCTAGTTCTGTAACGTTAAAATTTTGCTTTTCTTTATACTGCTTGATATTTGTCATCACAAAAAAGAAATTCTTTTATATATCTTGTTATTATGGGTTGATTTACGCTCCCCAGAAAGATACTTTGACTGTGACCTTATTTGGAAATATGGTCTTTATGGATGGAATCAAGTTCAAATTAGGCCTTTAGGATAGGTCCTAATTCAATATGGTGGTGTCCTTCAGGGGGAAATTTGAACCCAGAGAGAGACACAGAAGAGATGATGTAAAGACACATGGGAACACGGTGAAGATGGAGTATTGGTACGACACATCAACAAACCAAAGAAAACCAAAGACTGCCAGCAAACTATGAGAAGCCAGGTGGAGGGAAGGAAGAATTCCCCTCCAGGTTTCAGAGGGAGCACTCCTCTGGCAAAACCTTGATTTCAGGCTTCGGGCCTCCGGACTGTGAGATGGTCAATTTTTGTTATTTAAGCCATGCAGTTTGTGGTAATGTCACAGCAGCTTTAGGAAACTGATACATACCCTAAACCAAACTAGTTAGGAGAAATTACGTTTGCTTTTCTAAATTTCTTTCATTGCCAGTTTCTTCCTTTCAAATTGGAGAAACAGAAACTAAACACACTGTGTTGGTCCCAGCTCACTCTAGTCTATTTTTCAGATAGCATCTTGGAAAGAACAGCATAAATGGTTCTGTTTTTAAGAAATAAGTACAATAAGAGGTCACTTAGGAAACAATTTTTCGTTGTTTGGTGGAACTATTTTATGATCATTGCCAAATACTTGAATGCATATTTAAGTATACATTCATAACAATTTGTCCCCATCAAGCCATCTGGTTTGATGATACTGCCATCCATCCATGGCTATACTGAGGTAAGCCTTCTCTCATTTCTTCAGTCTATCAGTCATTAAGTACTTGCATATGATAATTTTTCCAAAATGCCTTTCTAAATCATCTTTTTCCTGAATCTGGGTACTCCTTGGTTTGAGATTTCATTGTCCCTTAATAGGCTCTTAACTGATCACTTTTCTCCTTTTAACAGCCCTGATAAAATTGAAAGACTCATTTTGCTCCAGTGATGGCCAAGCTACCTGTTTCATAATGGCTATTTATTGTTCATTCTAGGTGTTTTACATATTTGACCTCACTTAATCAGGAAGACAACAACTTGCTTATTAGAATGACTAACAGAATTCAGGTCATAGATAAAAAGTGGCAAAGCTGAAATTCTGTTTCACTCCAAAATATATAAACTTTTTATTCTATCATTAAAGTCATTTCAAATTGGTCATTAGAAAAAAAATATATTGGTTTGTCAGATATATTTTTTTTATTAAAGATTTTATTCATTTATTTGAGAGAGAGAGTGTGTGTGGATAAGCAGGGGGAGCAGCAGAGGGAGAGGGAGAAGCAGGCTCCACACTGAGCAGAGAGCCTGATAATGGGGCTTGGTCCCAGAACCCTGAGATTATAACCTGAGCTGAAGGCAGATGCTTAACCAACTGAGCCACCCAGGCACCCCTATCAGATAGCTTTTAACTCTTGTAGCTTCTTTATTATTTGATACTTTGCTTTTGGTGATTTTTAAAACCATTAGATGTTATATTCAAACTACTGACAGATACTCAGTACTCAGTTAAGATTTTCTAAATGCTTTGGATCAATCCATCTCATTTTTATTTCAGTTCTTTCATTGACATAATTTTTGGTGAAAAGGATCCAAGTTAAAATCTCAGATACTTGATAAGGGTTACTGAGGCTATTAAAATTATACATTGCCATAACTACACTTAAACTTGCACATTAGCTGGTTTTATACACACAGTCATATGCACTAACTCAGAAAAATGGTTAATTTTTCTGGTTGTGAAACTTCCAATGATTCTAAAGCAGAACACAGATTTTAACTTTTTAAAACCTAGAACCTCTATATTGTGACAATAGCTACAAAATAGGGTTCTCTAGTTGTGTATGTTTGCATATCCATACATTTATCATGGAGGATTAGATGCTCTAAAGTAACTTTTGGCTCCCTCGGAAGGTGGTACTAGTAGGACGACCATAGTATTTATTGTTGAACAAAAAGACTTTTGAGAGGGAAGAGAAGTGAAGAGCTTTGTTAATAAGGATGTGGGACAAAAAGCATAATATGGGACTTTTGCTGTATGTGAATAGAGGCAGATAATCACTCTACTTATGCACAGAAATTGATGTAGCAATAAGTTAAAGGAAAAGAGATATAAGAATATTTTAAAATATATTTTACTAAAAAATAACAAGGAATTATGTAGGGTGGCAAGTATAATACAATACGATATTCACTATAAGCCTTATTGAAGTATGTTTATAAAAAATCTATACACTTTTCCTTGAAACATGGTTTTCATGTGTAAGTATAGCAAAATACTCTACCACTTTTTTCCTGATAAATTCTCTTCTCATAGAGAAGGGGGTGACTGTTGATAATCACCACTAAGTGAGAAAAACAGCCTATGATTCATCTCTGGGCTTTCATTTTTCAAGTTAAGCATAAAATGAACAAGTATTGTTTTTCCTTTTTTTTTTTTTAAATTGAAACATTGGCATGGTTATCAGTCATCACTGAGACTACTTATGGAAGTTAACATTTATTTTGCATATTCACCTGTAACTCAATCCAAGTGCTACATTTTTAAAATATTGTTCAGAAACACAGCAACAAAAATACTACAGTACCTTTTGTAGTATTGGTCATTATCAACTTCAATTGTTTCATCTTCATCTTTACATAATTATAAAATTTTAAATTCTGCCAATAGTCAAGCTTTTTTAAAAAAGTACATGCTAAAGTAATTTGCCCACTTAAAAAAAAGAAGATTATATACACTACCTTTCAAGTGAGGGCTGTGTACATGCATTCTTTGCAGATGTAGATTTACTGGAACAAATTCTAATGTTTTCTCTCCTTTGCTGCTGCTTGATTTGAAAGAGGACCCTAGGCAGAAAAAAAAATTGAACGTTAATAGTAAATGAATAATAAATGTGTGTGTGCATGTATGTTGAAAAAAATTTTTGACATGGAAAAATGTTACAAGGATTTCAGAAAGAAAAATATATCCTGTGTAAGCTGCTTTCATTTATAGAAATTCAATTTAAAAAATTCTCAGTTATTCTTATGATAATCCCATGAGACAAAATACGGAAATTTTTTCTTCCTTGTCTAGAATGTTAGAATGAGAGATAAAAAGTTTTTAAAAATATTTTTGGCTCTTCTATATCCATAACAACGTGTATTATTGTTTTCACCTAACATACATGAAATGCAATTCAGTTTGAATATGTAAAAAAGTTATTGCTTTCATACCTGTTTCCTTGCTAAGCTCTGTCAGAATATCTTGATACATATTCACCATTTGATCACAGTGAGTAAGGACGTTTTTCCGTAGATTGTCCCAGTGTGGAGAAAGCTCACCAAGTTCTTTTAGCTCCTGGTTTCTGTTAAAAATACAAACGAGGAGAAAATATTAATTTTGATGTGAAGTCCACAGACAAGGAACACCTAATAAACATTACCAAACTAATAAGAAATTGATTCACCATTTGTTTTAGGAAAGCTCTATGCACTCATAAGAAAAAAAATTATTCTCCTACATCATCCATAACAATATCTTTCAGGATATGTCTCCTGAGGCAAGAGAAACAAAAGCAAAAATAAACCACTGGGATTACATCAAAATAAAAAACTTCTGCACAGCAAAGGAAACCACCGAAAAAACTGAAAGGCAACCTACAGAATGGGACAAGATATTTGCAAGTGATGTATCCAGTGAAGGGCTGGTATAAAGAATTTATACAACTCAACCTCAAAAAAAAAAAAACAACAACAAATAATGCAACTAAAAAATGGGCAGAAGACATGTATAGAGATTTCTCCAAAGAAGACATACAGATGGCTAACAGACATGTGAAAAGATGCACAGCATCACTCATCATCAGAGAAAAGTAAACCAAATCACAATGAGAATCAACTCACACCTGTCAGAATGACTAAAAAAGAGAAAAAACAAGTGTTGGTGAGTGTGTGGAGAAAAAGGAACCCTTTTGCAGTCTTGGTGGAAATGCAAAATGATACAGCTACTGTGGAAGACAGTACAGAGTTTCCTCAAAAAGTTAAAAATAGAACTATCCTATGATCCAATAATTGCACTACTGGGTATTTATCCAAAGAATACAAAAATACTAATTCAAAAGGATATTTGCACCTCTATGTTTATTACAGTGTCATTTACAATAGCTAAATTATAGAAGCAGCCCACGTCCATCAATAGATGAGTGGCTAAAGAACTGGTATATATACATATGTATATGTATACAACAGCCAATAAACAGACTCTTAACTATGGAGAACAAACAGATGGTTACCAAAGGGGAGGTACGTGGCGGGGAGGAATGGGTGAAATAGGTGAAAGGGATTAAGAGTACACTTATCTTGATGAGCACTGAGTAACATGTGGAATTGCTGAATTATTATATTGTACACCTAAAATTAATATAGTACTGTATGTCAACTACACAGAATTAAAATAAAATTAAAAAATAATTTTAACACAGCGGAAGATGTGAATAGCTTAGGTCACATAAACATTAAAAGTTCTGTATATCGGAGAGGTAAAAAAATACAAGTTAATAAATGTTCTCACTGATAAAAATTTCAGAAAGATGACAAAAACTTACTATATATATACTGCATATATACACATACATATATGGGATATTCAGTTAAACAAGAAGCACTAAAACCTCAATAGAAAAACAGCTAAATTCTAGGCTTCAGTCATCCAAAATAAAATAATGTGGTAAAAAAATAATATGGAAGGGCTTTCTGACTATGTCTGAAGGAATCACAAGATGTTCAAGTAACCTAGTTTATACATAATACAGCTGTAAATTTTTTAAAGATTTTATTTATTTATTTATCAGAGAGAGAGTACAACCTGGGTGAGTGGAAGGCAGAAGGAGAGGGAAACAGGCTGCCCATAATGCAGGGATCCCTGTGCGGGCCTGGATCCCAGGACCCTGGGATCATGACCTGAGCCGAAGGCAAACGCTTAACTGACTGAGCCACCCAGGCATTCTGCTGTAAAATTTTTTAAAAGCCCATAAATGGTATAATCAGGTCTGATTTATTGGCCTCAGTTTCTTTCAAGAAATTTAAGTAGATTTAAATTTAAGTAAATGCAGTATGCATATGGTTTGTCTTTTTTTTTTTAATCAGAAGGAAGAGCTAATCATGCCATTTAAGTTTTAATTATTACCTTTTATCTAATTCTCTACCCTTTAGCCAAGTTAATTCAAATCAACAGAATGCCTTTTTAAATTATAATGATAAATGGTCTAATATGCTGCCTGGTTAGATCTCTTATTCATTTCTGTAACCTTTTACCAACAACATTTTCACGAGGCTAATTTAACTAGCAATAATGAACCTTCTTTGCTATTTTGGCTGTGAAACATGTTAAATACCAAGCTAATAAATTCAGAAGATGTAGAATCTTTAACATCCCGTTAAATGCAAGAATAATGGATGGTGTGCAAAACTGTGACTCGCTTTCAAATGTTTGTAGCTGCCTTTGTTTTGTTTCAATGGGGATGTAGTATGGTACTGTTGTATCTTTTATCTGAGGTCTTTACAATTTTTGTGAACATTAATCACATTCTTAACTTTTCCACATATTAGCTTCCATCACACAACATTCATGGGAAAAGAAGTGATTAATTAATAGACAATGAGAGTAAAGAAAGTTCATGACCCAAGTTGAGATGGGGGAGTTTGGAGAATTGGGGTGTCGAGGTCTCGGTATGCACTCAGATAGCAGAGTATTCAAATGTAGGACAAAACAACAATAACCAAAGAAAACATATTATTCCCAAAGCCTGAGATATCTAAGTCTAGAAGCATTTAGGTCAAATGTGAGACAGATGGCCAAGTGTGATATATCAACTCAATATGTAAGGTTTCAGGCTTTACTTCCAATATACAGTTATAATAAAAATGTTAGTTAAGTATTCCTATTTAACATTAATCGATGCACCTAGGGTCTACAATTTATGTTGTCTCTGAATCCTTATCAGAAAGAATAATGAAAAGAGAGGTGGTGAGGGAGGGAAGGAAGGGCGATAGGAAGGGTGAAGCCAGTGACCACGTTGTAGGATACTGGGGATGGGGTACATCTCCTTCCCTAACAGAAGCCCAGCAAACTGAAGTGAGGAAAGTTTAGTGTTCTTGGGGAGTGACTCAAGATAAACTGAAAGGAGTCCACAATCTGCTGTTTAAAATTTATTACACTCCTCCAGTATGTCAAAAATTACATACAGAAATATATAGATGACACCTGGCATTCACTGCTCATTTGTTCTAAACAATGGCACTGAATATCAGCTACAGGTTCCCAAAGGGAAAAACAGCCAACATAAGGTTTCTTTGTATTGAAAAAGTCTCACATGCAAGGGGACTATAGAATAAAGGTATAATAAACCAGAGCAGCGTAATGAAAAAGTTAGACAACAAAATGGGGCATAGTAAGAGAGTGGTTGTAAGTTTAAGAAAAATGAGACATTAATTACATCAATGCTTTAAAATAGACAAAGAGCGTGGGTCCGTGGGTGTCCCCAAATTAGGAAACTTTTCAGCTGAGAAGGCGAGGGCTGTTCATACTATATTTTAATTTGCTACTCAGTGAATAAAACTTTGATATTGAAGAACCTTGCTTTGTATTTCACACCAGGTTCTCCAGAAAGCAGACTGAGACCAAACAGTCTCAGGTCAGCAAGGCGTAGGTAAGAAGAGAAGTGTTAGTGTTGTAGGACAAAGAGAAAGTAGACATCGGGTGGGAGGTTACCGAGCTGAGCAGAACTTCACAGGAAAACATGGCTGGTTCCTTGGTCATGTTAAACAGCTCCAGATAACTCGTGTGAAACTAACGCACCTTAGATAAGTCTATAAGATGGAAGGAGAAACATATGCCAATTCCTTACCACCTTCTCTGGTATTTCATTGGTAAAGATTCATCCTATGGGACATTAACTCTCTGCACTTCCAATTGTCTCTTCTGAGTGGCTATTGGGGAAGCAATATCCCAGTGGAGACAGAACTGTCCCAGATCTGGTCAGAGGTACCAGAACCACTCTGGATCTTTCCAGGGTAGATGCCTCTGGAGGCACGTTAGTACCTGGTCTTCACGCTGAGGGAGGCCGATAGAGCTGGTGGTGTTAGGACACGGCTGACAGTGGTGGCAGTATCTGGAGCCTTCCCGGGAGCAAGTAGGCAAAACTTGAGCAGAGTTTACGGCTGAGCCACTATAGAAAAGCACATCACCTGCGCCCGTGACAGGCAACTGCTTGCACTTTCATCATTTCCTGATATCCACTGAGCATATAAAACAGCCTCCTCATATCTTCCCTAAGAGGGAGTTCAAGTATAATCCTTCAAAATGATGGCCAGATGCAATTCCCCCAAATGAGGTCTGAACCTTGCTATAATATCCGATATGCTAGTGATCTTAAGGGCCTTAGTCGATGTTCCTCACTCTCCTCTATCACTCACTCTCGATTTTCCTCATATTCCACTAGTACTTCAGCTGGTCTGGGCTGCTGCCTTATGAGGTGACCCAGACATTAATCCCAATTGACTAGGCCCTTGGTTTCCCTGCTCTTACGGAATCTTAGTTGCTATAACTATAATTGCTATAGTTGCTATAATTTCCCACTCACCTCTGGGCATGGAGCACATCAACGTGTGCTAGACATATTTCTCTTTGCTCAGATTATGAAGAGCAGCCCTACTTCCTCATGGTGATAAGTAGAGTATCCCTCGCTATCTTTGTTAGTCCACTGTAGTGAAAAATGAATGATAACCAGATCACATGTGAACCAAACATAGTTCCCAGTTGAGCAGGACTCTTTATGGGTTACTGACAGGACTACCCCACCCCATGCCTCAAGAATCAGGATGCTAACTGGCAAAGTCTAAGGTAGTAGGGAAAGGAAACACAAATCCACTAGTGAGGCATTGTGATTGATTGTAAAAAGGGCTCACCCCTTTTCTCAGAGCTGTGTGTTCTACCTCAGGTGGGCACAACGTCTTCTATTGGCTGTGGGTTTAGCATGCAAACTTATCCCAGAGGTCAGCACTCCAATCCTGTGGTTTTGTCCCCCTAAAGGGGTGCCTTAGCTGAACCTTTCATGATTAATATTATTTCACTATTGTATCAGGTTTGTGGCTTTTGGATGGTGGGACAACCTCACTGTGGTATCTCCTTTGTTATTGCAAGTGTCATTTGGTAGAACGATGATGTTATGTAAGACACCGTATCATTGGACCAGGCCCTCTGCAAGCTGTCAGATATGGCTGATGGCAGTGGCGCCGTAAGCAGGAAAGACAAGCACATATACAGAGTTTGTTTCACCTTCTAGGACAAATCGCTGTCCTCTCCAAGTTCAAAGGGATCCAACTTAATTGGCCTGCCACCAAATGGTTGATGAGGTTTCCCCCAGGCCTGGCATCCTCTTAGCATCCACTGTCAGTTATAGATTAGTAGCTGGTTAAGCACCAGACAAAAAGTCTTAATGATATATGTATCATAAACAGAGTTCAAAAAAGCGCAAGTATTTTCGTGCCTCAATGATAAAGGTCTTTTTGTGTACGTGTCTGTATGTTTTATGTTGCTGATTTCCCTATTATTTGTCGTCGTGCCAACAGATGTTAGAGGTGGAAAAACCACATCTGCCACTTTCACCTGTTTTTCCACTGTGATTATTCCAAAATATCCTGTTAGACTAGCCAAGTTATGGGACACAAGAATTAATGTATCTTTTTTGATATAGTTTAAAAAAAAACACTACGAAGTCACAGAATGTTGCAGTCGGAAGGAAGTTCAGAGAATAATTGGAAACCTCTTGTTTCACAGATAGAAGCATGGAAATGAAATAGCTTGTTAGCTCAGAGTCACTAGAATACCAAGTCTTCTAGACTATAATCCCCATGTCCACTCTTTCCTCACCCCATGTAATTCCCCAGTGTAAAAACAAGCACACAAACACACACACAAACTAAACTAAAACACACAAAAAAGAGTGCCCTGTTTGTTTTTTGTTTTGTTTTGTTTGTTTTGTTTTGTTTTGTTTTGAGTGCCTTGTTTTTGAAGGTACTTAATGAACATAAGCTGAACAATGGGGTTTGGGGTGAACAGGGCTATTGACTTCTAGGACTACGGTTGCAAACTTTCATGTGCTTTTAAAGTTAATGTCGGACAAAAGATAAGTCCTAATTTGGTATTTCTACTTCTGAACCTTTTAGTTAGAAAGGGACAGCTACTAGATTGCCATGCATGAAAACTGATATTCTCCAAGATATGTTCAAGTGCATACCAGGGTCCAGTATCAGAAGACCCACGGAGAGAGCCCAGTCTCTGCACATTGCCACTTTTCTCTAGGCAGCAATCTTGGCATCGATGATACAGTTAAATACACATCTTCACTAAGCCTTTGGTGTGAATGGCGAAAGAGATGAGCTGTGTAAATGCATTTTTAACCCACAGAAAAATTTTTTAAAAAATACTCCTCCGTCTGTAAACATTCTCATTCATTCACAGTAACAACAGCTTCTGCTTTTAAAAGCTGTCCCCTTCACTTGCAACTTTACAAGAACAGCAAAATTGTCTTTCTGGAAAATCCACTGCCCTCCTAAACACATACAATCTTTTATGAACTCATTACTTTACTCTCACTAGAGCTCTATCTTTAAAACAAATCTTCTAGGAAACAGACGAGGCCTCTCCTAGAG
>CM053604.1:101351946-101391879 GCA_028646535.1 Procyon lotor
CAGGCGCCCCAAAAGTATGATATTCTTGATACTTGATGAAATATTTATGCCGGTCTCTGGAAATAACCTTACAATGCACTTTTTGTCTACGTGGCTTGTTTTGTCTTATTTTGTTTAAACATTTCAAAAATACATGCTTTTCCTCTTCAGCAAAATTGCAAGTTTCTGGGGGTCATTATGATCCTCTGAACCTTCCATAAAGGAACACAGTACTAAGTACATAATAACATGCTTGAAACACAAAACTATTGACTAGCATAAAGAGAGAAATGAGATTAAAAACAAACAACTCTGGTTGTTCAACAATGAAGAGAAACAACTGAACGCAAAGTAAGTCCTAGGGAAACTGGAAGACAATAGCCAAACCTGCTTTAAAGTTTTTACATGGTAATACATAAAGCATTGACAAGAATATCAAATAGATGAGTAGTTTTTAACTTTGTTCTCTACACCCCCAGGGCTGTTGTGGCCAGAGGGACGGGGGAGGGTGTTGAGAAAAGAGAAGTCAAGTACATGAACAGGCATCAGGCCCTTTTCCTTACTCTAGCCAAACATCAGCTCCAATTAAATTTTTTTAATTAATGCTGAAATTCCATGTACAGTTCTATATGGCAAAAAAAGCCTCTGCTGCTCAAAAAAAATGAAGAAAAGAAAATTGGGTTTAAGATCACTAAAATAGAACATAGTTTAAAAAGAAGAAAGTTTATCTTGTACTTAAAACATAGTTTTAAAGCCTACTGATGATGTATTCAAGGAGGAATTCCAACAGGGGGAATATTTGCTCTGAGCCTCTGAGCATGGCAGACTACTCTTATATCTTTTTGTCCTACCAGTCCTTAGTTTGTGGGAAATGTTCAAGATAGGCCTGTGGACTGACTGAATGGAAGGCTTGCTTGCAGATTTTTGTTCTTTTATTTTCCTGAAATTTGAGAGAAAGTCAGAATATAATCTAACCTAAAGTAGAATGTTGAGCTCTGCCCCAGTTAAAATGAATAAATATAATAGATAAATGAGACACTGTTGAGTCCTCTAACCTTGTATGATCCAGGTCCATAAGTCTGGATTAATCAAGTCTTCTTTAGGGATGGAGAAAGATGTGAAAATGTATCTTTATATGGCATTTCTTATTGTGATGGTTAATTTATATGTCAACTTGGTTGGACCACAAGATGTCCAAATATTTAGTTAAATGCTATGGTAGGTGTTTCTGTGTGAGATTAATATTTGAATTGGTATGCTGAGTAAAGCCCTTGCCCTCACTAATTTGGGTGGGTCTCATCCAATCAGTTGAAGGGGAACAGAACAAAAGGCTGTCCCCTCCCTGAGAAAGAGAGAGTTCCTCTTGCCAGACTGACTTTGAACTGGGACACTGGTTTTGTCTTGCCTTTGCAATAAAATTGAAACATTCACTTTTCCTGAGCTGAAGGAATACCATATACTAGTGTATATATACACTAGATATACATATATCTAGTTATATATAAGTGTTAGTGTATATCATTATGTTAGTGATATATTAACACCTAACACTATATCATAGACTCTCCTATGTCTACAGGTTGTGGACTCATCCCGAAGATGTTAGGACTTGTCAGTCATCATAATTATGTGAGCCAATTCCTTATAATAAATCTCTCTGGGGCACCTGGGTGGCTCAGTGGTTAAAGCCTCTGCCTTCGGCTCAGGTCATGATCTCAGGGTCCTGGGATCGAGCCCTACATCGGGCTCTCTGCCTAGCAGGGAGCCTGCTTCCCCCTCTCTCTCTGCCTGCCTCTCTGCCTACTTGTGATCTCTCTCTCTGTCAAATAAATAAATAAAATCTTTAAAAAAACAAATAAATAAATCTGTCTTTTTCTCTGTCTCTCTCTCCACACACATACACACACACACACACACACACACACACACACACACACACACACACTAAGTATTAGTTCTGTTTCTCTGGAGAATACTCACTAATACACTATCTATATAGGGATTCCAACACAGAAGCACAAAAGTATATGTTTCTCTCTGTTTGGTGCCAAAAGTTGGAGAAAGGGGATGAGATGGAAAAATCTAGAATACAGTTCAGGCTCTTTCATGGTCTTTTATCTCTCCCACCATATTTTACAGATATTCTTGGCTAATCTTCAACAAAACAGGAAAGAATATGCAGTGGGAAAAAGACAGTCTCTTCAACAAATGGTTTTGGGAACACTGGACAGCTACCTGCAAAAGAATGAAACTGGACCACTTTCTTACACAATACACAAAAATAAACTCGAAGTGGATTAAGGACCTAAATGTGAGACATGAAACCATGAAAATCCTAAAAGGGAGTATAAGCAGTAATTTCTCTGACATTGGCTACAGCAACATCCTTCTAGACTCTTCAAAAGAAAAAGGACTACAGAGATACTTAGCTCATTTAAGGGACATGCCCATGAAATCTCTGAGGCCAAAGCTCCACATGTGAACGCTAATTTTATTAGAATCGTGAACCCAGAATAATTTTAAAATCTGGGTGTGCAAATTAAAAATTCCTGAAATTATGAAAAGTAATCATGGTAATAAAGAGTACCTGAGAATCATAATTAACTCATTTACAAGAATGTAGTAATAACTAATAGCCCAATAAAAATTTATATACCATAGGCTATGGCCCAGTAAAAAAGGCATTAAAATGTTATTTGAAATTGTTATTATCTAAATAAATAGAAACACTTCTCTACAATGGGCTGCATAATACCATTCTGTAGAATAAAAAGAGCTCTACAGCTTCACCAGAACCTTCTGGTAATTATTATACTGACACTACATGTGGGTGCTCATGGGTGCAAAGTGTACTAGTCAAGTTGCTTTCATTCATCAGGCAAAATCAGACCTTAAATCAAACCCAAAAGAAATCATAACAGAATTTACCCATCAGGAAAAAAAAAATACTAAACAGTTAAAGACTAGATGACATAAATGACTGGTGGGTGGATTCAATTTCATAAAGTGGTTGGAAGACACCATAAAACTGAACAAAGTTCCACTAGATGTCAAGTTTCACAATATTTTTCACAGTATGTTCAAGCCACAATTCAAGCCGTCTGAGCTTTAACCCATGCAGGGATAAATATGGCATCCATAAATCACAGGCCTTTCTTAAAAAGTGCATTTAAAAAAAATGATGATGTGGTTAATGTTGCAATCTGTGAGTCACTCTTTCACCGAAAAATGACTGGCTCTTCTCAGTGGTCATTCCCTCTGATTTTCACCTGACATTAAACGAAGTGGCTGTTGTACTGTATACTCAGGAAGGTTCCAAGTTATATGCAGAGACTAAACATCAGAACCCAGTAACTACAGAATGTAGTTGTTATCACAGAAGCAGCATGTACTAATAAACGGCCAGATTCCATCATTTTGTTTTACATAACGGCACTGGGGAAAAAATGAGGGATAGTAGGCATGTCTTATTGCGCCTCTAAAAGTCTATTTGATATTCCTGATAAAGGTGATTTGGGGTTTTTCTTACTTCTAAGCAACATCGTATTTACACTTTGAAGTCCATTTTAAAGTTATCAAACATGGATGACTTTTTTTTTTAAATATCCTAAAGAGTGGTGCTCTAAGCTGATGTTTAAAGTGGCGGCATGTATGTGAGGTTTCTCTGAAATCCCCATTTATCAATTACATGCCTTTCTGTTCTGGGTACCTATGAAAACTACTAACTGTACCTGAAAGTTCAACTGGCAAAGCAAGAAAATGCGTTGGCACTCTCAGCACCTTCTCATTATTCGTGCCCATAATTTTAGAAATTGAAAACATTTTCCCTTCAGATATCACCCAGTTCAGTTTCACAAGCAAATGGCATTCAAGTGGCTCCACAAAATGCTTGGCAGTAGGGTTCTTTGGTGGACACCATAATGCTTTCCAGGTAATCACTAATACTTCTGAATACAACATCTCTCTTTTTTTATGTTCAAAGCAATCCTTGGAGATCACTGTTCCAGAGTTGGACTAAGCACAATTAAAAATTCAGTTGCAGTAGGTACTCACTAGCCACATAGCTATCATCCTCTACAGTTTGCTATAGGACATTTCCATTATCATGGAAAGTTCTATTGAAGAACATTGTTCTAGACAAATGAGAAGACCAGAAATGAAAAGTGATTTGTTCAATGCCATATTGCTAGTAAGTGGCAGAATCAAGACTTGTGCCCAGGTTTTGTAACTGTAAATCTTGTCCTCTTTTTGATTTTAATTCCTGGGCAGTATGGCTTTTTCCTGAATAGGATGATTGAAGTCTCTCACCTGGGGGACTCATCTGAATGCAACTGTCATCCAGCTCAACAGAGGGCTCATTCAAATATTTTGCTGTAGTGTTCACTTACCAGCCAGAGTTGGCTACCATAATTGCCAAGAATGTCAAAAGCAGAACAAAATTCTTATTTATTTTCTATTCATTTAACAAATATTTATGCAGTGTTTATTATGCTTATTTATGCCAGGCACTGTAATAAGAACTTTACAAATATCCATTCATTAAATATACACAATAGCCTGTTAAAATAGGTATTATTATTATTATCCTCATTTTATTAATGAGGAAATTGAGACTTAGAGTAGACAAGTAATTTACCCAGTGTCTCCCAGATTGTGAGTAGCAGAACTAGGATTAAGCCCAGGAGCTATATCTTTGGTGTCCATTTTTTAAGCTACTATGCTAGATGGATTCTCCATTAGAAACATTATGAAATCTCATTCCCGCTATAAGTTACTGCACAGAACATGTATCTTGATACTAACAACTTGGAAGAAAAGAACAAGACTTTTTTTTACCTACAAGGGTAGGTAAAATAAGACCCTTTTACCTACAAGGGTAAAGTAAAAAGCTTATTGTCAATGTTCTCATTCTCCACGTGAAATTCTAATGGAAAGGAAGAAAGGAGAGTTTTATACTGTAGCCCTTCTTTTCCAAATTACAGATGCCACTGTTGATTATTCTACATTTGTGCTGCCCAGTAAAACTCTGTGTGATGATGGAAATGTTCTACAGCTGTGCTATTTAATATGATTGCTACTAGTCATATGTGACTAACAAGTATTTGAAAGGCAACTTAGGTAACTAAGGAATGGAATTTTTAATTTCATTTGATTTTAACAAATTTTAACTTGAGTTGAAATAGCCACATGGGGCACGTGTCTACTGTGGATAGTATGGATCTAGTGAGAGCTCCTTCTTTTCTTCTAAATCTCACATGCATCCACTAGTCCCTGTATCAATGACATATACTGACCTTTTCAGTCACTTAGGCCAGAATGCTTGAGTCATCCTGAGCACCTTTCCTCTAGATATAATCCATCATGGAGTCCTGTTGATTTTAGCTGCTTAAAAACTTGCTAATATATGCATATTTCTCTATTTCTCCCACTACCGTCCTGGTTTAAGCCACCATTATTATCAGTCTCGGCGACCGCAGTATCCCCTGAATTGTTTCATCCCTCTACACGTGCCTCCCTTTTTCTAAACACAATCATGTCATTCTCTGCTAACGGTTTCAGTTGTTCTTGGGAAAAATACATTACTACGAGCTTACTATACTCTAGGTAGTATGCTTGATTCCAGAAATAGCACAAGCAAGTTCACAAGTCCTGCCTTTTCTGTGGCCCAGAAGGCCCTAATTGATCTGTAGCCTGACTCTTATCCCAAGATCACTGTCTCAGGTCCAAACACGCCAGCTTTGTGGCTGAAGACATGCCAGGGCTGCTTTTCTGCCCACTGAGAATATGTGGTACCGTATAGGGCATGTATCTATGAGATGTGCTAGGTTAGGAAGCTAAAGGAGATTAAAATAAATTATAGACTCAGTTTTGTGTCTGAGGCTCTATAGCACTCAGCTAAGATCAACACTTTCATATATGGAGTGGCTACTACGTACCTGGTTCTTTACATAGATGGTTAAGAATGGTTTCCACATATTAAAGGCCTACGTATGTGCAGACTGGGCATTTTTTATCAATGCTTCACTTTAAACCTTAATATCACCATATGTGTTCATTATTTAATCCCTTCTTTACAGTTGAGAAAACTGAAAATTAGAGCAGTTAGGTAAATTGTGCCATGTCACAGAGCTGCAAGTGGAGTTTGGGGGAGCCAACTTTCAAATCCAGAGCTGTACTAATATAAACACACACACACACCAAAACAAAACCCTAGACTGTCCTGATTGCTCATATAATTAATACAATAGCTTTGTAAGGCAAATGATAATGTTATTACTGATAAAAATCTGGAAATTGAAAGATTAAGTAATTTTCTATAATCATAAGCATGTGCTGAGTGGCAGACAGAAGTTTTTGAACTAAGGTCCATAATAATTCCAATTCTGTGTTTTTATCATTACAACACACTTTCCTCTGCTCAATCCATTTTAAATCAAGAATCTTGCAGCAAAAGGAAAAAAAAAAACTCTAAATGAGTTTTGCCATATTCATTC
The DNA here is from genome assembly GCA_028646535.1 of Procyon lotor. Taxonomy (NCBI): domain Eukaryota; kingdom Metazoa; phylum Chordata; class Mammalia; order Carnivora; family Procyonidae; genus Procyon; species Procyon lotor. Next base: position 101,358,420 of record CM053604.1, read on the forward strand.
CTGCGCAGATATTGTAATATCCAAACAGCAAAATAAAACACATATTTTTACCGCCAGCTTGACGATATGAAGCGCTCTACAGGACCTCTCATTAAGTGATACCAAGAATCCATAATGATGAACTTAATAGCACACAGCATCTGCCCTCAGTATGGGGAGGCGGTAGGGCTAGTTGCACTTTCCATGATAAGAAACATAACACATAGTATTCCAACTGAGTGTCAACATTGCATGAAGAAAAATGAACAGAAGAAATGGCACTAATCGGGTATGTACTGCCAGTGGAGTTCGCACGTAATATTTTTTATTCCTCATTTTTGGATCTTTAGGACTTAAGATTTTTCTTAGAGAAAGCAAGCAAGGGAGACAGAGAAAAAAATACAAAGAGAAACAAAGTGAAAGAGAACGCTATAAAATATCTATGAGATTCATCGGTTTGACGTCTATATGATATATACAAGACTTAAACAGAATGGCTAGCTCCTTATCACTTATCCCACTAATCAATGTTTCTTTAAGGTCAGTAAAGATTTTCAGTGTGCCTTTATTTCATCCAAGTATGCAAATGTCGATAGACCTCTCAAAAGACATGCACTTCAGCCACACCAGCATATATAAGGCATAGAATGAGGTTGGAGAAGTAGGTAGACACAGGATCCTGTTTGTCTTGTAGGCCATGTGAAGGGGAAGCCATGTCTGTTGATAAATCTTGAAACAAAGTATGTAAATTATATTTTAGAATGTTAGACCATGTCAAATGGACGGGCTGGGTCACTGTGTTGTACAACCCTACTGCATATCCTCTTGTATAGTGAGGATGTTTTTGAAAAAGAATTTACCTGGATATATTCTAGTTCTAGTTTATAGTTCCTACTATATAATTTTAACACTTTTAAAAATGCACTTCTGTAGTGTTATCAGTCTGAAATAAATGGATTTTTTTATGAAATTCGTAAAGTGCATTAAGATAAGGTACAAGGTGAGAAATATCTTCTGCATTTCGCTCCAACTAGATATAATGCTTAGAGAACCAATTTAATAGCGTATGATAATATTTAAGTAAGCATGTAGAACATGTCTCTCAAACAATTATCCCTGCAGCAACTAGGCTTGCAGCCTGGGATCTCAAAATATCCTACCAACAATCTTTTTCATATGTAAGAATACACTATGTTCAGGAAATAGACTTAGGATATAGGTATATAACTACATAGATACTTATAGTTCTATAATATAGCTATACAATATAGAATACAGAACCTTTGAAAATATAGTGTTGAAAAAATTGTTTTCCTTCATTGATATAAAATATTTTATCACTACAAACTTAGTATATATATAATATTTACAAACACTAATATATAAGACATGTACATTCTCCCAAAGAAGTAGTAATAAAACTATATGTTCCAAACACTATCACATTTTTTCCTACTAAAGTATTTTGGTACATATTTTTTATAGTTTATTTATGAGATTGTTTCTTTGTATCATACACACAATATTTGTGTTTTATATAAAAACTAAGAAAGTCTTAAAGTTAATTCTTATAAAGTATTCTTTCTTGTCTTCTAAACTCCCAAACAGGCCAGAAAGTTTCTCTCTTGCCCCACCCCTGGGATCGAAAGAGAAAAATATATGATATAAATAAAACTATTTGTTTTCCTGGAGAGTTTTATGGATCATGGAGTTCATTTTCGCTGAATTCTTCATTTCTTTAAAACTTTTTGTACCAAGATAGGTTTTCAAATATCATCTTTAAGTGTAGAATGGTGTATTTTTTTAATAAATCCAAACACTATATAGTCACAGACCTCCCATCAAAACATATATGTGCGCACACCATGATTCAACACCGTATTTGTAGCTGTCATGAAGCTTCAAGTCTTACAAGTACCATCATTTTACCTTATAACTAACATATTTCAGTGTAGACTGAGCACAGCAAACCTTTGAAGTAGGACAAAATCCAAAGAAAACACTCAACATAAACAAAATATGTGGCAACACTAAAACAAACTATAAAAATTTTATAGGTGGTAATTTGGCAATACCTACATAACTTGTCTGTGTGCAACCCACACTGAAAGACTGTAAAACTTACAGCATTATAAACAGAGGCAAAAACACACATAAACACACACACACACACACACACACACACACACACACACACACTTTCTACGAATTTAGGATCTCTGAGTTGTCTTTAACATGTCATTCTCCTGGCCTTTTCCATTATAACACCATAATAAGCCAGTTGCCATTTCTCCATATTCTTCAGGCATACTAGATCAGAGAACTGGTCTGATTTTTAATTACTAATCCCTTATGTGTAATTTAGTGAACTGCTCAAAAGCAAGGTGTTATACTGAGTACTTTGTAAGCAGAACCTCCCCTCTTCCCTTCCCAACACATTATTCTAGTATGGTTCTTAAGAGGTTAAATATCAGGGCTGACTCAAGGAAACTCCTATTGGAAAATCTGCATTTTATAATATTTTCAATCAGACTGTGTGAGTCTGTAATGTGAGCCATGGATTTTAAGAAGATAAAGTCACAGGCAGAAAAACCATTAGTGGACTGTTGCACTATCACAGGCAAAGCATAATGGTGGTTGGGATTAGAGTAGGTGGAGTGACCATGTAAAATAATGAATCAATGAGTTCATTATGCTGTGTACCTGAAATTAATAAAATGTTATATGTCAATTATATCTCAAAAAAAGAGAAAAATAAACAAAACAGAAATAAAAGCAGCATGTAGTCCACGTAAGAAGTCTAATTCAAAAAGAGAAAGAAGATAATAAAGAGTAAAATTGACAAGTCCACAAGAATTTCCTTTCAAAAAATCAATAAAGTATATTAATCCTTATAATAAGCATACAAAAGCTACTTGAAAAATTATAATAGTGTATGGGTATGCATAAAAGATTTTAGCAGGCCACATTCTTGAATGTCAAGAGCAAATATTCCAAATACGTCAGAATCTTTTGAATTTTGTTGTTGTCACTGTTTAATTTTCTTAATTACTTCAGTGATGACAATGGAGAGGCATGGAAACTGGTAGGTATTATAAGGAGGTGAGAGAGGAATGGAACACTGAAAGAGTGATATTGAAGAAATTATCTAAGTTTTCAAAAATGAAAACTTTTCAGATATTGAAGAAATTATCTAAGTTTTCAGAAATGTGGCTAATTTGGCATTTCATTTTACAAATGTAATCAAATAAATTCCAGATAATTAATTTTGTAATATAAAATAACTAAACAAAAATGTTGAAAGGATTAATATTGAACTAAACACAAAAGAAAAACAATCTTTCTAAGTATCTCAAAGGCCGCATGGAGTCCATGACATCTCAGTGGTTATCTGTCATCTGATCATAGAAATCACTAGGCATCCAAAGGACACTACAAGGAATCAAGGATCTTTTGTCACTGTTGCCATGAGAACACAGTAAGCCCATTCTCATTTACCTACGTATTTTCTTGAGGTAGGGAAGGGTGGAAACTTAAATTCTAAATGACTGGTAATTTTCCAAGACAAAACAAAACAGAACAGTCATCCACCATTTTTCAGACCAAGCGTGAGGGAGAACCACATTTTGAATAGGTTTCAATGTTTGAAAGTAAACTGTTTCAATTAAAAGAAATCAAGATATGGTTAACTGGCAAGCCTATTCTCTGTTATTTATTTGTAAGGGTTTATGTATTTGCTTTCTATTCCTATGTAGCAAATCACTATTCTAAATTCATCATCCAGAGATAACCATTGTTAATACATTCGTATATGTATAAGTAATGCTCTAATATATATCTATTGTTCCTTCCAGTCTTTTTATGTATCAGTAAAAATTCAGATGCAATAATTTTCACTGATCAGTAGAATTGTAGAACAGTATGTAGTAGAACATTATGTAGTAGAATCACAGATGTATTCATAATAATATATTAAGATAACCAAGGAAAACTAAGCATGATACCAGGGCATGACGTCCATGGGGACCAAAATTCTGCTTCCTATAGGAAGGCTTAAGAAGATGAGAGTAGATGCAAAAAATAAAAACACACTATCCCTTCTAGGTAGTAAATTTAGAGAAATTTTACTTTTTCTTTTTTATATTTTCTTTATTTTTTACTATACTATTTTCTGTAACGTGCATATATTATTTTTTATGGAAAAATCCAATGTAATATAATTTTCCCAGGAGAGATTTCCAAGCATGCAAAAGAAGCATTTTATACTGTTTAGAAGTGTCAAAAGACGATACCACTATGGCACCCGTAGTCTTCATCAAACAAGGTAAGAGAGTTCATCTAAGTTCTGGGATTTAGGAGGGAGGTTGAGGCGAGTAAAATACTTCCGGGGATCTGAGGAAGACTAGGGTTAAAAGAAGCTGAGAAAGAACATCACAGTAAAGCTCTGTCCAGGCTGGAGATTCCACCCAGCCAGGAGAAATGATATTAAGTTCTTTTGTGGGAAAAACCCCACTCTTATATTTTTAATTTATTATATTAAAGTTATATCATATAAATTTTATAATATAATTTTTATGTTATATCAGTTTATAGTATACTATCATTCTTTTTTTTTTTAAGATTTTATTTATTTATTTGACAGAGAGAGATCACAAGTAGGCAGAAAGGCAGGTAGAGAGAGAGGGGGAAGCAGGCTCCCTGCTGAGCAGAGAGCCCGATGCGGGGCTCGATCCCAGGACTCTGAGATCATGACCTGAGCCGAAGGCAGAGGCTTTAACCCGCTGAGCCATCCAGGTGCCCCAGTATACTATAATTCTTAATGAAATTATTTTCTCATTGGATGGTATAGATCTTCAAGTAAATTTTTCAAGGAAGTTTTGTGAGTGGTATTTTTTGAGCTCCTGAATATTAATGTCACTTCCATCACCTTCATTCATAAAATATTCATAACCTGGACCTATACAGTAAAGTAGGGCCCCAGGCTTTTCCTCTCAAAAATCAGTAGATGTTACTCTATGGGCTTCTGTAGGGAAGTATAAGGTTACCCTGATTTTACCATGTCAGAAACAAAACAAAACCAAACCACCAAAGCTGCCTAAGTTTTTACAGTTTTCTTTCAAGCCTTTGCATGAGTTTTTCTTCCCCAAGAACACTTCACATCATTTGGTAGTGTCCAGCTCTGTGCCTTGCACATCTGACATCTTCTCTTTCATCATTCTGAACATTTTTCACCCTCATTTAGCATTGAGATGAGCCTATCATGTTTGCCTTCCACATTACTGATGAAATTACTCAGTGTCAGATCTGCTTTTCTGCTGGCTCTGTGGACTTAATTTGGTTGCTTCATTTTAAAATTTCATTATTCCCTCCATTTATTCCCTCCATTTTACAGCATTTCCCCTAAAGGATGATAATTATTTTCTATGGAGTTCTGGTTCTCTTTCATAATAACCATACCTTCTTACACTCTACTGAGATGGCTAGTCAGTTTTCTAATTTTTTTCTCCCTTCCTATTTCCCACTTGAGTCTTCAGCATGATTTTTTCCCCTCTCCTCTTCCTTACAATATGTGAAAGAGTAATTGTTTGATTTTTAAAAAGTAATTATAAAAGATTTACACAGAAATGGTGATGGAGAAAGGAGAGGATATATGGAATATGCTAATCCTCACAGTGCCTAGCCAATTTTCAGATCTATCAGATTTTTATATACTTTAGTTTTAAAGACTGAAATGGGCTTTTTCTCCTCTGAACAATTCCCAGTGTCTATTGATGACAGTCCCTAGTTTTGTTCTTAGCAATGGAACTTCTTATTTGGAGGCACTGGTCCTCTGTCTCCACCAAAACTACCCACTAGCCCTTTCTGTGTGTTGATGATTTTTTTCCCTGAAAATGTACAGGAAAAAAGAGATACAAAGGGAAGAGAACAGGGTAAGTGGACAACACTTTGGTGTGTTAAAGAATAATAAAACTAATTATAGAGGTTATACCTACTAAAATTCCTCTTTAAAAAAAAAAAAGATTTTATTTATTTATTTGACACAGAGAGAGAGATCACAAGCAGGCAGAGAAGCAGGCAGAGAGAAAGGGAAGCAGGCTGCCTGCTGAGCAGAGAGCCCGATGCGGGGCTCGATCCCAGGACCCTGAGATCATGACCCGAGCCGAAGGCAGAGGCTTTAATCCACTGAGCCACCCAGGCGCCCCTAAAATTCCTCTTTAATACTAATCCTTTATGTATCATGATTATGAAGGAATTTAGTAAACTTCTCAAAAGCAACACATCCACTGTCTATCCAGTGAATGGATAGACAAGAGAAATATCAATAGGAGTGGAGAGGAGATAGGGGTTAAAGACAGCACTGTGGAGGACTCAAAGGTAGTAGACATGCAGAAGGTCAGCTGCTCAGCCTTTAAGGGAGTCTCTAAACTGATGACAAAAGACAGAATGAGGCTTGCACCTGGGTGACTCAGTCAGTTAAGTCTTTGACTCCTGATTTTAGCTCTAGTCATGATCTTGGGGTCGTGAGACTGAGCCCCATGTCAGGCTCCAGGCTCAGCAGGGAATCTGCTTGGGATTCTCTCTCTCCCTCTCCCTCTGCTCCTATCCCAGTCTCTCTCAAATAAATAAGTAAATAAATATAAAAAAAATACATTAGGAGCCTTTCTCTTCATTCTCTTTCTCACTAGCTTGCTATATTTTTGGATGAAATAGCATGAGTGGTCTTTCAACTAAGATTTTCTGCCCTGGGAGTCGGAGTGGCTCAGTTGATTAAGCATCTGCCTTTAGCTCAGGTCATGATCCAGGGGTCCTGGGATCAAGCCCTGAATGAGGCTCCCTGCTCAGCAAGGTGTCTGCTTCTCCCTCTCCCTCTGCCCTTCTCCCTGCTCATGCCCTCTCTCTCAAATAAATAAATAAAATCCTTTTAAAAAAAGTAGTAGTATTTTTTATTTTAATAATATGGTAGTATGTTAATAGATTTCCATGTTTTGTGAATGGTCATAAGTTTCCATTTTTTGTGTCTTTATAGGTTATTTTTAAAATTTTAATTCCAGCATAGTTGACCTACAGTTTTACATTCATTTCAGGTGTACAATACAATGATTTAACAATTCCATACCTTACTCAGTGCTCATCACAATAACTGTACTCTTAATTCCCTTCACCTATTTCACTCATCCCCCCACCTAACTCCCCTCTGGTAACCATCTGCTTGTTCTCTTTAGTTAAGTGTTTGTTTTTTGGTTTCTCTTTTTTTTTCTTTGTTCATTTGTTTTGTTTCTTAAACATCACATATGAGTGAAATCATATGGTACTTGTCTTCCTCTGATTGGCTTATTTCACTTAGCATCATACTCTGTAGATCCATCCATTTGTAGCAAATGGCAAGATTTCATTCTTTTTTACAGCTAATTCTATTGTATACATATACCACATATGCTTTATCCATGCACCTATTGATGGATCCTTGGTTGTTTCCATAGTTTGGTTGTTGTAAATAACCTTTCAGTAAACATAGAGGTGCATGTATTCCTTTGAATTAGTGTTTTTGTATTCTTTGGGTAAATACCCAGTAACAAGATTAGTAGACTATGGGGATCCCAGAAGAAGACAGGAAAAGGGGCAGAAAATTTATTTAAAGAAAAAATAGCGAAAATTTCCCAAATTTGGGGAAGGAAACTGAAATTTAATTCCAGGAACCACAGAAATTCCCCCATAAGATCAACCCAAGAAGGTACACACCAACACACACAATAATTAAAATGGCAAAAGTAGTTGTAAATAGAAAATTCTAAAGCCATCAAGAGAAAAGAAAACATGGGAGGCCTGGGTGGCTCAGTGGGTCAGAGCCTCTGTCTTCGGCTCGGGTCATGGTCTCGGGGTCCTGGGATCGAGCCCCATATCGGGCTCTCTGCTCAGTGGGGAGCCTGCTTCCCCTTCTCCCTCTGCCTGCCTCTCTGCCTGCTTGTGATCTCTCTCTCTGTCAAATAAATAAATAAAATCTTTATAAAAAAAAAGAGAGAGAGAGAAAAGAAAACAGTTACATACAAGGGAAACCCATAAGGCTATAATTGGATTTTTCAACAGGAACTTTGCTAGCCGGGAGGGTCTAGAATGATACAGATATTTTAGTGAGAATTCAGGCCTGGCTAACTTATATTGAGTTATCAGGAGTCATGTTTAGGGCAAGGTCTAACTGTAACTATTTAAATCCACCACATCTATCAAGTTCTCTTCTGTGGTTCTCAGCTGAAATAAAGGCACTCTCTAACTCATGTGTGTCTAAGGAGTCCTTCCTTACTGTACAACATCTGGGAAGAACAGTTCTCCTTTCTAAACCTCCCACGTGCAATGAGATCTTCACATGACACTAGTAGGAATGGTTCTTAGTGTCCCATAAGCTCGAATATAACAACGCTGAAGTTGATATTTCTCTTATGACTTCAAAGATCTCAACTCCCTAAGTTTGCTTATCCTCCCTGGGAATATGATTTGCCCATTACACATGTTTAGTACTAGTTCTAGGTAAGGATCATATTGAATAATTTTGCTTATACTAATTCAGCCTTGTAGGTAGACTACTTAGGTTCCTGAACATGTTACAGTTTCTCTTATCCCAAGTCAATACCTTTCATCTGATTTTTGAGGTCTGATTATTCTCAATCTGCTACTCTCAAATATCTATCTTCTGTCTCTCTTTCAATCTTTATTTCCCTAAATCCAGGTTGTTTCTTACAACTCATTTTCCTGTCTAATTTTCCCTAAAATCTAGGCTCTGTTTTTTCTTTTCTTTTTCTTTCTCTTACTCCTCACTCAGAAATATAGTATTTGTGCAGTCATTCGTACTCTTAAATATACTGTCAATACTGCCAGATTTGACTTGCCTTATCCGCTGTTTGCTCACTGGTTTAGATCAATACAATATGCTTGGGGACTATAGAGTCTACCGAAAGGGCACACTACTATTAGGTAACTGGTGTATTAATGTGGACATAGGCCAGAGACCCAAATTTTAGACACTTTGCTGTGTTTCAGCAATTACAAATGTTACAAAAATATTTGCTAATTTTCTGAAATTTATGGCCTTAACAGTATTTAATATAACGTAGTATTCAGCATTTTTAAAGTCACTAGAGGTTTATAAGGCAGAAAAAATAAATTATTTGAGTTGTCATGGTTCAGAGATATTCTTATTAACAGTCAGTTTCCAGATCTTTCTGTTTTATTATGACAACATATTTAAGTATGCTATATGACAACATTTTCCATTCATATAGCATACTTTCTCAGTCATCTAAGGGGGTGCCTGGATGGCAGAGTCAGTTAAGTGGCTGACTCTTATTTTCAGCTCAGGTCGTAAGATCAAGGTCATGAGATTGAGTCGCATTAGGCTCCACGCTGGGCATGGAGCCTGCTTAAGATTCTCTCCTCCCCCACACACACTCTCTTTCCCCACACACTCTCTCTCGCACTCTCTCTTTTTAAAAAAAAATGAAGGAGTTTTTAGACCAAAAATATCTGAAAGTCTTATTACAAATGAGTGGTCCAAAGAAGAGTCAAGTAGGAATTTGTTACAGAAACAGTAACCATAAGCAGATGAGGTAAAGATAAAAGGATTATTAGCAAGGTCAAAACGCAGGTGATTAGCTAGATACCAACTATACAATAGAAATATAATGCAAGCCATAAATGAGAGTCATATATGTAATTTTAAACTTTCTAGTAGTCATATTTTTAAAATTAAAAAAGGTAGGTGAAATTAATAATATATTTTATTTAACCCTAATCTACCCTAAATTTTAATATTTCATCATAAAGTCAGTCTTTTTCTGTTTGTGTGAGAAGAATCCAAAATCTGTATTTTATACTTAATGAACATCTCAAATTGGACTAGTAGCACTTCAAATGATTAACAACTAGATGGGGTTAGTCGTCGCTAACACGGGACAGCTGTTAGGCTAGATTTTTATGTTATAATCGTACTTGAAGAAAAAATGTTTTCTAGAAAAAATAATGTGAGAGACAATCAAAAATTATTTTCTCTTACCTACACAAATCTTCTTTTATGTGAAGAGAAATCAATTCCTTAGGAATATGAAAAGAAAGTATGCTCTCTGACATCTGCTCCCGGATTCGCATCCACTTATTGTCAGATGTGGGAAATCTATATAACTTACACACTGGGTTCTTTAGCACTGGAAGGGAAGACAAAGACAACAGGTTAATAGTTAAATTATAAATATATGTCCATTGGAGAAAGATCAATTAACAAAATCCTTAATCAGTGTACCATTTTAATTTTGTTAATTTAATCAGGTTTTTTTTTTTTTATCATAATGCACCAGTGCATTTGAGTTTCTAAGAATTTTGTTTTTCTATTTTGTTTTCTATTTTTTCAGTAGCTTCTGGGATGAGTAGTCCTTATTAAATTAAAAAGTGATACATCAACTTGCAACAAATGTGGCCAGTGTGGCTCTCTAGTTTACCACCTATTAATACCTTTCTTTTCTAAAGATTTTGTTAAAGCATATGTATTTATAAATATACATGAAATATATGTATTTATATGTAATACACACAAAAATAATATTTCTTCATTTCTTCCGATAATTGTTAATCAACTTTGCTCACTTATGCCGTAGGGAGAACTGACATGTTATTTCAGAGGTTTCAAATGGCCCCACTACTAAAAATGTTTTGTTTCTTAAATGCTAGAAAGGTTTATTACTTGTCTTAAGAGCTATTATAGTACAAATATTATGCACACTTCAGTGCCAATGAGTCAATAATATACTTTTCTAATACCACGTATTACCAGAAGCAAGACAATGAGGTTGTGAACAAACTGTATTTGTGGGTGGGAAGTGTTTAGGGAAGAAGTAACAAGATCATGCCATCAAGGATTTTAAGGTTTAGGGAAAAAGTGGAGGGCCAGATATTAAGATAATATTTGATACATTTTTATGAGGCCTTCTACCATATTCTCCAACCATTTATTTCAGGTCAGAAATTTATTTTCACTGCTGTTGAGCACTGATTGCCTTTGTTACACTCATGCACCAAAGCTTAGTGAGCAGTAAAATATCAATTGCCAGTAAAACATCTATAATTATTTGATTCCAGTTTACCGATAAAGATTTAAAACCAAAATCTGATATTAAATTTAAATTTAAAACATTTAAATTTTTTTGTTTTTTAAAGATTTTATTTATTTATTTGACAGAGAGAGAGAGAGATCACAAGTAGGCAGAGAGGTAGGCAGAGAGAGGGGGAAGCAGGCTCCCTGCTGAGCAGAGAGCCCGATGCGGGGCTTGATCCCAGGACCCTGAGATCATGACCTGAGCTGAAGGCAGAGGCTTTAACCCACTGAGCCACCCAGGCGCCCCAAAACATTTAAATTTTTTTAAAAACAAAATTTGATATTAAAATGGAGCATGGGTTATATGGGCCAGGTGTCCAACATATAGGGTAAAATTCCTTTCAAAAGTTCAATGATCTATAAGACCATATCTCATTCACTACTTGGGTAAATATACAATAACTTTCAGAACATTAAAATGAGGATCTCTTCATCCATTCCTCTGCAAGCATCCATTCTCAGAAGTATAGTCTAGACATTATCATTATCAGAATTGATGCTACATCAGAAACCTTGATTTCAAACATCCCATTCTTCAACAACCAGACTCAAAGTTTCCAGGATACCTACTTATCCACTACTAAGAACCAGCCAGTGTTTACTTTTCAAAAGCACCAATGGAAGCCAGAAGATAGTAGAATATTTCCAGTTTGTTGAGATAAAATATTTAAAATCTAGAGTTGTATGTCCACTTAAAAAAACTGAAATAAAATCTAGAGTTGTATGTCCAAAGAGATTATATTTATATTTTTAACATAAATATTATCTCTAAGTTTTATCAGTTAAATTCTATCACAGATTCATAGATAATTATATTTATCTCCCTTCTTTTTTATTGAGGTATGATTGACATATAACATTTCATGAGTTTCAGGTGTACAATGTAACGATACAATATTTGTATGCTGTTGCAAAATGATCACCACACTAAGTCTAGTTAACATCTGTCACCATCATAGTTATACATTTTTTTTCTTGTGATGAGAACTTTTAAGGTGTACTCTCTTAGTAACTTTCAAATACAGTATTATTAACTATAGCCATCATGTTGTATATTATATCCGTAAGACTTACTTATTTTATAGCTGGAAATATGTACCTTTTGACACCCTTCACTCATCGCCACCTCTGGCAACCCTCAATCTGTTCTCTGTATCTATGAGTTTGGTTTTTTGTTTTATTTATTTATTTAGATTCCACATATAAGAGCGCTCATATAATATTTATCCTTCTGTGTCTGATCTCACTTAGCATAATTCATTTAACGCTCATTCATGTTGTCACATATGATAAGATTTCATTCTTTTTTTATGGATGACTTATATTCCATTTTATATAGTACACATTTCTTTACCCATTCATCCACCAGTGGGCACTTAGGCTATTGTAAATAATGCTGCTATGAACCTGGGGGTGCCATATATCTTTTCAAGTTAGTGTTTTCATTTCCTATGGATATATTCCTAGAAGTGGAATTGCTGGATCATATAGAAATTCTATTTTTAATTTTTTGAGGAAACTCCATACTGTTTTCTTTTTTTTTTTAAGATTTTATTTATTTATTCGACAGAGAGACTGTCTGATCTGATCATAAGTAGGCAGAAAGGCAGGCAGAGAGAGAGAGGGGGGAAGCAGACTCCCTGCTGAGCGGAGAGCCAGATGTGAAGCTAGATCCCAGGATCCTGAGACCAGGGCCTGAGCCGAAGGCAGAGGCTTTAACCCACTGAGCCACCCAGGTGCCCCTCCATACTGTTTTCTATAGCGCCTACACCAATTTACATTCCTACTAACAGTGCACAAAGGTTCCCCTTTCTCTACACATCCTCTCTAACATTTGTTACTTCTTATCTTTTTGACAAGAGCCATTGTAATAGGTGTGAGGTGGCCATTCATTGTGGTTTTGATTTGCATTTCCCTGATGATTAGTTACACTGCGCATCTTTTTTTGTACCTGTTGGCCATCTGTATGTCTTCTTTGGAAAAATGTTTATTCAGATCCTCTGCCCATTTTTAAAACTGGTTGGCTTTTTTGCTACTGATTTTTATGATTTCTTTATATATTTTGGATATTAGGCCTCATCAGATATGGTTTCTTTCATCTGAAATATAAGTCAGCCAATAAAAGAAACTATGATATCTTATTAGTTTTTAAAGTGACAATGTTTCAAAGATGGAAGAATTCTACTACAATCTCTACTGTTCCATCTCTAGAGTTTGAGAAGGAAAAAAAAGTATGTATTGAATTCAACATACTGTCAGTCAGGTTAAACCTTTTACGAGGTGTCATGAATTCTAATAGAGCTAACATGATCAGTAATATAAACACCTTCTTTTATAGTAAGACAAAAAAATGTCCAAATTTTTTCTTAGTAACCTAAGTAAAAATCCAATTACGTGGCTTTGTATACTCAGCATGTGTGCTGCTTTTAAACCTCTGGGGGTTTTTTACTCCAAGATTATATGGAATTTTTTACAAGAATCCTTCATTTTTTTTGCCTTTTATAAAGTAATAATAATTTTTCGGAAAATTTGTATTTCAAATGAAGTTACAAAATATAAAATTTTGGGGGCACCTCAGTGGCTCAGTGGGTTAAAGCCTCTGTCTTGGGCTCAGGTCATGATCTCAAGGTCCTGGGATCCAGCCCTGCATCGGGCTCTCTGCTCAGCAGGGAGCCTGCTTCCCCCTTTCCCTCTGCCTGCCTCTCTACCCACTTGTGATCTCTCTCTCTCTGTCAAATAAATAAATAAAATCTTTAGAAATACATATATAAAATTTTTCCTTTTCTCAGTTATTCCCAAAGCTAGTCTTCACACTTTTTATTACATTGTTTTTAATTTAATGCTTTTCAGTGTGTTTAAATATAGATCTCCATTGAAATAGCTTAAGCAGAAATCAAGGGCAGTTGGATTAATGAGCTCCAGAACTCTCCTCTGACCACATGGTACATATCATACAAAGACTCTGTGGGAATGCTGCTGTTTTTAAGGAAAACACTTGGGACAAATTTAAAAAAAATCAGGCAACTTGATTATCCAAAAGAGAATCCCAGTTATGTCCCCCATCTAATTTTTATGTTACAGGTTATGATCTTTTGAAACATAGGTCTCCAAACATTAGTACTAAATCAGGATTTCAATGTAGCTATAGTGGGATCCACCTTACAACCCAATTTAATCCCGCAGCATTCCTTATTAAACACCTACTAGGCATAACGTAAGAACACCTACTTGGTATCTTAAAATACCATATAATGGAATGTGACTTAAAAAAATGAAAGAAAATATGGCTCAACTTTTTACTATCATGCAAATTTATTGCACTGGTTACAAAAAAGATTGGATAATAATGCTCTTAACTCAAAATTCTTACTGTGTTGATAATGGGGAGATTTTATCATCTTCACATAAAAGTAATGCATGGTATTCGTGCACCAAATACTGAACAATGGATCATGAATGATGAATGCTTGTGGCAGTTTTTTTTTAAGTTTCTTCCCTACAGAAGAGATACAATTCTAACAATTCTGCACACTCATTGCAGCTATGGGAAGGAGTCCATCATTTTCAGCTCTGGTTCTTCATTGAATCCAAGTTCTTCTTTATATAGAAGATATATTTCTGACCATACGATAGGCCTGTCAATTCCGATTACTATCTAATATCTATTATAAATTCTTTAAAGAGACCCCTGTGCATATGCTTTTCATTTTTTTCACTGCTTTTGCCAAAATAATTGCTAAAAACATCGTGTGACAGATTCTGCCAAGAGAAAAGCAGTGGAGATATTTGGACCACATCATGGTCTTGGGATGACTTAATAAGAGTAAAGTGCTAAGCTGGCCAAATATTGATACATTCACCTTAAGGTCCACTCCCTATGGTGAACACAGTTATAGAAAATAAATGGCAGATTCCCCTCCCCAAATTGCAGCACAACTCAAACTTCTGTATTTTTCTCAGACACTGTTGTAAGGCTTCTTTAACAAGGTAACATCCTCAGCAATTGCTAAAGCCAAGCTGTTTCAATAATGAATTATCAAAATAAATATGCCAACGAAATGTTCAATGTCAACACATAGACGATACATAGAGGAAAACAATAAAGCATGGCTGGTTTTTTTTTTTTTAATTTTATTTATTTATTTTTTTCAGTGTTACAAGATTCATTGTTTTGTACTACACCCAGTGCTCCATGTAGTACGTGCCCTCCTCAAAAAGCATGGCTGTTAAAAGCAAACTAGGGCAGAAAAAATAAACCAGGGGAGATACCACAGGAAGAATTTTTTTCCCCTTTGTCTGTTTTAGGAATGTCAGTAGCCAGACAAGGAATTTTACAAATTTTGATTTAGGGACAAAAGGATCATCAAAAAGTCAAATGCTTATTTCCTCTAGTTGTCTTTAATATATTTCTCGAGAGGAAGCTTATCTGTGATTATCTTTGTGAACTTTCTTGCATTTAGGAGGTGGTAGAAGTCACATATTTAAATGGATTCTGACTTTATTGGCTTTAAGTCTTACAAAAATCATTAGTTTAATGTCCTGCAGATTCTTGTAGAGAATTCATTCTGTAGCTTTTAACTATGCAGTTGTTTAATAGTTTAATTATTTAGCTGAACGTACATACATTGCCTGTTTTCCAAATGCTACATTATACTTACTAAAGATAAGTCTATGTAATCCAATTAGATACTGACATTCCCTCATTTGTACTTGGAAATATCTTAGATTTATATACGTCTGAAATGTAGGTTGTCTCCTTTTAAGGTTGGATAAGAACTGAAAAACCTAAATAGAAATCACTAAAACACTATCCTAAGCATGGTTATGGAAAAGAGATGGCAAGAAGATATGAGAGGAACTCGGAAAACACAGCAAGGGGAGATCTCTTAAAAAATGATAAAAAAAAAAAAAAAGATCAAATCAATTGTTAAAAAATGAACTCCTAAAAATGGCTTAGTTACTTTTCTCTAGGTTTGTCATAAAATCCAAATTTTGTTATCGTTTGTGTTGTTTTTTAAAGAAGAGAAAGAAAGAATGGAATGGAAAGTAGGATATAAGCTGTATTGGACAAAGTGCTGCTTCCCTAGTCTAGCCAAACCCATAAGTTCTTGGCCCTCTATCTTCAGTTGAAGGCCAAGAATAAGAAAAACTATTAACAGATGTCAGAATAGGACATAAAGATAATATTTTGTGGGCATTTAGTCTCAAGTTGATGATAATTGGTGAGGTTAGTGTGTAGAATTTGGATCTTAGATTTTAAATGGTCAGAAAATGATTTGCGTCACTCATTCCAGTTTGAATGATTTACTCTGTTCATTCTAGTTCAGTAATTAAAGGATACCATTAGTGAAGGTAGAAAGTGGCTCGTATTTCATGCTGAGCAACCTGAAATGACCTATAATTCTCTGAACTTGAGTTGTTTCTCACCAGTTTCTTCTGTTAAGGAATTCTCTGCATCTCAAAGGAACACTCCTCTTTTTTTGCTATAAGTAAACTCAGCTGTGCTAGCACCTCCTCCAGGAAGCCTTCCTTGGCTTCTACCCCATTCCTCCCTATAGGTTTGTCTCCTTTGTCCTTCCCATCCCCATTTCTGTCACCGTTCTTACCAGTTGTCCTACAACTGACTCCTTATTATTCCATGTCACACGTTAGAGTGTGAACTTTGTAAAGGCCAAGACTATGCTGTTTTTCTTGTCCTCATTTTATCTCCTACACATAGCACAGTGCCCAGTAAATATAAACATTCCACAGACATAAGCTTAACCCTTGGAACTCAGATGTTTCCCACCATTACTTTTGCCGAAAGGAGAACAGTGAGAGTACCAACAACTCTGTGAATTGAGAGGGGAAAAAATGCAAGAGTAAGAACATAATTGAAAACCTCACTTTAAGGAAGCACAGGCATCGGAATGAAGGAAGAAAAAAACTTCAGTAATAGAAAGCTCTCCTCATATTTGTCCACAAAATGTTAGCTTTTTGACCATATCATCTTCTTGCCTTTATTTTTCTTTTAGTTTTACCTAAGATGGGCAGTGGAAGAGGTTATGGACTTACTACAGGAAGATAGCTGAAGCATTCCATAGTGTCTAAGAGATGATTCCATTGATTATTAGATTATGAAATTCAGTCTTCCACTGAAGCTATTTAACATTCTAAGTATATTAGTACACAGTAATGAAAATGTATGTAAATTCCAAAAAAGCAAGGTTAATGGACTGTATCATATTTGTTAAAACAGCAAAGGGCAAAGAAATCGGGTGAGTAAATAAAAAGGATCAAGGGCCAGTATTAAAAGTCAGAATGGCCCCAAATTTTATATAGCAGAGACTTATAAATACAAGGCAAAATCTATTTAAATTAGTATGGGGAAAAAACAACAGAGATATCCTTGGTTATATAAAATGACATCATCTAAAAATCAATAAGGTAGTAGATTTCATAGCTCATGAATGAAACGAAAGAAAAGAGGAAACAGGGAATTTGCTTTTTGGATGGAATTCGTCAGAACTTAAAATGAGTAAAGAGGGACATTTTTAAAATGATTTTGTTTACTTATTTGACAGAGAGAGACCTAGCAAGAGAAAGAATACAAGCGGGGGGGTGAGAGAGGGAGAAGTAGGCTGAGCAAGGAGCCTTATGCATGGCTTGATCCAGGACTCTGGGATCATGACCTGAGCCAAAAGCAGATGCTTAACACCTGAGCCACCCAGGTGCCCCAAGAGCGACATATTTTTAGCACTCTCTTAATATATTCTGAATCATGCATGGCCTCAGATGGGGGTGTTAGTGAGGAGAGTGTTACCCTAATATTTAGGTATTGTGAAAGGCAGATAAAATCTATGGTGTCATATGAGGCAGGAATTTTTTTTTTTAAATAATTTTCATACCCAACATGGGGCTTGAACTCATGACCTCAAGACAAAGAGTCACATGCTCTACTGACTGGAGGCAGGAAACGTTTAAAAATGAGAATTTGATCGGGGTGCCTAGGTGGCTCAGTTGTTAAGCATCTGCCTTCAGCTCAGGTCATGATCCCGGGGTCCTGGGATCGAGCCGAGCCGAGTCAGGCTCCTGATCAGAAGGGAGTCTGCTTCTCCTTCTCCAGCTAACTCCCACGTGTATTTCCTCCCTTGCTGTCCCTCTCTCTGTCAAATAAATAAGATTTTATTTATTTATTTATTTATTTATTTATTTATTTATTTATTTGACAGAGAGGAGAGAGATCACAAGTAGGGAGAGAGGCAGGCAGAGAGAGAGGAGGAAGCAGGCTCCCCGCTGAGCAGAGAGCCCGGTTGTGGGGCTCGATCCCAGGACCCTGAGATCATGACCTGAGACGAAGGCAGAGGCTTTAACCCACTGAGCCACCCAGGCACCCCTCTCTGTCAAATAAATAAATAAATAAAATCTTTTAAAAAATGAGAATTTGATAGTAATTTATCTGAAGTATAAATTGAATTGATAAGATACACTTGCTATCAGTTTTTTGACAAGCGTTTAATGAGTTCCTATTGTATTCTGGCTCTGGAGATACAGAAATAAATTAGCAATGTTCCTTCTTCTTAAATAGCATCTAATCTAGCATCTTCTGCAAAGTAGTAGATGGCTTAATGCTAGTTTGAGGAAAAGAATCAAAGATATATTGGCCTATTTTGAGAAAAAGTAGGATTCATCTGTGAAGCAAGAAATGCAAAATACCACTAAATTCTCCAAACAGCATGGACTTAGGCCCGAGAGCAAGGCAGTCCCCTCATTTTTATATAAGACTCCAACTGACAGTCACAGAAATCTCAGCTATCAGATATACCCTCTGTGCATATGAAGGACAGTATGCACATTAAACAGCATGAAAGTGGTCTTCAAAGAACATAAAGGATAATTTCATGACTCAAGAAGTATGGAATTCAACCAAGGAAGAGGCTGTATCAGATCTAATGCTTGCTGACAGGGGAAAATCCACTCAAAATGTGAAGAAAGGAAGAAACGTTGTGACAGGGCCCATTAGCTCCTGAGATCTGGCATAGTAACAGAAGGGTCCATGGGCTGAAATACCCTGTAGCATTATACTCTCACAAGGAAAACTGGGAGAATTGGGACTCCAGAGAGAATTATCTTCTTGACAGAATTTTATAAAGGTATATTTCTGGTCAGGCTTACTAAATAGAAATAACCTCGAGAAAGACAACTGCAACAAAGACAAAAAATTAATATGTGACTCCATGTGAAATGGACTAAAATGAATACTTGAAATATTGAAATAATGAAATATTTCTAAGAAGAAGGCAAACAGGTTACGCTAAATTATGCTACATCGACTTCAAACATACGAGAGCCAGAACAGGAAGTCAAAGGCTGTGCAGGTTGCTGTGGTCATTTTAAAAGAATCAATGTTACGGAAGCTGACCTAGGTATTGGGGTCACACTACTGGCTAGCAAATCTAGGCTTTGACACCAGTTCTTCTGACAGCTTGTCTGGTGCTCTTGCATTAATCCCACAAGAGCCCGTTTATTATTGTTCTGGGGCAGCTAAGTCCCTTAGCTGATGTGAGCTAGCAGGCATGTGAGAGGTCTGACTCTGCTTCCCTACTCCCCTTCCCGCCATCACCAAGTTGTTCTAAGGGTTCTCACTACCACTTTGCTTAAATGAATAAGCAAATAATGAGAGACGAAAATATACTGCTTTAACCACTTTATGCTACAACTTACATGGTTAGAGAGTCAAACTAAATAAGAACTTCACATTTCTAATACTTACTGTGTCTTCCGGTGTGCCTAGTTTCAGACTACATAAATGCACCAGTTGAAAGGAATGTGTCTCTCCATATTGGCAAGGCACTTATCTACCCTTCTCAAGGAATTGCAAGTTCTGCCCCACCACTCATCCTTTCTCTCCTTCTGCCTTCCAGTCCCCTGACTCCCAACATATACCTTTGACTTGCAAGGCAAGCAGGGCGTGAAAAAGGTGAGAACTTAGGGGGATGAGCTTTTGTCTTGTTAGTCTTACAATAGATAAGTGAATTTCCTGAATAATAAGTTAAGCCTCTAGAGATATAAATAGAATAGTGAAGACTGCTATGAGATATGACATACTCTTCCATTCACTCAATAAGGACTTTATAACTCACTTTTGAGGCTGCCAAGTTCCATATAGCACACTAATACAAAGACTTGAAAAGAATGTCAGTAGCTCCCTTTGCCTACAGATTAAGAAAACACACACACACACACACACACACACACACACACACACACGGGAATATAATAGATTAATTGCAAAGTTGCTGAGTTTAGGTAGAAAAGTAAATAGAACCAAAGACAGAGGTACACACAAGCCAAACTCTTATGTATTCTAAACCTGCACAGCGCGCTTTTGTATTTTGAGCCGAAATATTTCATATAGAATACTTAGTTTTTTTTATTTTATTTTTAAAAGACTTTATTTATTTATTTTAGGGAGAGAGAAAGCATGAGAGGGGAGACGTCAAGAGGGGGAAGCTGACTCCCCGTCGAGCAGGGAGCCTGATGTGGGGCTCAATCCCAGGACTCCAGGATCATGACCTGAGCTGAAGGCAGATGCTTAACCAACTGAGCCACCCAGGCGCCCTGAACATTAGTTGTATTTTAAACACATTTTTGAAAATCTAGCTTTATGACATTTGACTTGCATTTCGTCTTATCTTTCCCTAATATAAGAAGGCTCAAAGAAAATATCTGTGGCCAATGTCCTAGGTTGTGAGTGGGCTGCGTGAACTGAAGACATTGAGAAATAGCATCAGAACTAAGTGGAGTATCACCACCCAACTGTCACCTCCATAAAAGGAGAAAGGCAGGAATCAATCATCTTTCACCCCACTGAGTACTGCAGAATGCAGCTGTCTCCATCAGTTCCACGTCAGTTGTCTTTGCCATAGTACAATGTATGCATCAGGAATACTATCCTAGCAATCTGGAAGAGTTAGTACACTTCTAAGACTCATGCCTTCTGGATTTTATGGCATGGGTATGAGGAGGTACAGATTTATTTTTCACTATGTTCCTTCTGTCTCTTCTTCCTTAGTGTATTTTCTTACTTAGAAAGCCATTTTTCTCTTTCTCTTTGAAATTTATATTAAACTAGTCAGTATTTTAAAAGGGCATTTCTCTGTGCATAAAAAATTACAAGGCTTGCATGAGTGAATTATTAAAAAGTTATCTGATAATTATAGTGTAGATGATTGTGATAACTCTACTCATTCCAACTATATTTAACCTGAATTTTATATGTCCCATACTCAATTTTATTTCTCAAAATTTACATTTAGTAAATTAAGTAGGTTATCTGGATACCTTAAAATAAAAGCTTAAAGGTTTGGTCAATTTTCAGGTAGAAAACTAAATGTGAGGAGGACCACTTGAGGCTATATTAACTAGTTTGATCTGCCTGAAAACTTATCAAGTGCTTTTAGGATACACGGCTCTCTGGGTGAACCCATGACTGAGGGATCACTGAACATCCCTCTCAATATTACATCCTAAATGAAATGAAAAAAAAAAAAGTCATTTGCTCACAGGCTAAGTAGCTCCTCCTTTTTGGTATAATCTCTCATTCCATGTAAGTATAATTCATGTTTTTTGTTGTTGTTACATTTTACTTTGAGTTCTCTGTCTGTATAATCATAGTCAAAGGGTTGCCTTCCTTTTCCATTCCTTATTATTAGAGATTTCTGGCAATGAAAAACTGCTAATAGTTTAGCAGGTATATATTAGTAAGCCTTTGAAATTTCATATCATTCACTAAGCTGATTATTATGCTATCTTTGCCATTGTGTAAACATATGACATGGCAGGGCTAGAAAAATATTAAGGCTTATTCTGATGTTACACCAACTTTAATTAATGGTTTTTCAGTAATAGCATGGCCTAGTAATTAAGTGAAAAAGGCCTTGGCATCACAACTGGACTTAAATTCTGAACCGGATACTTGCCAGGTAGGTGACCTTGACCAATTTCCTCGTCTATAAAATGAGGATAATTACAGTGCCTTTTTCACAGCACAGGTCAGGAGGCAAGCCAAGACATAGTAGGCATTTAGTCTGCTGCTTGTCACTGTACTAGTCATTGTTTACTATTAGTATGAATTGTAACATAATTTACATTATCATTTAAAAAGTCGATCTATAATTTACATATACATATTATCACATTTTTAACTGTACAATAAGTTTCAGTTTTAATTTTATTTACAAAATTATCATTTATCACATTGGGACTTGTTGAAATTTAAATATATTACTGTAAGCAACACATTCTATATACATACACTCCCAGGAATGTATAAATGCGTGTATGGATTTTTCCTACTGAATCCATATATATCTACTGTTTTAACAACTTTGTTTTGTATTCTATAATTAGAAAGTCAAACTAAGGGCATCTGGGTGGTTCAGGTTCTGGGCAGGGAGTCTGTACTCCCTCTCCCTTTGCCCCTCCCTCCAGATCATGCTCTCTCTCTCAAATAAATAAATAAAAGTCACATTCAATAAGAGCTTCATATTTATAATGCTTACTGTCTTCTAATGTATCTTGTTTCAGATAATACAAAATCCAAAGCTAAAAGGAATTTGTTTTGCCAAATAGCCAAAGTATTTTTATATCTTTCTTATGGCGTTGTCATGTTGAATAAGGAACAGAGGAAGCTACAGGGGGCCATGGGAGGGGAATATAATCAGGCTCACAGAAATCCCAGATGTGGACAAGCAGACATGATACTTATAAGAACACCTTGTTTGTTCTCATGGTAGTTACAAGTCCAACAGTGTTCATTCTAAATATAGACCTGATATTCAATAATCCACCATGATATTCGCAAGAAATTTACCAAGTTCCCTGGTCAGTTTCCTATAAAAGATGGCCCATGAAAGCCCTCAATGGCAACTCATTCAGGATCCCTCTCACTCTAGAGAGCTCTTTTCTTTCTTTTCTGTTGTCACCTTCACTTAAACTTTCACTTCAGCCTTTTGTGTCTGAGATTCAGTCTTCGGCTCCATGAGACAAGAACCTGGCAACAATGTCTACCCCTACTCCACTGGTGATGATGCTTCCAGTGATTACCAATTCATTTACTAAGTGTCCACAAATGATTCTGTGAGGATGCTGCCCAAGTTTAATATTGAGTTCACAGGAATTAAAACTTAAGTTTATATGAAACTAATGTAAATTTCCCAAACTGAGATACATACCTGCATTCAAAAAAGGTAAATTATCTTTTCCGTTCACACTTTCTGGGGCTGTACATTCACATACCAGTGCACACTAAGGAAGAATAAAAGAAAAAAAAATATGTAAAAATAATGAAATTAAGAAATGAAATTCTTCCATTTCGTTTGCAGAACATTAGCATATGCACACGGTCTCAAAAGTTTTGAACGAGATACTTTTGTAAAACTATATTCAGCTTTATCTTTACTATGAAGCTTGTTTAACTTGTGGTTGTTTACACATCTATAAGATTGTATTGCATAATTATAGACTACATCTTGGTTCTAGTTAAAAACTACTTAAGAAGAAAAGCAAAAAATGGAAAAGGATTGTCCCCAACATGGTAGAAATCTATTCTTAGTGTAGCAAGTCACATTGACAAGCTGAATGGTTTTACATTTCTGGGATAGTTTATTATTAGTTTATTATATTTTATTATTATATAGTTTATTATTATATTTTATTATATAATTATTATTTATTATTTTTCAATAAACCTGGGATAGTTTTAGATCAATAAAAAGCAAATTACTTTCTAGATTTTAAGTAAAAGCTTTAAATAAAAGATAAAATATGTTGTACCATAAGATTACATAAGGCAAAAGAAGATTTTTGTCTGTGGCAAAACAATGCAGACACTTGTTCATAAAGTATGAGGACACTTTATAAATAAATTGATCTCTGATTTATAAATTGCTGATTTATCAATAAATAATTTGCAAATAAGCTGATACAGAGATCATGACTCTATAATCTATGATTAATAGATTAGGCTCATGAATTTTTACAGACCCAACACTGCTCTGGACAGAAGAAACATGGAAGAGCACATTGTTATGTTCTAGGGAATGAAGGGGAAATGGGCAAAAACATCCCAGACAATGTAGTATTAAGAACTGGACTCTTCTTAACTTCCTTTGAAACTGTAATTAACAGAGGAAGCACCTCTTCTGGCCCCAGGAAGCTGACAAGAGACTTATTCTCACACAGAAAGACACCAGCATGACTGGCATTTGTTTTTTCATATGAGTTTCCTTCTATCTCTAGCCAAAAAAAAGGGTGTGTGTGTGTGGTAGTTTGAGAAAGAGGAGAGTGAATTTTTAGAGCAAATATATCAGACATAAACAAATAAATGGAAACAAAAACAAAACAAAGGAAAACCCAGAACTGAGAAACTTCTCTGGTGAGGAGTTCTGAGGGAAGCAGCCAACCTTCTGTAGCATCCATGGCTTTGCTCAAGAGACTCCAAAGGGCCCAGATCACCCTCCCCAGGAGAGTCTATCAGGATTGCTTGGGTTATTTCTGAACTGTTTTCCTCTACTCTTTCTCTTCTAGCCACTGGCCCACCCTTGGAGAATCACGGCCACTGAGGTCACTGTGAAATGATGGGATGTTTACATCTGTCAAGCATTTCAAGAAGAAAGATAATTTAAAACATTGATTTAAATATTACTTCTGTATTTGTGTAGTCCACTACTTACTCCCCCAACATAAACATTCATCACATTTCTTGATAGGGAAAAATGTGCTCTCACAATTTCTTTAGTGCTTCTGTCGAGGTTCTCTCTACTGAAAGAATGAGTAACTGCAAACAGCTTTTAAAATCTGATGTCCTCTAAATCATTTTCCTGACCAAACCAGAACTCAGAGGTGATCCTTCCTTTTACTCCACAGCTATTTGGAAAATATACTTCCCAAATCACTAGACAATGTGTAATGATGCTTGGACATACTTAAAATTCTTTATTTCTCTTATTCCCCATATTTCCTCTACTCTTTGCAAGTCCATATAGGGTTGTTAAAATAATCTTTCATAAACTTTATATTCATCATACCAGTGCTCTGCTCTACAATGTATAATGGTTATTTACTATCCAGTCAAATCCAGTATTCTCAGACTGGTGTTCAAATTCTTTCATGATTTGTCCCTCATATCATTCCACATTATAACTAGGTATATAGCTTCGAGCCATCCTCCTTTCCAAACAGCATTATCATCTACAATATAATTTATAGAAATGGTTTAGATTTAAACCCTTTTAGTAAGGAAGTCCATAAATCATGAGGATGAGGCTTTTATCTTGAGAAACTGCTTCTCTATGTGGACGGAGCCCTGCCTCATCGTAACCAAAGTCAACTTTCCGTTTCCTAACAGAAGGCCTGTGTTATTTTACCAACGGATATAGAAATAGAACTTTCAATTGTATCTTCCATCTACACTGGAAGGCAGATATTTAAGATAATTTTTACCTAATAACATTCTTATTTTGCAAATTTCTTGTATTTTAAAGCTTTATTATTCACAGTGCTCTCAAGATTTAAAGCCATGGAACATAACAGAAAACCTCTAATAAATATTGACTAAAGTAATAAATATTTTTATATTTGGACTCTAATTATTTTCTTCAGTCGTTTCCCAAGTGTACCATCAGTGTCACACTATTGAAACTGAGGGTTTTGAAGCCGAGAACCATGGTTCTTATTTCCACAGCCTAGTTTATTTAGTTTTTTTTACAGTTGACCCTAGAATCATTTTTACACTGTGCTAGATGCTACGGAGAAAGCAAAGATTAAAATGACTCGGAGTCATTAAGCACAGTCTTAAGGAGCCCCTAGCTACGTATACTGTTTATTGCCGTCTTTATGATGGATATTTTCAGGGTTAAGCACTTATGCCATGTGTGTTCTCAGTGTAACAACTTCGTATTTGTGATTCTGAGCAGGAATAATAAACACTACATGCTTTTTTGTTCCACCACAGCACTCACTGTAAGCCTATTGATTTTGATGAGTGCTTTAAAAAGTGTCATTTGACAGTAAGTGTGACCAAGAAGAAGAAATATAAGATATATAAATTTCTTGGAACTTAATGATGTTGACTGTCAACTAACATACCAATTTGCCATGCTTTGGGCTAGAAAATTAACCAAATTATAAGGACGACATTGCTCATAAAGGACAATGACCAATACTTCTTGGCTAAGCACTTTTACATGTGTTAGCTTAATTCCTTAAATCAGGGTTGTCAAAGTTTGGCCTGGAGTCTCCAGGGGTCCCTGATTAACTTTTGTCTTTGCACCCTCTGCAGTTTCTGGCACAGGGGGAAGACAAAATCACTTCTATAATAATACAAAAACACTATTCGTGTGCTTCTCTCTTTCTCTTATAAGCATATAGTGGAATTCTGTAGAAGCCTTAATACACTGACAGCTAATGTTATGTGTGCTTGTGTATTCTTCTACTTTAAACACTTCTTGTTTGAATTACTAATACGATAAATGTCCATAGATAGAACCTAAGTAAACAAAATCTATAATATAGTAAATATTAATAGATAACATTCACATAAATACCAATTTTAGGAGTGTAAACTATGCAAACTGCTACACTTTGGTGATCTCATCCAGTCTCATGGTTTAAATACCAACCAAATACCATATGACTAGTCACAAATATGTAATTCTAGCTTGGACATCTCACGTGAATTACAGACTCAAACCTCCAACTGCTGGGATGTTTGCATCTATCTCAGATTTCAAAGTTAACATCTCAAAATCTCTGGTCCTTTTGCATGTGCTCCTGGCCACATTTCACTTTCTCTGATTCACCTCATCAACTCATCTTCATTTCTGCCTTGAATCTTTGCATTAAACAGGCTCCATTATTCTGTCCTTGCTTCTTTTCAGGCTATAATCAATGCAACAGCCAGAACGGTCCTCTTAAAACATGAATCAGATCATTTTTGCACCTATACTCAAAAATCCTCAACTGTCTTTCCATCTAGCTCAAAGTCTAATGGCCTATAAGGGAGTATACAATCTGTCTTCACTGCCTGCAGACCTTATTCTCAACTCCTTCCACTTTCCTCTTCAACCCCCAGTTCCAGTCATTGGAGCCATGCTGCCACCTCAGGGCCTTTGCCCCTGCTGTTAACTCTACCTAGGAATCTTGTTCCTCTCAGATACCCAAGTCTTGCTCCTCTATTTCCTGAATGTTTCAGCTCAGATATCATAGTACCAATGAATCTATCCTTAATCACCTAGCATAAAATGGTCACAGCCCAAGCTCCCTAGTCCTTGTACCCTTATTTTTTTTGATAGCATATAGTACCATCGATCAACAATATATTACTTGCAAAAAAAAAAAAAAAAAACAAACAAAAACAAACAATATATTACTTGCTTATTTTGTTATTGTTTGATTCCCTAGGAGGCAGCATCTGTGTCTATTTGGTTCATTACTGAATGCCCAGAACCTAGTAGACTGCCTAGAACATATAAGGCACTTTTGTTTGATAAATGAATGATGAATACTACATGTCTGCAAATATCTTTTAAGGTAAGCCAAATCAGTTATATGATTTTCAATTTTGTATTTAGGAAAAATAAAGGGATGGAACCTTTCAAGATGGTCCTTAGCTCCCCTAGGACTCTACCTTTTCCGTGACCACAGCTAATGAATGCCTGATTAAACACCGCTTCAAAAGATGGGGGCAAAATGACCTGAGAAGGGCAGCAAAATACTAGTCATCAAAATACTGCTCAGGTTAGCCTCGTAGTAAAAATAAGATGTGTATTACTCTACTTATACCATCCCTGTCACTGTCATAAATATGTAAGGCTTTTCTTTCCTTTTGTAGAAATCACCACTACTTTGATCATCAGTACCATGCCATGTGCCACATTCAAATATAATACAGACATTAAACTAAAGGGGGAGACAAGGCGGGAGCTGAATTCGGCCCCAGCAGAGCCTCCCTAGAGGATGTCTGTTAATAATCCCCTCCCCCAAAAGAAGCCAAGTCCCCTCTGTGGCAGGGCAGAGGGGACGGAGATGGCTATCTCACTTAATCCAGGTGGCTGGTACTTACATTGGTTTTCCTAGCTATCACCTGATTTGATCATTTTGCTTCCTCCTTTTCATTTCCCTGGTAGCATATTTTTTTCTTGACTATTTAATTCAAAGGTTGTTTTTTTTTTAATTTTTTTTTTATTATTATTATTTTTAAAGATTTTATTTATTTATTTGGCAGAGAGAAAGAGATCACAAGTAGGCAGAGAGACAGGAGAGAGAAAGGGGAAAGCAGACTCCCTGCTGAGCAGAGAGCCTGATGTGGGGCTCGATCCCAGGACCCTGAGATCATGACCTGAGCTGAAGGCAGATGCTTAACCCACTGAGCCACCCAGGCGCCCCTCAAAGGTTGTTTTTAAAAAGTTTCTTCCTCCTTCCTTCACAATTCTGCATGCTCTACTGCATCCTCACTCTAGTTTTTATTTATGGACCAATCAGTTCATACACAGCTTTCTATGCAGCCAAATATTATCCTTTCCAGGAGACAATTTTGGATTTTGTTTCTTCAAGGTAAAATTGACGTCATTTACTCATTCACTCATTTTTCCTGTGCGAGGCTCTGTTCTAGGCACTAGGGGGAGGAGTAAAAGAGAGAACAAAATAGACAAATATCTTTTTCTCATGAAGTTTAATTCTAACGAGGGAAATAGACAATAAATGAGAGAAATAAAATACATGTGATGTCGGACAGTGGTGGGTAGTAAGGACAAAAATAATGCAGAGAAAGGAGACAGAAAGTTTCCAGTAGGCATGGTGATTTTGGATAGAGGCCAGAGAAGGCAGAGTGAGAAGGTCACATTTTGTAAAAAAGACTAGAAGGAAGTGGGAGAATGAAGCATATAGTGACCCGGGGAAAATGCTACAAAGGTAGATTGAAAAATAAAGTGAAGGACCTGAGTTGGAAATGTATCTGGAATGTTTAACAGAAAGCCAAGAAGCTAATGAGGTTAGATGAAAGTGAGCAAAGGATAGGAGTAGAGGATGAGGTGAAGAAAGTGATGGGGGCCAACACTCAGAGACTTTAAGTAGGTCACCGAAAAGATTTAGGTTTACACTTTCAAGGAGTCGAGGAGCCACTGGAAGAATGAAATATTCCGTGTTACACTTTAATAAGTGCTCTTCTGAGAATAGACTGATGAAGGCGGAAGAAGGGACATTTAAGAGACCACCGTGAACGTGTCCGTGACAGACCATACTGTAAGAGGGAAGGGCTCAAAAGTCACTGGGTTCTGGATATATTTAAAAGTCAAAATCAACAGGATTCGCTGACATACTCACTATGCCTATGAGAGGAAGAAATGAGTCAAAGATGACTCCAAAATGTAAAAAAAATCGGATATCTGATGCAACATTTCACCTACTATATGAGCTTCGTAAAATGTCCACATTACTGTTTCTTTTGTGAATTTTTCTTTCTCTAGCTATGCCATTTTAACATCTTGTCTTCTATCCCTATGTATGTCCATATCAAACAAAAGTTTGAGCCGGGGCACCCGGGTGGCTCAGTCCCTTGAGCATCCCACTGTTGGTCTGTGTTCAGGTCATGATCTCAGGGTCATGGGATCAAGCCCCGCATTGAGCTCCGTGCTCAGCAGGGAGTCTGCTTGAGATTTTCCTCTCTCCCTCTCCCTCTGCCCTCCCCACTGAACCCACGTGGTTGCCTCCCTCCCTTTCTCTTTCTCTCTCTCTCTCTAAAAAATAAATAAAATCTTAAAAAAAAAAGTTTGAACCAGTGTGGTATGGTGAATGACCTTCTGAACCATTTTTCTTGATGAGAACTATATCATAATAATATGATTTGAGGAAACACGTAAGTTAATGTGAGAGGACAGAGCTTGGTTTTTCATTTATATTTTATTCCAGACTCTGGAGGTTTTATGAGATTAAAGATTCAAATGTAGTATTCTACATCAGGGATACTATTGTGAACTGGATTGTGTTTCTCAAAATTTATTCTGTTGAAGCCCTGACACCCAATGTGACTGGATTTGGAGATAGCCTTTATGGAGGGAATGAAAGGTCAAGAAGATGGTAAGGGTAAGGCTCTAATCCTATTAGGCTGGTGTCCTTAGAAGAAGAAGAAGAGACACGGAGCTCTCGTTGTCTCAGTGCTCATGTGCTAAGGAAAGGCCATGTGAGGACACAGCAGGGAGCCTGCACGCCAAGAAGGGAGCCCTCACCAGGAACAAAGTCATCTGGCACATTGACCTGGCACTTCCTGGCCTCCAGAACTGTGATAAAGTAAATTTTTGTCGTTTAAGCCATTCAGTCTGTGGTATTTTATTATTATGGAAGCCCGGGCTGATTCAAACAGGTATTATAGGGGGCACCTGGGTGGCTCAGTGGGTTAAAGCCTCTGCCTTGGGCTCAGGTCATGATCTCAGGGTCCTGGGATCAAGCCCCACATCGGGCTCTCTGCTGCTGGGAGTCTGCTTCCCCCTTTCCCTCTGCCTGCCTCTCTGCCTACTTGTAATCTCTCTCCTCTCTGTCAAATAAATAAATAAAAATCTTAAAAAAAAAAGAAAACCAGGTATTATAATCTTCTATCTACCTCAATAAATGTGAGCAATAACATGTGTCACTCACCCACATGACTGGTGCTAACAGTTTCATTTCTTTCTCCTCCATTCATACAAACTCAGGAGAGCAATATTGTTTTACAAATAACGTCAATGTCAGTTCCTTTGTCTTGTCTTATGTTTCAGTCCTTCACTAATTATAGGGCTTGAGTCACCATTAGGAGATTGTGTTAATACACTTCATAGAGATTTTGATTAAGCAGATCTGCAAAGGAGTTTGCGTATCTACCAAATACCCCATAAAATTCAGATAACACTTTGTGAGACACTGAGATAAAGTTATTCCCACATAATTCTTCTCAATATTGTGCACAGTGGACCTTACTACATGTTCTTCATGAATCATGAAGATTCTGAGGGATTGCCAACAGAGTACCTAACAACTCTATAAAAAGTTCGCAGGAGGTCAATGTTTACTAAGAACCCAGAGGAGACTTAACTAAAGCCAACAAGGGCTGGTACGTTTACCGTTTTAGTCAACTTATGACTTGTACATGGTATGTGCTGACACTGCCACCTCCTATTTCTAGAACAATTCAGTTAAGTCTTTTTAAGTTCCCATTTCTAAGTCAGAAACATTATGTGGGGCTTTGATGGAGTATATTCTTGGGTGTCAAGTTCTCCATTTATGAAAAGAATATGATTCAATTTGCACTACCTCATAATAGCAACACAGTAAGGGAGTCAGGGGGTGGGCACACTTTAAGGGAAACAGAGAGGTGGCCAGTAACAGATTGGGAGCAGTCAGAAGAGGCCTCTGTTGAAATGGGAAGTGTTTCTGCTACTGGTCTCCTGGCACACTGCCACAGGTCTAGACAGGCTTATCTGTCTATTTCTGCACTCAATCCCCCACTTGGCCTCCAAATCTTTCCTCCTTGATCTCGATACAAGCATTCATGTGACTAATACCTATCTTATATAGAACGCCAACGGAAAGAAGGATTAAATGAAGGGGTCCCACAACTCGAGTCTCACATGCACACATCCTACGAGCCCCAGCTGGTGTTTTGAATACACACACCTTGAGAGGATCCAGTGCAAAACTCACAACAGCCCTTCCATTGTCAGGCAACCTGATTCGAACTTTGAGCCTCCCTGGAAGATTCTCACGATCTTCACTATGTTCTGAGGGGGAGTAGGGGAACAGGGAAGAACAAGCTTTGGCCCAGCAGATAAGATCCTAGCTTATTCTGGGGCAAGAACAATATTCCTTTGAAGGGCCGTCTTAGATTTCTTTTGTAAAGTCAAAAATTTGTTGTGTTAGAGAAATACCATTTCCCATGTAGATGTTTCCTCAGCACCTAAAATCAAATATGCTCTTAGATAAGGGCCACTAAGTCAGAAAGTAAGCCACTAAAGGCCTTATCATTAGAAAACGCTCTGTTATGAAAAGGCAGGAATTAGAGTGTATATACAAAATCTTTCCTGAAAAGATGCAGTTTTAAGTCCCTCCACGGTGCCTTACTACAGTAGGCACTTGAATTCCCAAGACAGGAATTTAGGTTACTTCTTATAGGAAGTTTCCCTTTCTTAGAGAAAAGAAAGTAAAAGTCCTGGATACATATTGCTACGCCTTGGGACCTTCATGCTCGGCTTTAAGGAAGCCGCTTCACCTCCAGCTGGCGTTACCCCTCCTCCAAAGCTGTCCCCTGCTTGGCGCTATTTCCTACTTCTCTGCAATTTCACAAGGCACAATATTATTAAATCTGTGCTCCTTCCCATGCGAATGAAATCCAAACTCAAATTGCATCTCTTTCCAAAGAGGGTTCTGAGAGTAGAGAAGCGGTTACTTTCGGCCAACAGCCCTCCCAGAATCTTCTGTGCATCTCACGTAGGGTTAATTAGGGCAGAATGCAGCAGTGATCGATACTTTTGTTCCAGTTGAGAGGAGGCAGTGTCAACACAGGAGCCGGGGTGAAGAAGAAGGTGTTTCTAGTTTCCATAGTTCCGTGCAAATGAAACCTACTTAGGGCACTTCAATTCCAGTGCTGATTTCTCATTTGGCTTTTGAATAATGAGATTTCATAGTGCACAGGGGTGTTGATGAATCAGGCATCTGCGAAAATGGGCGCTTCCAATTTAACGTGTGCATTGAGCTGACTGAGACCCTACCTTTTGTCCCTGCACATCTGTGGTGATGTGGTCGGCTTCCCCATCCTCAATCTCCCCCATCTTCACGACACTGACTTCTATGGTGCCAACAACTTTGCCACCATCTGAAGTTCTGCAACCAAAAATAAATGAAATGGAAAGGTAAGCATCTTCTCTCTCCTTCAAGTATGCTTAAACATGTTTGTTTCCGAAAACCACAAATATTCCTCTTTACCTTCATTAGTTTTAATTAAACAGATCTATACTTAAAACATTAAAACATGCTAATAGTGTTGTTGTTGTTGTTGTTGTTGTTGTTGTTTTTAATTTCAAAAAAATCCCCCCCAAAACAGTTAAACGCAAATTTATGAGGTAAGTGCATGGACTGACAGAAGCTACCTCAGGATGGTGAAACCTCTGCCAGGCTCCAGGAGTGGACACAAATATCATGCATCGGTGTCTTGTTTGGCAACACCACGTCCCCACAGCAGCATAAACCATGGCCCCCTCGACCAACTGCATGGGATGTTGTATACATCTGTCATAGAAACCATAGCTGAGGGGCGCCTGGGTGGCTCAGTCAGTTAAG
>CM053604.1:101392379-101418742 GCA_028646535.1 Procyon lotor
AGTCCCAGCTATAGAATATGAACAAAGTAAATCATTTTACTTATCTCACAAGATGGATTTGACTAAAAACAAAAGATCTTAGGTGTAAGTACAAGAACGCTTTAATGTACGGTAATGACAAACTCACAATTCCTATAGATCCGAAGTCTGGGCCACGTCTTCAACTCAGGGCCTCTTAAGGATGAAATCAAGATGTAGGCTGCACTACATTCTTATGCCTCATGGAAACTCTAGGAAAGAATCCACTTCCTAGCTCATTAAGGTTGTTGGGAGAATTTATTTCCTTGTGGCTCAGTGACTGAAGCCCCTATTTCTTACTAGTTCTCAGCTGGCATTATTGACACTCAGCACCTAAAGGTCACCTCAGGGTATTACCATGTGATCCCCTCCAAAGGCAGTACATAGGAGGGCAGATTGCTTTCTCAAGACCAGCAGGAAAATTCCTTTCTCTAGTCTGCTAAGATGGTATCTTATACAAGGTTTTCCCAGCCACCTAGGTATAATGACTAGAGTAATTTTCCCATCAGCTTTGGCATATGGGGCAATCTAATAAAGGGAGTAACTATCTAATAAAGGGAGTAACTATCCCATCTTATTCGCAAGTCCCACCCACACTCAGGGAGAAAGTGTCATGCATGGCAAGTACACCAGGAGGTGAGAATCTTGGGGGACATCTTCACATTCTGCCTACCACAAGCAATGGTGAATGACGTCATTGAGAGCTCCATGGGCTACTGTAGGAACTTTGCCTTTGTGAGTGGGGTGACAAACTGAAAGAAGATTCTGACATAATAAACTTTGTTTTAAAGTGAGAATCTGGGATTCGGTGCAGAGAAGAGATGCAGGGAAGCAAGGAGAAAGGCATGGAAGTGAGTGAGAAGAAATAAGGATGAAGTCAAGACACGTCAGATTCTGGTTTTATTCTGAAGGTAGAAAGAAGTAGACATTGTGATTGGTTGGATATGAAGAATAAGAGAAAGAGGAATCAGAGACTAGAGACGGCATGAACAATGGGAATGGTGGAACTCTAATTTCTTGAGATGGGAAGACTGTAAGGATAAACAGGACTTTAGGGGAGGAAGTAGGCAGAAGACCGGAAGTTTCATTTTGAATATTTTAAGTGTGACACATTTACTTCAAGGTCAAGTAAAGATATCAGGTGATTGGATGTGAGAGTCTGGAGTTCAAGGGATCAGTCAAGGATAGAGATAAAAAATATAGGGATCATCAGAACAAAAGCTTTTGAGACTGAGTGGCAGTGAATGAATGAAAATCGAAAAGTCTATATCTAGACTCAGATATAGGACACCTCAAAGTTTAGAGGTCAGTGTGATGAGGAGCAATATGAAAAAGAAATAGAGAAGTAGCCAGCTTCCTATTGGTAGGAAGGGAAAAAGTTCAGTATCTCAGATACCAACCAAAGAATGTGTTTTAAGGACATAGTGATCCAGTGTGCAGACGTGCTGAAGAGAGGGAACTTTCCATTGGATTTAGCAATATGGAGGTAATTTATTCCTGATCATGACAAGAGCTGTTTAGGTAAATGATAGGGATGAAATCCTGGTTTGGATTTCAATGGATGGATTCAAAAGACACCCAGAGCAGGCAAAGTGGAGACAGCTCTTGAAATGGTTCTTCTATACAAAAGAGTAGGAAAGTGGCACATCAATTAGAAGATGTGGGGGATTGAGTGACATTTTTTGTGTTAACGGACACGAGAGAGGGAATAATGTATGACACAAGACTAAAAGGGGATAATGTACTTAGATAGATGAGAAGATACGGAATCTAAAAAACTAGTGGAGGGATTGACTTTAGACATGAAGCTGAGTTCATCTACAATATTGGGAAGGCAGAGGGAGTGCATGCTCGTAAGTTGGTAAAGACAGTGTGAGAAATTGTCAAATTCCTTTTCTCAGTGAAACAGAAACCAGATAAATCAGCTGAGAATGAGGAAGAGGAGAGATATTGTGGAGGTTCTGGGGAAAAGGAGGTGTAAAATAATCATCCAAGACAGTGGGAGAGCAAATAAGCCAGGGAAATACATGACTACGCAACAGCAGTGAGGACATATGAACCAAATGAAATTTGTAAGCATGGAAGTCAGGTTATCCTAGCTCACTCAACTGCAGGGATGCATGTATGGAGTAGGTGAACAAAAGGTTGAATTTATCCATTTTTTGTTGTAGCTTTTATTTTCATTTTATCCATCATCTATCTATCCATCTATCTACTTATTCTCTATTTACATCTATCTATTTTGCCCAGGAAGTATAGTAACTGAAGAGGGGCCCAGGAGTTGAGGATATATGCGAGGGAATTGTTTGGTGATTCCTAAGTGATGGACCATGGAACCTTAGCTGGATAAGAAAAGAAGAGTGGATATGGGGAGGGGGTGATGAAAAATACAAGACATGACTTTAGGATCAGTGAGTTGGTACAGCCAAAGAGCAATGAGAAGGAGTATGCTGCACAACGTGAGATGGAAATCAGAAAACAGAGTACTTAAAATTAAGACTCTGGAGGATTATTGACAAGATCTAGGGGATGAGCACGGGAGTGGGTTGCTAAAGTAGGGCAGAGAAAAGCCTGAGAGGTCTGTGAACTGAAAAGATAATGTATGTGGCTATTAAATCACAAGATGTATGAGAGGAGTTGTGCTGAAAACCACACAGTGACTCGCAAGTTAAAATCCTTGTGAAACGAAGAGAGTGAAGTCTTCAGATGACCTTAGTAGGACGGGGAATCTAACGGTACGTCAGATGCCATGAGCCTCAAACCAGGCGAGTTTTCAGAAGATGTTCATCCTACCCTAGGTATGAAGGGCAGCCACTTGGCAGGGCTGCAACAGAGAGAACCAGCTTCTAGTTACATGAAAAGAAATGACTGACGATGTGGATGTGGCTGAGGGTGGACCTCAGGTATCAGAAGAGATTTGGGGACCAGAGGGCCCCAGGGCCAGAGTAGGGAGCAAACAGGTCAAATGATGGGTGGCCATGTGGACAAAGGATGGCCTGGGAATTCAGGGCTTCTGCGTAGTCAGAATGAGTAACACTTAGTGCCACAATAAGGAAACTCAGTTTAGCTAGGGCAGCACTAATTTTAAAATATTATAAAGACCTGAAATTTCCCATTTTCTGACTTTATCTTTCTCTGCTGTTAGTCTTAATACTGTCTTGCTAAATCATCTGGTAATTATTTTAGAGGTCAAAATGTGACTTGATTCACAGGTAAAGCAGTTGAGATACAACAATAAAGATTCCTACAGAACTTTTTTATTAAAAGGAAAAAAGGTAATTAAATCAAAGTTCAGGGCACTGCTACAAGGCAACAGTATACTGCTTTTATTCATGCTAAATAGATTTTGAAGATATATTTGAATAGATCAAATGTCCTGTCCCAGTTTTTCAACACAAAGTGCATTAGAAAGCCATTTATTGTTTCTCCAAATATCACCCTTTTAAGACATTATTCTAAGATTTCTGATTACGAGACAGTTTACCTACTAGTAATTAAAAGGTCTTTATCACTTCTCTAAAAAAGAATCCGTATAAGAAAAAGTATGGGTTTTGGCAGGAAGTAGAAAGGCAGTAAAAAACTAAAGGTCACAGGAGTAGAATTTTCAATTCAAGAGCAATTGCTATATATCCTTTTGAAATTTTTGAGAACTGAAGTATGTGTTCCAGATAAAGGTTTCCCTCACTTTATATAACCCTGGATGCAGTTATTTTCTCTTTTTTCTTAAACTCCTCAGAACTCAGAATCACAATGAAATAAAATCAGAGAATGTTTAGAGCAGAGAGTAAGTATCATCCAATTCATTTTGTAGAAACTGAGGCCAGAGAGGCCAGGAGACGAGCTCAAGGCCACCTCAAGAGTCCGTAGCAGTGTGGGGGTTAGTTCCCAAATGTTAGAAGTCAGAAGGCCACATCTGATTTTTGAAAACTGGTTTCTGAAAACCAAAAGATAAAATGGTGGTGATTTATTTTTAGCTGCTTGTCAACATATTTATCATCCTTATCTGAAAAATCTTCACAAAATTGTGGTTTTAGTTTAGTCCTCAACAGCCTGCTCTTGAGCTCTGAGGCAACTTGTCTTCTGGGCTACGTGATTTTTCTTCTGAGCAAGAGACTTCTGGGGATTGTTCTCTCTCTTCTTTTAAACTTTCTCTAAGGCTGAATTTTCCCCTAGAGCAGCATGAACTTTCTTGTCTGTGTCTGGAGTTACTTTCTTTACATACTGAGAGAACTGTTTCTTATTGGCAACATCATCTTCTTCCATTAAGTAACAGGCGAAATCTGGAACGTTCTGATCGATGAGACCCTTCCAAAGTACTTCTGCGCTGAGTTTCTCACCTTCCGAATCATAACCAGGGACTCATTTGGTACTGGGGAAGGCAGAACAGCTTCTTCCCACAGCTCCCTTCAGAACCCCCAAAACTTTCTTTCCGGTGGCAGCTGTGGTATGGACAGCATCCAAATACAAAATGCCTTCACGTGGTAACATGAAGACACATGACTCTACGCCACACAGACTGTCACAGCCCCTTGTTACAGGTACAAGCCAGCTCACTAATGATATCTCCATCATTTACATAAATGATTATAATCTATTTAATTAATCCTGGATTACTAAGCATTCCC
This sequence comes from Procyon lotor, assembly GCA_028646535.1. Classification (NCBI taxonomy): domain Eukaryota; kingdom Metazoa; phylum Chordata; class Mammalia; order Carnivora; family Procyonidae; genus Procyon; species Procyon lotor. The sequence goes on from CM053604.1 coordinate 101,397,023, forward strand.
ACAGTAATCGGTTTTACCCTCTTGCCTTTTTCTAATTTTCACTTGGTATCTCTTGAAGTAGGTCTTCTTCTTGGCAACTTATTCTTGAAAACCCTATCCTCTAGAATACAGACCCAACATCTGTGGCTCACCACAGACCTACAGCAATGGAAGGAACTTTTATAATTTAATTCGTACTGGTAACAACAAGAAAACACAGTTGATGAAATAAGAACATGTTTTGAAAGTCTATTCCAAGAACTCTATCAGGGTCTAGTAACTCTTTGTTTTTGTTTGCTCAGGTTGCCATAAAATACAATTTTCTGTGTGACTTAAACGATAGAAATTTCTTTTCTTCTGGTTACAGAGGCTGGAAGCTGAAATCAAGGTGCAAGCATGGTCAGATATTCATGTAGGATCTCCTCCTGAGCTGTGACAGATGCTTTCTTACTGTGTGCTCACATGATGAAGAGAAAGAGCGAGCTTTCTGGTGTCTCTTCTTATAAGGACACTAATTCCATCATGAGGGCCCCATTCTAATGACATCACATAACCCTAACTGCTTCCCAAAGACCTCATTTCCAAATAACGTCACAGTGGTGGTTAGGGTTTCAAGAGATGAATTCTGAGGGGATACAAACATTCAGTCTGTAATGCTCTTAAAACTTCTAACTTTAAAAATTGCTAGAACATAACTCAATATTGGTCATTATTCATTAGTTTTATTCACAGAGAACCCATCTGAATTACATTTGCAGATGTCTGGAAAGTTCTATCTTAATATGACTTTGATTACTGAATCTGGTATCTTTCTTGAAATAAGTCTATTATTGCATTCTTAAAAATTGCTATGCCTATAAATTATCTTTCCTCTCATCCATTCTATTTTTGTTCATTTTCTCTGGAACTCATCGGCGATGTGGCATTGGACAATTTACTTAATGCTTTTAAGCTTAATTTTTTCATCTATGAAATAGTGATAATAATATCACCTAACTTATAAGATTTTTTGAAACTTAAAATGAGACCTCCTGAGCAAACGCTCAGTAATTATTATTTTGTTGGTGGCAGTATTGGTTGTGAAAATAGTGAAAGAAGTGAGGGGACGCAACTACTAGTAGTATTTGGAAATCTGGAATATTGCTTGGGTTTATCATCTGCCTCACTGACTGCGAAATAATAGAAATATATATTATATTCTGTGCCTGGTAAAAAACCCTTGTAATTTCCTAAGTGATAAGAGTGCGGGGAGCACCTTTTGTTCTAACATTTTGTCTCTGACCCTGTTTCCTGACACAGAGCTTTTAAATCCCTTGGAATTTCCTGGATGCTAAGGGTATTTTTGTTCTAATGAGGCAATGTTTGGTGGGCTCCTGGATGCGGGCTGGTCACGAGAAAGATCAAAACATGATTAGAAGCTTAGCATTTCCAGGCTCACACTCTACCTTCTGTGAAAGGGAGAGGGGCTAGAAATAGGGTGAATGACTAACGCTGCCTACGTGATCAACCCCCCATAAAAATCTCAGAAGTCCAAGGCTCAGAGAGTTTCTGGGTTGGTGAACACATCCATGTACCAGGAGGGTGATGCATCCCGATTCCACGGGTATCCCCCACATTTGGTGATCAGAGATGTCAGAAATAAAGTATTTTGTGTGAGTGGTAAAGAAGAAACTCACAGGAGTGTTTTTCTTTGCATGAGACTGTTCTCTGAAGTATCAAGTTACCATTTCTTCTCCCAATGTGGTTTTTTTTAACCATTATGTTTTTAATGTTATTAAACTTTCTCTTCCCCATCCTAGTATTGCTGAATACATTGAAGTATTAAAGGACTTTACTGAGAACCTTAAACAGATTCTTTGTAAAATATCTTTTTGTCAATGAATTTTAAAAGTGGGTCATAGGGTAGTTCTATTTTTAACTTTTTTAAAAAAGACTTATTTATATATCTGACAGAGAGAGTGAGCAGGTGGAGGGGGTGGGGTGGGGCAGAGGGAGAGGGAGAGAGAGACTCCTAAAGCAGACTCCCCGCTGAGCAGGGAGCCTGACACGGGGCTTGATCCCATGACCCCAGGATCACGCCCTGAGCTGAAATCCAAAGTCAGCAGCTTAACTGACTGAGCCACCAAGAACCCCCATTTTTAACTTTTTGAGGAACCTCCACACTGTTTTCCAGAGTGGCTGCCGATAACTTTTCCCTCTTTATTTATTCCTATGTTCGCTTCTCTCGACTGCAGTTTAAAACATTTTCTGAGGCTTCAATGGTTGCTTTATTTTTTTTCTTCATTAGTTTATTAATTCATTCTTACCAGCTTAACTCATCTAAACTTGGTAATGTTTAAAAGTGAACTCTCAATCCTTCTCTTAATATCTGCTCCACTGCAGCCCTCCCTTACTAAGTTAGCAGCAACTGCACTGCTTCCAAAGTCTAAACGAGAATCTTGGGATTCATTGTTGTTTCCTTTCTTTCTTAGGTCACATCCATGTGTCACCAAATCCTATTCATTCTGTCTTCAAAATATATCCAGAATGTGGTCACTTCTCAGCACCTCCAAACTACTTCCCAGGTGAAAACTACATCAGTCTTCACCTGGGTCAGAGCAAACACCTGCTACTTGGCGTCTGGCTCCCACTCTTGCCTTCCTACAGTGAGTCTATTCTCCACACAGCCCACACCGTAAGTCTGATCTTGCCTCTGCTCTAAACTCTGCACGACTCTTGGCTCCACTCAGAGTAAAGGAAGCCTGCACAACAGCTTTCACTCCTTAGAGCGCCTAGACCTTTGCCACCTGCTTGGCCTTATGTCCTTGACTGTCCTCCTCGTCTGCTCGTTCAACTTTTGCCTCATGGGCCTCCTACTGTTCTTTACATCGGCTACAGCAGGAGGACCGTCACTACTGCCACCATCACCTGCAAGGTCGATGTCGCCAAGTTTTTGCTCATATGTTACCTTCCAAATGTGACTGGCACTGATCGCTCAGTGAACTCTAGGTAGTTTACCTGCTGACCATAGGTAGAGGACGTGTATGACCAAAGACAGATAAGTACAAACAGACTAGAGTGGATGTAGACTCATTTTTGAAAGAAGAGAAAGCTATTCAGGCTTTGTGTTATGGGACACTCATGCTGATGATGACGATGATGATGGTAAAGAGGACCAGTATTGATTGGGTGCTATGTACCAGGCCCTATGTCAGTTGCATTGCATGTATTACTTTCTAAAAATCTCAATATCAACATTCCCAATTACAGATGAAGATTGTCAAACTCTAGGCAGTACCCCTGTTTCTAAAGACTTAGAACTAGATCATGGAAGGGCTGTCTTTCAGGAACACAGAAGTTATCCACTAAAAACCAGTACCTTTTCCTTGTATAATTCATGAATTAGATCTTCTAAGTAATGCAAAAATTACTCCCTCACCTCTCTTTGCCTATAACACTCACCCTTTTTCTCCATTTCCCCATTCCTCCTCCTCTAAGCACATCATAGTCATAGACGGTGACAATCCTCAGGTTTCTAGCACTAAGAACCTTAGCATTTACCTAATCATCAAATCCAAAGTCTTCATTTTTGAGCCAATAAAACTGAAGCACACAGACACACACACACACACACACACACACACACACACACACACATTCCTTCTTGAAGTTAACGTCTAGGTAATGGCAGAGTAACGATAATTTTTAGAAGTAACGTGACTTGGTTTCCAGTCGTAGCTAATGTAAGAGGATAATCTACACAGCCATCCTACAGTTTGCATTGGACCCTCATGAATCAGCTTTATGTGCTGATTAGTAATACGTATGGTTCAAAAATAGAAAGGAAAAGTTTTTCCCAGAATGAGTATTCTTGTGTTGTTATAAAATGTTGCTTGTTCTCCATTCTTCACCTCTCTAGCTTCAGAATTGCTCATGATTCTATTCTTAAAATCAGTTTCAGAAGAAAACCCTCCTTATCTCTTGGAATTTCATCAATCCTTCTTTCTGACTGCATCTCTCTAAAGAGAAGGCATTAGAAGGAAGGTTTGTAAAGCTTTCATTGTGGAATGGACCTGGAGTATATGAAAAAGGAAAAAGATTCTCCAAAAAATATGTATTCCCATCTTTTACTCACCTCAACCCTGACACAAAGCAAAATTTGCTGCCACATCACATCCATGACCAGTATCTTTGAGCTCAAAGAATTTACAAAAACAACCTCGGAGAAAATAACAAAATTTTATAACAAATACTATGAAACCTATTATATGTGTTTTTACCATTCCTTCCTAAATATCCTTTATTATTTAAATATGTTCTTCAAGTGAATTTGGCAGGAAAGAGGAGATCACTTGAATAGTACTTGTTTCAAGGACTAGTGGGGGCTAAAAGGAGGAAGAGTTGCAGGAAAGAGTAGGTAGAAAACTTTTTCTTTCCCTATCAAAATATAAAAGGATCTTTTCCTTAAAATCTAACTTATGAACACAATTTTTAAGCTAATTTCAGTGGCATTATTATGATTAGTAAAACATATTTACTCATGGGGAAATTTAAGCAAAGTACTTAGGATTCCTGGTGAAAGTAATGGAATTCTAATTCCCTCCTATGTTACAATCATAGGCCTAACAACCTTAAAGTACTTTAAAGGCTGTATCATAGAAGCAATAATAGAATTGGCCATAGAAGCAATTCATTTTTAGTGGTACTAGAGGTATGTCTCAATAGCCAAGAAATTTAGTGCTAGCTGGCAGTCTGCCCAACAAACAAGCAAACCCAAGGACCCTTAGAGACTGTCTCTCCGATCTACTGTGTAAGTCCTTGGAAAAATCTTCATTGTGATTCTAGATAAGAAAAAATAATCCCCACCATACACCATTTTTTTTTTAAGATTTTATTTATTTATTTGACAGAGAGAGAGAGAGACAGAGATCAGAAGTAGTCAGAGAGGCAGGCAGAGAGAGAGGGAAGCAGGCTCCCCACTGAGCAGAGAGCCCAATGCAGGGCTCGATCCCAGGACCCTGAGATCATGACCTGAGCCGAAGGCAGAGGCTTTAACCTACTGAGCCACCCAGGTGCCCCACCATACACCATTTTTAAGTGTAGGATTGAAACTTTCAAACCTGCTTTGAATGAGAGAGACTGCATCAATGTTGAAGAAGATAAAAATGAAGATAAAATGAAATTCAAGTTATCTGCTCAGCTCTTCAATGGGTAGATGGGGATTAGACCAAGTTTATTATGGCATCTTAAATCTGTTTAACAATCAATTTTTATACTAAGTTCTAAAGGAATGTGCTTATTTACTTTCCAATTTACATGTGCAAGCTTAAGAAGGAAGAAATACTCAGCATGTATCTATAAGGGAATTTAGTCATTTCCTTTACTTGTAATAATGTGATATATGTCCAGTACCATTTAGAGGTTAACTTAAATCTTCATTCAGTGATTTCAGTTAATTTAAAAAACTTACTTTATATGCAGGATTAAAATTCTCCCATAGTGTAGCAAATTCACCAGTGCCCCGCAATGTTATAAATAAGACTCTTTAATTACCTAATTTATCTATCAGGCATTTGAGTATTTCTATTAGGTGTTTCTTATTCTAATAAGCTTATGTACATTGATCAAGGAACCCAACAGATCACCCATAAAACAGGCTGAGCCCATTATTAGAAGCAACTAGCTCCCATTATAGTGCAGCTTACAAAAGTTTGCATACGCTGAAAGCAATTTGCATATATTGATACTAAATGTGATTAAGTACAGCAAAATAAACTTGTCTATTCTTTCTTCTTTCTCATTCTACATCTTATCTTTTTATCTTTGATTTCATCCTTCCCTTCTGCATTCTTTTTTTTTTTTTTTTTTTTAAAGATTTTATTTATTGGACAGAGAGAAACACAGCGAGAGAGGGAACACAAGCAGAGGGAATGGTAGCGGGAGAAGCAGGCTCCCTGCTGCACAGAGAGCCCGATGCGGGGCTCGATCCCAGGCCCCTGGGATCATGACCTGAGCCGAAGGCAGACACTTAACGACTGAGCCACCCAGGTGCCCCCCCTTCTGCATTCTTAAAACCTCTTTTTTTCCCCCTATATTTTTTAATTTCCTTAGCTTTCATTAATAGAATCACATTTGTCTTCCTTTCCTGAGAACTCTTCACCTTACGGAAATCTTACTGCAAACTATGTCTTCCAACTGTACTTTTATTATGAGATAGACAAACTATGCCACAGAACTAGAGACATCAATGAATTTTACTTAATAGATTGGGCTAAAAAAATCCTTAGCTGGAGCACGCTAAAAGGGGGAATACATTGTCAAGGGGCAGGTAATTTTCTTTCTTTTTTTAATTTTTTTTTTTATTTTTTTAGGGGGAAAGTGGGGAAGGGGCAGAAGGAAAAGGACAGAATCTTAAGCTGGCTCCATGGTGATGCTGGACTGGATCTCATGACCGTGAGATCATGACCTGAGCCAAAATCAAGAGTTCTATGCTTTACTGACTGAGCCTCCCAGGAGCCCGAGGACAGGTAACTTTCTATATTCCCTTAGGGATGGTACCTCCAACACAGCTCACTCTTGTGTATTAAGTAGAACTGACAACGTATAAATAGAACAACAAAGCCAGACCACACTGGAAGCACAATTTAAAATGGTGACTTTCATGACGTGATCTGAAGGGACACGTGCACCCGAATGTTTATAGCAGCAATGTCCACAATAGCCAAACTATGGAAAGAACCTAGATGTCCATCAACAAATAAATGGATAAAGAAGATGTGGTGCATATATATACAATGGAATACTATGCAGCCATCAAGAGAAACAAAATCTTGCCATTTGCAACGACATGGATGGAACTGGAGGGTATTATGCTAAGCGAAATAAGTCAGTCAGAGAAAGACAATTATCACATGATCTCTCTGATACGAAGAATTTGAGAGGCAAGGTTTGTTGGGGTTTGGGGGAGAGAAATGAAACAGGAAGGGATGGGGAGGGAGACAAACCATAAGAGACTCCTAGACTCACAAAATGAACTAAGGGTAGCTGTGAGGCAGGAGGTAGGGATAGGGTGGCTGGGTTATGGACATTGGGGAGGGTATGTGCTATGGTAAGTGCTATGAAATGTGTAAGCCTGATGATTCACAGACACGTACCCTGGGGCAAATAATACATTATATGTTAATAAAAAATTAAAATTTAAAAAAAATAAACGAAAAAAAAATTAAATGGCGACTTTCCAGTGATCGTGAAACCTCTGTTAGCTGAGACGTTGATGCTTTTTGACCTGCTTCTTCAGGTACCCACTCAAAAGCTTGACTGTCGGACCACCTGGGTGGCTCAGTCGTTAAGCGTCTGTCTTCGGCTCAGGTCATGATCCCAGAGTTCTGGGATCGAGCCCCACGTAGGGCTCCCTGCTCGGCGGGAAGCCTGCTTCTTCCTCTCTCACTCCCCCTGCTTGTGTTCCCTCTCTCACTCTCTCTCTCTCTCTCTGTCAATAAATAAATAAAACCATTAAAAAAAAAAAAAAAAGCCTGTCATTTGGTCATAGGGAATTGAGAAGCCTGGGTGGGGGGATGGTGACCAGAACTTTTCACTGACATGCCCGGAGACTATTGTTTCTAAGTTCTCAGTGAGAATAAATATGGGGAATACCAGGGTGTTCTGGATGGGTAAGACTTATTCTTTGGGTAAGAGATACCCAAACATGGAGGAAATATAATTGGTTAGCAGTGTGGGGAAGAATCTAGGGTGCACCATCAACACATATAAACATTGTCGTGCTCTCTGGTTGGCCGAAGTTGAAACAGAGCTCAAAACCCCAACAAGAGGGGTTCCAGAGAAATACGGAGATTCGGACTCTACCTTTGCAAAGTGTAAACTGTACACAAGTCACTATAAATGACATAGGAAGTGGTGATCAGTGAGTGTCAAGGGTAACGTGTGTGGTTGCAGATGAGGCTGAAGAAGCAGACTTACTATCTTGTATTTCTTGGCTGAGGTTTTTGCACACAGAGTTCAAATATGTGCTCACATCTGGGGGGTACAGGAAGGAATATAACATTTAAGGCAGGAAAATAAGATAATCAGATAAGAAATTTTAGAAAGGATGACTTGAAAAAAAGATACTGAGATTTCTAGCTTCTGCTTTGTCGAGGGTATCTGATGATTCTTAATTTAACCCAGAAAAGAAAAGCATCAGAAAGCACAGCTCTCGGGGAGGACAAAGCTCATTTGGGGTCGTTATGATATTAGGTAATTGTGAACATAAGTGTATGTCTGCTTATGCAAGCTGGAAATAAACCCATCGGTGAACATAAGAAAAGAGACAGTGTGTATTTTGTCGCTCCTTTCCCATAGTTCTGTACAAATTTCACAAACCAGTGTCTGCACAGCTCATGGCATGAATGTGAAATGCACGAGGCAGGCAATGTTTAGGGACGGGGGTGGGGGATGGGAGAAAGGGGTTGGGTAAGGGCATCTTACAGAGCAGCATAATGTGCAAGGGTGGAGAGTGGGTAAGAGCGAGTGTTCACGTGGATGAAGGTCTCTTGCTTTCCTACCAATGCCTGTGTTGGGAAACAGGCTTATGGTGGGGCAAATGGTGGACAACACATACAGATAGTCCCTCATGTACTTCTCTGGAAAACACTTTGTTGTTCTGGTTGGAAATCAGCACTTCCTAAATCATGCAGCTGTGTTTCTTGGAACACAGCAGCTGATAAGTTGTTAATAGGTGTTCCATGAAGGAAGCTCCTTGTGTTTAGATTAGTTCGGGAAAGCTGGGGCAACGTCTGTCTCCGCAGAGCCTCAGGGGCCTTGAGGACTAATGAAGGCACTGACAAGTCCTCCAGGAAAGTGACCCTCTTCATTTTCTTAGTAGATTTTCAAACTTATTTGACATAAAACTCTTTCATTCAAAAGAGCATCGATGAATGGATAGAGAAGATGTGGTCAATATATACAGATGTGGTCAACATATACTAAGCCATCAGAAAGGATGACTACCCAACTTTTGTATCAACATGGATGGGACTGGAAGAGGCTGTGCTGGGTGAAATAAGTCAAGCAGAGAAAGTTAATTATCATATGGTTTCACTTAGTTGTGGAACATAAGGGATAACATAGAGGACATTAGGAGAAGGAAGGGGAAATGAAGGGGGGGGAATCAGAGGGAGAGAAGAACCATGAGAGACTGTGGACTCTGAGAAACAAATGGAGGGTTTTAGAGGGGAGGGGGTTGGGGGGATGGGTGAGCCTGGTGGTGGGTATTGAGGAGGGCACATATTGCACGAGCACTGGGTATTATACGTAAACAATGAATCATGGAACACTGCATCAAAAACTAATGATGTACTGTATGGTGACTAACATAGCACAATAAAAATTTTAAAAAAAGAATATATATGAATAACTGAAGGGATACTGGTGTTCAAAAAAACCACTGTTTAGAAAAAGCTGATATAATGTGCCTAGAACAGCAGAAATGCAGGGTGATTATGAAGAAAGTGCCTTTGGCAAATATGGGCAAATCCAATACCAAATTTTCAGGTCAAATATAATTCCTTGCAGGCCTAGTCATTCCTACAAATTATCTTCAATGCTAAATCAGCTCTCAAACTTCTTAAGCAGGTAGGTCTTTGTGTACAGATATTAACTTTATGTGATTTGCATTTTAAAAGAGGAACGATTTCAGGCTTTTCTATACAAACGGAGAAGCTATTAAAGTGTGCTCTAAGTATGTGCTGTCCCTTCGGTGACTGAAAACTCTAATTTGCAATCTGATGAATATGACATCTTTTGAATAATGCAAACTAAGAAAATGCTAATTGGTTTCCATGGTCATACCTACAGCCTCATGAAAATGGATTAAGAACATAAAGAAAAATGTAAAATATAGGACTGCAGAGCCATTTAAATTATAAATGAAAGTCTAGTTGAATGAAATGCCAAATAATAATAGTGATAATTTTAACAATAGGTGATGAGTGTGATTTGCACCTGCTTTGCATCAGATACTGTTTGATAGGCTCTGTACAATATGTCTAAGCCTCATCTGCAAAGACAAAACACAACAAAACCTGAGGCTAGGCCAGCTAATCAATAAAAAAATAAATAAAAATTTAGTTCACATTTATTGAGCACTTACTTTGTGTCAGGCTCCATCGTCAACTCTCACATTAATGAGTCCTGTGAGCCTCACCAGAACCCTGTGAGTTGGGAATTACTTGTGCCCCATTCCACAGATGAGCTCACAAACTGAGGTCAGAGTACCCTACCATCCTGCGAAGCAAGAGAAGGGCCATATTCGGGTATGTCTGTATTCAGATATGTCTCTAAATCACCTACTCTTTCTACTTCTCCACTGTTCTGATCCCGTGATATTTGTACACTTTGCACATTCTGATTTTATACTAAATTGATATAATTTTAACAGTAATTAGGAAATGGTTCATATTAGAGCCTTTTGATTAATTTTAGGCAATTTTGTACCCAAAGGACATTGATGCATAGTCATTAGGAGAAGCAAATGCCTCTACTTCTGTGAGGTCTCTCTTTATTCTCACAGCCTGATCCTAAGAAATGTCACTTGAATTTACTTTTGTAGACAGTTTATGATACATTCAGCAGTAAAATGCATCGGGAAACTCTAACAGCAACTGACACACAGTGTTATATGACAGAATTCAAGAATTTCTGTCTTGCTTTCAATGCTATACTGTTAAAGTTTTAAGTAAAATTTTTTTTTTTAATTTTTTGGCCAACTCTGTTTCTGTTTTAATCAAATTGTTCTCCATATGCCTCTTGCCGGTAACTGCCACCTGATAAGAAGCCACATCTGATATTAGAGGGATTAGAGCCAGAATTTAGGTTTTAGGTATCTATTCCTCAGATAATAAAAACAGTATGTTCAGATCAAAGTTTAAATTGGCCCCTTTGCCATTGACCACTTTAGAGAATTGTGGATGTTACATTTTAAGAAAGAACTTCAGGGGTGCCTCGGTGGCTCAGTTATTTGAGTATCTGACTCTTGGTTCTGGCTCAGGGCATGATCCCGGGAGTCGTAGGATTGAGCCCCGCGTGGGGCTCCGCGAGGGGAGAGTCTGCTGGAGATTCTCTCCCTCTGTTCCTCTCCCCTCCCCCTTTTGCTCTCTCTCTCTCTCTCAAATAATAAATAAATCTTTAAAAGAAATGAAAGAAAGAATTGCAACAAACTATATAAGCAATTGAAGCAAATAGTTACGGTTGAGGGGAATTAGTTAAGTTTAATGAAAGTAGCAAGGAAGACAATACCGACAGAGTGCTTTTCTTTAAAGCAAAATAGTGCACAGGGGCGCCTGGGTGGCTCAGTCGTTAAGCGTCTGCCTTCGGCTCAGGTCATGATCCCAGAGTCCTGGGATCGAGCCCCACATCAGGCTCCCTGCTCGGCAGGAAGCCTGCTTCTCCCGCTACCATTCCCTCTGCTTGTGTTCCCTCTCTCGCTGTGTTTCTCTCTGTCGAATAAATAAAATCTTTAAAAAAAAAAAAAATAGTGCACAGAACTTTACTACATTTATTAATTGCTCAGAATTACCCTAGGAAGGAGTTCATTACTATTTCTATTAACAGATGTTACAGAGAGCAGATACCATGCCTCAGGGGACACAGCTGGTGGCAAAGCTGGGACTCGAACCCAAGTCTGGTATAAAAGCCTGCTGTTCTCTCTACTATATCACGTCCCTCCTCAGAAGAAAAGGACAGAAGATTTAACATAGGACAAGAGCTGCTTTCAAAGGTGATCAGAGCGAAGAGGCATGAAGCTCGTTCTCCTAAACTCCATGAAGGAGAGTGGGGGCCACGGCAAAAACATCAACTTCAAGGTAAGAAAGGAACACTTTTCTGACACTCGCCTGTCTGAAAATGGGAAAGATGTGTGGCCTTCTGAGTCTGCACTCCCTACTAAAGGGGTCTAAGGAGAAGCCAAACTGCCCAAATCTCTTCTGTTCTCAAAAATTATTTAATTTTAAGATTCCAAACCAAATTTATTTCTCTAGGAAATCCTCGATACCAAGGACACTTCTCTCTTGATCTCCATTTGCCATCTCGTCCCAGCTGTGTGACCTAAAGGAAGTCTAACCGTGTTCCTCGGTCCACTTCCTTTTGTAAAGCAGGAATACATCACCTTCCAGGCAAGGTTATTAGAAGGCTGGATAAGATGAGACAACTGACATACTTAATCCAGCATAAAGCTCAAATAGCGTCAGTTACCTCTTCCCGCACGTTTACGAGGTCAGAGTCTGTCAGAATCTGAGGCGCTTTCTGTTATCTCCACTTGGGTCACGCCAAAAACTGTGAAGGAAACACTCCACAGATGCAAGGCTTTCCCCTTACAGGTGACCCTGGATCAGCCATGAGTGTGCATTTGCCACTGACGGGTCTGTTTTCCCTGCTTGCTTACTCCCAAAGAAAAAAAAATGCAGAGTTCTGATGCATTGCTCTCAGGGTTTATAATGTGCATTTTTGGTAAATTCTATGCAAAAGCATCAGTGAAATAGTTTTACATGCCATCTTCATCTTCTGACTTTTCCACTGGTGCATTCGATAAAGTATAATACTATTCTGTTTTATAATAATCACAAATATGTTATTCCCTCTCAAAGAGGTTTTTGTTTTTTGGTTTTTTTTTCCACCTGCCAAAGTCTATTGCCCTTATTTAATATAGAAAATGTTTTAGACATACATAAGGATTAGTGTTGTGGAAGCATCAGAACTTTCTGTTGTAATCTTACTTTCTGATACCTAAAAAAGCTAACTGGAAGACTTTTAAAAGGGGATAAAATATATTCAAAATATACACGACTATTAAAATGTTTGGCTGTGATTTTTTTTAAATCCTCTGAAGTTCAAATAAATATTGATAAGAAAAGATGTTGAAGAGGCATTCATCATACATATAATTTTAAAGACTTTAATCTAGTGCTTAAATTAAGAAGACTTGCATAACTATTATTTGCATACAGGAAAAGAGCAGTGATAGGAAATGAAAACTCCATGAAAATTTAATTCCAATTGAAATGAAAAGAAATTTATCCTTGAAAACTCTTCTGTCAATCTATGGCCACTGTTCATCACAAGGACTGTGGGGGTTCAGATATATTCTTGCATTTTCAGTATCAAACTTACTCTGACACATTGCCCTGTGGGCTAAAGAACATGCATATACTCCCAAACTGTGAGATGTTCATGACAATTTCATCTGTTTATCACTCTGAGTATGCTTATGTAGAAAACTGCATGTCATAGCCCAAGGAACCCCTCCTTATCATGACTTCCAGCTCTCAAGCTACGAACGTGCTTTTGGGAGATTAAGTTAAAAATATGTGGGTTTTCAATGTTCATAGCAGCAATGGCCACAATTGCCAAACTGTGGAAAGAGCCAAGATGCCCTTCAACAGATGAATGGATAAAGAAGATATGGTCCATATATACAATGGAATATTAAGCCTCATCAGAAAGGATGAATACCCAACTTTTGTAACAACATGGATGGGACTGGAAGATATTATGCTGAGTGAAATAAATCAAGCAGAGAGAGTCAATTATCCTATGGTTTCACTTAGGTTTGGAGCAAAGGGAAAAATATGGAGGACATTATGAGAAGGAAAGGAAGGGTGAATGGGGGGAAATTGGAGGGAGAGATGAAACATGAGAGACTGTGGACTCTGAGAAACAAACTGAGGGTTTTGGAGGGGAGGAGGTGGGGGTTGGGTGAACCTGCTGGTGGGTATTGAGGAGGGCACGTATTGCATGGAGCACTGGGTGTGGTACACGAACAATGAATCTTGGAACACTGAAAAAATAAAATAAATTTTTTTTTTAAATGTGGGTTTTTTTTTTATTGTTTTCTTACTTTTACAAACAAAATTGAAACGTGTGTGTGTGTGTGTGTGTGTGTGTTTAAGAGGGTCAAATTAAGCAAAACATCAAAAACTAAAAATTTAAAGACTTCATAATTTCGACCTTATCTTCTCTAAGCACATATATTTGACAACAATGGAAAATAAGTATTCATGGCTTGTGAGAAAGCAAAATAATCCTAAAATAACATAGATGCACAAACACATACCCATCCCACAATCTATGACATATTTATATATGCATAAATATGTACACATATAAATGTTACATAAAACAGAAAATTTAAAAACAAATAGTAGGGTGTATGTTTATTTCTTTCATAGCCTCTCCCACATATCTGGATATTATAAAACATAACACCATATGTCTATTTAGGATCATGGGAGTCTTGTGTTTTATGTTACATGACAGCACTACTGTAAATGTGGCAGAAGTAATAAATGAAAACAAATTTTCTTTTTATGAATAAATTTAAGAATATTTTGTCACATCCATTCTGATAAAATTACATAAATGCTTGCTTAACTTGGAGGGGTTACATGCAAAAGATTACAGAAGAAATAATAGAACACTAGTTAAGTGCTCTATTGAAAGTTTCTGTGACAAGGTAAAGTGGCCTACCCTGAAAGAGTAAATTCTAAATAAGGTTTTCAGCTTTTCAAGCATGCTACAATCTATCCCTCACCATTACTCTGAAAGTTACTTGTCTCAGATATACCCTAATGCTTTGACTGCATTATATGCATTAATTTAGGTGGATGCCATTCAGAAATAAATGGTACTTGGTTTACGTTTAAGCATCCATACAAATATAAGGAAGCTGTCATCATGAATCAGAATTCCAGCAAGTAATTATTGAACCTCTACTATGTCATGGGCATATGAAATTGAATTTTAAGATAAAGCATTAAGAAAAAAGCAATGAGGCCCCTGAAACTCTCCAAAGGACAGAATATAAAATAGAGAAGGAAACAAAGATTCTATTAGATCATTAGTTTCCTACGAGACAGGAAAATAAAAGAGAACAATCTCTGGAAGCAGACCAAATTGGATTCTAATCTTACTTGTACAATCACTGGCTACAGGATCACAGAAAAGTTGCTGTAACACAGGGATAATATTGCAGCATAGATTTCCTCAAGATCATGCATGAGGAGCACTTCATACTTTCTTTACGTGATAAACAATGGGATTTTTTCATTAATAGTGTTATTAGTAAAACCAACTGCAAAAGATTACCTATCACTGTAGTTAGCATATGAAAAGTTCTTCATAAGTGTTTGCTGAATGAATGAGCTCTGAATGTTGCCTAAACTGCAAGGAGATAGGCAACACAGCTCATCTGCAACAGAAACAAGGTCAAAACACATCCATCTGGGGGGCCTGGGTGGCTCAGTGGGTTAGAGCCTCTGCCTTCGGCTCAGGTCATGATCTCAGGGTCCTGGGATCGAGTTCCGCATCAGGCTCTCTGCTCAGCAGGGAGCCTGCTTCCCCCTCTCCCTCTGCCTGCCTCTCTGTCTACTTGTGATCTTTCTCTCTGTCAAATAAATAAATAAAATCTTAAAAAACAAAACAAAACACATCCATCTGTCTCAATTCTTCTGAGAAGGATTTCCTAAAAAAGAAGTTTTACTCTTCCCGTTTTATCTCTGCCCTTGTGGTTGTGAATACTTTAAGAGCAACGTCATTTTTCCTAACTGCTAGCACTATTCCCAGAGTCAGAGCTAATCTCGCCATTCTTTTATTAAATCATGAAACAGGATTATCATGTTCCGAATTTCTGCTTGCATGGTCCTAAAGACATTCAGATAAGGTCAGCAGGACAAATGATTGTCAGGTACTCAGACAGCAACCTAGGTATGGGGCCTGAGGATGCCGAGCTTCTAAGGGTGAGAGCAGAGTCCACAGGCTTCCCTCAGCCTCTCCTTTAACCAGGCAGGCTGGCTCCCACTTTCGGCCATCATGGCTAATCTGAGTTTTTCATGGCATGTTAACACTCATTATGTCTGTACTCACTGTAAGACAAGGCACTGTGGTGAAACCGAAGCGGAAAAACCATGAACGGATGGTCTTGCACCGAGTCCTTGCTTCCCTCCATTACCTAAGTCATATGATGTGTGAGATGTTTTAACAAGTTCTCAGTTTTCTCCTTTGCCAAGAGACATAAGAAGCAGGTCACTAAGAGCATTGGCTTTGCAGTCAGAAACGTGTGGCTCTGTAACTTGGCTTTCCCATTTATGAGCACTGTAACTTTTTGCAAATCATTTAACTGCTTTTTATAGCTCACTTTCTTAATTTATAAAGTGGCATTAAGAATAACACCGTAGGCTAATTTGATAAGGGTCAATGAGGCAATATCTCTAAGATACTTAGCTGAGCATAAAGCACGTAGAAACTTCCTCTTCTATTTCTCCTTCATTTTATTATTATTATTACTATTATTATAAGATTATCTACTGTCTTTCAGGCCTTCATTTGTAATCCTCGATACAAGGACCCTAGCTTGTTTACATTGCAGTAGGAAAGTGGGGAAGATGTGGCAATGAATTAGAGTACAAGAACAGAAAATATAACTCAGATTTACAAGAAGTCAGAGGAGACAGGAACAACCAAATGGAGACTAGCAAAACAATGTAAATATAATACAAAAGTAAAAGGGTTAGTACTAAATAAAGACACCAAGTGTAGTTGCGATGCTAGAATACTCAGACAGTAATTTCATAACTACATATTTAAAGGAAGATGAGTTCTGTGAGTAGGCACCACCGTGTGTGTTGGAGGCATTTTCTCTAATACACGCAAGTAAATTTTATTCAATAACTTAAAAAAATGGACTAGATGGTATTTCATGAAATTTGAGTCTAAATCTATAAATAAGATGCACACATCTTGCTCCTTTCAATCTTCTCTGGGAAAAAAGAATTCAATTCCGAATTCTGTTAAAAGGTTCAAAGCACAAATGGCACAGTAGTCCATTAAACAATGATGCTCTGTGGAGCTCGTTTAAGTTTTGGGATTGGAATTATCTGAGAAGAAACAAGTCAAAGGGACAGTGAACACAAAACTACATAGATTTCGGGGAAGCTTACCACCAGAGAATGTTTGTACAAATGTACCCTGTTTCTGTGAATTTGTTTCACAGGAATCTGAGAATTCTATTGCTTTAAAAATAATGACTGGGTGGGGCACCCGGGTGGCTCAGTCGCTTAAGCATCCAAATGTTGATTTTGGCTCAGGTCATGATCTCAGGGTCGTGAAATGGAGCTGCATGGGGCTCTGAGCTCAGTGGGTAGACTGCTTGAGATTCCCTCCCTCCCTCTCTCCCCCTCTGTCCACCCCGCTTTCTCTCTCTCTGAAATAAATAAATAAACCTTTTAAAAAAATAATGACTGGAATTTAAAGGAACAAAGTGTGGATAACATCAGTGCAAAGCAATATTAAAACAAAATAGAAGAAACAACCAAAAAAATAAATAAATAAAATGCTTTTTATCCCTAACCTAATGTTCTTCCAGCAGAGTACCTTAGAGACTCACAAGTCAGGGGAAAGAAGATGAATTACGTCTGGAGTAAAAAACATGAAGGGTCTGAAATCAAAAGCCTATGCTAAGTCTCTAAAGTGGAGGGAGAAATTCACAAATTTGGCAAAGTATGAAAAGGGAGGGAGAGTGTAACAACCCAGCCATTTCAAAATTAGTTCATAAAAAAACATTTTTTCCTAGAAAACTCAATTCTTTGTTGTTAAACTTGTTTTCCTTTTATACAATCAAAGTCAAATGAGTATTAGGCAGAGGTGTTAAGATCAAAGGTGGAAATATGTATTGGTTATATTCCTTTTTTTGCTTACAGTGTTAGTACTCTAAACTTGACCCTTCTGTTCCTGTTCCACCATCTTTTTTTTTTTTTAAGATTTTATTTATTTATTAGACATGAGAGAGATCGTAAGTAGACAGAGAGGCAGGCAGAGAGACGAGGGAAGCAGGCTCCCCGCCGAGCAGAGAGCCCGATGTGGGGCTCGATCCCAGGACACTGAGATCATGACCTGAACCGAAGGCAGAGGCTTTAACCCACTGAGCCACCCAGGTGCCCCTCTGTTCTACCATCTTAAGGTAGTCTTTCTGTTTACTAATCTTCATTTCACTAAGAATTCGTTGGTCCCCTGATTTCTGTTTCAAAGGTAGTGTCTACAGGTGCAGTGTTGTGCTAATGTTAATGGCAGTTAGAGAATCAATGTGAGTCAGCAAGGGGAGGAATGGGGGCTATGCAACTTATCTAGGAAACACATGGCCTGCTCATAGTTCTAAATTAACTCAATGCTTGACATCACATATCATGAATCCAGGGACACTCCGGTCAGGTCTCCCCACCGCACTAGGGCCCTAACACGTATTTTCTAGAGAATCAGTGACATTGCCAGCTAGACTTTTGAGCAGATCCACACAAACTTCAAGCTGAATATCACCACAGCAAAATTTCATGGGGGCAACACCGCCAAACTGAGAGGATTTTGAGATGTCTTCCCAAATAAAATTTAACAACAACAACAATAACAACAAAATGACAGATGTTTAAGAGACATAGCAGAGAGTGAAGATAATGGTCTCATTAGAACCCATCAACACTTATTTTTCTGTATGAATATGAGCTACTTTAAATTACTTTATACTCTCCTAAGCCAAAATGTAAAACTGTAAGGATAGGGAAAAATGAGAAAAGGAGAGAGCCCTCAGTATAGATTCCAGCATAAGCCACAGCATGTTTACTGAAATAAATTGTTTATAAGTGTGGGTCCTTGCCAAGGCAAGGCAGAGGCAAGCACACTTAAGACACTGTCTCTTCCCTGGAAGTGGTCTTATGTTTCATCAAAAGAAGAATGTCCTGAGATTTACAAGGACTGTCCTATACAATTCATACATTTGTTTATACTATACAAATATTGCAAGGTATATATTATGCATACACAATTATAGCAGTTGCTATACACTTAGAAAACAGCATGCTATTGTTTAGAATGTATAATGAAGTTTAAAAAAAAGTTATTCTATTTAACACTCTTCTTGGCCTTAAAATACCATGTAACTTCCTAAAGATTGTTGCCTGGTCTTCTCTATCAAAACAAATGGTATTCATACTCAAAATTACCTCTGATCTACTTCCTACTTCAATGAGAGTCAGTTCTAACGTATGCTTTATATTTAATAGGATAGCAACAAAATAAGCTTAAAAAAAGAGAATAATCAACTTCCCCTCTATTATCAAAAATTTGCAATGTTGCCACTAACAAACATAGTTCAAACCGACAAGCTTACTTGACTTAAAAAAAGTCACATTTCAATCAGTAACAGGAAAATCATTTAATAACTTGCTCATCATTTCTACTCTTACTATCAAAGAATTTCATCTGTTTAATGATCGTGTAATTTTTCCCCCCACAGGGACTGACAACCTTTGACAACGTGAAACATGAACTTCGATGTGAACTTGAACAACGGCTGTTTCATTCTAACTTGCTGCTGTGGAGAATGTAAGGCATTTGGGAGCTGGCCTCCAAACATCTGTAAGAATTGGGGCTTTCGAGCCCAGCTATCCTTTAGTAAATAGCAACGGCTCTTCACTTTACAGCATTTCTGCGGAACAAAGAGACCCACCTCAGGCTCAGGGCTAGCAGCTGCTCCTTTGACTTCAGTAGCTCCCCCACTTTAAAACTGGCATAGCCCAGGAAGCTTCGCTGAAAATAAGAAAGAATGGTTTTCATTAACTTCAGAAGTCCTTAATATCTTTGTTGTCACACGCATCATACAAAATGAGAAGAATGAAACGTTGACTCCATGAGCCTGACAAATATTTCACTTGCAGAGATAGACTCATCACTGATGGAGATACAACAACCGAGCCTTCTCGTGGGGTGAAGTCCAGGGGTGCAAATGGGATCCTTTTCATTAAAAACAAAGAAGACCGGGAGCCTGGAAAAGACCAAAATGTATAACGCCAAAGCCAGGACTTTTCTGCGAATTAATTTTCTTCTCCTATGAAAACTGGGATAAAAGAAAAGATGATAAACTTTCAATATTTACCAATGCCGTCGTCCTTCTTATTAGAATTCTTCAAGTCACTGGCAGTGTCAACTTTGTATTCCAGATATGAGCAAATCTGTTAGTGGGAGCTATTTTTATGTGGGACTCTGCACAAGTTATAAATAGAAATGCTAAATTTCTCCCCCATCACAGCAATGTTTAAAAGCATTTGTTTCCTTTGTTATTTCTACACTAGCATGGGACAATTTCATTCCAATACACAAAACAGAAAGGTACTTACTCTGTTATATTTTCTAAAATTGCTTTTTTAACCTATCATACTGGCTGTTGACTATCTACGAATACCTCCTTTCTACACTTTTGGACTCATAATGTAAAGAATAAAATTCCAAATTGGTTTTTCTTTTCCAGGATATAAATCTTTCATCTCTTTTTAATATTCCAGGCTACTTTGGATTTAAAAGTCACCATATTATGGTACACCATAAATAGTATTTCTCGTTCTCCCCTCAAGGTCAAGAAGTAATGTGAAAATATCAAACCATATCATCTAGGCCATTGCTGCCTAACATACTGGATTAGTCTACAAGAAGTCAACCCACTACATCTTCCAGAGCATTCTCTCTTCATAGGCCTGTTGCAGGGCTTCCCTAGAATGAGAGCCCGGACTTAAAGGAGTCTGAGCACAATTGAGTCTTTTCAGAGAAAAGTGTGAGGTTATTTCATACACAATAGGCTGCATCCACACTTAGTGATTATTAAGCAAAAGAAAGACACACTTCAGGTCAAAATTTTTCTCCTTTTCAATTTAGAATTGTTTCAAGAAACCTAAAGGCAAACATTGGAAATACAACTCAGTTCTAAGGTTGGAGATACCTACATGTTAGCAAAGATAAACCCAATGAACTAACTTGAAACTCACAGAGTCTGTCTATGCCAGACACCAACTCACCGAAGCCAGAAGAACGTGAGACTGAATTATTAGAAGGACCTCGGGTGAATATACTATTTGTGGCAAACGTTCTGATGATACGTCAATGAGTGATGAAATCAGAGTTGAGTCACGGCAGAAAAGGAAGTCTAAGTGCTTATGAGTGAAGCACAAAGGGATTTAGGGTAACTTTTCAGCAAAGGGCAAAGAAAAACCTGGGAGAGATGCAGCTGCGCAGAAGCATTCATGTCACCTCATCAGCGATAACTACTAGACCATCCTTTATGAGCACCCCTTCCCCATTCTCTATTTCTTATTCTGTTGTATTTTTCTATACGCACTTATCACCATAAGATACATATATATACAAATATATATATATATACACACATATATATACACACACACACACACATACATACACATATATACACATAAGAGATATATATACACACACACACACATATACACACATAAGAGATATATATACACACACACACATACACATACACACACACACATACATACATGTATACACACATAAGAGATATATATATATACACACACACATACATACACATATACACACATAAGAGATATATATACACACACACACATACATACACATATACACACATAAGAGATATATACACACACACACACATACATACACATATACACACATAAGAGATATATATATACACACACACAAACATACACATATACACACATAAGAGATATATACACACACACACATACATACACATATACACACATAAGAGATATATACACACACACACACACACATACATACACATATACACACATAAGAGATATATATACACACACACATACACACACACATACATACACATATACACACAGAAGAGATATATATATA
>CM053604.1:101419242-101456249 GCA_028646535.1 Procyon lotor
TATATATATATATATATAAATTTGCTTATTTTGTAATCCCCTTGAACATAATCAAGATTTGAAGCTCCACGAGGAGTCTTGTTTTGTTTTCTCACAAACTCCTACTGCCTTGTGTGCAGCAGGCATGTGATAAATATTTGCTGACAATAAATGAGTGAATGACTGGCATAAAAGCTAGCTTTCAAGTCAGTCACTCTATTACATATAGATATTAGAAGGTTCTTTCCGCAGGTATTTACAAAGTGCTGTAATTCGCTGAAATATGGGAAATGAAAACAATTTTAACATGCAGATGGTATATTGTAGTGAATTTCATTGTAGCATCTGGTAGTTAAACAATGTCTATCTCACTTCCTCTTTCCCTGATGATCAGGGTTTTAAAATCGCTACTCCTCCCTCTTTATCCTCGTTCAAAGAAAACTCTTTAACTGATGAGAGATTTCATGATGCCTCAAAATTTCAAATGATTTTCTCTCTGCCTATTGAGATGTTGAAGGTATGGATGGTTTTGGAATTAATAAAACAGACAGCACATGTCATGAATGTTACTGAGGTCTTTTCATCAATAAAAGTGACAAATGCCCCAGAGTGGAATGTAGCGATGAGAGACAGGTGGAGTGGCTATTTTCAGACATGAGCTACACACACCCCATGAGGCACAGCTGCCCGTAGAGTTGTGACCACAGCTGTTGAATGTCTCCTCTGTCCACCAGATCAGGGGCTGCTGTGGAAACAGGACTCTGGCTGGTCCATCTCTGAGCCATGCCCAGTGCCCAGAACAGAGGGGCTGCCTGGTATGCCTACTGCCTCATTGTACGGGCTTGCAGTGTGCCAACGACAACGCCATGGGTCAACTTTTCTATCATAACTGGCAGCCATAGGTTTCATCTCAAAGGATAAGAGATTTTACAGAAATCATACAACATGTTAAAAACTAATTTAGGTGATGACATTTTAGCGCTGCATTATGAAAACATGTCAAACCCAAGGAAGTGTTATTTAGGTATAAAGATTACCTTCTTTATTCTACAACTAGTTGTACATGGGGACTACCTGTGGCACAAAGGACATTATTGAAATCTCAAAGACAGTGGGACATGTGACACTACAATGGCATTGCCTCTATATTTACTTTCTGGCAGGTGTTTTTGTATTTGCTTGATGTCAACGTAAATAAAACATATCATTCATTCACATGGACATTCACGGGACTCCTGTAAAAGAATGAATTAGAGGGAAATAGTCTTCTCTGTTTCTGAAACCTAGATCCCCATGGAGGGAAAAGAGCGCACTAATGCTAATGTAAGAGAATAACTAAATATAAAGCTATTTCATCTTTGCTGTCACTAATTCTAACCATGGAATTTCAGAAACATCTTTAAAAAAGTTTATATTTCAACTATAACTCAAGGAACAAGTTTTTCCATCTTTTCTTCAGTGCTGTTTGTAAAATTCTCATCTTAAAGGTTTTAAACCAGGAGGTCTAATATCAGTGGGAAAATGTGAAAGACAAAAAAAAAGTCTCACTAGAGTTGGAGCTCAGAGGTCTGAAGTGTCATGTTAAATGTTATTCTGTCCAAAAATGGAAATCTGGGCAATTAAATCACTTCTCCCAGTCCCCAAACTAGCTATCCACTAATGGGTACTGTCCAGCCTTGTATCTCTGTCTTCTCATTTACAAATCTGTGGTCTTGAATGAGTTACTTCACCTTCCCCAGTCATAATTGCGGTAGGAAAAAGTTGCATGTGTTAACTCTATCTTTCACACAGTTACTGCTAGGAGAATCAAAGTAAGCCAGGCAAAGCACCTGGTACATTGCTGGGAAAATAGGAAGTGAAAGGAGTTAACTGGCTTACACATGGTCCCAGAACTAGTTTATATGCAGAGGCCAAGTCGGAATCCAGGTTTCCTGCTTTTCAGTCCAGCATTCTTTTATCCCCATTACACTGGGATTTCCAGGACAGGTGGCAATTCCCTCTTCTTCTGCCAGGCTCTCTGCCTGCTCGACATGTGTCTCTGGCCTTTTTTTGCCTGCGACACTCATGATGCGACACTCACGATGATCATTCTGGTGCAAGGACCCAGAGCAGATGATCGTTGAATTGCTTCCTGTACAGTTTTAATCACTCACCTGGCAGGAGAGTGCAATCAAGCAGGGCCAAAAAATTAAAAAAGAAAAAAAAAAAAAAAAAAGAGGTGGGGCATCTGCTTCAATCCCGGTTGCTCTCTAAAGTGAGTGTACAAATAAACAGTTTATCCTACCAGCCCTTGCAGGGACTCTGAGCAAGTCACAAGTATTCAGAATGCTTCTGGGGTTGAACACCTCTCTGCAGCAGGCCCTCCGTGGTCCCTGGTTGAGCTGTACCATATAAGGAGCCAGAAGATGTACAGCCCTGCACATCTTGCTGTGAGCTGGCCAACCCTCCAGCACCTACGTTCATCTTGCCAAGCCTTGAATCAAAGTAGAGGGTTCCTTTAGACTACAATTTCCAAGAGCCTCCCAAGTTTTTCCAAGTATTGTCTAGAACCGCATCTAATCCAATGGGCAGCCACTGGTTCAAGCACAGGGCTTGTGGCTACTCTGAACAGAGATGTGTTGTAAGCATAAAACACACATCACCTTAATACAACATGGTATTAAAAAAAGTGTGAAATAGAGGATTACTAATTTCTTGTATTGATTACATTTTGAAATGATTACCTTCTGTGTATGTTGAGTTCAACAAAATACTAAAATTCATCTTGCTGATTCTTTTTAAATTTTTGAAAGCATGGACTTCTTGAAAATTCAGAATTATATATGTGGCACACATTCGTGGTATACATAATATTTCCATGGAAAAGTACTGGCTTAGAAGTTAAATGAATATGTCAATAATACTTTGACCTATTCTTATAAAACTACCTATAGGAACTGTGGTACAAGTTTGAAAGGCCTTGGAAGAGCTGAAGTTGATCGCATGAGGCCAATACACAATGTCTCCTACATGTAATTCTCAGGACAGGCCTTTTTTCATCACCCATGTACTTTTTCTTCACTGTCAACCCTAACAGATATGGTTACACACTTTCCCATCAAATAGGAAGGGAAAGAAGATACATGAACTACTCACACTGAAAAAAATAGAAGAAAAAAAGAGACTTTGGAGGAAATCTATTAAAAATGGACAAGCAGTCTGGAGAAAGTATTAAAAAGCATTTTAGGGCAAAGTCATATATTTAAAAATTACATCTTTACTAGGAATTTACCTCAAAAGGTCTCAGCACAGATTAGTATCTGTTTCACTAAGACAGCCAACAGAAGGCTTGGGTGCATCCAAGAGATGCTGCTTAAGATTCCAAAGAAAGGGGCGCCTGGGTGGGTTAGTGGGTTAAAGCCTCTGCCTTTGGCTCAGGTCATGATCTCAGGGTCGTGGGATCGAGTCCCACATCGGGTTCTCTGCTCAGCAGGGAGCCTGCTTCCTCCTCTCTCTCTGCCTGCCTCTCTGCCTACTTGTGATCTGTCAAATAAATAAATAAAATCTTTTAAAAAAAAGATTGCAAAGAAATGTATAGAACATATTTGAACCATTTATGACAAAAGGTTTCAGCTCATTTTGTAAATCAGAGTAGTCAAGAGCTAGTAGGAGTCAAGTCCTTAGTAGGTTGTAATGGCGGAGCCAAGTCAGGGCCAAGAACTAAGACTCTCAGACCAAAGAAATATTTTGAGGATTATGTGATGAGACGTATATTAACCATGGGTACATGATAGGTGCTTAAGATGTAGCAACTCTTCTCTACCCACAATATTGTGTACTCTGAGGGTATTAGAAAGCCAAGGCACGTGGGCTAGTTCTTATTTAGGCTCATTCTTACTACACTTAAGATTTAGGTCTATAATATAATTGCCATTTTACTGAGTTCTGATGTGTCATAAAGTGTACTAGATTTTTACATATCATTACATTTTATATACCATTGCAATTGTTTTTAGGTGCCCCCCCTTCATTTTGGTGGTTCCTAAAAACTTAAGATGGTTGGCAAACCAAAATCATGGTATGCTTCCTAATTCATTCAATACATATATCATAATTTACTAGTTTCCAGGCACAAAACTAGGACTATTAGAGTGAACAAAATAAATAGGCTCTTTGCTCTTACGGAGTTTAACATGTAGGAGGAGTGTGCAGACATTACCAATATCTAATACCTATTTGGCTCACTTTTCATTATTAACAGCACCTTGATTTTGTTCCAGTGGGAATTGACCCAGATTCTCTTCTGCCTGGGGACTCCTGTCTTCTTAGTGTTAGGTACGTACCAGCATAGCAATTGAAACTTCCCCAAAAATGACTGTCCCAGAATTGAAGGAACAAGATGAGCTGCCTTTTGTCCCTCAGTGTTTTTCCCACCTGGATTGTCACTTCTTCGGGTTCAATGGTTAGACTGGACAATACTCTAATAAAGGAGGAGCAGGAAGATAGAACTAGGTTGCTCGAAGTCATTTTTTGAGTAGCTACAGCTTTGGGCAATTACCCCACAACTTTTCCTTTTTTTTTTTCCCCCACAACTTTTTCTAACATGAGAAAAATGAATCTGTTATTTTTAAGCTACTGTTTGTCAGGCGACTTGCTTCTGAATGCATTCCTAACTGATCGAATAGACATGTCACAGAATGTCAATTGAGAATTTTCTTTTGACACAGGAATTATAGCTGAGTCTTTGTCAAAGACAATATACCAAATGCACCATGGTACCAGTTCAGAGAACTTCTAGTGCTTGGAGCTAGCAACCTCCTCACAATGCTTAAAAAGAAATGAATTTAAGGGTGCCTGGATGGTTTACTCAGTTGAGTGTCTGACTTTTTTTTTTTTAATATTTTATTTATTTACTTGACAGAGAGAGAGATCACAAGTAGGCAGAGAGGCAGGCAGAGGGAGAGGGGGAAGCAGGCTCCCTGCTGAGCAGAGGCATGATGCAGGGCTCTATCCCAGGACCCTGAGATCATGACCTGAGCCGAAGAAGAGGCTTAAACCACTGAACCTCCCAGGCGCCCCGAGTGTCCTATTCTTGATTTCAGCTCAGGTTATGATGTCTCTGCTATGAGAGTGGAAAATGGCATAAATGCATAAATGAATGTACTCAGAACAGACAGTTGGTAAATTTGATCCACAGGCTATAGTTTACAGACTTTTGACTCCTGGGGATCTCTTAATCAGTCCCAATTGGAATACAGTTGAGAAAGTGGTATGTTTAAATGTCTCAAATTGTCCTAACATTAAGGATACTGGCACTTTTTTTTCCCAGTAATTACTTTTAATCTGTTTTCAATTGATTCAGTATTATAAAATTTTCAAATACAAAATTGCATTAAACACAATCTGTGTTCAGTATTAAAGCTAAAAAAAACAATATGGACTATGCTACCATGGGTACTACTTTAACTTTTAAAAATTAATTCATGGGGCACTTGGGTGGCTCAGTCGGTCAAACATCTGATTCTTGATTTTGGCTCAGGGCATGATCTAAGGGTCGTGAGATGGAGCCCTGTATTAGGCTCTGTGCTCAGCTCCCAGAGTCTGCTTGAGATCCTCTCCCCCTGCCCCTTCCTGCTCATGTGCACACACTTCCTCTCTCTCTCTCTCTCTCTCTCTCCCCCCTTTCTCTTTCTCAAATAAATCAATAAATATTTAAAAAAAAAACAATTTAGAGAAACTGGCCTTTTAGTTACATGACACACTCAGTTGATTTAAAGGTCGAAAGGTTGTATTAGAAGAGAGGGAAGGCGAGCATTTCAGGAGATGCACTATTTAGGAAATGAGGCTAATCTGTTCACTCTATCACATTCAGGAAGACACCACAAAGTCAGAGGAGTCAGAGTCCTGTCTGACTGGGGACTAGAGAATTATTCAACCTGTCTCCAGGAAAAAACGAGAAGCTCCTCATAGGCACAAGAGAACACAAAGTACCCCCTATTCCTTCTCCTTCATGTTCAAATGCAGAGATGGCTGACGTTCTTCTCCACCAATTCAACTCATGCTTTGGTGCATATATTGGAGGGCCCCTTGGCAGGTTCAGATGGTGGCTGTTGCCAATGACAAAATGATCGGGACATGGGACATTGCTTCACACATCAGCTGGAAGAAGGTTGTCAACTGCCTATAAGATTGCTGGGCATTTCCCATAGGCCTTAGAGTTGGCTCAGTCCCATGGCCACTTTAGACCCAACT
Organism: Procyon lotor; assembly: GCA_028646535.1. Classification (NCBI taxonomy): domain Eukaryota; kingdom Metazoa; phylum Chordata; class Mammalia; order Carnivora; family Procyonidae; genus Procyon; species Procyon lotor. The sequence goes on from CM053604.1 coordinate 101,425,453, forward strand.
TATTTCTAGGCTTTTTCAGCCTAGGATTCAGCCTGCTGGGCTCTCCCTCAGGAGTCGCCACCATCTACTCCAGGCTTACCAAAGCAAAAAGCACATTATTCTCTTCCTGCTCTTCCAATTTCTAAAAGCCGCGGATGTGATGGTATTGATGCAGCAGGAAAACCTTTGCAGGATTTTGCAACACTGGACTGCCCTTTGGCAGCAGCTTCTGTTTAGACCCCATTGCAGTGTGGCAGGAAGCAGAAAACAGCACAATCCCGTGGCTAGTTAGTTGTCTACCTCCTTCCTGAAGTGGTAGAGCTCACATCTGCGCTTTCCCTAGCCTTCTGTTGGTCCAGGAATGCTGGTCCCGAATTGCCTCCCTGCTACCTGCAGGGCAATTTCTGGACCCATCACTAGCCAGCGAAACTAAGCATGAATTCATCTGAGAGTGATTTCCAAGAGACAAGGAATGAATTCCATGTAATTTGCCAAATATGTGACAGTGCCCCCTCGCACTGTCACACCCTGTTAATTTAACTCGATTTCCTTTGTCAGCAATCAGACAACAGAAGGCCAGCGGAAATCCAAATGATTAACTTAGAAGGGATGCGTGTGCCCTATGGAAACAGAAGAAACACTTACCCCGACCTCTGGCAGGGGATCCTTATGTTCAGGTAGGACACTGGTTCGAACCTACAGAGAAGAACAAACATTCTCTGTTTGTGTGACTTTGAAACAGAAACGAGTGCAGAAGCTTCACAGAGGTGCTGGGTGTCATCCTCCGTCATCCGCATCAATTGGGACTCTGGGGTTAATCATTACTGAAGGCACCTTTGTGTATGACCGGCTCCAGCACCGCACAGTGGCCCTTTTATCATCGCTAAGCTTCCTGATTTTCCTAAGCAGACAGAATGCCGGGTCCTCACCCATCACCCCTTGCCAAATACAGAGATATATTGGCTTAAGGTGAATCACCTTTAATCTCCTCAAAAAGCAGCCCTCATTCCATATTCAAGGGGAAGGAGAGAGTTGGTATAAAGAAAGTCATTCCGTGCAAGCTCAATAAGTATTTATTCTCCAAATGAGCACCGAAACCCACAGTCTTTATAGGATATCCCTCCCACTTGAGAGTTCTGGGCCAAATTGTCAGATACCATTATCTAAATTCATTTGAAAACTAATTCTTAACTGGGGGAGAGGGAAATAACGTAAAATAATCAGTCATCTGGGGAAGCTTTTCATATGTTTGAAAGTGTTCCAAGTGAAATATCAACTCCTTAGGTGATAAGTAGGCATATATCTTCTACTGAGCAGTGATCCTTAATCTTGGCTGTACATTAGAGCTACCTGGGGACCTTTCAAACTTGCCCCCAGATATTGATTCTAATGTACAGCCGAGTCGATGTTTCTCTAAGAAAAAAAATGTTTCAAATGAAAAGAAATCACGGCGATCTTTCTCACTTAAGAAAAAGCTAGTAAGAGCAAGAAAGACCTAAAACCTAAATCCCGTATATCTTAATTCGAAGTAAGGATTAGATAAACAAGTTAAATGAATACAGGGCAATAGACAAGCATACTCTGTTTAACTGGAGAGTAGAAGAAAGGAGGGATGGATGGGAAGAGAGGAACCCTTGACACACATGATCGATCAATATTTTAGGGGGTCATATTCACAAAATCCCTTCGGAGGTGCAACACTGCCAATCATAATTCTCTTGAAATCCTTTCAGGCCTGACACACCTGACCATACCTGGTCAATTCTCCCAGGTTGAAGGGATACTTATAATACCGCTCATAATATCAAAAGACTTGAACTAGCTCCTCAGGGCCTACTAATCTTTAACACGGTTTCCATTTCCTTGGAAAAAGCCTCTAGCCATGGCTAAAACAGTGCATTTTAACTTCCAGCTTAATGTTCTTTCTTTGTGTCTTTATGACAGTTCCAGCGCTATCACTTGCACAATTTGTCAGTCATTATGGCTCAAAATTGTTCACCAGAGCACAAAATAAATGACAGGAGAGATCCCAACAGAGTAAACAACACAATTTGCAGAACACACTCAACTCAGGATTTCATGACAGAGCGCTCACTGGCTAAGAGCATCTGCAGTGTGGTAGCTGCATTAATGTTCTTCGGGCCAGAATGTTCAGATGTATCATTCAGCCTCATTATCTGAAAATCATTAGCTGGCCTCAAAGGATGAGGAATCTACGTATCAACAGGGGACTGTAAAGGACCATAAAGTGTGCGCATTTGTATGATCGATCTTTCTCTCTCTCACACACCCCCCCCCACAGAGACTACACACTGTCTCTCTCTCTCTGTCTCTCTCTATCTCTGTCTCTCTCTCTCTAAAGATATATATGTATATATCTTTATGTTCAGGTAGGAGGTATGACACTGGGTTCAAACCTACAGAGAAAAATAAATATTCTCTGTGTGATTTGGAAATAGAAACCAGAGAGAGAGAAAGAAAAGGACTAGTTCTCCCCCTTATTCACAGTTTCACTTACCATGATTTCATTATTACCCATAGTCTATCTTCAAATATAATATAATGATATAATATTGTGTGATATAATGTCGGATATAATGTTAAATAAGGTAGAATAATATTGACAATTACTGCAATATGGTCATCAAATTTATATTGATTTTATCAGTAGAACACTTATTCCTTATAAACAGTTACAGAGGAAAAAAAATTCTTAACACAAAGTTGTATACTATGAAAAAATCTGAAGATATTCACGGACTAGTTTGCCATTTTGCCACATATACAAATGTGAAGGAGAGAGAGATAGTGAATAAACTTCCCTTTACATAATACAAGTATTTTTAAAAAGTGCATGGATGTCACATTCTCCTAAATCAAGGCATGCTTAAAACACTAGCAGAGCTCCTGAGTTAGAGAAGTTGAAAGAACTTTTGTAAAACAATTTTAAAGCTTATAAAGTCAGATTTTCATATGAAACATTTGTTTAAGATAGTCTATATGTATAGGTCTAAAACTTTTATAATTAAGGTCAATGCTACAGATGTGTGGTACATCTTCATTACACATTGATGATTTTTTTCTTGCATAATATATATCCCTCATTAGAGTGAACACATACTAGGTGGCAAACACTGAGTTTGGCAGTAAATAAAATCCCATTCCTTCTCTTTGGGACTTCATAGACTAGTGGGTGGGACTAATATAGGAATAAAACAATGTAATACCATTTCTATTTCCATACCATTTCCATAATAGCATTTGGAATATTATAGAAATGTGAGTATTTTTCTGTGGACATTCAGAGTAAGGAATAAATCAGACTGTGAATGTTAGGAGAGGCTTCACGGAAGAAGTAGTCTGGGCTTTGAAGGATGAGTAGGAGTTTTAGGCAAGGAAGATCATGACAACAAAGCAAACGGGGTGTCGTATAATGGGCATGTGTCATGAGCTTGCAAAAGACAATTTGTGTTTTGGAAAGAGTGAGTATTCTGATAATGCCATAACAGGGGGGCTATGGGGGAGATGGCAAGAGTTAAATATGTTTGGGGGGAGAGAGGTTGGAGCCATTTGCTATCTATCATGTATAGAATTGGGGCTTTATGCAATTCATAGGTGAAAGGGAATCATATAAGACATTTGAGTAGAGGAGTGACGTTATCAGAGCCCCCTGAAGCATCAACCTTGTCATAGTGGGAGAATTATTTAACCTCTTTCTGCCAGTTTCCTTTTGTCTTTATGTTCATTATCTTTAGCATAGGGTTACTAATAGATCTCATAGATTGTTGGAGTACATCTTTCAGCACTTGGAACAGTACCTGACACAGAGAGGGGAAGAAAGGAAGGAGTGAGAGAAAAGGGAAGAAGAGAGAGAGGGAATGAGGGGGAAGGGAGAAAAAGAAAGGAGAAAGGAGGAGGGAGGAGACAGAGAAAAAAGCAGAGGGTAGAGACAGGGGATAGGGAAGGCTGGAGAAATAGGTCACTGGAAAAAAAAAAAAAAAACACAAACAAAGCAAAAACAAAACCCTGGACAGATTTAGATGAGGCCTCTTCATGAGGAAGAAATGAAGTAATGGCTGTCACCATAACATTTGGAATATTCCCGTTCATGGGCAATGTCATGCCTCCTGAGATTTACTGGCCTTCCTTTGGAATTCATTTTCCCTTTTTTGGTCTTATTAGCAATACTTCTCCCTGGTTTTCTTTATCATACCCCCACCCCCTGTCCTTCCTGGAACATAAGAATGTCTGCCTGACTACACATTTAGAGTTCTTATAACTTCCTCCTGTCTAGACTTTTATGATATCAAATAAAGAAAGATCACTTAATAGAAGTGATCATGTACATTATATATTCCTTCTTGAATATTTCTTAAGTTTCTTGTAAAACCAATTCATTTCTTTTTTCATAAGCTCAAATGTCTAGATACTAAAATTACCTTGAAAAAAGAAAAAAAAATACCAGGTAGGATATAGTGTCTTATATTCAATCTTTCATAAAATCTCTATAGACTAGTTCATAAACTTTAATGGTTCCCAAGCCAGAAGCTACCCCTGCAATGGATGAATATAGCACCCCAGTGCTCTAATTCGGAGAGAAACACTCCTTATAGTAGCCAGCCTTGTTACAGAGACCATGGACACCCCTACCCAGAACATAGGAGGATGGTGGGAAGTGCTGTGTTCTTCATAGGTGAGAAGAACACCAGGCACCGTTGATTACCCAGATCCAGAAAAGAGAAGGCCATGCTGCTATGACTCTGTGCACCAGGGTGTCCCTGCCTGGGCCTTGTCCAAGTGCATCTCCTCACTGCTCGAGGAAGAAGGATCAACTTTTCCCTGGAAGGGCTCAGCTGGAAAGCAGAGGGGATGGTGTTGCAATGGTGCTCCAACACCCTCTGGGCAGGGAAAGGACACTGATCTTCTTAGACCACTGTCACATCTGATGGGGCCTCTGATAATGAATGCATCATTGAAGCACATCTTTTTTTCTAATAAAAATGTTACTCCAATTCTCTATGTATCTCAAATTAGAATATATTATTTCATCACATTTACTTGTTCCACTTGGGATGAGACACCAAACTGCCTTCATATTCAAACATGTGAAAACCTGGCAGGGTTTAGCCCCCTTCCTCAATATTAATTTTGGGGGAGGACGCTGCTCAGTTTAGACGATATTCCTAGGGTGCCTTGTTTTGAGAAACCGCCATGTAACGCATTCACACCAATAAAATACACGTGTGAGTGATGTTTGCTGCAACCAAACTGCACTTTTCAGAAGTGGATGGTGTATGTCCTCTGCACTGTCTCTCTCTCCTTGCAAGGAGTCCAACCCTTGGCGGACTGCAGAGCTGCAGGTGAGAGAAAACCATTTGCCGAGCATCGCTCCCGGTATTAGATTATTAAATGACTGTTTCAGTGTGCTACTGCTACGTAACAAATCGCCACAAACTCAGCTGCTTCAAACAACATCCACTTATTAACTCACGCTCTATAGGTCAGCAGACCTCTACAGGTCCAGGCCTCACGTGTCTGGCTTCTGTGCCCTGGTCTTACAAGGGCTGCATCCTCATCTGGAGGCTTGTCTAGGAAAAGGCCTGCTTTCAGCTTCTGCAGGCTGTGAGCCGGAGTCAGTTCTTTGCAGCTCTAGGACCAACGTTCCCATTTCCCACCTGGGAGCTGCTATCAACTCTCAGAAGCCACCCTTATTCCACACCATGTGGCTTCCTCCATCTTCAAATCCAGCAACAGAGAATCCTCTTTGCACCAAATTCTTCTCACACTTCAGATCTCTGGCTTCGGGATCTACTCTCCTTTAAAGGCTTACCTCATTCGGACAGACTGCCCCACAGATCATCTCCCTTCCTTAGGCAACCTCGCCCTGGAACATGACCTAATCACAGAAGTGAGTCCCAGGCTAGAATGTCTATGATGTGGGGGAGCAATCCTGGGACCACTGTAGAATGCTGCCTACCACAACGGTCAAGAAGTAAACTTCCACTGTGCTAAGACACTGAAAATGGATGTACATTTGTTTCAGCAGGCAGCATAAGTTAGAGCCTCCATTTATTTTAAATAAAAATTTAGATTCCATTTATGGCTCTGAAGAAATAAAGCAAAATAGCTCATATTAAATCCTAATTCACTCTCTTAATGTCAGCAGACTTGCACTAACTACTTATTGCGATCCGGTGACTATTAGAAACACTGGCAATCTCAGAGATCTAAGAAAATAGGTATTTCTCACCCATAGGTAGTAATGATTAACACAGCAAGGGTCAAAACATATAATAATAATTGTTATATGTTATATGTTAATTGAAGCATCTTCAATTGCATAGAACTTATCAGGCACTCTCATATATTGACTTTCCAACCGTCTAAATTTTGTTGTGGGTAGAGAAAATATTCCAAGTATAAGCTGAAATGATTCATACCACAGAACCTTAGAAAGAGAAGGGATCTTACAGTAATCCTAGGAAAAAATACCTCTGTGATGTGAAAATTTTATATGAAATGTCACTGGGGGGGTACATTTAAATTTTCTCCTTGGACATGTTTAATTTCTAGCTTACTACCTTATTAATGTTGTAGAGATAGTGTTGCAAACTCACCTACCCAAAGGATCCAAACAGGTTAACGAAAGAAGTAGGCTGAGTGTGAGAAATAATAGGGAGTGGAGAGGAGTCTGGCAAAAATGGAAATGACATTCTTAGTCAATGAAGAGCAACTATCCGGCTCCAGGTGATTAAAAAATCCCTGAGAAAAATTCCTTCAATTGTCAACAATGGATAAAACCTAATTATTTTGCAGGTAGACCATTATTAGTATTTAATTACTTTTGCCAGAAACGAGCCTGGTTAAGAAAAGGTCAAAAATAGGCCCAGTATTATTTTTAGTTGTGTAAAAAATGTTTTATCCTAAAATGATTGTTCTTAATCTTCACAACACATTAGAATCCTCTAGAATATTTTTTAGTGCCGATTTCCAGGCCACATTCTAAAATAATTAAATCAGAATCTCTAAGGAAAGGATCCAGGCATCAGTATTTGTTAAGGCTCACTCCCCATTTAATTCCAAAGCACAAAGTTCAGAACTACTGCTGTAAAAGAGAGATTGCTTTGAGTGTGAGCCTCATAAACGAGGTCAAAATCCTATGACAGTTTGCAAAAAATGTAGGAGACAATGGTCTGTAAATGGAATAAGGCACTCTTGGAAAACAAATCAGAAAAAATAACAGACTCTTAGAGCTGGGAGAGGTCTTAGACATCATCAGGCAATGTTTCTTAAACTTCGGTGTGCATACTCATTACCTTCTGTTCTGCAGCTGGTCAGGATGGTCTGAGGACCGTTCCTTACAAACTTGTTACAGAAATGCACAATCTCAGGCTCACTTCAAACATACCAAATCACAGTCTTCATTTTAATAAAGTTCCCAAGTAATTCATACACACATTCAAGTTTGAGAAGGTCTGGTCTAGAAGAGTGCTTATGAGTGAAATAGGTCAATGATGAATATGGTAGACATTTGTTTGCACATAAACATGCTTGAGATAAAGAATGGGGTTTAGTTTTCTGGTTATGAACGTATTTAGTATTTTTTTTTAATGCCAAGCATCTGCAAAAGCTCCCGATAATATTTTCTATCAGAGATGCCCTTTCATTTCTTACACAAGTGGAGAAAGGTCTGCTCTCATCATCAAGTCAGAAACTGACGTGGAACTGAGCTTAGCTGGCATTCTCGTAAAACTCAGGGTTGTGGGCTGAAGCTCCACTTCCCTCACCCCTTCATCCCCCTCAAAACCCTAATCTCAAATTCACAGGTTGAAGCCTTAACCACCAGGATCTCAGAATGTGATTGTATTTGGAGACAGGGTGATTAAGTTAAAACGAAGCCATTAGCGTGGAGCCCTAAGGCAACGTGGTTGTGTCCTGATAAGAAGAGGTAGAGACTGCACGTGAAGAGCCGCAAGAGGGTGGCCATCTGCAAGGCAAGGAGGGAAGCCTCAGAAGAATTTATCCCTGCCAACACCTTGATCTTGGACTTCCAGATTCCAGCCCTTCAAGAAAATAAATTTCTGTCATTTGAGCCACACAGTGGGTGGCAGTTACTGACAGCAGCTTTAGTGAGCGAACAAAGATACTCAATCTACCCATGTTGTAAAGGGTATGATACACCCCCCCCAACCGGGCCTTTTCAACTAAGAAGCTCTAGTTGAGGAGTCTATGGCCCTCGACCCTAAAAGAATGCTAGAGATTCTCAGAGGTCTCTGCATGCCCGTTTTGCACTGTGCCCCATTCAGCTTCAAAATCTGGTAAACGTCTTCAGACGCAGAGCAGCCACAAGTTGGTGTCCCCTTTGGGATCCAAATTTGTCATTTCAGCTACACATAAAAACTAAAATCTCTGCTGGTTCTCTGTCCGCCAGCTGCCACCTGTGTGTTAAGCAGAGCCTTGATGCTCAGACTTCTAGCTACGGGGACAATCTGTCAATGCCCGCAGGTGAAAAAGAGCTTTTCAGTCCCTCTGGGTCAATTCACCACCACTCCCTCTAGGGCTTTCTCTCCTGCCTGTCTCTCTCCCTGTTTCCTAAGCCCTGTGAAACAGTGGGAGGTTTCACTCTGTTTTTATAAGACTCTGGCCTGGCACTTCAGTCTCCAGCAAAGTTCAGAATTCAGCAAGTCTCTTTGAGGAAAAAAACGCTCATTGACTTGAGGCTGCTGACGTCTCAGTTTCTTACTTCCTCCAACATACGTGCTGAGAGTTTTACTGATTTTTCTTTCTGCAAAAAGCCCCGTGTCCAGGCAAAGGCATGTTCTTCAGCTTACTCTCCGAATCAGCAAATGCCCACAGAGGAAAAATCACGGGCTCCTGATAGCTCAACTCTAAAAGGCTCTCCTTTCTCTGGGATTTTAGTTTATCTCATTACCTTCACAGCTTGCATAATGATGCATTCGAATGTGAATCCTGTAACATCTGGTTTGTTTCTAGGTAGTGTTAGAGGAAACAATGCCTGCCCCACCCACCACCACAGACCCAAACTGAACTTTTAACCTCTGAAAGTTACTGGAAATTTAAGGAATCTTCTGAAGGTGTGGTTAAGAGATAAAAAGTGATATTCAACAGAACATCGTTAAACACGATTGGAGAGGAGGAGAACTCCATTACACGTTGGTCTACCAAGTGAAGTCTTTGGTAAACCAGTTACAAATACATAATTACAGGTAATTCTAGTAAAAACAGAGTCTACCCCGAAGCCTGAGCACTATCCAAAATAATCCGATAATTATTGACTGTGACATGTTGTCTTGGTCTTTACTAGGTAAATGTGATCATCTTTCACATGTCAAAACATATTAGAGGGGCTGGGTGTTCTGTCAGTTAAGTGTTGGACTCTTGGCTTCAGCTCAGGTCACAATCCCTGGGTCCTGTCGCCTCAGCAGGGAGTCTGCTTGAGGATTCGCTCCATCTCCCTCTGCCCCTCCTCCCACTCATGCACTCGCACAAGCACTCTCTCTAAATAAATAAATCTTAAAAAAAAATACAAAATTGTGTACACAAGAACATTCTATCAGCTTCTAAGCCTAAAAGGAATACTAGTAAGACAAATATAAGCACTCTTAGTTTGGATGCATCGAGTCCTAGAGTTCTCTGAGGCACGGATGTTCACATCACAGCTCTCCAGTCACACGAGTCCCTTTATGTTTAATCGGTGGCTCTTTAAGACTTCTAATTTCGCTATATGAATGCTCCATTATACTAAATTCTACCAGTCATACAGGAGTCATGTGGGTCTTCGGGTTAATGGTGACTGCAAATGTGGCTCCGGAGTCACATAACTCTGAGGGTCCCTGCCATTACCCACATTTTATTTCATTTCCCTTTCCAACTATTACAGAGATCTATTACAGGCAGGTGAAAAAATACCCAACAGCAAAAGTATCTTCAGACATTCCTTTCCTTTGTCAGAGACTGTGGGAAAGATACATGCTCTGCTGAAAATACGAGATGCTGAAACTCAGGTCTAGTTTCAAGGAAGTCCAAGAGGTCTCCATACTGTTGTTCTGCGAGTAGGACCCTCTGTCTATCATACTCTCCTGGATCTTCCAGAAAGGGACACCAGGCTGTGAGAGGCCACCCTGTTCAGCCCCCATCAGGCTTCTCGTGCTGCACCTATGAGCCAAGTCTGACCCTGGGCACTTACCTGGAGCAATAAGGACATACCTCCGAAGAGCTGTATGATGTAAGGCCATGAACTTTTTTTTGAAGCATTAAATTTTAAGTGTTAAGATGTTTGGGTATTTTCAAAAAAAAAAAAGATGTTTGGGTATTTTTACGATAGAAATAAAGAATAAAAGGATCCCTTGCACTACGAAAATACAATCTTAAAAGGTGTTACAGGCACCGAACACATTAACTGATAATTTGCTAAATAAACAACCGCTCATTCTCAGTTGAGGCCTTCCTTCCTGCTGACTTCCACGGCCCCATAGGAGGCTCTGGTGATCACATCCTTACTTACAGTGCTCAGTTCAAACACCATGTGTTATTAACAGCTTTTTGTCAGGTCAAACCTCCACTACTGCTTCCTCCTTCTATCATCTTTCCTCTTCTGTATTACCCAGTATACCCAACCCCCCCAAAAATTGTGCTGCATTCTGAAAAGTGAAAAAAGCCATTAGAACTGATCCCTTAATCCTAGAATTAGACCTATATTGAATATGAGCTACCTTAGAAACTTTCTACCCTGGAAAGAAATAATAGAAATCTTAAAACTGATAAATAAGGATAATGGAATCAAAGGAAATAACAAGTACACTTCCTGGTCCTACAGGTTAATTATTTCAGAGGTGCATACATTTTTTTTTAAAACTGTATTATCTCATTTAATTCCTGCATTTAATTTAACCTGCATTCCTCATTTAATTAATTATTGCTTTGCCCATTTTACAGATAAGAAAACTTAGTTTCAGAAAACTGGATTAATACGCCTAAGGTCACTACAACAACAAGCTGCAGATCAGACTTTGAATAGTTTAAAAGTCTTCCAAAGTCTGCACCCCTTCCCCTGCAGTGTGCCTCTTCTGAACCCAGACTGATGGTGACTTTAATTATCTTCCCTAGGGCTGCTTAATGAGAGTTTTAAAAGCCAAAAATCTATTAGCCTCAGGGAATAGAAACAGACACAATTTATCACATTGCCAGACTCAAAAACACCATCCTTACGTATTAACAGACCCCAATTAAGACCACAGTCATGAGTTAATGAATAAGCCATTAGATGGAGAACAGTAATATCAACACAGGCACATGTCTATTAATCTGTTGCTCACTGAAAAGTCATTAGTTCCTACACTATAAGGCTAAAAAATTTCTAGGTAGCTTTAAAACAAAATTATTGTGATATCAGATGATTTACAACCCAGGTTTTCCCAACGCAGCCAAAAGATTACCAAGCCCTGGGTAAAGATCGGTTGATTTATAAAATCAACCCCCAGACTCTGTGTGTGTGTGTGTGTGTGTGTGTGTGTGTGTGTGTGTGTGTGTGATTAAAAACAAATGGTGTGTACAGGCACAGAGGTGTGGGGCTTTCAGTGAGGTTATCCAAAGAAGACTGTTTATCCCTGGGCAAAAATGGGATCAACTGCAGCAACTCTACTCTACTATCACTCTAGTTTCTCCTCTCTAGAATTCCACCGAAGTATCTAAAAATCTGGTCAGTGGGGTACAGCTGGCTGTGCACGAGAAATCACCAGAATGCCGATGCCAGGGACCCACTTGCTTCCGTTCCTTTACTTGATGCTTTTAATTCGCTCTGAATTCTTTTACTGCTTTGCCTTCCCATTTCATACTCAAAACAACCATATGAGAAAACCAAGGCTCACATTTTTTTAGAGGTGGGTAGGAGCAGGATGAGACAGGGACAGAAGAGAATCTTAAGCAGGCTGCATGCCAGGCATGGAGCCCGAAGTGGGACTTGATCTCACAACACTGAATCCTGACCTGAGGCTTAAATTTTAAGTAACTTTCGATCTGTAAGGAGAGGAGCTAATATCTCATTTCGAATCTGCAGTGTTCCAAAACCAACACTTTTCAACCCCTTTCTTGTGTTGCCTGCAGCTTGGGCTGAAATCTTACTAAACAAAAAACAATGGGAAATTGAAGCAGAACTCCCAGGTTCCCTGCAGCAGAAGGAAATGGGATTGAGGCATTTTAAACAGGCAGTAGAGATGACTCTTCTCAAAAGAACACTGTTACAAAGTGGCCAGTCTACTGCACCGCTCACTCGATCTTGTCTTAAAAGAGCAGAGGTGTTCAATTCAATGTTGTAAACTTTTCTGGGGAAAGTAATAACAATACATAACAATGTTTCTAAAGGAAAAGTGTATTTGACTTTCAAAAGATTGATTTACAAAATTGGGAACCCAATCTCATTAAAGTTGAGGGCTACTCTTAACTCTCATAAACCAGGTGTACACTGAATCCTGTGACATGTGAGTAGTGGCTAGGACACAAAATGCCTGCAATTGATATCTTATTCAAACCATAGATCAGCAGTTCTCTGGTGTGGAACAAGCAGGAGACCTGCAAGGTCAAGATTATTTTCATAATAATTCCAAATGTTTTTTCCTTTTTTACTCTTCTTTCATGTGTGTACAGTGGCATTCTCCAGAGTGTACAAGAAATGCGAGTTCACCAGACTGCATACTGGAGCAGACAGGACAATGTGTCTCTGCTATTAATTGAACATTAGGGGTGTCTGGTTGACTCAGTTGGTTAAGTGCCTGCCTTTGGCTCAGGTCCTGATCCCAGGGTCCTGGGACTGAGCCCCTCATTGGGCTCCTGGCTCTGCAGGGAGTGTTTCCTCCCTCTCCCTCTGCACCTCTCTCTACTTCTGTGCTCTTCCTCCGGGTCTCAAATAAATACATTAAATCTTCAAAAGAAAACGAACATTAAAGGGATTTGCAAAATGGTAAAACAAATCCACGCTCTCAGTATACTTCTTTAGCTTTCCAAAATACAATAATTTTAAAAACCTGCATTATTTATGTTAACCTGTAAGGGGTTTATTATTTGCTGTTTTAAATAAATTAATAAAGGTTTAAAATTGTTCTGAGCTTTATTTATTCTTTTTTAATTTTCTGAGTTTTAATTTCTAATGTGGTAAGCATGCCATTATTTTAGTTGAGGTGGTCCATGTCTTATTTAATTTTTTTATTCAAGTACAGTGGACACACAACATTACATTAGTTTCAGGTGCACAACGTAATGATTCGACAACATCCATAGTTCCTAACCCACATAAAAGCCCTTAATATTTAAGAATGTAAATCTGAAACCAACAGTTTGAGAAGCACACTGACCGCCACTGGCCATCCTCAACATTTAGGATTTGCCTTTCATGTTTGCTAGGTCACTCTTACATTTTTAAGCAGTTTTTTGTTTTTTTTTTTCTACAGAGTCTCTTTCAGGCGTGGATGTGATGTTCACTACCTGTACCCCTAATCCAGCCACTCTGGATTGCTCCTGTCTTGCTCTTACCTCCGTCCCCGCCTTTGCATATGTCATCTGCATATGTTGATGTCTAAGTTTGAGGAATATGGTGATGAACACAGAATAATCACTTCTTGGGCTTTTATTCTAGCATCAACAAGAGATAGTAAGTATAAACTGGATAAAGTAGTAAGTATGTCTGAAAATGAACTTGGGTGCTGGAATAAAGTGCTAGCTGGATGGGGATACTTTGCCTGTGGTGGTGAGAGTGGGTTTCTCTTCACAGATGATTTTGATTAAGACCTGTAAAAAGAAGAGCAGTCAGCTTAAAAAGAAAAAAAGGAGAAGAAGAAGGGCAGCCGGCTCAATGAAAAACCAGAGAAGAGTATTCCAGCCCAAGACAGAATCAAGGGCAAAGGCCCCGAGGCCAGAGTGACTGAAAAAAGTGGCTGAACAAAGGGGAAAGAGATGGGAGATAGAGTCACAGAAAGGCAGGGCTTTACTAATGTAAGGTCTCCTGTAATGACAATGGAAATCTCTAGCAGGGTTTTGAGCCAACGACTGATGTGATCTTTTCCATATTTTGTAAATATTATGCTGATTCCATACGGAGAGCAGACTGCAGAAGGTCAAAATGGAAAAGATAAACAATTAGGAGTCACTTGCACATTCGAGTTTTATTACCATTATTCTACTTTTTCCGGAGTACAGGTCAAGCTAGGTATTGAGGTTTTAGAGGGGATAATCATTGGGTAGCCTCGAGTCATTTATTTTGTTCCAAATATTTATAGAAAGCACTTTGGTACTGACAGAGAAATAAAGTTGGTATACAAATTTCCCGCGTATATAATTACACTCATTCATGAGGATAATAATGCTCGACTGGCCATAAGAATATTTGTGGATGAATATAATTATTTAAATAAATTTAGCCTAAATAATAAATGTTGTACTAGTTACATCCTATTTACATCATGGGTATTGAAGAATAGCATAGCTCTTGAAATACTAGAATATTCAGCAGAAGCTTGGTACCCTAAAGCCTGAGGGAACTCAATGCCCTGAAAAAAAATTAATGCACAAACTGAATGAGGACAACAGAATTATAATTACTGAAGCCACTTTTATGAATAAGATGATTTATGGATGGATTCAGCATGTCTGGCAAGTATATGTGACAGTAGTATCTGGAAAATATCTTCCTTGTTAAATCTTTGCATTTGAACCATATCAGCAGCCCAATGGCAAATAAAGATGCACATATGGAAGAATATAAAGGAGAAGAACAGCACCTTCAATTTTTAAGCCAAACCTCCCCTTTCCAGCACAAAAGACCTATTAGCAGGACTTCTGAAAAGCATCTCTCCACATAGACGCAATCGTGCACATCACTGGGCCTGACTTAAAATACGTGTTGAAAATCCAACTGTGGGGTTTTTTTAAGTTCAAGTGTGTCACACTCTACATCTGCACTGGGGCAGCAGCTGAATGTGAGGTGGCTTTTCCATTTCTTTAGGTTTTTCTGTCCGTTTTACAATGTGAACTAGAAGTTAGAACCAAATATGTACACACACCCACACACACACACACACACACACACACACACAAGTATTCGGTAAAGCAATGCAATTTCATTAAACTATAACTATTCAACAAATGCCAAAATATTCCTATGGCCTCAAACCATACACGGCTTTAAAATATATCTTTTCAGTTGTCTAAGAACCTTACTGTCTTCGAAGAAACACCTGAAACGTAGAATCTTCACACTTAAAATTCTTAACAGTTGGTGTATAATGCATATTTTGTGCTTAACGTAAGTTTATATTTAATAATCTTGCTGCCCCAGTGCCTAAAGAGGCAGGCTGCATTGGAGCGAATGGGTTCAAAACATTTGAGAGGAAACTATTTAAAACTAAGGGCACGAAGAAAGTCCATTCACAGGGACATGCGAGACAAGGGACCTTTTCATAAATTCTTCTTATCAAAAGTTTTACTTTTACCTTTTCCACTTCTTAGAGTGAATTCTCCTTGGACATTTCCAAGAAGAAACTTTCAAACATTCTCAAAGAAGGGTGTTCATTCTTGCACAGACTCAATGAGACCACACGTAGGAAAATTCAGGGGCTTAAATCTCATCATGCTGAATGGGATTCTGCCTTTAAGGACAGTAGTGTGCACGTAAAAGTGTAACAACTCGTTCTTGTGGGATGGAGATGGGAGGGGCAGCTATGATTTATAGATTGTGTCAATTCCATAGAGTAAATACTTCCACCCTGGTCTGTTTCAAAGCTACCAACTTGAAATAACTGAAAATACGTGTTAGGAAGAGATTTTGCAAGATGAGGTTTCCAGGACTTGTTGCAGCCCACCAGGCCACCAGTAGATCATGGAGGGGGTGGTGGTGAGGGACTTGGGGATGGGTCAGCACAGCAGAGGTATCAGGAATGTAGATCTACTAAGACCCAGTGTACTGTGAGCCTGGCTGTGGCGAGCTCAGGCATCAATTTCAAAAAGAACTCAGTATAATACAACTATACTCCAATCGGTAATTTGAAAATGAAACCCTCTTCTGTCTCACATCTCAGGGATTAGACCTTGTCTCAGAAACCAATGATGTTAATTAATTTTTAACTCAGCAGAATTCAAATGTCTGTTGGAAAGGTGAGCGGCACTATCTATTCAATTGGATTTCTCAGTAGTTGCTGAGAAATTCTTTTAAAATCAATGGAAACTTGGGCCATGGGAAAGATGCAGAAACATACAAAGAATCCAGCTTACAAGAACTGGTCTCATGACATGTCTGGGCTCCGGGGTCAGTTTGAAGTGCCCTGGCAGCAAGAACTGGATGCTTCACAATTTTCTCTATCTTTGGCGTCTTTGATTGTGGTCTTTACAGGCCACAGACCATGTTATGCATCAATGTTTAGACAAATATGTTCACTGAATGTACCACCAGGCTGGAAAAATACCTACGGTTGTCAGTATATCCTCCGGTCCATAAATAGACATTCATTACCAGCGCTTCTAGATTAGTGTCTGAACTCTTACAGAAATCTTCCAGGAAGGAATTTTAAAAATGCGTTCCAATTAAGCCAACTGAAATTTCTTTAAGGGAGTTAACCATGCCAATACTTTTACCTCCTTAAAAAAGCTAACTTTTAGAGCAGCTGTCTTGTACAAGTTTTATTTCACAGTATATTCCCATATAATATGACAGCTGTATAATATGACAGTTTGTGCTTACAGTATCACATTTCAGGGACTTCAGACAATTTTATATTTAAAAAAAGAAATTTATGACAGTATAATGAGACTTCATTCTTGGCTTTTTTCCCTTTCTTTAGAATGAAACATAAGCGGGGTAAACATGGCTCGACATTTAGGACAGGTTTTATAATAACAGATTGCCAGCCTTCATAGACACACCAATATTCATAAACAGAGCAATGGCACAGAAGAATATTAAATGCTATTTTTAAATTTAAAAAATATTTCTGAATGACCTTGGGACAGGAATAGGTAAACTCATTAAAGAAGGAGAAACAGAAAAACACATATAGTAAGGAAGTGGGAAAAAAAAAATAGAAGGGAAAAAAGACAGGATCACATTCATCCTCATGAAGACCCTTATCCAAGTATTCTATCATCTAAGAGCTAAGAGGTGTCAGGACTAGAAAAGGCAGTAGGAACAATTTAAATCAAAACTTAACAAATTTTTGCAAAATAAAAATTATATTTTTTCCGGCTTTACTGTGCTATAGTTGACAAATAAAAACTATAGCTAAGGTATCCAATGTGATGATTTGATATATGTTTACACTGTAAAACAATTACCGCAATCAAGTTAATTAACACATAAATCACTCACGGGGTCACCTTTTTTATGTGTGGTGAGAGCACTTAAGAGCTCTCTTAGCAACTTTCAAGTATATGATGCTGTATTGTTCATTGTAGTCACCACACTAGACCTTTGATCCCTAGAACTTCATCTTATAATTGGAAGTGGGTTCCCTTTAACCAGAATCTCTTTGGTCTCACAATTAGCTCAGAACGGAATCTGGCCTAGACTCAAAGTTTTATTTTTCCTTTAAAAACTTTAAAAATCACAGACTTGTATCCACAGTGAAAACCTGGAAACACAGAAGACAGATTACCTGGAAGAATCCATCTCGGGTGCAGTTTGACCACGGGTACGAGGAGGACACGTGGGCCTGTCCGGCTGGATTTGCTGGGGTTACCTGGGTTAACCCTAAGTTACCCTGTGCTCTCTAGTTCCTCAGAGTCAGGCATCAGATCAGCAGGGTTAGAATCACCTGGGAGCTTGTTAGAAATGCAGAATCTGAGGTCCCGCCCCAGGACTAAGTTTACTTGTTTTTTTTGTGGGTTTTTTTGTTTTTGTTTTAATACAGGCTGTATTTATGCAGTTGGTGAATTGCCTTTAAATACTGAATGGATAATTTCTTTAGGGAGTAAGCACACCTTTGGCAAAGTCTCCCAAGGCACTGTCCCTGGGATTTTGGCCTCCTCAGATCTCCCAGAGATAATGCCCATCACTCAAACAGATGGCCCAATGCTCTGTCTGCTACTTCCTGGGAAAAATGTAGAAAAAAAATTACAAAGTCTCTCTAAGGGTCCAAGAATTCCCAAAGCAGCTGGAAGAGTTATAAAAAGAATGGCATTTGACCATTTTCATGGGAGCTTCTTCACTTCTCCCATTTTCATTATTAATAGTAACTCAGATCAAACCTGTCAACAACCAAAAACAAAACCTGTAGGGAATTGGTCCCTAACATCTGCTCGGGGCCCAGAATGCTTCTCTTCCCTAGCTTCGGCTCAGGTCCTCTTACTGGTCTAGTCCAAGCTACCTTGGGTTAAAGCATTCACCCTACTTCCTCAATTTTCATATTCTTTAGGAATTAGCTCTTCCTTATAACCCCAAGCTCCATGTACACCTTAAGGATGATCTGCTTTCCATAGACGAGAAAGAAAGCAGTATTAGTGCAACTCCAATCTTTATTTACTATATATTCAAAATTCTTTTTTTTTTTTTTTAAGATTTTATTTATTCACTTGATAGAGAAAGAGATCACAAGTAGGCAGAGAGGCAGGCAGAGAGAGGGGGAAGCAGGCTCCCTGCTGAGCAGAGAGCCCGATGCGGGGCTCAATCCCAGGACCCTGAGATCATGACCTGAGCCGAAGGCAGAGGCTTTAACCCACTGAACCACCCAGGCGCCCCTCAAAATTCTTGTTATGCTATTCATGTTTAGATTCTCAACAACTAAATGCTATGTAAAATTTTAAAATAGTACCTTTATACACCCTGGGTGATAGGCAGTATCAGTCCTCAAACTGCAGAATATGAAGAATGGAAAATCGATGGGACTTTAAAAAAGTTGTTAATTGTTTTTGTCAGAAAGAAAACTGCATCATCATAAATGCACGGTTTAAAGAGTACAAATCAACACCAGAATAACCACCATGAAAGAAATCTAACATGGTCAGCCACCTTCTTTCTGAGCCTTTTTCCCAATACTATCTATCCCAACCCTTCCCACCAGAGATAAACATTGTCTTTTTTTAATGATTTCTCTTCTTTTCCTTAGAGCGTTTCTACCAAAAATGTACCCCTAAACAAAAGAATGTGGACTTTCTATGGCCTACCTTTTCACTTAATATAAAATATATAAATATCATATATATTCCTTTGTCTTGCTTTGCTAACTCAACATTTTTTTTTTGAGGTTTATCCAAGTTGTTGCATATAGCTCAGGTTCATTTATTTTCATTGCCAGATAGCAATTTATTATATGGCTACACCATAATTTATTTATCTGTGTTATTCTTGATGGATATCTAGATTATTTCCATGTATTGGCTGGAACGAACTGTTGCTATGATATTCTTGCATGTGTATTCTGGAGCACATGTGCAAATCACTTTCCAGGAGAAGAATTAGTAAGTCTTCAGAGATCACATCTTTAACTTGACTAGTGTGCTAAATCGTTTTCCAAAATGCCTATATCATTTATCTCCAACCATATGGAAATTTTCTGTCTTTATCGATACTTAAAATTACTAGACTTGTTACATTTTTGCCAACTGTTGATATATAATTATATCTTATTGTGGTATTAATTAACATTTCTCTCATGACTAATAAGGCTGATAACTAAATGTTCACTGGTCATGTAAGTGATCTCTTTGATGGAGCACTGATTCAAACCTTTTGCCCTTTTTCTCTATAGGTATTTATTTTTCTTTTTTGTCTTATTTATAGATGTCCTTTATACATTTTAAATATGCAATGGTTCTTAGTCTTTTGTAATTTATATGTGTTGCAAATGTTGCTGTAACTTGTCTTTTCACTCTTTTCATGGTGTCTTTTTCATCTGACTCTGTTAAATGTTCATATTTGAAAGCATTAGGACAAGGTGAGGAAAATATATATAATTATACACCTTTATATAATTACACACCTTTAAAAGAATGTACCCAATATCATTATCTCTAATTTTGCATTCTAGAAGTCATCGGTCAGCACTTACCTACCTACTATCAACTTATATCACCCCCAAATTGCCCATGTGTTGCTTTGCAAAGGCTTTCAAGACTCTCCTCCACATGTGTCTGACACCTGGCCTTCCCTAGAATCCTAACACCTGGACACTGACCTATATCTAACAAATACTCTAATAAAAAAATCCAGTTGGTTAAATGTCACACAAGAGACTAGCCATCCAATTGTCCTAATAGTTTATAATTAAAGGCTATCTAGAAAGAAAAGAACATAACCTGCATACAGAGATCTGCCCATTTGCCTTCACATAAGGTCCAACTAATGAATGAGTTATTTTTTGGTTTTCCTACCTTTCGAGCTCAACAAAATAAGACTCTCAAAGCCTAAATGCCTCATTAGTACTAAATATTTTCTATTAGTCTATTTTGATGATCACAAGCCATAAAAACAACACTTGTATTTCAAGATTCTCATTTCACTATATTGGAATTTGTGCCAAGTGTACCCAATCCTATTTTGCTACTCCAGGGTACACATGCCACCCCTATCTACCCCGTCTCTGTCTCTGGAGGCTGAGCTCGGTGGATTACATCATGGGCCTTCCTTGTCCTCTGGCTTTCGGTTGGGTCTTGATGGTACTAGCCCTGATCACAGTCTGGGGTCCCCAGAGGGGAAGAAGTCAGGACATATATGCCCTTGGCCCCCTTCCTAAGAGGTAGCTTATGGCCAGCCACGCCCCTTGACCAAGCTGGCCTCCAGTCAAGTCTGTTTTCTGGAAGCTGCCCCCACTTCTCTCTTTCAGACCTAGGAGTGATAATAGCTCTGCCATTATTAAACCAGGTTACTGCACTACTCCTTGTGGTTCTACTTTGCAAATAGTCCCTCTGTAAATAAACCCTCCTGGAATTAACCTAATTTGCAAGTGCCATCTGTTTCCTATTGGGACAGTGACTGATACAGACTTCATAGCCGTGCTCCTGTGCAAAAAAGAGAAGCAGAACAAAGCATTAAGGTAGATTACCGGAAGTGTTGCTTTCCTGGGCTCATATATAAAGTACGGAGAAGCACAAGGACTCTTTTATACGGAGCTAGCAGAATAATCCCGGAATACAAAAAAATACGTTGGGCCCTGGGAATATAATAAATAATGAAGGACAAATTATTCTTCCCCTTGGAAGGATAGGTTCCTTTTACCAGCACTGGGTTGTAGAGCCCAATTATTATCTGCCAGCTGGATAGGCTTCAGAGGGGTGGGGGAAAGCACTTCCCTCCCACGAGTCTTCACACCCTCTTGCCTAACTCATTCATTCTCACTACCACATTTTGAAACTGAAGGAGACATTATTTAGTGTAGGAAAGTGAACTATGTTTCAAGTGACCCCGTAAATCCTGACTCTGAGCCTCAGTTCTTTACTTGTTCTTTTTTCTCTTTCTCTCTTTCCCTAAAGAAAAAAAGCAGTTCAGTTGCTGCTTATTTATCTATTCCCCATTGTATAGCTCTCTTATTTTCTCATGCTTTGATACAGTATTAAATAACACAACATTTCCCCCTTATTGGTAGTTCATACAAAACTGAAAAGCAATTATTAAGCAGGAGGAACAAATTAAAATTAGCTACGTGAATTCCTCAGAGTACTACAAAGAAATATTTTTCTTTCTCAGCTACAACACTGTCTTCTTACAGCAAAGCCTTATTATTTATATACTACAGAAATGAAAGTCCCTCCGAGCTAGGTTATGTTTAATACCACAGAAAGCACATCAAACGGAGAGATCTTATTAACTGAAATTACTAACGGGGAATACGTAAAATGTATCTGGTGAAGAGAACAGTAGTGGGAGTTTTTCCTTCCCTGTTCGCCTACACGAAAGGCAGTCTACTTTCCATGGGAACAAAACAGGAAGGTTTAGTTTGAAGATCTCTTGCTCCCCGAGTTACTAGAAGCTATAACAGATAGCAGAAACAGCAGGAGATAGGAGAGCCAGCCACTCTCTCCCCTCTGAGTAAGGCTCTTCCCTTTCTTTAAAAAACATGACTCCATTTGGGGTCTCAGTGCAGAGGAGCCTCTGGTTTTAAGCTTCCCTTTGGTTAGCAATCAATGATGCGACTAAACAGGAAGTGATTTGAAGGCTTAAAATCATGGAGGACCTTTTTCTAATCAGTCTTTACCATTTGGAGAAAAAGAATTGCAGATCTTTTGTTTTTTCATCTGCATTCCTAAAAAAAAAGGACCTAAAACTTTATAATTCTAGCACCCTACTCCAGGAACTTAAAGTGCAGTTCATAATGCATTTGCCATTATTTTACAGATATGCTGATGATAAAAATTAAGATCCACTTTCTAAACAGAAAAACATTACACAGGTTCTAGTGTGCTTACTAGTGAATATATAAATATACTTATTTGAGGGAAAGCCACTTTCCTCTCTCCCTTGACCCATTCATTACTTTATTTTATTTTTTAAGATTTTATTTATTTGACAGGGAGAGAGAGATCACAAGTAGGTAGAGAGGCAGGCAGAGAGAGAGGAGGAAGGAGGCTCCTGGCTGAGCAGAGAGCCTGATGCGGGGCTTGATCCCAGGACCCTGAGATCATGACCTGAGCCGAAGGCAGAGGCTTTAATTCGAAGAGCCACCCAGGTGCCCTCATTCATTACTTTATTGAAAGCCAAGGTGAGTCTCTTTATGTCAGTGTCATTTGGTGTCTAATTCAACACTACACTTATTTATGTTTCTAAGCAGATGTGATAAAACATACACCTATTTTATCTTAAGGGGTAAATTAAGATTAAGAGAGCCCCCGAATGTAGAAAATGCATCAGTTAAGTTACACTTCGAAAAAGTAATTGAAGGGCGCCTGGGTGGCTCAGTTAAATGTCTGCCAGTGGCTCTGGTCACCATCCAGGGATCCCAGGATGGAGCCTCCCACGTAGGCTTCCGGCTCATCGGGGAGTCTGCTTCTCCCTCTCCCTCTGCTCCTCATCCTCTGCTCTTGCTCTCAGTCTCTCTCTAATAAATAAAAAAAATTCTCCAGGGGCGCCTGGGTGGCTCAGTGGGTTGGGGCCTCTGCCTTCGGCTCAGGTCATGATCTCAGGGTCCTGGGATTGAGCCCCACATCGGGCTCTCTGCTCAGCAGGGAGCCTGCTTCCCCCCTCTCACTGCCTGCCTCTCTGCCTACTTGTGATCTCTCTCCCTCTGTCAAATAAATAAATAAAATCTTAAAAAAAAAAATTCTCTAAAAAAAGTAATTGAACTACATGCAGACAACCTTCCATAGTTGTATTTTATGTCATTTGTATTTTATGTAGATAGGAAAATATAGTACTCAATACGTGGGCATTTAAGTCAGTAACACCTAGCTGCGAATCCCAGTGTCTGTATGACCTTGGTGAATTTTTACTTAATGTGATCAGCAAACCTCAGGGTGGCTCATGATCCCTGTGTCCTGGTGTTCCTGTCCTGTAAACTCCCCTTGCCTTGCGTGTGGACAAGACCTGTGACTGGCTTCTCATCTTAAATACGACAAAGGTGACAGAATGTTAGTCTTGTGATTGTTAGGTTACATGGCAAAGACGATCAGATGTCACCGTGTGGTTACATTATGTAAGGCTCTGTTTTTAGCAGACTGGAGACAGAGAGCCTCCTTGTATACGTGATGACGTCAATGGCCATGCTGAAGAAGCTCACATGGCAAGAAACCACTGGAATCTCTGAGGACCCGAGGCAACCTCAAGTCAAAAGCTAGCAAAAGGATAGGGGGTCACCGCTGCACTGCCACAAGTAACTGAATTCTGCCAAGGACTGAAAGAAGTGAGGAAACAGGTGTTTCTCTAGATGAGCCTCCAGATGAGATCACAGCCTAGCTAATACCTTGATTGTAGACCCCGGGCAGAGGACTCAGCGAAGCCCAAGTCCTGACCCACGGAAACTGCAATAAAGTATGTATCAAGATGTTAAACTTGTGATGGTTGTTAAACACTTACTACTCCTCAGGTTCCTTACATGTAAAACAGAAAGAGTAGGATCTCCCAGAACAGTCATTAGCATTAAATGCTGTACTTTTTTAAACACACACACCCCAAGACCTCACTCATGGAAAGCTCTCAAAAATCAGTAGTAACATTATAAACTGCTAGCATGTGGGAAAGTGAAATCTCCCAAGAGTGACTGCAAGATAAGGCCTTAAGAAGAGGTGAGTTCTACTGACGTCGATGTGAAGATGCAATCAAATAAAGTGCTGATAAACCAAGAACTTGACAGATCCAATCTTATCACAACTGATTTTTGGAACAACACTAAATAAAATTGAGAAATGGAAGAAATTGGCCTTGAGCCTCCTCCCCTCAACCTTTCAAGCCCTCTCCACTTTTTTCCCACAATCTCTCACCTGTTACATGCTCAGTTTTTCTAAGAAGCCGTGTATGTTGAGGATAAGGAGTCTATTTCAGGGTAAGAAATCTTAAAGTAGCTTGAGCCACACCAGAAACACAATTGCTTCTTCTGTCAGAATGTAAGAATTGCTACACAGTGCACAAAGAGTTAAATTAAAGTTCCCGGGAGATGTATATAGGAATATGAACATTTTTGGGGGGACTGGGTGGCTCAATCATTAAGCATCTGCCTTTGGCTCAAGTCACGATCCCCAGGTCCTTGGATCAAGCCCCGCATCAAGCTCCCTGCTCAGCGGGAGGCCTGCTTCTCCCTCTCCGACTCACCCTGTTTGTGTTCCCTCACTCTCTCTCTGTCAAATAAATAAATAAATAAAATCTTTTTTAAAAAGAATATGAACATTTTCATAATATATAACAATTTCAAAATGGACTTCATACATTTTGTATAGAGAAATTTTACTGAAAAAGCATTCCTTTTCCTTAATGGCAGTCTTGCTTACTGCCTTGATCTTGAAACTGAGCTTTATTTATTACTCTCATTTTGATTTCAGATCATTTTAATTACCAATAAAAAGCTAGTACCAACACTGAATGGATTATTACTTATGTGGATGCATTTAAAGCTAAAATAGTTAGTGGCCTCATTCCAAGGGTTCTATAAACCATTTTTGTAAGTGAATGCTATCATAAAGAAATTTGGAAAGAAACCCTATTATCAGTGGAGAAAGGCAAAACGAAGAATGACTACTACTTTAAGTGTGTCAAGTACAAATCAACATCATTAACTTAAAAGTGTAATATTTCATCCATCCCTCTGTTTCATTAGAAGAGAAATCATCAGTGAGAAGGATTTCATTTCTATCCTGCCAGTTCAAACAATGAATTAGAAGAAATTTGAATATTAGCAGCATAGAAGCCCATGGGAAACAATTTTGTGGTGTCAGTTCATTCCTATAGAGCAAATGGGATGCTTTCTAGTGTAACCACTCACACAGGAACCACTGAAATTGATATCCTAACTGGCAAATTAACTAGGGATCTCAAGAACTGGGTAGACTACATAGCCCATTCCAAGTGGTGTATGTCATACATTGTAGTGACAAAGATATTGGCACTCTAGAGATGAAGTGATAGACAGATACAGGGCATTTATTTAATAGATTATAAGAATATCTTTGCTTCTGAGCTCACATAAATCCCTATACCTGTGAGGGCTTGAAAAATACCTGACAGTTTATAATAAATCAAACTAATGTAAATTGTCCTTTCACTAACCTAGGGAATTGGAGTTTTGCCCGTTTTTTTAAATATGAATTCCCTAATCAGAGTTCCTAGCCAATTGGGTAGAATAATGACTAATAGCTCCAAACCACCCCACCTAGCTTTTATGCTTCCTCTTATTTCCCTATATTCTGATGTATTTACCTCTGCATCACCTAGTACACTGATAAGTCCAATCGTTAGCTATTAGTGATAGCTCAGGAACTAATTTATTATAAACTTGGTCAAATCATTTAATCTCTTTGACTCTTTGTCTCTAGCAAGAGAGCAACCATTTCCTTTACTCATATCCTTTGTTTAGGGGCTCAGAAGTGATAAGACATGTGAAAACAGTAAGGCACTCTACAAATTTAACATAAAATTACTATAAATATTAATATATTTCTGGCCCATACACAGCTCACTGAGTATCACTTCTGCTAAGTAATAAGCTGCAACCTAATAACATTTATTAACAATGAGATTTCCTGTGCTTTTTAGCAATTTTTAATATTGACTGTACTTTGGTTATCTTTCAAATAATGGCTATAATTTAGTTTTAATCCATTAACATTCCCTAAAATAGTCCCCTTCTTTTATGAAGACTAGCATGCATTTATAACCACATAAATAAGAAAAATCTTTGCAGATGGAAAAGAGAGTATTAGTCTCCAAGAAACTCTAGCAGGAACCAGACTATAGAACAGGGCAGCTCAAAGGGAATTTTGTGTGTGTGTGTGTGTGTGTGTGTGTGTGTGTGTATTTACAAATGTCTATAAGGTACATATATTTTTTAAGATTTACATATTTATTTGAGAGAGAGAGTTCATGTACATGGGAGCAGGGTTGGGGGTGGGAAGAGAGGCAGAGGGAGAGAGAGAATTTTTTTTTTAAATTATGTTCAGTTAGCCCCTATATAGTACATAATTAGTCCTTGATGTAGGAGAATCACAAGCAGGCTCCGTGCTCAGCACAGAGCCCAACAGGGACTGAATCTCAGGACCCTGAGATCATGACCTGAGCCAAAAACGAGAGCCGGACACTCAGCTGACACAGCCACTCAGGAGCCCCTACAATGTATATTTTTATAGAAAGTACTTTAAAGGCCCTTTACCCAAACTACGAAGTTTAGAAACTCAAAGGATGGCATCATAATGGGAAATGTAAATGTGGCAAATTTTCCTATTTCCATCATGCCTGTTCAGCATAATCACAGAGTTCACAATCATATAGCTTCTACAAGGTACAAATTGACATGAATAGAAAAGATACCAGATAAAGCAAGAAAATCAACTCCTTTTCCAGCAATTCACTCATCAGCCATCCAAGAAACAAGAACATAACTTTGTTTGACAATGTGATAAACACTCACATCACTTAAGATGTTGATAGTTTTGGGCGCCTGGGTGGCTCAGTGGTTTAAGCCTCTGCCTTCAGCTCAGGGCATGATCTCAGGGTCCTGGGATTGAGCCCCCCATCAGGCTCTCTGTTCAGTGAGGAGTCTGCTTCCCCCCCTCTCTCTCTGCCTGCCTCTGCCTACTTGTGATATCTCTCTCTGTCAAATAAACAAATAAAATCTTAAAAAAAAAAAAAAGATGTTGATAGTTTTTCTTGAAAATATAAAGATATGAAATAATACTTAATTTGCGCATTTCTTTCACCATTTTATGTCATTCAGTTAGCACACAATATTTTCTCTAGCTGGAGTACTTTAAAATAAAACATTGTTCTCTTGGTGTCTATCATGTCATTTGATTTGTACAGAGCGCTTTACAAGCTCTCCTTAAATTATTCTAAGCTAACATTGCTTGGTTCCACTTTTTTCTATGCAGTCTTAAATTCACAACTCACTAACACTGAAGTGCACCTAACTCACTTATATTTGGGGAAATACGCACAATAAAAAAGTCTTTATGGAGGCATCTATGCATTACAAAGTCATAATATTATTCTTTAGTAGAAGAAGAGACCTTATATAGAAGCAGATGTACTTATAACTTATTAGACTCTATTATAAGACACACTAAAGGTGACAGATCTCTAGAAAAAGAAGACATTTCTTTTTTTTTTTTAAAGATTTTATTTATTTGATAGAGATAGAGAACAGAAGTAGGCAGAGCAGCTGGCAGAGGGAGAGGGAGAAGCAGGCTCTCCACTGAGCAGGGAGCCCAATGCGGGGCTCGATCCCAGGACCCTGGGATCATGACCCGAGCTGAAGGCAGCCGCCCAACCGACTGAGCCACCCAGGTGCCCCAAGAAGACATTTCTTGATAAGAGGAATTTATAGTGATGATCAAATAATTCTCTTCTGATTTAAAAAAAAAAGCCACGGTGAGGGGAAATACTGTTGAAAAATAAAGCATTTGAAAAATAGTAACAAGAAACAGATTTGGAGAAAAATGTATACTCTACATGCATAAAGGTGTGACAAGAGGCTCTCACATGTCAGGTATGGCTCAAGGGTTGTGGTGACATCACTCAGCGTAGATGACTGGAAATGGCCCACACTCACACAAGCACGTATTTGGTGGGACATCAAAACGTGAATCATAGCCACATTAACTAGAAAACATAGAATCTGAGCAGAGGGAGATTATTCATTTAATTCAAGTCAAACTTAAATAGTTCAGTTCTCACAAATTCCAGTGGTCTTCATAAGAAAAAAGTCACAATGCTTCCCATATGATTTAATTTAGCAATGATCAAGAGAACTAGAATAACCAAAGAAAATAGAGGATTTACACTTACACAGATCAGGGTTTCCAATTGCTCATTTTCCCTACCTTACTGCTTCTTCTTCAGTGTATACCTAGCCAAGTAAGCAAACCTTTGGGTAAATGGTTTCTAGATTTTTCTTTTTCTATTATGTGGTTGTGGCAGTTTGGGCAAATTGGTTTTCTTTTTTTTTTTTTTTTAAAGATTTTATTTATTTATTTGACTGAGAGAGAGTGTGATATCACAAGTAGGCTGAGAGGCAGGCAGGGAGAGAGGGGGAAGCAGACTCCCTGCTGAGCAGAGAGCCCGATGCGGGGCTCAATCCCAGGACCCTGAGATCATGACCTGAGCCGAAGGCAGAGGCTTAACCCACTGAGCCACCCAGGTGCCCCTGGGCTAACTGTTTTTCAACTCCACTATCCACCTCAGTTTGCTGACGTAAACATATAGTTGGTTATAACTCATTAAGTCATGCATATATAGTCATGAAAACAATGAAATGGAATTACAGAAAGAAACAAACAATAGTAGAAATAGCTCCGGTTTATTGGACATCATTATCACATCTTATATAGTGCTGAGCTGGACACTTAATTTAAATAGAATGGTCTCTGCAACCTAGGAATTTATGAACTAAAACAAAAATAACACATCCTCATTCTTTTCTAAGAGGAGAAGAACATAGATCAGCCCTGTGGGCTTCCTAATTAAGTCAAAGCATTAGGACTGTAAGATGAACTGGTCATTAGTTTTATTCCATTTCACTTTTCTTCTTTTTGACTCTTGCCCTCTATCACATAATTTAAGGAGACTTTGGGAATGAGAAGGCCCACAGAAGGAATCAAAA
The DNA here is from genome assembly GCA_028646535.1 of Procyon lotor. Classification (NCBI taxonomy): domain Eukaryota; kingdom Metazoa; phylum Chordata; class Mammalia; order Carnivora; family Procyonidae; genus Procyon; species Procyon lotor. The sequence goes on from CM053604.1 coordinate 101,454,663, forward strand.
AGGCAAGATGTCCTCAAACACTAAATAACATGAACAAATAGAGGCTGAGATGAGACTAGATATGTGGAAAAGATAAAAGTCTCTTTCATAAACCAAACCAGATAAACAAATAATGTAAGAGGTACCATCTGGATAAGCAATAATAACCAAAAAGTGTAAATTGAAGCTAAGAACAGAAGAGGGACAAAGAATATTTTTAAAAATTATAATAGAGGGCTTGGGAGCTATTTAATAAAATAATTTTTTCTAAACAAAATTATGGCTCTAGCAACTCGGCAAAAAAAGACCAAATTAAGACAAATATTAAATAATTCAAGCCTACACTATGTAAATAATTGAAATATCAGCTTAAACTGGAATCCTTTAATACTTTGATGTGAAGGTGGAATGTTGAATAGCAGTAGCATCAAGTAGTACATGAGGACCTGCTAAGAAGCAAAGTTCCACAAATGGAATCCTCCCCACAAATGGAATCCTCCCCAAAGGCAGGGCCTAGTGGTCCTGCTACCCTATCATTGACCAGGTCTGGACGTAATAGGTATAAAAGATACCAGGTTTCATTAAGTTCTACACTTGCTTTAATTTTCCATTTTGCTCTGTGCCTCGTCTTTACAAGAATGTGGAAGCAATCTCTGGGTTAACCAAAGTGTGGTCTTGGTCTCGAAGCGCCCAGATAAGCAACCACATTTGATATTTTATTCCATTTGACTCATTAATTTAATGCTATTCCATTGTAAGGTCATAGGATAAATGATATATTTTTCAAATCAACCAAACGAGTGCTTAAAGAAAAGATGGGTATCACTTTTTTTTTAAGACTTCATTTATTTATTCGACAGAGAGATACCCAGTGAGAGAGGGAATAGGAGCAGGGCAGGAATGGGAGAGGGAGAAGCAGGCCTCCTGCCGAGCAGGGAGCCCAATGTGGGACCCAACCCCAGGACCCTGGGATCATGACCCAAGCTGAAGGCAGATGCCCAATGACTGAGCCACCCTTCACCTTGAGGCACCCAAGATGGATATCACTTTAATTTCAATGTTAATAGAGATTCGACAAGTATTTATTGATTATCTTCTATGTGCCAGCCAGTGGGAGCAAAATTCTTCACCTACCTGCTTAATAGGGATAACAAAAGGAGAGTCTTAAAGAGTAAGGGGTAGGATGCAATACTTTTTCAGATGAAAGTACTGTATACATTCCAAGTACCTGATTATTATTTGGCCAGCACTCTGAGTGGAAAGTACAGCCCTTATCATTATGAAGCTCTCGAAGTATTGCATCATGGCTAACACACAAAATGAAGGCTGGAGTAAGCCAAGTCAATACTTGTTTGAGCACCTGCCTCAAAGTCAAAAAATTCACAATGAAATTAATTTATTCACCCTTAGCTGAATTAGCAATGATGCTATCACTTTCATTTAAATTCCAAATTGGAAAAATCAAAGTGCAAAATATTAAGATTCAATAAAAAACACAATTTAAAGTAATTTATTAATTAAACTAACTGAGCAAATGATTTCCATGTGAACTCTTCTCCTGAGAATTTCTGATAGCATAATATGAAAGACTGAAAATGAAATATGAAC